>CM058238.1:77010472-77610472 GCA_030180135.1 Orychophragmus violaceus | reverse complement strand
GTTTCATGATCAAGTCCTCAACTTGACGACCTATAATATGGCATAAACTTATTTTGGGACTATTATTTAGATCACAATAAATAATGCTGAAATCAAATTTCATTAAACATATTCAAAGTATGTTTACAAGAATATCTTAATATAACTAAAATAAAACCACAATAACTCCCACTAGAATCAAGATTACATCTTAAGATCTCTAATGCCTACAGCAGCAGTGTGACACTCATGCTTAGGCCGTGGGAGTGGCTTAGTTAGAGGATCAGCGACATTCTCGTCCGTCGGAACTCGGCTGATCTTTACTTCTCCTCTATTGACGATATCACGAATCATGTGATATCTCCTATCTATGTGTTTGGACTTCTGGTGTGACATGGGTTCTTTCGCCTGAGCAATGGCTCCATTGTTGTCACAAAACAAAGCCACTGGCTCCAAGATACTAGGAACCACACCAAGTTCAGTCATGAACTTTTTGATCCAAACAGCTTCCTTTGCCGCTTCTGAAGCATCAACATATTCAACTTCCGTCGTGGAATCAGCTACGGTATTCTGCTTAGAGCTCTTCCAGCTCACTGCACCGCCATTTAGACAGAAGACATATCCAGACTGTGATCGGAAATCGTCTCTGTCCGCCTGAAAACTCGCATCAGTGAATCCATTCACCACAAGCTCTTCACTTCCTCCATATACCAAGAACTTATACTTGGCGTGTCTCAAATATTTGAGAATATTCTTGACAGCTGTCCAGTGATCTTCACCTGGATCAGATTGGTATCTACTCGTCATGCTTAACGCGTAAGCTACATCTGGTCGAGTGCAGAGCATGGCATACATGATATATCCTATTGCAGAAGCATAAGGAATCCTATCCGTGCGCTCTCGCTCAGCATGTGTCGCCGGACACTGCTTCTTGCTGAGACTAATGCCATGAGACATCGGTATGAACCCTTTCTTGGAATCATGCATCTTAAATCTATGCAACACCTTATCAATATAAGTGTCCTGGCACAATCCAATCAGCCTATTCGCTCTATCTCTGTAGATTCTGATTCCAAGGATGTACGCGGCTTCTCCCATGTCTTTCATGGAAAAACAACTTCCGAACCACGTCTTAACAGACTGAAGCAACAAAACGTCATTACCGAGAAGAAGTATGTCATCGACATACAGTACAAGAAACGCAATTCCGCTCCCACTAGTCTTCTTATATACACATGGTTCTTCTTCGTTCTTGATGAAACCAAATTGTTTTACTGCTTCATCAAAACGAAGATTCCAACTCCGTGATACTTGCTTCAATCCATAAATGGATTTAAGAAGCTTGCATACCTTCCCAGCATTCTTAGGATCTACAAAACCCTCAGGTTGTGTCATATACACATCCTCTTCCAAAATACCATTCAGGAAGGCGGTTTTGATATCCATCTGCCAAATCTCATAATCATAATAAGCGGCAGTTGCTAGAAGAATCCGAATGAATTTAAGCATAGCGACTGGGGAATAGGTTTCATCATAGTCAATACCATCAATCTGCTTGAAACCTTTAGCCACCAACCTAGCTTTATAAATTTGGACATTGCCATCCACGTCAATCTTCTTCTTGAAGATCCATTTACACTCAATGGCTTTTGCACCATTAGGTAAATCGACCAAGGACCATACTTGGTTTTCTGACATGGATCCCATTTCGGATTTAGAGGCTCCAAGCCACTTTTCGGAGTCCGGGCCCATCATTGCTTCCGCGAAGGTCGCCGGTTCGTCACTTTCAATGATTATCAGATCATTGCAATTAGTCACGAGAAATCCATAATATCTCTCGGGTTCGTGACGGATCCTTCCGGATCTGCGAACTTCAGGCTCCACAGGTGTGGGCTCCACAGAACTTTGTGGATCCAACTGCTGCTCTTCCTCAGCAGGTTGAGCAGTCTCCTGTGCATCTTGAATTTCTTCGAGATGTACTTTACTCCCACTGTTTTTCTTAGAAAGAAACTCCCTCTCAAGAAAAGAACAGTCCCGAGCAACAAAGACTTTGTTCTCAGATCGGTTGTAAAAGTAGTATGCCTTGGTTTCCCTAGGATAACCAACGAAGTAACATTTATCTGATTTGGGTGCGAGCTTGTCAGAGATTAAACGTTTGACATAAGCCTCACAACCCCAAATCTTCAGGAAAGACAGACTTGGAATATTCCCAGTCCACAATTCATATGGTGTCTTTTCCACTGATTTAGATGGCACCCTATTTAGTGTAAACGCAGACGTTTCTAGAGCGTATCCCAAAAAGGATAATGGAAGATCTGAATGACTCATCATAGACCGAACCATATCCAATAAGGTTCGATTCCTCCTCTCTGACACTCCATTCCATTGGGGTGTTCCAGGAGGAGTGAGTTGTGAAACAATTCCACACTCGCTCAGATAGTCACTGAACTCTTGACTCAAGTATTCTCCTCCGCGATCCGACCGCAGAACTTTGATACTTTTGCCAAGTTGCTTCTGTACTTCATTCTTGAATTCCTTGAATCTATCAAAGGATTCTGACTTGTGTCTCATCAAATAGACGTAGCCATACCTACTGAAGTCATCAGTAAAGGTAATGAAGTACTTGTAATTTCCTCTGGCAACAGTGCTCATCGGCCCACATACATCAGTATGAACAAGGCCCAATAAGTCACTGGCCCTTTCATTCGGTTTGTTGAAAGGGGCCCTAGCCATTTTGCCCATCAAGCAAGATTCGCATTTCTCAGATGATTCAAAATCAAATGAGCCCAGAAGCCCATTTCGATGGAGTCTCTGAATGCGTTTCTCATTGATATGGCCCAAACGACAATGCCATAAGAAAGTCGGGTTTTCGTCATTTGACTTAAACCGCTTTGTATTTATGTTAAAGACAGGCATTTCTTGGTTTAAGACATATAACCCATTATCTAATGGGGCGCTACCATAAAACGTACCATCACGATTAAAAGAACAAACTTTATTCTTAACAGCAAAATCAAAACCTTCCAAATCCAAAACGGAAACTGAAATTATGTTTCTGCTAATCGCAGGTACAAAGTAGCAATTATTCAATTCTAAAACCATGCCAGAAGGTAAAGACAAATCATAAGTGCCTACAGCCAGTGCAGCAACCCTAGCTCCATTCCCGACCCGTAGCTCCACTTGTCCTTTCTTCAGCGTTCTACTGTTTCTTAGTGCATGCACATTAGTACAAATATGAGCACCGCAGCCGGTATCCAATACCCACGAAGTAGAACTAGAAGACATAACATTAAGTTCGATAACATAAATACCTGAGTCAGACACATCATACGTCTTCTTCAGCTTCTTGTAATCTTCCATGAACTTCTTGCAGTCTCTCTTCCAATGCCCTAGCTGCTTGCAGTAGTTGCATTTGTCCTCAGGAGAAGGCCCGGATTTGTGCTTGGGCTTGGGCTTGTCTTGACTCTCAGTCTGGACAGCTTTAGCTTTTCCCTTATCCTTACTAGGTTTCTTAAACCTTTTACTCCCTTGTACCATCAGTACACTAGGAGTTGCCTTCTTGAGATTCATCTCTGCAGTCTTAAGCATGCCGTGCAACTCAGTCAATGTCTTAGTCATGTTTTGCATGTTGTAGTTCATGATGAACTGATCAAAACACGACGGCAAAGACTGCAAAATCATGTCAGTGGTTAGCTCCTGGCTAATGGCACAGTCCAGTTTCCCCAGGTTATCAATGTAACCCATCATTTTAAGGACATGAGGACTTACTGGACTGTCCTTAGCCATCTTGCAATCCATGAGAGATTAAACCGTCTGGTATCTCTCTGTGCGAGCTTGCTCCTGAAACAAAGCTTTCAGGCTGTTAATCATCTCAATCGGTGACATCACGTTCTCATATTGCTTCTGCAGCTCAGAGTTCATGGTCACCAGCATTAGACAATTAACGTCTTTGACATCAGCTGAATGCTTATCCCAAGCATTCTTATCTGCCTGCGTGGCATTGGAACGTGGCCTCTCGGGGAGAACTCTTGTAAGGACATATTCCTTGTTCTCCTGCCTGAGAACTATTCTCAGGTTCCGATACCATTCCAAGAAATTTGATCCATTAAGCTTGTCCTTCTCAAGGACGGATCTTAGCGAGAAAGTGTTGATGTGAGTTGGGACAAACATAGCTGTAATTAAAAGAGGTAGAGGTTTTAGTTATGATGCTCAAGGAAATGAGAATTCTTATCTAATAAGAAAACTCGCATTGTATTCAAAAACTATGTTTCCTCAGATGAATACAATGAACCAAGATCCTTAGCTCACCAAAATTTGAGTGGGCGACTCGCCATCACCCAAATTTTAGTTATCTAGGCAAGCAAATCATTGCTAATTGTACCCAGTACAACTCTTGGTCGCAGATAAGACAATCCATGTCTTATCCACTCTGATGTCTCTGGGCCCAGACCTTCCGATAGCCCAGTCAAGTAAACCAATCTCTTCAGTCTTGTGATCATTGACAGTCGCACTGCGAGTCTATCAATGATCACCTGCCTTACTCATGTAGTTGTGGATACCAAGGACTCCAAGGCTATCCAACAACGAAACGAGTCTTGACAGTAGACAAGATCGGGCAAGACATCAAGATCACTTGATATTTAGTTGAGGAAAAGAACTATTTAATCTTGATGCATATCCAATATGCATCCAAGAAGTTTTAAGTTGTTTAAAACATCTAGATTTATTAAGTTTAGGTTAATCTAGAACTTTAGGAGTAAATTTGGTCTGGTATTTGCAAATTTGAGGTTCAACCATCAAGTCTGCGATTGGTGTGTCGATCGACACCAACCATTGGCGTCGGTCGACACAACCCAATTTAAACCGGACTTCGATAGCCGGTCAAACCAGATCGAATTTCCTTAACCGATTCAATCTAATTGAACCGGTCCGGTTTAATGGTCCATGTCGATCGCCACACAACACTGTGTCGATCGACATTACCCAACCAGAACCAAATTGGCGAGATAACCGGTTCAATCCAATTGAATCGATCTATCCTTTCGCATTGCCTGTGTCGACCGACACACCCAGTGTATCGACCGACACAGCATGGATGCGGATATTCGATCACTGATCGAAACCCTAAAAGCTTTTACGCGTTTTCGCGGTGTGTCGACCGACACAAGATCTGTGTCGATCGACACTGTGCGAAAACACAGGTTCATCGTTTTTCAACAGAGACTTAATCCGAGATTAAATTCTACAAAACACGATTTAACAGGCACTAAACTAATCAAATTCATCAGTATTCGATTTAAATGCCTTAGATTCAATAGATTAAACCCTAATAGCTCTGATACCACTGTTGGAAAGCCTAGGATCTAGGGTTCGTTGTATTGAATCACTAACCTCGTTCTTACCTTGTACTGGCAGCGGAATGATTGGTGAAACGAGATCAGTAGCGACTCAGATGCTTCGCCTCTACCAGATACACACGCACACAAACCTGGAAAGCCGGGATGCTAGTGCCGGATCTTGGGATTTCTGAGTTTCTGGTGTTTCTGCTTTCTCTGTGAAGGAAAAAGTCAACCGCTAGGGTTCCAGGTCGAAACTATATGTTTATATAAAGACCTGGAATGACTTAAACCGAGCTTTGGTTAATCCAATTCGTTTAAGTCATAAAATCGAAACGTCAGTTTCGAAACCCGATCTGTGTCGATCGACACACATACTGTGTCGATCGACACACCACTCTTAACTCAATATTAATGTGTATCCAATACACATCAACATGATCATTACCATAATGATCATTCCCATATTTATGCTTCCAGTTTGCTTAGGTGTGTGACCCTATAAGATCATACAATTATATATATAAAGGAAGGATTATCTCTCCAGAGCATGACACCTCAGCATTTTAAATCTCTCAGAATTTGACACCCGGCGTGACACTTCATTTACTGAAAACTGCATGAACCAATCAAAAGAAAACTTACATCCATGTCATACAGATATTTGTGGCCAATATCGAAATTAATTGTCAACTAAACCAAAAGCTTCTTCTCTAATCCTAACCCTTCTCTTCTCCAATGTCGCTTGCAATTCTCTAAAATAAAACCAGATTGATCCTTAGACCATCTCCGTGAATCTTGTTGTCTCAGATAAATCCTTTTTCGTGTCAGATCCTTTTATTCTCTAGGGATTCTTTCTCTCTTTGAAATACTAGCTAGATCGATTATTAGTGTTTGATTTGTTTCAGAGAAAAATAGAGGATAAGAACAAGGATAAGGAGAAGAAACCCGGGTTCACGTTCAAAGACGATGAAGATCTAGAAGACAACAGTAAGTCCGAGAACGATTGATGATACTTTCAGTGGCCTCAGAGCTTTAGGTAATTGTAACCTTTTTTCTTTGTAAAGTCCGAATCTATCGTAGTAAAAATCACTTTTTCTCCCTTATGATCAATACACATCTGATCTTGTTGCATTCTCGAAGATTTGAATGAGACTTTGAGACTGTTAATTTGATTGTTGTTTCTTTTTTTTTTTTTTTTGTCTCAGTCAGGGCAACAACTATTTCTTATACGATTGCTGCATCACCAATTTCGAATCTCTGAGGAGTAATCCGAGTTTTGACAGACATAGCAGAAGTAATCTAGATGTTGGCCCTTAGAATCCCAAAACAGCCAAAAGGGGCTGTGGAGAGGAACTTATCCTTAGAAATGCACGCTGGAATTTTAATGATAAGGTCCTGTTTGTTCTGCATTAGTTGTTGTTAAGGTCATTTTTATTTGACAAAACTCTTAAATACTATTACTAACTCAAAATTTTCTTCTGCAGAAATTTTATGAGCCGGCTCAGATACTAAATGAGCTGTTGTGAACTTCTCTGCTCGGTGTGACCAACAAAAGATTATTCTTGATCTGATCTGACGTGGGAACAAGAAAGGAATGGTAAGGTCTTCTTCTTTTTTTCAGGACCATTGCTTATTATGAAGAACACCAATCCTTGGTTTACCTTTTCTTTTCTTTTTCTTTTTTTTTAATCTCAGAATATAGAACCTCCACTGTTTTGGACTGTCTCTGAAGAAGATCAGCAATTTAAGTTTGCACCTGGTTCAGTAAGTGCAGAAAATGTATGAGCAGATGAAACCAAAATTCAAAGAGGCTCCAAAATTCATTCTTTGCATACTCTCTCAGAAAAGAAAAACTCAGATGTTTATGGTAACACATTAAGCACTTCAAACATTACTTGAAACATATAATATAAATATGTTTTCTTTTTCTGTTCTCATATGACTACTATCTTTGAATAGTTTAGGTCCTTGGAAAAATAAAATTCTTATTGAATTCGGAATCGTAAATGATCAGTATATCACTAATGTTCTTCTCAAGATAAATGCCAAGGTGATAATATGATCTCTTTGACTCTGTTATAACTTTTATTTTTGTGGTTTATAATGTGACTAACTTAAGTTTCTGACGCTTTCTGTTTATAGCTTGATGAATTGAATTCAGTGTTAGATATTGAGTAGCAGCGAGGAATTGTGATTAATGTGTCTCATGGTTCTCATGGACAGTGATGTCCCATCCATTGCAGCGGTAACATTTTGTAACTTCTTGTATTGTATTTTCATGTAAGTTTACTTGTGATTTTGATTTTTTTTTTTTTAAAGTGGAATATGAATAGATTGTGAGCTCTAAACAATGGCCATTGATCTCAAAATACAGGCTTTTGTGCGTACACAGTCACCTAAATTTGTAATGATAAATAATCTTTTTAACCGAGTCTCTGTTAAAGATGATGGTATTATGAAGTAACAAAGTTTTCTTTAAGATAGAATTATGAAAATGGAGTGTGATTATAAGACTCATATTCTGGTTCACAGTGAGATCTTGTATGACTTTCAGTCCTGTTCTGGAATGAAACGCAATCACATCATCATTTTCAGGTATGGACATATATGTATATTATCTAGAGCTCTTATGAAAGTAGTTTAATATATTTTTGCAAACTCAAGTACAATAGTAATAATGAATGTAGGGATGGTGTTAGTGAATCTCAGTTTATCTTAATATTGAACTAGATTAGATAAAGCAAGTAAGGATATTTTTTGCTTCTGGAACCTTTTAGGCTCTTAAGATTTAGCCTATGTTGGAGATTATTGAGTTATATTTTGTTGTTACGTTATTTAGGAATGCAAGTTCTTCGATGAGAAGTGGAATCCCAAGTTTACAGTAATCATTGTCAGAAAAACCACCACACAAGGTTCTTCCAGGCCATTAAACTTGTAACTAATGTTGACCCAGGTAAAACATCAACCTCCTGTGTTTTTTTTGTTGTTATTATTGAAATGACCTCAAACCTCTTGTTTCATATATTGTATTACCTTCGAGAACAATAATTGACAGCAGAATTTGCAGCTCCGGCAACAACAATTTCTACCTTTGTGCTCATTTTGGAATGCTTGTAAGTAAAAAAAGTTCTATGATCAAATGAATTCGTTTGTGAATCAGACAAAAAAATTTAAATCGTGTTATGTTGTTTTCAATGTGTAAGGGAACCACAAGGCCAACACATTATCATGTGCTCTATGATGAGATTGGATTTTCAACTGACGACCTCCAAGAACTTGTTCATTCTTTATCCTATGTGTAAGCATCACATTACTTTTAAGTTTGGATTCTTCGTCTGTTTACATTTCTATCTATTGAATTAGCCACTAATTTTTTAAATAATATTTGGTTGTAGCTACCAGCGGAGCACAACTGCCATCTCTGTAGGTAATTTGTCTGATCACTATCATTAGGGTGTTGGATGTATGGACAACTTGAGTTTCTGTGAAATAATAATATGCTTTTAGTATAGGAAAATGCATTATATAACACATCTCAAATTCTTTTTTGTTTTTGTTTTTTGCGTTTTGCAGTTGCGCCTATATGCTATACTCATTTGGGATCTGCACAAATGGCACTCGATGAATTTTGAGCAGAATACTAATAAGCTTTTGATATCTTGATTTTGTTCTTAAAAATATGAGATTTTTTTTTTTTGTGTGTGTGACTACATTGCAGTTTCATATTACGTGTTTTGATATATGGAAGAACTGCAATCATGGGTTATCTCATGTTTTGGTGAAGCCACCTTGTCTCCGATTGCAACTGCAGTCATGAATTACACTAAACATGCCAAAGAATTTGTTTTTTCGAAAGTGGCTCAATGGACAACGGTTAGAAAAAGAGACCGGTTTTTTCCTCTCCATAATCTTATTGCATAAATTATAATCATGATACTTTAAATATATAACATATTTAAAACATATCATAAACCAAAAAATATTCAAAAAAAAAAATTTCAAAATATTTTTTTTGAATAAATCTGCAGCGTAGCGCGGGCATATACCTAGTACTGGCAGTAAGTCTACAACTTACAGATTGCAAAAGGTTTCTAGCAAAACATTGCAACTGCCCAGTATTATACGAATGTCTGATCTCGACACACAATTATCATCAGGAGTGAGTACAAGTGTGATTTCAGGACACTATCCCAACACTATAGGCATTAAATTTCTTAAGATGTGATCTTGATTCTAGTGGGAGGATTTTCCTTTTATATGATGTTCATGTTTACATACATTTGGTTATGTTTTCAAATTAATGAAATTTGTTTCAGATTTATTTGGTTATTGGATAACAAATAAAGTCCCAAAATAATTTATTTCATTCTGTAGGTCATCAAGTACGTGACTTGATCATGAAACCCTATAAGAAAGATGACATAAATTATTATGGTCCATAGTCAAGGTTGTTAAAATGGGACGTTAATAAATGAAGATGACTAGTATGTGAGGTGGCTGATGACTAAGTTTCGTGGAGTCATTTAATATGTTGTATTAAAGCCAATCGCATAGACATGTGTTGGGGAACATAGGGTTGGACTGACCCGATAAGAGAACTCTACAAGATTGTTATATGAGTGTCATAAGAGTTTCTCATCATGACTATAGAGTGTAGTCCTTTGACTTGAGTTCGTCATGATTTCTTACTTATGGATTAGTTCATTTTGATCTTGTCAAACGTCAGCCGTAACAGGTGACTATAAAGACATTGATTGGGTGTGCTATGAATTTTGTAAGGAACATGGATGGAAAAAGATGGAATTTTTCCCTCCTATATAACAGGAGATAAATATCTCAGGGCCTATCGAAGATTTGATATTGAGAAATGCATGGCCGTGCTCAAACGAGGTGAATGTCAATCGTTTTTTTGATCAGTATAAATTGGAGTTCGATAAACGATGATCTAGCTTAATAAGGATGACACCAATTCTTGCCTTATGTTAAGATCGAGATATAGAGACAAAGGGATTATGTGAATAGATGATTCCAGTACAAGTGGGAGATTGTTGGGAGTGTCCTGAAATCAGTTGTACTTACTCTTGTTTGAGTCGTAACGTCGAGGTTCGATAATCATATAATATTAGGTGGTTATAATGTTTTGCTATAAACCGCTTATGATCTATGAATTGAGAATTCATTACTAATATTATATGATCTTACAGGGTCACACACTTAAGCAAATCGAATCAAAGTATATTTGCGTTTTTGATAATGTTTTATTTATATGATAAATAAAATATTAATATAATATATATATATATATATATATATATATATATATTCGTTAACGATTCTGAATTAGATTTGGAATAAGATGTCAAATTATTATATTAATGGACACGTAGTGGACTTATGAGATAAGCCCATAAGCAGACTTAATTAAGTTAGGTTTGCTTGATAAAATACGTGACCTAACATATATATAAATACATATGGTGGCTGTAAAATAAAAGTGTGCGCCTCCATATATTCTTGACGAAAGCTACAAACCCTAAAAATATAATAGAGACAAATAGTTTGTCAAATCTGAGATTCGATCTCCACTGCACTAGCATCACGTTTCGATCCAGTTTGTGTACGTGTGGATACCGGTAGAGGCACAACATTTGGAGTGTTAAAGAATTTCGAATCGTCTCGTTTTTATTCGGCTGCAAAATATCCAGGTATATTCGAAACTGTAGATCTAGATTTATTTCAGTATTTGCATGAGATCTTGGCTAGTATATTCATAGGTTGATTTATAAAATTGTTTTATAAACCGGTATGAATTCCAACAAGCTCCACTTACGTCCCTTATGCTCTATTGTGTTCATTGGATCATGGATGCTCAAGCTCATAGCTCATCATATTCATCTCCACAAGTCCGTATAAGTTCTGTAAAACTCGTCATCAACCTCGATTGGTCCAGATAAGAGAGTCCTCAATCTCACTCCGAACACAGATACACAGATTCTCGATTCGAACTCCCACGCCGAGAACAATCTCCATCAGATTTTCTTCGTGAAAGCTCGTCGAAAGCATGAATTTCGCTTCAGAGCACCGACCCATTAGACAGTCTCAAACTCGGCGCAGTTCGTGTTCATGACAGACTCCATCAATGACTTCCACAATAAGGGATTCGTGTCTGCCGGTTGTTCAATCGGCGTTGCAGATCCTGAAAATTAAAGATTATCGGAGCTCGACCCCTCCAACCCGATCTCGGCAGACATCGCCGACCTACGACTTCGCCTACATCACTGGATACTCTCTCCATCTCAGCAGGACATTCCCAAGCTAAGAGAAAGATGACGACATCAAAATTAAACAAAAAAAGCTAAATCCGGTTTAATCCTTAACCAAGCAGACATGAAACAATATCATGAACACGATTAGCATCGTTAAACCAAGGATGTCTCGCGTACGCGACCCGACCCCTCCACGATCTCTTCAACCAAGATAAGTTTCCTCCTACTAGCTAGAGTTTATTATTATTATACATGCTCGTCAAAAATTATATGCTCATCATATGCTTTTGTCAGTTATTCAATTATTCAATTAAGACAGCGCGACCGTCAACAAGGTCTATCACCCCATTGCAATCACCGAAAATCGGCAATGCAAACACGGGTACATCGACACAAAGATAAGTTTTACATAACTATATTTCTATTTTAACTCGTCATTATACCAAATCGTGGACTCGTCATTCGACCACTCTACACATAAACTCCCAAAGTAAGTATTTCATATTCTATTCAAATCTAATTAACTTTATGCCGAGTTAATATTACGCCGAGTTATTATCCTCTGTTTAAACTTGTGCCGAGTTAAACTCTATATTTAATCAAAGTCGAGTTCTCACTCGCAAATCAAAGCCGAGTTCTCACTCGCAAATCAAAGCCGAGTTCTCACTCGCAAATCAAAGCCAAGTTAAAATGCTCGCAGAAAGCCGAACTCCTTAGTTCGCAAAGCCGAGCTCCTTAGTTCGCAAAAGCCGAGTTAAAAAGCTCGCAGAAAGCCAAGCTCCTTAGTTCGCAAAGTCGAGCCATACACGCCTTGACTTTAAGCCGAGCATCTAATAAGACTCGCACTATTAGCATCATGCTCCCTAACCGGGAGTGTGGTCTTCCTTGCGCACGAGGTGCACATCGTGGTAAGGAAAAGCCGAGATCCGTCTCACACTGAAAAACCGGGTTCGTACCCGTACGTTCTCTGTGGTGAGCGATAACAAATAAGCCGAGTACTTAAGCCTCGCACATTCGTCTGTCCTTTGAACAACTAAGCCGAGCACACATAAGCCTCGCAATTATAGATCCGGTGGAGCGTAAGCCTTGAAATAAAGCAGTTCAACGCCGATCCACGTTTTAATCGTCGTTCGCCGAAGATCCGTACAAACGGATCAAAGGACAGAACGGCCCGATTAAATTAACTACGGAAAAGAGTATTCTTCCACGACAACATTCAAAGGAATACCGGAGATTCATGCCGATCTTTTATACTTCATGAACCGAAATGTTTTCTATCACCGATCATCACGCCAAACGCTCGAATCGCCAACTTGGGGGGGGGACTTACTGTTGGAGTCGGTTTTAGCACCCCTCCAAATGGTCCATTCATATAATAAGATCGGCCCGAAATAGAAAGCATTTATTATGGATAATTACGATATCCATGGAGATAAATAACAATCTTCGAAGATAATCACAAAAGGAAAATATCTATTTTCTTTTCAGGAAAATATATATTTCTTTTTAAGAAATATGACTTTTTATGCCGGCCTAAAACTCTATATAAGGGAATGAGGGCATTCAGGCTAAGGGAGAGAAAAACAAATAAAAATATATTCAGAACTCCGAAAGCCGACCTAAACCTCTATATAAGAGAGTGAGGGTATTCAGGCTAAAGAGGATCGAATAGACACGGAAAATACACACAACTCCGAGAGTCGACCTAATCCTCTCACCATCTCGTCACGACCTTTCGATCTCTTGCATGATGTCTTCCATGTGTTCGAAGGTCTCGAGCTAACCCTCTCACAGTCTCGTCATTCGACGAACTCCTAAAAGGAACTACGAACGGCTTGATCCCTTTCCGAAGGGTACGTAGGCAGCCTTTTACAAGGTTCAGCTATAAAACCTAATTTCCTTTATTCCGATTCACCGGAACGCCAATTTTGCCCTAATCTCATCATCTCCGCCGAGCTAGGTTAAGAGACTTTGAAGAATCCCTAATTTAAACCCTAAAATTCTTGATATCTTCGGATATGCAGAATTGAGATTCAACAATCGTCTAGATTAAAAAGGGGTCTCTGAAATTTCACACATCCATCAATTATCTATGTTAGTAACACTGAGTTAGGAAATTTAATATCTAATGTTATGCACATATTTATAATAGAACAAACAACAACTTCCGAGAAAAAACGACTCATCATATATTAAAAGTCATGATCCAACTTGCTTAGCAAAACAACAACTCAAGACTCCAACAAAAACTGTCTTACACTTTATCAGATGTATCGGGCTATGAAACATCTAAGAACGGTTATGACTACATACACCAAGACGTGACAACAATCCGCAAAGAATCACAAACATCAAATTAACCAACTGAATACCACCACACACACTAATATGCTTCTTTCACGAATTCTTATTTATAATTGAATGTGCTTTAAAAAAAACAGACAAAGTACTCATAACCAAATCCAAACCACATAAAACATAAGGCAATTTCAGAAAACTGTTTCAGAGAACCCGATCTCTCAACAAAATTAATGAAAGAAGAGCAATTTCCAGACTATACACAATTGCAAACAAGGGAATTTTGACCACAAACATATCAATATTTAAAACAGTGGAATATTCAGAGAAACCACAAAGATGGGACGGAGGGAAAACTCACTTTCACAGTGGCTGAGAACCCGAAGATGAGAAGAATCGTTAAGACAATTAGTAGAACTAGAGAAAAAGCCATCCGATTAAATAGATGGAAATCGTTTCATTTAAAGTTAGAATGCACAAGAAATCGAACGAAGATATTGAATTAGACACAGTCCCACAGCTGACCACACCATAAAACGAGGACTGAAATAAAAAACTAAACACAAGTATGAAGCCCAATAAACTTATCCACAAAAGAAATGATATGCCAAATATTATTGATAAAGAAACCAATCATGGAACAAAACACCTTACACTAATTTTACTACAAATAAAAGAAGGTCAAAGAAATAGGATAACATAAGTCATCCACCAAGATATGAGGATTCATGTTTTTGCTCGGGAACACCCCGGATATAGTTAATTGGGCTACTAATTTTAGGATCTATGTGTGTCATTATAGATAAATGGATGAACGAAAGATACATAAAAATCATGCACATGGTTATTTAAAATCTAAAAATAACTATATTTTCTTACATATGTATTACATTTGAGATAAATAAAATAAACTTTCCGTTTATTATTCATTTTCACGCGGACTAACCACTAGTTATACTAAATATTGAGAGCTCATTGATGCTCCAGGAGGTGTCCACGTCAACATTCTAAAACTATTTTCGAGCTGCCACATCAGCATGTCCGCCCAAATCATTTTCGCAGACTACTTATATGTAAGAAGTAATTGCACCGTATATACATAGATGAAGGTGTAATTAAACATATGGGAAAACACTGCACCGCTTCAAATTTATACCCGCTTTACCCTTACTACTCTACAGATTCAGCTGGATACGTTACCCAACTCTCTCCATCTCTCATCCATTTTGAATTTTTTTTTATAGGTTGATGTAGACAGTTGCAGCTTTACCCAGCTCAGTTCATCTTTCTTCTTTATTTTCTCCAGAACCGTCCATAGTTTCGTCTGTATTCATCAATTCCTCATCCCACTTACCTCCGACGAGTCAACAATTCCGGTGCTTTTCTGAAATGGTAATTTTAGTTCATGATGTTTGATTTCATTTCCTCCCTTGTTTATTGATATATGCTTTGCATGCATTTCAGGCTAACCCAGAAACTGTAGAGAATCTCAGCTTACCTTCTCGGATATTTGCGCTTGGTGACGAACCAAACGGTCAGCGAGTGAATTCGTATCTCAAACCCAACCGGATTTCCTCCATCTTGAATGCTCTTTTGCCCGACGAGGCTAATGAAATCCGGAATTCATCTTTTGGGAAACTCATCACCACAGCAGAGAAACCCCCTTTTCTGGTGCATTCGGTCAGTTCATCATCACGCGAATGCTGTATGTAAAAAAGAAACACGAAATCTGGTTTCTTTTTGCTGGATGGCCAATCAGGGTTTCACTACGCGAATTTGCAATTGTAACCGGCCTTCCATGTGGTAAATTTCCGAAGACTAACAAGAAGAAGAAGAGAAATTTGGTGGAAGATAAGAAGTACTGGGGAGAGTTGTTTGGGAGACTAGAATCACTCACTGTGGATTCAGTTGTGAAGCTCCTGAAGAAGAGGATTGTGCGTGACATACCGCGGCGGATTAAATATGCGTATCTTGCTCTGACTGCTGCGGTTCTCTGTCCCACCAGTCATTTCCCTAAAATTTTTGATGATCACGTTGAACTGATTAGAGACTTAAATCAGTTTCTTGCTTATCCATGGGGGAGGCTCTCATTTGAGATGGTTGTGACCAGCATCAAAGCCAAAGATGAAGTTGCATTAGCTCAGAAATCAGTGGCCGTCCAAGGTTTCTTCCATGCATTCCAGCTTGTTATGGTCGAAGTTGTGCCTGCTCTACTTGAGGTAGTTAAAGTTGGCCAGTCTTCATCCTCCTCTGAGTCAGACAGTGAAATAGAAGAAGAAGCTAGGGATAGTCTTGTTGATTCTCTGGGTGAATTTAATTCACATAATCTCCCGGATCAGAACCAGGAGAACGAAGCTAATGCGACTCGGGATGAAGTTCATGTTTCTACTACTACTGCGACTACTCATAGAGTTCTTCTGAGCCCTGGTCACGCCCGCGACATTGATATGAAATGTGATGTAAGTAAATACACACTAATATGAATATTAGTTATCCTATTTATTCACTTAGCACCACTAACGCGTTGGTAGATGTTAATATCAATGTATTATCAAGGATATAATATTTTTTTACATTCTGCAGGCGTTTGTAAAATGCATCATACCTGCTGTCGATGGGATTGAGTTGGATGAGTCGCTGTTTTCGTGGTCTGATGACGAGGAAGATGAGAAGGTCAATAACATGGTTGGGCTTATTGCCCAGGGATTCCACTTCCAGAAGAACATGTTTCAAGGTGGTGTGACTTTGTCTGAACTTGAAGTGAAAAGGACAGAGAGGGAAGAAGCAAGGAAAGAGAAGGAGGTTGCGAAGGATAAGAAAGGAAAGATAAAGTTAGTAAGAAACAAGCAGGCAGTGCGGACATTGATTGTAGCCAGATCACGGATATGGTAGTGCAGAAGATTAAGCCTCTCATTAAGGAAGCTTCTATGAAGGCCGCAACATGTTGCACAGAGATCATTAAAGTTGAAGGAGCTGTCTCTGGATGCTTGGACCAGATTAAACAGGTTTCAGGGGCCGTTTCTGATGTTGATAGACGTTGTCAATTAGCTATAAGCGAGTCAATCCAGTCCATTCAAGATGCTGTTGTTGCTGCAGTATTAAAAACATTGGCCGAGTCACCAAATGTGCCTGCTCATGGGAATGCATCTGTGGGGGGGGAGAGAGAGTATTAATTCTCCATTTATGCGAGTTTCTGACCTATCCAAGCAACATACCACGCCAGGAGCCCTGGAGAATCCCAATAACAGTCCTGGAGCGGTCATAGGCCAAGTTCTTGAAGAGGTCAGATCAGCCACTCCCGCGGTATGTTGGAACACATACTTATGTTGGGAGTTTTGTTTATGCTAACTATTTGGTACTTATTTAAATCATCAAGGTAGCTGGAATTTTAATTGTTAGATGCTACCAAAAACCTAGGCAATGTTAACATAACAAGTACTTGTCGTATTTCAGTGTGCTTTTGACGGGCAAACCGAACCACCTGCAGAGGTAATTTCTGAAATGGGAGACAACCTTGGAATTGCCCTCATTAATCCAAATGTTGTATCTCCTCAGGTATTTTTTTTGGCATACTTGTTACATTGATTTTGTTAATCTGTCATTTTATTTGTAAGGCCTTTTAATACATGTTTTTTGAAGCTAAATCTATATCTTATAACCAAGTGTTATTATAATTGTAATGTAGGTGGATAATGTGGGTATTGCAAGCGGGTTGACTGGCAAACAGGCTAATGTTGTGGGTGTTGGCGTCGACTGTGAACAGCTGCAGCGGAAGAGCAAACGATTGCGGTCCCAGTCTATTGGTCTTGAAGGTTTTGAGTGCACGAGGGTGGTGAGTTCGCGGGTTGCTGCCCAGCCTGTTGTGCATGGGGTATTTCCAGAGATAGATTATGAAGATAAATATGCAAGGCTCGTTCAGCGTCTTAAAACCAACAGGTGAGCTGGTTAATCTTCTTAATTTTTGGTTGATCATAGCTGGATATACTGTCTTGTAGCGATGCTAATTTGTACATTTTTCTAGAATGTTGAATGTTACCAACGGTACACAAATAAGTAGCAAAGATGTGATAGAGATTGCTGAGCGAACAAAAGTCATGACTCCGAAGGTATTTAGCAGTGCCATTTTCCATATTTCCTTCATTGTAATGTCGAGGTTGTATTCAGGAATTTTCATTGTGGCTTTAGGTTGTTGATGCGTTGGTTCACTTTTCGCGCATTCTATTTATGAGAGCAGTTCCTGGACCGCAATCAAACAAGATTCGTTTCTTTGATACTAAGTTTGTGTCAAGTTTTATGAAGCACTACCCGAAGTTCTCAAGAGTGGCAGTTAAGGACAGAGCAAGATTTGTCTTCCAAAAGTCAGTGGTGGAGATAGTTAGAAATGCTTTCTTGGTCATTCCGGCGCCTGAGAGGTTTTACTTTCCCTTTTTGGTTGATAAATCTCACTGGTTTGGTGTGTGTGTTGATACCCAATCGAGGTCAATCCAAGTGTTGGATTGTAATACATCACTTCGTAGTGACTACCTCTTTAAAAAGGATCTCACCCCGATTGCTGTCATGTTGCCGTTCCTGATGAAAGCTGCTACAATGGATCCTAATTTTTCTCTTCAAGGAGAATTTTCATTAGATCGTGCAAGAGGTGTCCCCCAGAATCCTACACCTTCCGACTCTGCTGTGACAACAATGCTCCTCATAGGGGCGCACTCGATGGTTGATTTTGAGGGATGCAAATGCATTACACCTGAAGCACTCCCCACAGTGGCAAGGAGACTTGCAGTGGTTTTCTACCAAGAGTTCGGCGGCAGTATCTGATGAACTTTGTAACCATGTGTGTTTCTGCATTCCCATTCCACTTTGTAACCATGTTTGTATCCTCTCTGAATTTCGACTAAAATTCTAAATTGCATATGCAAGGAAACCTTTAACGCTGCTAATCCAGATGTTTATTCTTATCTTATTTGATGCAAAGTTAGTTTTCTTCTAGATTCGTTAGGTGGGAAGCAACTATCCTAGTTGAAACATCATAAGTCCAATATTTTCTGACCAAGGCTTTTGTAATTTAAAACCTTATCTGTTGGCAGACGCTTTCTGTAATCAACTTGAGCTTTAAGATATAAGTAGATTTAGCAATGGTAACATCATAATTTACTTGCACAATGTTGTTTTAGCAAACCAACCTGTCCATATGTTACGGTATCATTGTGGATGTTTGTTGTTTATACTTTTCATGGTGTATTTTAACTGTTGTTTTCGAACAGTTTAGTCAAAGTTAGAGATGCTAAGCAAAGAACTTATTAAACACATATATTTCACATATTAGGGGGCATGCTTATTCAAACCGAGCTGTACATGTTTAAGCACGACATTGCAACATTGGGGATTTTTTATGTTAATATAATACATTCCAACATAAAATTGACCGACCCCAATTCCGATCTATATCAAGAAAAGCACCATTATCATCCGCTGCCCCCTTTATAGTACTTCTTGGACTTATATTGGCATTTTGCATGTTGCACGGCTGTGGCCAACTCCCCGGCAACGGCTGCAAACTTTTAGTTTCCGCTGACAACCTCCCTGAGGTTCGAACATCATAAGATACATGTGAATACCTTATGTTATATCATTCATATTTAAGATGTTACAGAAACCAATAATATTATTACCTATATTTCGCCACGTGAAAAAACCTTCTTTTCCGTGGTCTTCCTGGTGGGCGACGAGTTAATGGAGGGAGTAGCTCAACGTTTGCCATGTCATCTGCCTCCGATTTCTCATCAATCTCTGATGGCACTGGGTAAATACTTCCTTCGTATCCTTGACGCCAAAACTCACCACCAAATTCTTCAGCAACTAGTGGGTCAATAGGGACTTTTGCATTGACAGCGGCCGCTATGGCGTGTGTGCATGGAATGGACAATGTTTGGAACTCGAAGCAGCTGCAGGTTCTCATACCCAAGTCGACGTGGTAAGGGACTCCTTCCTTAGTACGCACCTCGAATTCAGTTTGATTTATGTTCTTAATCTCAAACCCAGTAGATACCTCGAATTTCTTGTTTATTATCTTATGTACCCTTGGAGTTAGTCCTAATGGGATTTTTTTGGCTGCTTCGCGTCGAACATGGAACCAACCCATCAATGTGCCCCTTATGTACTCAATCAGGGGGATGATCGAATAATCTCTAGCTTCAGAAAGTGCCGCGTTTAAAGATTCTGCAATGTTGCTAGTCATAAGGTTGTACCTTCTTGCAAAGGTATGAGATCGGGTCCAGGTCTCCAGGCCAATGTTTTCAAGGTATTTGGCGCACTCAGCATCAATGCTCCAAATTTCACTGAAGTATTCTGTGAACTACGGGATACGGAATGCTCGGCCAGCCCGAGAGACTAAGTAAGAGAGGTGCCTTTTCTTGAATATAGAAACTACATTGCGTTGTAGGTGAACTATGCACGAGCAGTGGTTTGCTTTTGGGTATACCTATACCAAAGCCATTAAGAAGAAACCCGTTAAAGAATAACAAGCAAAGTTCTATGTATACACAATATCAAATACGTTAGCAAGTTACCTAAACAATTAACTTTTACAATTCCGGAGGTTTCGAATGTATAACAACACTTTATTATTCTACACGCAATCTACTAACAACTGTTTTAGTGCTGCTATCCTAGAACCTAATCGTTAACATTAACATTACCAACCATATTCAATCTTGTATCCTACCCTGCACATGGCTTTGATGTTAATCATTCCAAAACCAATTCCACATTTTAGTGTAGTCATACCTTGTTCAAAGAAGCGTGGATAGCATGGTGCCTATCTGATATAAAAACGAGTGACTCTATGACTGCAACAATCTCTTGTAATTTTTTGAAGAACCATGTGTAAGCTCGCTCGTTCTCTCCATCGACCACCACAAATGCTAGTGGATAGATATGGTAGTTTCCATCTTGACCGCTTGCTGTCAACAAACAACCTGCATACTTGCTTTTTAAAAAGGTCCCGTCAATGATTATAACTTTCCTCATGAACTGAAACCAGTGATTGATGCACCAAGGGCGAAGAACATGTACTTGAATCTTGCACCTATACCTTCCTGGTACTCTGTCTCAATGTGAGCTACTGAACCAGGATTAGCAAGAACTAGCATATGCAGATATTTGGGTAGCTTCCTGAAACAGTCTCCTAATGATCCTCTAGCAGTATCCATCGCAATATCGCGAGAACGCCATGCCTTATAGTAAGAGATTGGTATGTCATGACACCCCTCAAAATTTCTCTGACCGCTCTCGGGCGGACCGCATGTTCGGCCACTAAACCTTGTCTTTATCATGTCCCCAATCACCTCGGTTGTCGCATGTTGTTGAAAGTTTGCTCGTTCGTTTACAGAACATCTGTGATTTGGCCTTACTCGTCTAATCTGGTACCATTCAATGTCGCTCATCTTGATAGCGTACACTCGCCATGGGCAAGCCCTTCCCACACACTCGAGTACCATCATCTTTGGGTTTGATTTCTTGTTATGGAATCTGAATTTGTTGGCTAATGCGTAAAGTGCCATATGTTGCCTAAAAGCATCTCTGTTTTTGAACATCATGCCAACGTATACCTCCATTGGACCATTTTAACAAAACCTTCATAAGAGACATACACAAACTTCATTAACCCGTGCAATGTTTACCAACACGTACAAAATAAAAGTTACATTGCTAATGCCTTAGTTAGTTAGAGCAGTTTTGTTACACACCACTGTCTATATCTTCGTCACTCTCATGATCATCAAGATCCATGTTACTTGCCCCTCCGTAGTAGACATCGCCAGGTTCACTCTTCGCTTCACCGAGTTCGTCACTTTCCATTTTACTGGCTTGCTGCGTCATACAGCTGCAACACCAGGCAACAAATCGCGATAGTAAGTTAAAGGCGTTTTTAGCAACGCTATGTGTGTGAGTATCAGTCTCGTACACTGGTTCACTCATTGCTTGTATCTCCGTCTATCCTATAACAAATATCAGTATCGTAAGGGAACACAACATATTAATAAACTCATACATGAATCACTGGTTAGAATGAATTTTACCGTCACTATCATCTGTCCCCATGCTCTTTATGTCCTCTGCATTTTTATCATCAGACACTGTCTTTGGTATCTCAGGACTCAATGGCCTTGCATCTGGGGTTCCCATTCGAGTAGACCTTAACATTTCAACAGCATCATCAGTTGTTTTTTTAAGGATAGCTATTTGCTCAGCTGTGAAAAGCTCCTCCAACACAGTCAATGAAGCTGGAATGAAGCCAAGTTTCCTGAGTTCTGCGCAGTTAACAACGGGACCATCATACTTTTGTTTAATACTATACTCTTGTCTTTGCTTTGCATAAAAATTTTAATACCTCTTTCCTCGAAACTATCATCAACTAAGTCAAATGTATCCGCCAGATTTTTACGAACCGGGTTGGCAGGCTTCACTGCTGGGGTGAAGTCTTTAGAAGAGTTTCCAGTACAATATTCGTGCCTGATAAAGTTAAACTTTCTGTGTTAGCCTCAGTTTTTATGCCTAACACTAGTTATAGCAATTAATGGTAAGCTAACTGAATGTGTAATACATTACCTTATTTTATTGTCATCCCACCCAACATCTGCAATCATTGTATAATACACACTAGTTGTTAGCAAGGACAACAATATACTTATCTAACTAATTCCAAATTTACCTTTCCTCAACTCTTGTTCACAGCCTCCTGGAGACACATCTGAAAGCCTGATTACGCCACCAACTGCATTTGGGATCTGGTTTTCCACATCGGTTGATGGTGACTTCCCTTCTTCCACAGTCTTTGTTTCCGCTACTATGTTTCGCATCATTTGAACCCCTGTATCCATAAACAAGTCCATTTCTTGTGTTGTGAATATCTCTTCCATAGCCTCTACGCTGGCTGGGATGAAACCTGCTGACTCTACCCCTACATAAGAAAACATCAAAATTAACTAACTTTCTATGGAAGTCAAGTCATTTATTTTTGTAAATAATCTGCTGACCTCTGTAATCTCCTTGGTGCAACATTGTATACATTTCATAGTCAAAACCAACTGCAGAGTTGCTTGTTTCTTTCCTTCCAAGTGTCAGTTGGGTTGAAGAATCTTCAGCCGTATTGCCACTTGTCAAGATACCCTTCCCCTTGTCGTTAGGTCCTAAACATGGGAGCCTAGACCTACATTTCAAATGTTACTCGTTAACATCAAAATTCACTTGCTATTTTTTCTGTTAACAACACACGTACCCTATGGTATTGTTGTCCGGGGTGTTGAATCTGAGTTGCTTACCTGGTTAATATATATATTAGTCAACTAATATGTCAAAACACATTAAAATAATAACATTTTGAATATAATATCTTTTCATCAAGTTACCAGCGCTCAAGCTGAGGTTGGCTATGGTAGTACCCAAGAGTGAATCCTCTTCTACCCATTTCTGAATTGAAGACCCACGTCTATCAGGAGTCAATGGAGATCCCACGGCTGGTCCATCAGATGAGCCTGTTGATGAACGATCTTCATCCAGAGGGTCCATATCTAGATTCACTGGTCCTGTTCTCTCCTCCACGTCCTCTGGATGAAATGTTCGTTGCGTGTTCATGATGTCGTCTAGGGTTGACAGCGACAAAGGGACCGTCCCTGTTGCAAACAAGGAATTCCAGAAATATGCTGCAGTTTCAACTAACCCATCTTTCTCTGCTACACCTTCTCACGAGACACCTAGGGACAAGCTTGCTTCACCAAAAACGTGTGGTGTTCCACTCATGTCTAATGCTGATCGACGATGGAAGCGATACCTTTCTATCGCTGGTGTACCCACCGTTACACAGAGAGGCAACTCGATGTAATGAACCCGGACTGCCATGAACAACTCCACATATGCATCATTGGAAATGTCTATAGGTAGTGTTTTCTTACCTTCTGGGCCCAACATGTGTTCTGGAAACTGGTAAGTTAGAAACACGCAGTCGTTAATTTCGAATCTTGTGATAACCATGCCTACGAGCGTTTCGTACTTCTCGCTTTCTCGTACCATAATCCCACAACTGTGCTCTGATGTATCTAGCTTGAAGTCCCATTCGCCTGACATAGATCTTACCCACTCGCCTCTTAATAGCCTAACCAAACGTCCCATCATGACATAAACCCTGCAATTTCATCGACGATTTCACATATCAGCAGTAATAAGAGTAGTTAGTCACTATGTTCTTATGATGCTAATTTTTTTGGGGCCTCAAAATTCTTAAAAAATTTCAGTTGGTTTTGTAACTATATTTGCAGAGAGTAATTGCGTTAAAGCATTTATACTGTCGACCACATCGGAGAAATAAATGTGTCGGAAAGTTGGAGTCCATTAATGTTAGTCCAAGGAATAAAGTCGAGCAGATGGGGACCATTTCATGTGTAAAGTATGTTAGTATCAGGAAACTTACTACAAATCGTGATAAGCGTTAACGCCAACACTAGCTAACCGACAAGCCACCGAGCTTTGCCTTTTTGTTAAGTTTGTTTCTGCTACCCTTTTACTTTTCTGGGTAATAACTTATGTTTGCCCTAAAGAAGATGAATACACACGTTTATATAGACATTGTGATAGGGTTCATATTTCAGTATATACATACACGACTATTGTAAAGATTTACAAGTAAATCTTGTAGATTTCGATCATTTATTGATCTCGCTGTGGAGTGAATATCGTACGGTGAGAATTGATTTAGATGGATACATTAGCATCAAAAAAAATCGTAGCTTGTCACATCAAGTCAGAAGAACAACTTGCATAGCTTCTCTTCGCGGCAAAATTTCAGGGTTATAATCGTCCATTTCGCCACACGATTTTGGTTTTCAAAATGTTTTGGTTAACCAAGTGATTTCGGTCTCGTTTGCGATTATTTGGCCAATTCACTCTATATGTAAAGGGAAATATTACTTATATAAGCCCAATATAAATTTATATAGATTTTATTATATTTTGAAGCCCAAATAAAACCTCGAATTAGATGTTATCTTCTACTATCGAAAACCCCTTCATCTTCCACTTGCGATTCCTCTTCCCTATCTCTGAAATTAAACTCTATAATTAACAGTTTTGGTTTTAAATTCTCCATTTCCTTCTCTTTCATTTAAATGGATACTTCGCTGTCGTTGATGTATGAACGCGTGAGGGCAGTGTTCTTAAGGAGAAACGAAGAAACCAGAGACGACTTGATAGACGGCGAAAGCAATAGCTTACACAGTGAAAAACGCAGCCGAAGAAAGTCCTGAGTAAGTTGCAATGGTTACAGCACCTGGAATCATGAAGGTATAAATTTTAATATCAAAACCTTTTTTTAATGCAACTCTCTTATTTAGTCTTTTATTGTAGTTTAAAAGCCTCATTTAGATTCATGTTTACAATGTTCACCAAAGAAGACATTTTGTTAACAAATATCTAAAAAACTTTAAAAAATGCATGTAAGTTTGGTTTTTACATGGATCTATCTATATCTGACTGAGATGTTTAAATTTGAATTATAATTAACTCTCTCTATTTTATGGTGATTTAGGCTTCGCGACAAGTAGCCAAAGCGCCTATTGTTTAAACAATAATTCATAAACAGTGTATAGACCAGAAATCTATTTGCTTTGTATCTCAATTGTCAGTCTTTTCGTTTCGGTCTATTTAACTGCTGAAATGTTCATTGCAAAACAAGTGGACCTTTTATTCATAATGGAGGTTTCAAATTACAGATGTTGACGTCAGCATACACAACGCTAAAGTGATTTCCTATGTAGCATGAAGACAATAGAAACCAACTGCACAGACGGTGATGATAAATGGAGATAAAAGCAGTAAAAGCAATCCACAGAGACCTCAAGGCCAGCAATGTACTGCCTGACAACAAATGATCCCTAAGATTGCGAATTCTGGTATGACTAGAATCTTTGGGGGCAACCAAATCGAAGGCAGCACAATCATGTAATTTCGAGGCCTGGCGAATTCAAAATCTCTCCATGTTCATTTATTCTAATATTTTTGTGCTGATTCCTATCATCAAGTAAGAAAAAATCATGTAATTTTGTTTATTTATGTTCCTCTTTAACAACAAAGCTATTAAAGTATTGTAATTCAACCCTCCTCTGTCATCTAAAAATTGAAAGGAATACTACTCTCGGCCTCATACACCTTCATCCTAACACTCAAATGAAAAACAAAAAAATGATGTGAAATAAAAGAATGAGGTTTTACTTTTCAGGGCATCATTTAAAACTATCAACGTATGTTTGATCCGAGAAGTTCATGTGAAACGCCAATAGTAACTTTGAGAGTTAATCGAGCTCAATTTAGATCTCTGGTCGAACCAATAAGTTTTGAGTACAAAACTTGAATCAACTATTACGCATATGCGATACCAAAACAGAGTTGATAGATAACATTTTAATATTTAAAAATGATGAATATTAAATACTTACTTCCACCATATCTAATTAAATATTTTGAACAAAGTATCATCGGTAAAATACACATAAAACATGGAATAAATATCCAAAATCCACTGTAAAAAAAAAAAACATATAGGTTTCAGCTAAAAATGTACAAAAAAAAAAAAAAACTCAACCGGTTAAATTATGCAGCACACAAAACATATAAACATATCAATTTTTTGCAAATACACAATATTAAGACTGTCTACAGAAATGAATAACCAGCTATTTCTCACACAAAAAATATAATTGATTGAAACCACTCAATCATTTTGGTCACAAACATCACTTCTAAAATATATAAAGGTACTTATATAAAAGTTTCAAATTATATTACCATATATGACATATTTTTAAATACATTCAAAATAAAATTCACGAAACTTATTATTCGGTTCAACACCCGCAACAAAATTATACTTTGACAAATCCATAGATACTATCAAAGACTTCACATAAAAGAAAAAACCAAACATACAAATGCCATATATATTTTTTTAATGAATATGATATATAAAAAAACAAATACCATATTTGATGAGACAAAAACCATGGATATGATATAAATTATGTTCCTTATTTATTAATTATGTTGTAGTTTTCTTCTTTTAGCAGCTGATATATTTTAAAATAATAAAAAGTTTTTTTTTTGACATCACCTGCTCTTTCTAAAAATATATATTTTAAATTTTTCCATAATAAGATAGTTGGAATCAAAACATAACTTAATATAAAATAGTAAAAAGTTTTAAAACAAATAAAAAAATATATATGCTTGGAAAATACAATAACAAAAGACAGAATGCCAATATTTGTTCGATCGAAATTCTAACAGTTGTTCCAGGCGTTTAATGTTTTATATCATACAAACTATAATCCAGTCAAAACAATATAATTACAATAAAATTGAATATATAATCAACGCGGAACAACCCTTAGTAAATAAATAAAAGTGTGATTAGGTCAAATGGTGGACACTTAAACCATTAAGCAATCTTGTCGATATGCGTGTTAATCGCCTCACTTTTTTCTTAGTTTCTTCCCACTCCAACAAATATTCTCAACTGAAACTATAGTTTAATTAGAAAATGTTTTTTTTTTTAAATAACAAATTTAGGATATGGCGACGAGGAGATTAGCCCATAGTGGCCTCGTGTGATCGTCATCATATCATGTCCTAAAACTCAAATAATGTAAACGTCATATGGTTGACTGGAATTTTGTTTCTTTAAGATTCCAGTAAACGGAAGTCACACCCAATTTTACTCTCTCTTTTTTTTTTTTTTTGAATACGGACCCAAATTTATTTTGATCTCTTAAAAGAATTTTTTTTTTTTTTTTGTGTGGAAGCAACCATGATCTAGTGGTTAAGTGGTTAAAGCTCTATATTAACAGGTACCGATTCAAATCTTTGAAGGCGCAAGTTTTACAAAATTAATGGAATCAAATTTATAAGTAAGTTTTCTGGAGCAGGTGGAGTCGTTGATCGTGATCGTGGATGGATTCTCGTAAAAAAAAAATAATATTATCTATAAAATTATCTTTGTAATAGTTTTCATAATCATCGGCGTTAAAAAGAAATTTTTTTTGTTGTTAACTCAATCCCACCTTGCCTCTTAAAAGAAACTTAACACTTCAAAAAAAAAAAAAACTTAACACACCAAAAATTTAAATCCACTACTTTTATAAATGTAATAAACTCTACACCTAAATTTGATGAGGTAAATATAATCCGATATCCAAGTCGGAATTTGTATCTAGCTTATAATTGAGTAAACCCTTGTTTTGATAAACATATAATTAAGTATATATGTGCTATAAGGGGTTCTTATTCAAATTGGAGATTTTGGTTGAATAAGCCTTAAAATATATGCTAAAGCCAAGTTCAAAAATAAAAACATATGCTATTCTTTTATATCTCCAAACACATACATTTGATTTAATAGTAGTCATTAAGTTTTAAAGACATTATGGAACTAGGTGTTAAAACAATAATAAATAATTATTTAAGAAGACTTTGTATTACATTTTTAGCTCAAATATTTTTTATTATAAAATATCTTTAGTAAGTTGAGGGTTTTTTCAGTAAAAACTTTTTTTAAAAATTTTTTGGTCTGCATAAAAACTTTTATTTTAAATATATTTATTTTAAGGAATAATACATATAGATTTTATTACTTTTTATTCAAAATAAACATTTGATTCAACAATATTGTAAATGAAGAAGTTAAAAATTAACGTTCAATTATTTAAGAAATTTATTAAATTTTTAGTTTAGAGGATTTTACTTGAATATTTTTAGTTAATGTGATTAAAACCTGTTACGGAAAAAAGAATTACTTTTTCTCTTTAAAGTAATTCCTTTTTTTATTAAAAAAAACAAAGAAAAACGGAATTACTTTAACCCGAAAAATTTAAGCTGTAACTGAAATGCTATCTTTATGAATGAAATTATGTGGGATTAGTCATTCATGTGAATTCTATAAATAAGTTTTCAGTTATATAGGGGAGTAAAAGTTTTTGATTCTCCATATACTTGTGGGATATAGAAGAAAAATTATGAATAAAGTTAGAAATTATTCATGATCAAAAAAGTCCATGAATGAAAGTAATAAATGGAATGGAATAAAACCATTATCCCAATTTTTTAATTCTATTCTTTTTTGTTTTTTTAATCACATCTATTTTTAAAATTGATTATCAGTTGCACCCTTATAGTCATTTTCTGTGGTTAAGAGGTGTTTTGTTTAGGGGAATATAAGTTACTCGAAGCCAAATTGACATTTAAATATGAAAGCCCTTTAAAAAAAAAAAAAAAAACCAAATTGACTTAGACCGCAAATAAACTATTAAAAAATCTTAGATAGGCGTCTATTATATTATTATATATTGATATAGTATGAGATTAGAACCAAATATATGCATGAAAGAATATTACATAACCAAAATTTAAAAGACGCGCTTTTACAAAAAAATAAGTATAAGTATATACTTTTTTTTTTGTAAACAGTGAAAATTTTGGATATTAGATCTACAATCTCCTTTAGGCCCGAATACAATCTTTGCAAATTCTAATTTAAAGAGTAACGTATTATTGGTAGTTTGAATCCAGGACACAAAAAAACTAACCTTTTATATTATCACTACGCTACCAACATCTTGATATATACTCTTTTTTGTTTTATCCAATTCCTTCAAATATCAACATTTTCAAATCCTTCCAAAAATAGTAGCTATTCGTGGATCTATTAGAGCATGTACAACGGATAACGTAGTACGGTTTCTTAAAAATAAATAATAAAATATGTGTGGGCCTCACATCAACAGTTAACATACGGGTCCTAAAAATTCTTAGTTAAGAACCCGTATCTTCCTTGTAGCGCTGACGTGGCGCTACATGATTGGTCCTTTTTTTGATTTTTTTTTCTTCTGTTAAAAAAAAATTTATAATTTTTTTTAAGAAACTACGGAGAGTAACGCCGTTGTACCTGATCTTAAACAATAAACTTGTTCAGCGTGGGCTTTAGTTTAGTCAACACCGGATCAAAATATGTAATAATTCTATTATTTTTTTTTTAAAGAATGATTTCATTTATGACTATATATATTTGTTATAATATGCTTAGATTTTAAATAAAATCTTTAAAAGACAAATTTTCCAAAAAACATCAGCCCCAAAAACATTCTTTTTGTTGTTGTGGGAGTGTAAAAATTCTTTATTTTTTTGTTATCATATAACTAAACATGCGTCATATCTTTTACATGCCTCTACAGGAATTTGGACCGGTACGGCTTGGCGGCGCTTTCCTCTACGCTTTCTGGTTGATTTTTCGGTGGTGCCTTCTTCCCCGACGCGTGTTCTGCATGCTCGTCCCTGCGCTGCCACGTAGCATCCTTATCTTCTTGCTCCGGGCTTGGATGGGCTTAGTCTGAATTTATAGATTTTCTGTATGAGGCTTCGGCCCATTTGTATCAATTACCGTCTTGGCCCGTAATCGATTTCGTTGACAAAAAAAAAATACATGACTTAGTTTTTTTTTAATCATATATATATACAAGAGTAAGTACAAGATACGTTCTTTTTTCTCATTATCATCAACAGTTAACATATGGTTAAGAGGGTAGCTAGAGATATTAGTTGATAACGATTATATTTCCTTTAAATTATAGTTTGAAATGGATTCATGCGTCATGTCTTATACATATAAATACAAGATGTAACCAACATCATGTCTTATGCAACTTCTAACATTTCCAAAGTAAACAACTAGACCAACTATAATCAAGAACATGACGGGAGAGTTTGAGATCGCCGGAATTTCCACCGGAACTTTGTGGAGTTCGCCAACAAACGCCGCCGCCTCCGTATTCCCCGGCTACTCGCTGCGTCCCACAGAAACTAGCCTCGATATAACAGATTTCGGATGGCAAAACTTCGATAACAAAAACGATTACAATGATGATTTTATGAACACGTAAGTCCACATGTATACGTAGATGTTAATTTACATAGTTATGTGGGGCTTTCTTTGATCCTTTTTTCTTATTTGAAGGAATAACAGTTTCTTCGAAGGATTATTCGATCCTAATGAGCAATTACTGTCAGATTCTTGGCCAAAAACTACAATTTCTAACGCGAAATCTGAGCTACTCGAAAGCTTTCCATTCTTAGATAACATGTTCTTGATCGATTCAGAAGAAGCTCATTATCAGATCAAAGACCATAAGTCTAACGAGCAAATTACACAAGACTGCAAGACTCTTACTTCAAAGGCACGTAACTACTAATACATATATCAAAACCTAACGTAATTTTGTTTGACTAATATTAGAGTGATGAATCTTTCAGAGGAGTGAAAGGACTGAAGAGTTAGAAGAGAACAGCGATGAATATTCACCCCGATTATTAAAAAGGTCAAGAATCGAGACATTATCTCAATTGCCAAGCTTCAAAGTTCGTAAAGAAAAACTCGGTGATCGAATCACTGCGCTTCAGCAACTGGTTTCACCATTTGGCAAGGTAATTAAAATATTATGAATTGTTCGATTTTTTTCCAATCGGTTTTGATCTATTATTTCATTTTAAACTCAAAAGATAACATATAATTTTACTTACAGACAGATACAGCTTCTGTTCTTAACGAAGCTGTAGAGTACATCAAGTTTCTTCACGAACAAGTCACTGTAAGTTTCAGATTCTTGATTTTTATCTGCTGTCATAATAAAATCAAGAAATTAAAATATATTTCATTAATTTAATAGGTGTTGAGTAATCCAGACCAAAACACCAGAGGATCTTTTCAACGACAGCAGGTACTTTATATTAGTTACATGTGAACAACTCTTTCTTTCTTCTTTTCTTTGTCATTTTGCTTGTGATATCATATCAAGAATCTTTTTCCAAACTAATCATTACCAGTTAATGATTTTTGCATTGATTAATATAGTGTTCAGACAAGAAATCTATCAATAATCATCGAGAACGAGAAGAATGTAGTTCAAGAAGACAAGTAGATCTCGCCAGCCGTGGGCTATGTCTGATGCCGATCTCAGCTTCATATCCGGTGGCTGCAGCCGCGGCTTCCGCTGAAGAGATGAACACGGATTTCTGGAATCTTCCATTCTCTATAAACTTGTAAATTAGATACATAAACAAAAAATCACAGCTCTCTTCCACATTTAAAAAAGAAAAGAGAGGGGATCTTGTAAAGTTTGATGTTTTTTTTTTAATATACAGAAAAGTAAATGTCCTGTAATCAAGGCCTATATTGTTTGTTTGCATTTTACATATACTTTTTATGTCTACTATTTCCAAAGCGTTAGTATTTTGAAGTGAAAAATCATAAACGTTCAACGCCACAACCAAACGACGGCCTTCTGGTTTTGCGTTGAATTTTTCAAAAATAACTATTGAAAAAGTGAACATGTTATCACATTTGATATGGAGATTTGTCGTTTAGTGGTAATGAAAAAGGTTGTTTTAAGATCCATAATTTATACGGACTTAAAAAAATGAACATGTTTAAAAGTCTTGGCCTGGTTCGATTTCCGGCGCCGGTGGCTCTCTCAGCACCGGCGCCGGACTACGTCTTCTTTTGTTTTTTTTTTCTGTCTGCTTTTTGCGGTTTTTGTGTTCGGGATTCGTCGGTTCGGTGGTTACGACGGAATAAATCTCAGCGGTGTTTTCTTGCGTAGGTGGCACGATTTCCGCGGCGTCGCGGTGGCTGCTGTGGAGGTGGTGCGTCTCTCGCCTCAGTGGTGGTGCTTCTGCCTTTTCCGCCGTGTCTTCCTCCAAGCTCTGTCTTTCTTCGTCTGTGGCCAACGATTTTTCTTTTTCGGTGGACTCCTCGGCGTGTCCTCCTCTCGAGTGAGGCGCACTCATTGGCGTAGGCGGTGGCGTGGTGTCTTCCTATCTCCCATTTACGGCCTCTCTTTGCTTCTTCACGGCGCAGAGGTGGTGAAGACTGGTCAGGTTTCCTGTATGCTCGGCGGCGGGAGGTGGTCATTGAGGTCGGAACCTTTGTCTGGCAAATGTTTGACGGCGACTCTGGTCTTGTGGTAAGCTTCAGCAAGGTGGCTCGTGTTTCTCCGGTAGCGAGGATCCTCTGCCGGTGTAACCCGGCGGTGGCTTTTGGCAGGTGGCTCGGCGGCGGCTTCTTCCGTTCTACGGTTAACCTTTGGTGCTGTTTTCCATTGGTGGGTCTGGGTTTTCCGGCAGTGTGTTCCAATAATGATGCGGCAGTGGCGTTTTGTTGTTGTTGAGATTTGGCTTGGATTGGCTCCGGAATAGGTTCGGGTTGATTGTGAAACAAATCTGGACATGAGATGTAGAGGCCTCGGTTTTTTTGTTATGGTTAATTTGTAGCTGTGGGGACTGGTTCTTAAGAGATTCATTCTTTTGGGAATGGTAGTTGAAGATGACTCTTTGATGGCCTTCTTGGGCTCCCTTGTCACTAGCTGCAAGTTAGTCCGTAACTGACTCCGAAGATCTTGTTAGTTTGCGGAAAAGCTGTAGGTATCTCGTTCCCGAGGGTTTTGAGGGCTGGCCCAAGGATGAGGCTCGTGGCAATTAGGATGTGAACTCTATCAAAACTATGGTAAGAGCGGGATGGTCTACATTTAGGCGTATGATTGCTGCACTTTCGTCTAGTTCTTGTTTCGGTTTTTCGGTTTATCTTCTAAGCCTTTTCTTTTAGCTTTCGTTTCGGCCGTTTTATTATTATGGTCTAGTAGTTTGTAATTTTTATTCTCGGTCTTTCTGACTTCTTTGTAACTCTGTATTTCTGTCACAAATTCGAAAACGATAATAAATCTTAATATTTTTACAAAAAAAAAAAAAAAAAATTCAAAAGTGAATTTTTTCTTTCTTTTTGTTCTCATATAAATGCAAATTACGTGAACGCGTAGATTGCATTTGAAAAAAACCGAGGTCCAAATCATTGTCGACGTCTGCGGTTGTAGATACCGTTCAAACTGCGAATTAATGTTGTGTGTTTTGCACCATTGCAGTTATTAAAAAACTGAGAATGTGGGTTTTTTTTTTGCCAAAAGAATGTGTGGTTTAATTAAGAAGAAAGACTTAATGTATTCATTGATATCATACGACAACTGTTTGTCAGAAAAAAAGATATCATACAACAACTCCTAGAATCATAATTAGAGAGAAACCTTTCGACATTAACCAAAACCTTAACACACCCATCTATCTAGTTTTGACAAATTGTGTTTCGTATAAACTGTTTCTTATCATTCAATCAAGGTCTCAAATCTTTTATAGGAGTTACATTATGTTAAACCTATTAGGAAGGAAACTAAAGATATATCTAAACGCTAAAGATAGACATGAAGAAGATATGATAGAGATATGATAAACATTAATCACTTTATTCTAATACCCCCCTCAAGTTGGAGCGTAAAGGTTCCGAACGCCCAACTTGTCAAGAAAATGATCGAATTCCTTCTTTCCGAGAGCCTTTGTTAATATATCAGCCAGCTGCTCTTTTGTAGAAACATGCTGCGGTTTAATCAATCCTCGTAAAATGTCGTCCCGAATGAAATGGCAATCTACTTCGACGTGTTTAGTTCTCTCGTAGAAAACCGGATTTGCACTAATATGTAATGCTGGTCTGCTGTCACACATTATTGTCATCGGCTCATTATGTTGAATGCCAAATTCTGAAAGCAAACCTTTCAGCCATCGTAGTTCGGACGTAACTTCAGTCATAGCGCGGTATTCCGCCACGGCCAAGGACCGGGAAACCGTTTCTTGTTTCTTCGTTTTCCACGAAGCAAGAGAGTCACCGAGCTGAACTATCAAACCAATAAGGGAACGGCTTGTGATGGGACATGCTGCCCAATCGGAATCGCACCAGCCACGGATATGAAGTGAAGAGGAGGCTAAGAAAAGTATACCTCGACCGAGAGTTCCTTTAAGATACCATACCACTTTCAATGCTGAAATCCAATGGTCGGCCCGAGGTGTATGCATGAATTGTGACAAAACATGAATCGCATACGTTAGATCTGGACGAGTAGCCGCCAAGTAAATCAGTCGGCCAATCAACCGCCGATATCTCTCTGGATCGGCAATCATCGGACTGTCAGACAAGGCTAACTTATGGTTTTGATCGAGTGGCGAGCCAGCCGGTTTGGAGTTGAGTAGACCCATTTCTTCTAGTATATCGATTGCATACTTCCATTGAGAAAGATAGATGCCAAGCGAGCTGCGAGCTACTTCAAGGCCAAGAAAATACTTTACGGCTCCGAGGTCTTTCATATGGAAACATGTCTCCAAGTATTCTTTAAAACTTCGTATCGCCTTAGGACAGTTTCCGGAGATGATTAAGTCATCGACGTAGATGAGTATGCGCAAGGATATACCTTGTTTAGGATAGACGAAAAGAGAGTAATCTGATCTTGTTTGAGAGAATCCATATGTTCGTAAGGAATCCGCAAGTTTAGCGAACAAACACCGAGGGGCTTGCTTTAATCCGTAGAGAGATTTAAGTAATCGACATACTCTTTTTTCGCCTGGAGGTTGAAAACCTTGAGGAAGTTTCATGTACACTTCTTCATGTAAATCGCCGTGAAGAAATGCATTATGTACATCCATCTGATGCACTTCGTGATTTTTCTTTGCTGCAATATCCAAAAACAGATGTACCATAGTCATTTTTGCTACCGGTGCGAATGTTTCATCGTAGTCTATCCCCTCTTTTTGATGATTTCCAAGGACGACTAACCGTGCTTTATGTCTCTGAATTGTGCCATCCGAGCGGTATTTAATTGAAAATACCCATTTACATCCGAGAGCTTTCTTATTGGGAGGAAGCTCTTCAAGGCGCCATGTTTTATTGGCTTCGAGTGATCCATACTCATTGTCCACAGCTTTTGCCCAATGTTTGTTTTTGATTGCCTCGGTAAACGATCGTGGTTCGATGTTAGAAGATAAGGCCGCCAAGAAGCTGCGATGAGTAGAAGAAAAACAATCATAGGATATAAAGTTACAGACGGGATGTAACTTTATCTAGAATCCGCGTTGTGGGTTGCTTGGTACGCAAGCCTCTGCCTAAGGGCTCCGTATTAGTTGGTGGAGTAGGCGAGTTGGGTGCATCAGATACAATTACAACATCCTCTAAATTGATCGATGGACTAGGATCGGTTGTAGTCGATGTACTGGGATTTGTTGTAGTCAAACTTTGTGCTTGATTCGGTTCGCAAGTATTAGAAGGCGATGGAACAATGGTTGCCTTGTCTTCATCGAATGCCATACGTGTTGGTGAGTCAGAACGTTGAGAACGTCGGAGTCATAGACGGATTTGCGAAGGGAAACTTGTGCTCGATAAACACAACATCCCTCGAGACAAAAATTTTCTCGCGTTCTATGTCGTAAATTTTCCATCCTTTCTTCCCATCTGGGTAGCCGAGAAACACACATTTAGTGCTCCGTGAAGTGAAATTATCTCCCTTGTGATCCAAGCTGTGTGCGTATGCCAAACATCCAAAAACTCTCAAGTGTTTGTAGCCTGGAGCATGTTCGTACAAGCACTCAAATGGTGTTTTATTGTTTAGTAAGATCGACGGAGTGCGGTTGATTAAGTAGCCGGCGGTAAGGACACATTCCCCCCAGTGTTCGATCAGAAGATTTGCTTGAAAACGCAGAGCCCGTGCGACATTTAAGATATGACGGTGCTTGCGTTATGCTCTTCCGTTCTGTTGTGGCGTATATACGCATGATGTTTCATGCAAAATCCCTTTCTCAAGAAAGAAACGTGAAAGACATAGTAATTATGTTCCGTTGTCACTACGGATCCTCTTAACTTTCTTCAAGAATTGTCTTTCAACCATTATCAAATAGTCTCGTAGTCGTGTAGATACCATGCTTTTATCCGGTAAGAGATAGAGCCATATGGCTCTCGAGTGGTCGTCTACGATCGTAAGAAAGTACCTTGATCCACAAAAGGATGTTGTTCGATAGGGTCCCCATAAGTAGCAATGTATTAGATCAAAAACTTCATTAGCTTTATTGAAACCATCTAGAAAAGATTGCCGAGTCTATTTGGCTCGAAAACATACATCACAATCTTGAAGAAAATTATCATTACGACTATGAAAACTACTCCTAATTCCTGGCACTAATCCGGTAACCTGAGGTGACGGATGACCGAGACGATGATGCCACAAAGCAAAGTCATCACAAACACTAGTATGTAGAGATGTTATTGTTGGTACTCCATGAAACCGATATAGCCCTTCTCCCTCTCTTTCACCCGCTCCAATCAGCGTCCTCATAGCTCGGTCCTGCAAGATGATCAATTTATTAGTGACTTGTGCAATCAAGTATTTGTCTGTTACAAGTTGCCCAAGTGAGATGAGATTCATATTAAAGCCGTCAATGAAAAACACATTCGTCAGGGACAGATTCAGAGTGAGGTGAACCGTCCCTTGTTTGGTCGAATAGACATCTTTTCCTGCTGCAAGAGACACGGATATTGGTGGAATATCTCGTATCTTATGAAGTTGTTCAATGCATCCCGTCATATTTGGTCGAATAGACATCTTTTCCTTACCACTATGTTGGCCTGATTTTCCTGCATTCAAAAGCTTTTGAACTGCATTTCATTGGTCGTCTGTAAGTCCACTCAGACCCACACAATCGCTTTCAGAGATATCTGCTTTCGATGACGTTGTTGTGGCGGCTCCAATCTGAGTTGTGTTTGCTCTTGGAGTGAACCCACGTCCACGTCCCGTCGATGTATTGTTTCGACTATCGGTCCGATTCCTTGGTCTCTCTCCCCACCATTCCGAATATCCTACCACTTTGAAGCATGTTTTAGCATCATGTCCACATCATCCACATACCGTACATGTTTAGGATGGATCTCGCGTTTCTTGTTTGTTGATGTCTCGGGTGGAGATAGTGAATGATTTAGACGGTGGTTTTGAGTTAGTATGAGTAGCGAGACTCATAACCGATGCTTCTTTTGTTACCGTTGATCGCAAGGTTTCGTTTTGAGAGATTGTTTGATAGATACTATCAAGTTCCGGAAGTGGTGTTAGGGCGCAAAGTTGAGACCTAATAGCTCCATGTACTGCGTTGTCAAGTCCTGCAAGAAAATCATGAATTTGTAAAGTTTCTTTTTCCTTATCATGAGCAATATTGAGATCGCATGTACAGCCTGTGCAAGTGAATCGTTTTGAGTTCATGCACTCCGCAATTCCGTCCCACAGCTTCGTGAGTCGGCCGAAGTATTCATCAACTGTTGAACCATTCTGATTGCACGCCGCGAGTTGGTTTCGTAGTTGTTGGAGATGAGCTCCACTTTTCTGAGAGAATCTCTTCTTGATAATATCCCACAGGTCTTTTGAGATTTCCCGAGTTGAGAGCGAGGATCGTATCTTTGGTTCGATTGTTAGTTTGATCCAACCAACAAGAAGATGGTTATTGGCAAACCAATATTCGAGTTTGGGTGAATCAGAACTCGGTTTAGGTATTGATCTGTCAAGAAACCCAAACTTTTTGCGAGAGCTGATCGCCATGCGGATATTGAACGACCATTCCTCGTAGTTGGACCCATTAAGGAGAGGTTGGGAAATCACGGCTCCAGGATTATCGTTGGATGATAGATCGTAGGGGGAGATTGTTTTATGTTTTGCGTCGGTTGTTACCATTGACATGGTGTTTCTTGTAGGTCATTTTCAGAGGTTGGGATTGTTTTAGCTCCCTCACGATTGTGAGAACAACTAATCGAGATTTTGAATCGAAAAGAAAGTTTTATTGTGTTTCGGGCTCTGATACCATGACAAGTTTCCTGGACTTACAACCTAAAACCAATTGGTGATAAGTGGATTGGCCCAAATTCCTTATATATTGGTCATTATCGTTCCCAACTTCCAATGTGGGACTATTACCACACACACTCTCTAGAGATTAAGGCCTCGTGGCCCATTAATCCTTACAATATCTCAATACCTCCCCTAAAGATAATGGCCCTTCTATCCATTAATCTCGACAGACCATCAATCCTAGGGTCCGAAGGCACGGGCCACTTTTGGTCCGGGTTACGAGAGTGTGTGGGTCAGGCTCTGATACCATGTTAAGTTTCCTGGACTTCCAACCTAAAACCAATTGGTGATAAGTGGATTGGCCCAAGTCCCTTATATATTAGTCATTATCATTCCCAACTTCCAATGTGGGACAATTACCACACACACTCTCTAGAGATTAAGGCCTCATGGCCCCTTAATCTCTACAATATCTCAATACCCCCCTCCAGATAATGGTCCTTCTAGCCATTAATCTCTTTATTCTAATAAGTTTTCTTCCCCAAAGTTCAAACACACACAATATTCATCATCAAGCTCTGTACAAAAAATCATAATAAAAAGAGTTTATTGAATTTTTTTTGTTTATTACTAAAAGTAGTCAAAATCTTTTATGATAAAGTAAGTTTTTCTCTAAACAATCTCTAAGAGACTTTTCTCCAAAATTTTGGCAAATGTTTATATTTTTTTCTTTTACTTATGGGGTGTCCGCACCCTGTGCGGGCATAGCGGTATTTTGTTAGAGTTGAAAAAATTGGAAGTTATTTTCATTATGAAATATCTTAGATTCATGAGATTTAGACCCGGATGAAATGTATGGTTGATTGACTTTTCAGAGCGATTTATGCTTTTCGTAGACCATCGTAAGCCGCTTCTTCCTCTTCTTCTTCTTCTTCTTCCGCTTCTTCCTCTTCTTCTTCTCCTTCTTCCTCTTCTTCTTCCGCTTCTTCTTCCTCCGCTTCTTCTTCCTCCGCTTCTTCTTCCTCTATTAAGTTGTATGGGCTTCCAACCTAAAACCAATTGGTAATGAGTAGATGCCCTTACCATATATATTAAGGGTAATAAGTAATATATATATATATATATATATTACTTAATTATTTCTCCAACTACCAATTTGGGACTTACTTTTCATTAAAATTTCATTAAGGGTAGGATGGTAATTAACCTCGTGAGAATGAATCTGGTGTATTCTCACTTCTCTCTTTTTCTTCCGCTTCTTCCTCTTCTTCCTCTTCTTCCGCTTCTTCTTCTGCTTCCTCTTCTTCTTCTTCTTCTTCTTCCGCCTCCTCCTCTTCTTCTTCCGCTTCTTCTTCTTCCTCTTCCTATTATTCTTCCTCTTCTTCCTCTTCTTCTTCCGCTTCTTCTTCTTCTATTAAGTTGTATGGGCTTCCAACCTAAAACCAATTGGTGATGAGTGGATTTTCCCTTACCATATATATATATATATATATTAGTTAATTATTTCTCCAACTACCGATGTGGGACATACTTTTCATTAAAATTTCATTAATGGTATGCTTGTAATTAAACTCGTGAGAATGAATCTGATGCATTCTCACTTATCAATTATATAATTAGATATTATATTTTTATAATTGTTGGAGGTGGGTTTAGTACCCCTTATTGTCCGGCCCAATAGCTAGAACAGTCCGAAGAAGATCATGTCCAAACGGTTAATCTCGACCAATTATGAAGCAGCCTAGCAGAGCAGAGCAGCTCGGCGATGTCTACGAGGCCGAACTCTAAAAAATATGATAGAAATGTAGGTTTGTTCGGATTTTGTAAATAATATCAGAGAGAATAAAGGGAAAAAACCCTAGATCCTCTGATATAAATATCTTCTCCTGCGCGGAAAAGGGCAAGTTTTACACACTCAAAACTTCTGTACTCAAAAACCCTAGAGCTCGCGATCAGAGATCGATTCCGGCTCATATTTTCACTAGACTAGATTTTCTGGTCTAACATGTTATTGCTTTTCGATCCTTGTTTAATCTTAATATCCAAGTCCCTTATTTTCTAATCAGTTTTATAAATATATTATTGTGTAATTCTCTGAATCAACAATTGGCACTGTCTGTGGGGACTTTGGATATTTTTGATTAACCAAAGAAAAGATCGGCGATGACAGAAACACTGCTTTCGACGCAAGATTTAGGAGGAACCAACAACGCATGCGACATCACCGGCGTCAACACCGTGACGGCTCCGGAAAAGGCAACCCCTCGAAGGAGTTCGATCGAGACAATCCCCGAATGGATCTGATCGAGCACGTAAAGATTGACGACCGAAACCCCGAATGGAGTGTAGGAATCAAAGCGGGCCTCGATTCCGACATCAGGGCCGAGTTGGTCGATTTCCTCAAGCAAAACGTATCGACGTTCGCATGGTCGGTCAAGGATATGATATGAATCGACCCAAACATCGCATGTCACGAACTCATCATCGATAGAACATTCATGCCTATCAAACAGAAAAGGAGGAAGCTCGGAGCAGAAAGAGCAAAAGCAGTAAACGACGAGGTGGATAAGCTATTGGCACTACAAAAATTATCCTTATTGATAGCATTATACAATAGCACGGATTCCCAATCTGCTATTGTAGATATTTTTCAGATATTTTTAAATTTTAATAGCATTGGTTGAATGCTAAGATAGGGTTTTAATAAGCGGGAACCCAAATTAGCCCAATCCGCCAACACTTCGGCGAATTTTTAATAGCCCGCGAACTTTTCCCTCTTCTATTCGAGCTATACTTAGCTAAAAAATCAACAAACCGCGAAACCCTAAAAAATCCCCCCCCCCCCCAAATAATCAGCTCAATCTCAATCTGTCTCCGACAGACAGACATAACTCAAAATCAAAGCAACTCAATCTCTCTCTCGAAAAACCCAGAGCTCGCCAACTACTTCCGCAGACACATTCAAGCAGCTCCTTCTACTGTTTCTCGATTTCGGTCTACAAAATCGAAGGTACTTAACGAAAGATTCTTCTTTCATTAGTCGGTACTATCAATTTTGTTTTGAAAATTTGTGATTTTCATGAGTATCTATCAGATTTAGGGTTCTTACACATCGATTGCAAAGAATCGTTATTTTTTTCGTAATCTTTACTTCCTTGCATGCATAATTTTGTTGCTTGTGTATTTTCTGTGAATCAATTAGATTTAGGGTTCTTAAACACTGATTTACAGATTTGTAATCTTTTTGGGCTTTCTAAATCTTAACTTGTTTGCATGCGTATTCTCTATGCTGATGTTCTTATCTCACAAATTATCATTAAATTTAACATCAACAACTTGTATAGTCGAAGTTTAAAATGTGTATTTTGCTCATCTCTTATACCCTTTCAACCCAAGAAGTACAAATTTCTTATGAGTTTTGACTCTCCATTTATTTTCGAGTGTTCGTGACAAGATTTTTCCACATCTAAAATCTTCACATTTGTTCAGGTCAAAGTTCAGGTTAGTTTCATCTTGATATACTTTGTTTGTTGCACATTTCTTATGATTCTCCTATTGTTTTCTTGATTGTTTATGAGATGTTTTGTGTTGTGCGGATTTATATGCATGAGTAGATTATTTATAGTAGATTATTGAAACTCTGGTTGATTTTGTTCACTGGCTTAACTTCTATGGATTATGTGATGTTACTGTCTGCGCATGAGTACATTATAGATAGTAGATCAATGAAACTGCTGTTGATTTTTCCTTTTGGCTTAATTGTGAATGATTTCCAACTGGTTTTTTGTGTGTGTCTGACATAGTATATGTTCTGGTTGATTTGTTTGAGCATGAGTTTATTGACATAGTGTATACTAACCCTTTTACAATTACCAAATGATAAATCATCGGTTTGAATTCTTTTTATTACAACTTAAATAAGGTTAGATCATATAAATGTTGGAGAAGAAATGGGTTCATCTTTGCAGGTATTGATCTAACATAAATAGATTACTAAGTTTTCGTTTGTGGATTTTAGACTTTAACATTTTAAACTGTCCTTTATCTTAAGACTTGATCCTGCATATGAGAGAGGTGCATGGGATTTTGTAAACTCTGTGGCTGCGGATAGAGGAGAAAGACAACTGGTAATTTGCAAGGACTGCCGCAATGTAGATCGTCACTTAAGGAGTGATGTAGTAGACCACCTTATAACAAGAGGGATGAATGAAGATTATAAGCTGCGTAAAGACTGGTACCATCATGGAGAAATCATCTCAGTAGCTGAAGGTGAAAAGAAAACAAGTGTATGGAATGAAGAGATTATTGGGTTATACAGAGTTGCTGAGTATTTAGATGGAGACTTGGCTAGTCCGCGTGACTTCTGTGAGATGGCAGTGGGAGAGGACATGGAAGAAGATGAGTTCTTGGCTAAGCTAGCAGATGATGAGACACCACTGTACCCAAACTGCGCACACCATAGCAAAGTGTCTGCCATTGTGTCATTATTTAGATTGAAGACTCAGAATGGATGGTCTAATAAGAGTTTCAATGATCTGCTAGAGACTTTACCGAAGATGTTGCCAGAGGATAACGTACTACATACCTCCTTCTATGATGTGAAGAAGTTTTTAAAGTCTTTTGACATGGGTTATCAAAAGATTCACGCCTGTGTCAATGATTGCTGTTTATTCAGGAAGACATTGAAGAAGCTCGACAACTGTCCTAAGTGCAAACTTCTAGGTGGAAAATCAACATGAGCACTGGTGAGGTGAAGAAAGGTGTCCCACAGAAAGTTCTAAGGTAATTCCCAATAATCCCAAGGCTGAAGAGGATGTATAGGTCTGAGGATATGGCCAAAAACCTTAGGTGGCTAACAAGAGCAGGGATGGAAAATCAGACATCCAGTAGATTCTGTGACATGAGACCAGATGAATGATAGATATCCTGCTTTTGCTGCAGAAGAAAGGAACGTTCGACTTGGACTATCAACAAATGGATTTAACCCGTTTAATATGAATATTATGTATAGCTGTTGGCCTGTGTTGTTGGTGAAATACAACTTGCCACCTCATCTTTATATGAAGAAGAAGAATATCATGCTAACTTTGCTGATTCCCGGTCCACATCAACCTGACAACAATATTGACATATAAGTAGAACCCTTAATAGAGTATTTGAACCAGTTGTGGAGCATATGAGAGCTAACGTATGATGCCTTCAGTAAATCTGTGTTCACTCTCAAGGAAATGCTTCTATGGACCATCTCAGACTTCCCTGCATATGGAAATTTAGATGGATGCAAAGTGAAGGGAAAAATGGGATGTCCCTTGTGTGGGAAACACACTGACAGTAGGTGGCTGAAGTATAGTAGGAAGCACGTGTATATGTCACATAGAAAGGGTTTGGCACCAATGCATAGGTTTCGGGTAAAGAAGGCTTGGTTTGATGGACATGCTGAACATGGCAAGAGAGCTAGGATATTATCTGGTCAAGAAATTTCTCACCACTTGAAAAACTACAAGAAAAACTTTGGAAAGGTTAAAGAATCTGTGAAGAAGAGAAAAAGGACTGTTGTACAAGAAACTGAAATTGACTCTGCCTCTAGTGAGTCTGAGGAAGAGGAAGAAACAGAAGTAGATGAAGAGGAAATGTTAAGATGGAAGAAAAGATTTGTATTCTTCAAGTTCCCTTATTGGGAGGTATGTTAAAAGTTCAACTATTAAGTATGCTTTTTTTTGAACAACAATCAAATTGGCTTGACTGACTTTTGGTTCGTTTATTGTGCTTATTACTTAGGAACTCCCTGTCAGACATAACTTGGATGTTATGCATATTGAAAGAAAGTGCTGCAAGCATTGTATCAACATTACTCCATTGTGGCAAGTCAAAGGATGGGCTTAATACTCGTAAAGATCTGGAACATCTGGGTATTATGAAGGATCTGCATCCTAGCATCAAAGGCAAAAGGACATACCTTCCTGCAGCACCTTGGTCTTTGTCCAAGACTGAGAAGAAAGTGTTCTGCAAGCGACTATATGACTTTAAAGGGCCTGATGGATATTGTTATAATATATCAAGGGGTGTTTCTTTGGAAGACAGTAAGGTATCTGGTCTTAAATCACATGACTACCATGTCCTGATGCAACAGTTCCTACCGGTTGCTCTTAGAGGTTTACTGCCTAAAGGTCCACGGATAGCAATTACACGGTTATGTGCATTTTTCAACCGTTTGTGTCAGCGGGTGATTGATAGGGACCAGATTGCAGCAATGGAGGCTCAGGTTATGGAAACTATATGCATGTTTTAGAGATTTTTACCTCCCACCTTCTTTGATATCATGGTCCACTTGACAGTTCATCTAGGAAGATAAGCTAGATTAGGTGGACCAGTCCATTTCCATTGGATGTACCCATTTGAAAGGTATACTTTCCACTATATCATACTTGTAATTCATTTACTTAGTAATCTGGTATGATATTAATAATTTTGTACTCTGTCTAGGTATATGAAGGTGCTAAAAGACTTTGTCAGAAACCCTGACCCGAGGGATGTATTGTTGAGTCTTATCTAGCAGAACAATGCATGCAGTTCTGTAGCGCCTTTCTTAAGAGAACAACAAGTGTAGAGGAAAAACTGGACATGCATACGGATTATGAAAGCCAATATATATCGGAGGATCGTCCAATATCTGCAGCCACAACAGTTAATCTATCTGAGATAGAGAGGAGAATAGCCCACCTTGCAGTCATTCAGAATACGGCTGTCGTTGATCCATACGTGGAGTAAGTTAAAGGAATGTTTAAGATTTAATTGGTCATTGATTTGTGGGGCAATTGCGAAAATGCCCTCAAAATTGAAGTCAACTCTGAAACTATCCTCTCCCTTCTCCTTCTTCTCCTTCGCTATTATATCCCCTTAATAATCTGTGTATTCACGATAATGCCATAGTCAGACTTCATATGAAGTCTGATATTTTTACCAAAAGACAAAAAGTCTTTTAGATCTAACTTAATTGCGAAACTGTCATCTTCTCCAATTCACCCAACCACCATTAACAAACAAATTTGAGCTCCTAATGCCTCACACAACCAATTTCGAGCCATCAAAACTCCATATTAGAGTTCACAACCTTACATTCTCTTATTTTCTCTCCAATTTCATAAAAAAACTCTTTAATTCACGTTTTAAAATTTTTTAAAATTAGGATCTCTTGCGGTTTTGGTTATTCTTGCATAAAAATGGTTGAGTTTGTTGGGTATTGGTGTAACTAAAAGTTTTGAGCGTTTGGGGAAGGTAAAAATGAGCTCAAAACCAGATTTATGTTATTTTTCACAAGATCCCCCGATTTTCAGGTCTTTTGCGCGATTTCAGACATCCCATGAAGTCTGATGAAAAATTATGGTCAACGAGAGGGTAGTTTTGCAACTGACTTTCAATTGGCAGACCTCCATAGAAGTCTGTGAAATTCCTTTGAAAACAAAAAAATATATCAGACTTCACCAAGAAGTCTAAATAAGAAGAGGGTAGTTTTGCAATTGATTCAAACTTGATTTTTTAGTCAGACTTCTGATGTAGTATGGCGAGAAATTGACTGATTCTTGACTTTTTGTTAGATGGAATACGATGTCTGAAAATAATGGGGGGTAGAAAAAATCGCCAGACTTCTAAATCTGTTTGAAAATAAGGAAAAAAATATCCGACAGCTATAGACATCTGAAAAATCAAATTTTGATCAACACTGGATAAAAACCAAAAATGCGATGTTTTTTTATCAGACTTCCCTCGCTGTCTGAAATTCTTGTCAGACAGCATAAGATGTCTGAAACCAAGAAGTCTCACATTTCAAAATAAATTGCAAAACTACCCTCTACTTTTTTTTAGACTACTTTTTTCAAACCAAGAAGTCTGAACATTATCAGACTTCTTGGAGAATATCAGACTTCTTGGAGAAGTCTGACAATTTAAATTCAATTGCAAAACTACCTTTTTTCCCCAGACTTCAAAGCTGTCTAACAAAAAGTTCAAAAATTTCCAAAGCAGACTGCATACGCTGTCTGATGGATTTCAGACTGCATCCGCTGTCTGACACTTTGATTTCAATTGCAAAAATACCCTCTTTTTCAGATTGCCATAGAAGTCTGGTTTCACTACAATCAGACTTCTATAGACGTCTGAAATGTTAAAAACTTTTAAAATGCATTTTTATTGTATATTTGTGATTAATTTCGCTGATTTTAATTTTTATAAATGTGTGTTAGTTTTCTATGTTCCTTCTGTGTGATTTTTACATTCTTATATATGGTAATTATTTTTAAATCAATTTTTGAATAATATTGTCAATGTAACTAATAGCATCAGACTTCGCAAATAAGTCTGGCTTTTCCCAAAAGATCTTTAATGTTGTTTATACGTGTTTGTTTATACATATAATGGTTCAATTACCTGTTAATTTTGGTGAATGGGTTGTGAGAGACCAGATTTGGCATTTTGTGGTTGATAAGCTCAAAGGAGGGCGGTTTATCACTTTGCGTGATGGTTCTACACATCAAGAACTTGTTGAGATGGTACAAGATGATTATATTCTCCACATTATATATGTTGGTTGTTTATTGAATGGTTTGATATAATTGAACTGATTACACCAAAGCATATCAAAGTATCAACAAAGAAGCAGATTGGGATTAAGATGAGCTACAAAACCACATGCAGGGCGTTTACAAGCTGATTTTTCCAATAAGATCGCTAATGTGATGATGAGAGAACGAACTTGACATTTGGACTTATTAATTTTATAAACTTTTAGCTCATAAGAATCAGACAGCAATAGAGGTCTGACGACCAATTCACCACCACTTAAAGTTATTTTAGTTTGTCATATGTTGGTGTATGTAATCTAAGGAGTAATGTTTTCTTCCAAGGTTAAGTGACCTATTTTCTGATATTGTATACTTTCAATGAACATAATTCCTTGTTGATTTGAGTAGACAAAAGTAAATTTATACAACTTTGCATTTTTCTACAAGCATAGTAGACAAGGAGAACTTCTTTTCTTTGATTTGATCATCCAATAATCTAATACAATACAATGCGTTCAATAAGAAGACTAATAACCAGTAAAAATCTACAAAAATGAGAAAACACCTAATTTAGTATCAGACTTCAGACTTCAAAAGTAGTCTAATATAAGACTTCATGTTGAATTTTCACTCTCAGAATTTGATTGTAGTCTGATATTAGAATTTTGATTGCTTTTTGTTCCTTGTATCGCCATACACATCATGTTCCTCAATTTTGTCTACCATGTCTACAATGTCAGTCCCATCATAGACATTCTTTGATATATGGTGAACTTCCTTGGAAATTACCTTTCTCTTCTTCTCCACCATTTTAAGAGTATCTTCAAGATTGCTCTTCTTATGTTTTCTTGCTTTGTCCAAAGCACCTTCAACATCTACACTAAATCAACCTATGTATTAGTTTGCATAAATATTTATCAATCAAAAGTTCTGTTAATTAAGAGAAACTTGTAAGAAACCAAATTAACCTATGTAAGAGTTTTGTTCACAAAAAGAGAGATTTTTTTTTGGTTTGGTTGTTGCATGGTATCAGACTTCATATGCAGTCTGGGATGTAACTTCTGAATCGAGCAGGAAAATTTCCCGCCTTTTAAAAAAAATTCCGTGTGAAAAATTTCAAAAACATTTAAATTTCAGACTTCATACGTAGTCTGAATAAGACTTCAAGAAGTCTAAATACTTGAACCAGATTTACGTGGAAGTCTGAGAACTTGTAGTCTGATATTAGACTCTCAGACTTCATGTTCCTCGTACTACAGTGAAATTTTATGAGCCATTAGCAGCATAAGAAATCCCAACTCCAGCCTCTTTGGAGAGTCAGCTGGCTCAACCTTAAACCAAGCACCTAAAAAAGCAAAAACACAGAGCTCTTGCATTAGTTAGCGAATAAGTATCCAAGAAATGGATAATAAAGGATTGTTTAAGAAAATCAAATTGTATAATCAAAAGTCTATGCCAAAAGTCTCAATTAGTTCAGTTAAAAAACTTTTGAAAACACTAACTTAGAACAGATTCACTCATCTATTTCACATTTCAAAGAGAATCAGCTATAAATCACATACATAAAGAACTCAAATAAGAGAATAAGTTTGAGAACCTTTTTGGTTGAGAAATTTGAAAGAGGTTTTCGAAAAGAGAGAGAAAGAGAGGTTGTAAGAGAAGGAGATTTTTTTTTCTTTTTCTGTTATATGTGTTTACAAGATTAGGTTTAGATAAGTGGAGAGAAACTGGAGGGAAATTTTGCCGCCAAATTTTTAATAATTAAAAAATGTAAAATATCCGGTATCAGACTTTATATGCAGTCTGAGAAGCAACTTCTGTATTGAGCGGGAATTCCGAAATATCAAGGCAGAAATTTCCCGCCTTTTCTAAAAGTTTTCGTGTGAAAATTTTCAAAATATTTAAATTTCAGACTTCATACGCAGTCTGAAATAAGAATTCGAAAAATTTAAATATTTGAACCAGATTTACCTGAAAGTATGAGAAACTCTCAGACTTCGGTTGTAGTCTGATATTAGACTCTCAGACTTCGTGTTCCTCGTACCACATTGAAATTTTATGAGCCATTAGCAGCATAAGAAGTCTCAACTCCAGCCTCTTTGGAGAGTCAGCTGGCTCAACCTTAAACCAAGCACCTGAAAAAGTAAAAACACAGAGCTCTTGCATTAGTTAGCGAATAAGTCTCTAAGAAATGGATAATAAAGGATTATTTGAGCAAATAAAATTGTATAATCAAAAGTCTATGTCAAAAGTCTCAATTAGTTCAGTTAAAAAACTTTTGAAAACACTAACTTAGAACAGATCCACTCATCTATTTTGCAGTTCAAAGAGAATCAGCTATAAATCACATACATAAAGAACTCAAATAAGAGAATAAGTTTGAGAACCTTTTTGGTTGAGAAATTTGAAAGAAGTTTTACAAAAGAGAGAGAAAGAGAGGTTGTAAGAGAAGGAAGAATGTGAAGATTTTTTGTTTTTTTTTGCTGTTATATGTGTTTACAAGATTATGTTTAGATAAGTGGAGAGATTTTGGAGGGAAATTTTGCCGCCAAATATTTAATAATTAAAAATTGTAAAATATCTGGTATTAGACTTCATATGCAGTCTGAGAAGAAACTTCTGAATTGAGCGGAAATTCTGAAATTTTCAGGCAGAAATTTTCCGCCTTTTTAAAAAGTTTTCGTGTGGAAATTTTCAAAAACATTTAAATTCCAGACTTCATATGCAGTTTGAAATAAGACTTCATGACAAGTTTAAATACTTGAACTAGATTTACCTGGAAGTCTGAGAAACCCTAAATCTAATAATTACTACTTAAATACCATCATATTATATAGAAAACTTATAATAAACATCAAACTCGTTTAAAATAGTGACAAACTAACTACTATATGTAAATGTAACAATATGAATGAAAATTCACAAACTCTCAATCTAACCCTATAGATAACAACATGATATTCAACTTCATATGTGAAACATAGATCAAACTACATGGTGTTTTAAACCAAATATATCTTCAATGCTTAAATTTGATCAAAGTTTATGTAATTTTAATTTATATACATAAAAATGCTTATGCTTAATTTATGTATCAAAATTTATATCAAATTATTTTTTTATAATTTTTTTAAATTTAAATTCTCAACTTAAATACGTCTCAGACTTCTCTTAGAAGTCTGAGAAACCACAAAATTCAGACTTCTCCGTGAAGTCTGAGAAACCCTAAACCTAATATTTATCACTTATAAGTGAAAATATTTAAACCAAACAACTAGAAAACATCAAATTCACTAAATATATGCACATTATTACACATATATACAAATTTAATATTTCAAATGTAAATTTGGTAAACCATGAATCTAACCCTAAAGTTATATGTAAGTTATATGTAAATGTTCCATTACAAAGCATGTTTTGAGGTTTAGAACTTACTCTACCTTACATATTGTTTAGTTTGACTCAATTTTACAAAATTTTAATTTATATACTATTAAATTGTCTATATTTAATTTTTGTATATAAATCTTTTGACAAAATATTTTTTTTTATAATTTTAAAATTTAAATTTACTAATTTATTATGTATCAGACTTCTAGAAAAAGTTTGATAAATTCATTTAGACTTCTATTAGAGTCTAACTAATCAGAAGACACATGCGCAGGTTATAATGGCAATTTCGGTTTCTGTTTTTTTTGTTTGGTCATAAGGGCTTCGCGGTAATTTCATTAGGGAAAAGGGCAGTTTTGCATTTGATTCAATTTCGAGTGTACACTTTTATTTAAAATCAATTTTAAGGGGGATTTTTAGCAATTCCCCCCTTGATTTGTTACATATTTAGACTGATATCTTCTTCTTTTCCTCTTACAAGCATGCATCTACAACATCTACAAGAATCCAATGCAAGATGCAGTCGTGATGCTACATATTTATGGAGTCTGCATACTCAGAAGTTTGCTTCCTGGTTGAAAGAACAGACAAGACTTATTAAACATTTGAATTTTATGTTCTGATATTAATGTGCAAGGAATTAAACCTTTTTTTGCAACTATTTCTAGGTACCCATCGACTCAGAAAGTCATGATGAAACACTAAAGTGGTTGGCATATGGTCCATGCAGTAGTGCTAGATCATATACAGGTTACATAGTGAATGGTCAGCGGTTTCACACCCACTCAGTCCATAGGGAAAGTCAAAACAATGGCGTTTTTTAAGAGCTGCAATGTGTAGATCAAGTGCGAAAGACACATTTCAAGTTGTTGATCTAGTATCTTACTATGAGAGAGTAGTAGATATCATCTGACTGGATTACAATGTGTTTTACATACCTCTCTTTCGGTGTCAGTGGGCAGTAAGAGGTAATGGTGTTAAGGTGGAGGATGGATACACACTTGTCAACTTGAATCAGTGTCAAGTTTCCTTCTTGAGGGATACATACATATTAGCTTCACAGGCCAAGCAAGTTTTTTACTCAAAAGAGGATGACACATCAAATTGGTATGTTGTGCTAAGAGGTTCTTCAAGAAGATACAGCGAGGAAGAAGAAGGATATGAGAACGCAGAAATTGGACCACTGCCGACTACTGTTGACTTTGACTTCGAAAATGAAGAATATCAGAATGCTCGTAACGATTGTGAAGGAATATATGTTTGATTAGATCTCTTTGTTGTGTGTGTATTTTGCTTGAATTGTGTGTTTCTTGCTTTTTTTTTTGCCACACTGTGTTTTTTGTTTTTGGTTTTTTGGACTATGTGTAGCAGAGTAGGTAATTACTCTGATATTGTACTAATTAATTGTTTTGTTTGTTTCAGGTGAGTAAACATGGTACGCAGGAAGGCAATTGCACAAAGAAAAAACAGGAATGGCTATAAGAAGGTGCCGGTAAGGACATAGACATACAAGGTGGAACATCTGGGTGTTGTGGAGTACCAAACACAACCTGAAGGGGAACAACAACCAAAAGAAATTTCAGAAAATGCGGAAGAACCTAAGGATGATGAACGACATCAAGATGAAGAACAAGCTCAGGCAGATGAAGGTGCAACACAAGCAGCACAATCTGAACAAGAAAACCATGATGAAATACCGGATAAGGAAGGAAGAGAGGACGATATAGGAGGATTGAATGAAGAAACAAATAATGAGAAAGGAGGAGAAAATGAGGAACCATTCGTCGATGAAGAGCCACAAGGTGAGATGGAGATGTCTGATTGACCTGAATCTGGAGATCAAACAAAGCGTAAGAAACACAGAGGACCAACAAAGATGAAGAACATAGCCAAAGATCCAAATTTTAGAGAGAGAGTTGAGTTCAATGATATGGGCGAACCTGTTGGTGCGGGATCAGTGAAATTATCATGCTACCTTGGTCCTTTAGTTCGAGAACATATTCCTGTCACAGTTGAAGATTGGAGGAAACTCAGTGAGCAAGTGAAAATTGTTCTTTGGAAATCTGTTCAGGTAACATGTTCCTTCTTATTGTAATCTATGTTTCTTGTTTGTTTATAAATGTTTGATTGTAAGCTCTGTGTTTTGTTGGTGTATGTATAAAGGCTAGGTTTGAGCTCGATGAAGAGTACCAAAAGAATTCAGTGTTGAAGAAAATGGGATGTCCGTGGAGGGCTTCTAAATCATGATTAGTCACACAGTTGAGATGTAAAGCTACTACTAACCAAGAGAGGATGAAACTGAGACCAAAGAATGTTTCACCAACAGAGTGGTGCAAATTTGTCAAACAAAAGACCAACTCAGCCTTTAAGGTATTGTTTTACAATACACATGAATTTGTCTATTCAGTAATATCTTGATAATACTCGTGTGACAAGTTGTAAGTGAGTCCTACAAAGAAAGGAGGAAGAAGCAGCTCTCACACTTGTAGTCGTAGAGGGATGGTCAGACTAGCTGAACACATAGTACAATCTATTTAGTTATTTCTGCTAATACTTCAATCGAGTACAATGACTTTTATCAATCATGACTTGTATATTCACTGAAAAGAGAAAGTGGAGAGACAACTCAAGTGTATAGGCTGAAGGTGTGGGTCAAGTCACGTACCAAAAAGATGGTACACCAGTCAATACAATTGCCGCAGAGAAGTTTGTGAGTATAATAGTTTTTTATGTACATTAGTTTGACTTTTGTCTATTTTCTAGTTTTAGCATATGATTACAGACATTATGCATTTGCAGAAAAAGGCATTTGAGATCATTGACAGTGATGGTCCATCAAATTCAACTAACCCTAGTATGGACCAGCTTTCCCAACTTTAGGACCTGATAATCTGGGCCGTTTGAGGGCAATGGGCAGAAACATAGGGAAAACCAAATTAGCTTGTTTTGAGATTAAGAAGCATCTCATGGCTGATATGGAAGAGAAGCAAAATCGCATGCAACACAAAGTGAAGGAGTTGGAAGATGAACTTGCGAAGTTTAAACAGGTTAGTTAAACTTGGATTATGTTTTGATGAGATGAATGTGAATCTTAAATATAGACTATGTTATTCTGTCTCAGTACAAGGAACCTGAAGTGGGAGAAAATTCAGCCGCTGCTAGAGCCAAAGTAAGTCAACAATATAATATTTTTATTCTTGTTGTTTTTGAAATGGATATGTCTGACATTTTCTAATTAAACAATTTGCAGAGTGTTAACAAACGCGCACATCCTAGGTGTGTGTTGGTACACTAGTCTGGTTCTGATGTGAACGTCGCTGAGGGAAGAATTCTGTTGACTGATCCAGATGATTACGTAAATGGCATACCATTAGGCCCTCTAACGGTTAAAGTGTTGGTAGACACTGCAATCAAATTAGATGCCTTTCTCTGGAGACCTGCACCCGAGATGTATAATGTTGAGCAAGCCATTGGGGAGATGATTGCATGGCCTGCAAGTAATTGCGTCGTTCCAGACCATGGGCTCCTTTCAGATGACATTCCTTTTATGGTAATGTTTCTTCTTGACTACAATGTATAATTTGTTTGCTTTGTTGGTATCTGTTGGAATGCTGAACTTGACATATTCAATATGTTTTATGCATGTGTATGATATAGCCCAACACCCAATTCTGTGAACAAATGCAAACATTTGAATTGGTGTAGCAATGATGAGGTAGTTGCGGAAGGACGGTGGCAGTGTGAGGAACCAAAAGCATTGGTGAATGGTCTTCCTCTTGGACCGAATGCAGCGAAAGTGTTTGTTTATGTGGTACGTGAACCATACACTTTCCTATGGAGGCCAACAGCAGAGATGACCTACATTCGAGACTCTTTGAAGACTTTTGTAGCATGGCCTGCAAGTAAGTCAATGTTTGTAAATGCCCACTCTACATTTCAGAGTTCTCCTGAATAGAATCAAGCTTCAGCTGCGAAGACATCAAGTGCAAAATCAGCATCAGCATATGCGCAGAAAACAACAACAGTTGGGCCAAGTAATGCATCACCAACACAAAAATGTCCAACAGAGCAATCTCCAACTCAGAAATCTCCCAAAAAGAACTCTCCAAAGCCTAGTCCAAAGAAACCTCAGGCAGTCCACTCCCCTCTTCGAAGATCTCAGGTACTTAACTTATAGTTATGAATTGAATTTTCTGTTAGAGTTTGTTTATTTCAAGATAATGAGATGGTTTGTCTTTCATTTTTTGTAGCGTCTCGGTCCAATGAAACTGGTAAGGAAAAACAGAAGTACAAGTTGATGTCGATTGCTGGGAAGAAACAAGTGGTTGCTGAAGGACGTTGGGCTTCAGACAATCCAGACCAAAAGGTTCATTTTGTTCCTTTGGGGCTTAATGCAGTTAGAGTTTGAGCTGAAATAGTGAAGGTCAGTGGTGCAGAAGTTTGGAGTGCATGGGAGATGCAATTGGTTCATCCGTTGCATGGCCAAAGGAAAAAGTCATCTTGTGTTAAAGCTTATCGGGTTTCATGTACTTCTTGGCTATTTGAGACTTATCTAGAATGATGGACTTAAACTTTGTAGTGTATTGTGTTAAGACTTGACCATGTTTCAGATTGGTAGTGTGTTGTTGGTATGAAACTTGTTTGGTATTTTTTAGTAGAATATTTTTTTTTGTTTTAAAGCAGATTTTGGAAACCTGATTGTATATGCACTCGTGTAGGTATCAATGTAATAATTCCATAACAACAAATATTATGACATACATAAACCTATTATGATTTCCTATGAAATAGCACAATACAAGAGCTATAACTTTGAACACAAAAGATCTGTTTATGCTATTAGTAAATCAATTAGAGCATTGAAGCTAAGCTATAATATAAATTTTAACGGCAAATAAAACTAAAGCTATGATAAGGTAACCCAAATAATAGCATGAAAGAATAATGCTATAAAAGGTGGAATTTATTATAGCACGTACAAAAACGCTATCGTATAAGGCCTACGTATTATAGCTGGGGCAGACATAACCATTTCAAAAAGGCTATCATTTACATACGATGGCGTTTATCGTGAGCTAAGAATATATATGTTTCTTGTAGTGTGGAGGCCGGATCCATCACAGAGGTGAAGTACCCCGAGTGGCTTGGGAATCCAGTGGTGGTAAAGAGGAAGAACGGCAAGTGGAAAGTATGCGTGGACTTCACGGATTTGAACAAAGCTTGCCCTAAACATTGTTTCCCACTACCGCATATCGACCGACTAGTCGAAGCGACCGCCGGCAACGAACTCATGTCTTTCATGGACGTCTTCTCCGAATATAACCAAATCCTCATGCATCCGGATGACAGATAGAAAACGTCGTTCATAACGGATCAAGGAACCTTTTGCTATAAGGTCATGCCATTCGGCCTGAAAAATGCTGGGGCGACGTACCAACGCCTTGTTAACAAAATATTCGCAGAGCACCTCCGACGAACCATGGAAGTCTACATCGACGACATGATTGTAAGATCATTGGTAGCAGCGGACCACGTCACCAACCTAAAAACATGTTTTCACATCTTAAACGATTACGGAATGAAAATAAACCCAGCAAAATGTACCTTTGGCGTTACCTCGGGAGAATTCTTAGGGTATATCGTGACCGAACGAGGAATCAAAGCAAACCCGAAACAAATAAAAGAGATAATGAACCTACCGTCCCCGACCAAAACTCGCGAGGTACAAAGGCTGACCGGCAGAATCGCCGCACTCAACCAGTTCATTTCCAGATCGATAGATAAATGACTTCCCTTTTATCAACTCCTGAGGGGGAACAAAAATTTGAGTGGGACGAGAAGTGCGAAGAGGCCACTACTAGCTAGCCAGAAGAAGGAGAGACGATTTACCTCTACATAGAAGTATCGAGCGCGGCCGTAAGCAAGGTATTAGTAAAGGAAGATCGCGATGATCAGAGAACAATCTTTTACATCAGCAAAACATTGGATGGAGCAGAAACTTGATACCAACGATAAAAAAATTGGCTCTAGCGGTCGCGACATCAGCGAGGAAACTCATACCTTACTTCCAATCGCACCCCAGTCATCGTCCTAACTACTATGCCCCTGTGATCGATCTTGCACAGCCCAACTCAATCCGGAAGATTGGCCAAATGGGCTGTCGAACTAAGCGAGTACGACATCAAATTCAAAGGACGAACTAGGGTAAAAGCCCAGGTCCTGGCGGATTTCATCGTCAAACTCCCACCCGAGTTGACACAAGATGATCAATTGGAAGAAAAAAGTTGGAGCCTCCACGTAGACGGGTCGTCATCAAAGGCTGGTTCAGGAATTGGAATTCGGCTCGAATCACCAACGGGAGAAGTGCTCGAGCAATCGTTCATGCTAGGATTTCCAGCCTCCAACAATGAAGCCGAGTATGAAGCCCTGATCGCCGAATTACGATTGGTCAAGGCCATCGGTGCCAAGCGCATCCAAGCCTACTGCGACTCACAGTTGGTCGTAAACCAATTCAACGGGGGATATGAAACCAAAAACGAAAGAATGGATGCCTACATCGGCATAGCCAAGCAGCTGATCACCGATCTTAACTTATTCGATTTAACAAGAATTCTAAGAAAGGAGAATACATCGGCAAATGCCCTCGCAGCCTTCGCTTCGAGCTCGGATGCACATCTAATACGAACGTGTTGGGATAGTGTCCTGAAATCACACCTGTACTCACTCCTGTGATAGTTGTGTGTCGAGATCTGACATTCGTATAATACTGGGCGTTTGCAATGCTTTGCTAGAAGCCTCTTGCAATCTGTAGGTCGTGGACTTACTGCCAGTATTATATGATCCTATAGGGTCACACACCTAAGCGAACTGGAAGCTACGACATGGGAATGATCATTGTGGCAATGATCATATTATGTGTATTGAAATACACATAAGAATCGATATAGAGGTGTTGTGTCGATCGACACAGCTTGTGTGTCGGTCGATACAGTTCGGATTTTCCGAACAGGCTTTTCGGGTTATGGCTTAATTGAGTCTGGCCCGTTAAGCACGTTTAGGTCGAATAAAAACGTGTTTAGTTCGACCTAAACAAGAGAGCCATCCAGTTTTCTTGACAGAAACACTAGACACACTAGAACCTTTCGATCCCCATTGATCCGGCACTAGCATCCCGTTTCCAGCGAGCGTGCGTGTGTATCTGGTAGAGGCAAAGCGTTGCATTGCTCCACTGATCTCGTTCACCATCTCTTCCGCTGCCAAAAGGTAAGAACGAGGTTGGTTCTAAATTCAATATAACAAACCCTAGATCCATCGGGATCCAACAATTTGATCTGTATATTGCTTGCTAAATCGTGTTTTCATAGAATAATTCTCGGTTTTGTTCCTGTTGAAAAGACGAAGAATTGATGAAAACGCACTGTGTCGATCGACACAAAGCGTGTGTCGGTCGACACGCCGCGGCGCAAAATGTAAAATTTTAGGGTTTGTCGCAGGGTGTCGATCGACACAAAGCGTGTGTCGGTCGACACAGAGCGAAAACTCGCGAATAAAATTTAGGGTTTATCGCACAGTATCGATCGACACAAAGCGTGTGTCGGTCGATACAAAGCGAAAATCCGTAAATAATTCTAGGGTTTCGATCTGAGATCGAGTACCCGTAATCGTGTTGCGTCGATCGATACACTGGGTGTATCGGTCGACACAGGCAATGCGATCAGATAGATCGGTTCAATTGGATTGGACCGGTTATCTAGCTCGGTTAATTTTATTAACCAAATTGATTCTGGTTTGGTCATATCGATCGATACACAGTGTGTGACGATCGACATGGACCATTAAACCGAACTGGTTCAATTGAATTGTATCGGTTAAGTAAATTCGATCCGGTTTGACCGGTTATCGAAGAACGGTTTAAATAGAGTTGCGTCGATCGATACCAATGGTTGGCGTCGATCGACACAACGTCCACAGACATGTTGGTTTGACCACAAATTTGCATGAACCAGAATAATTTAATCCTAAAAGTATTAGATGAATCTAAACTTAACAAAACTAAATGTTTTAATTAAAAGTTATTATTTTTGATATATATAGTGAATATAAATCAAGATAAGATTAGTTCTTTTCCTCAACTAAATATCAAGTGATCTTGATGTCTTGCCCGATCTTGTCTACTGTCAAAAACTCCTGATGTTGTTGGGTATCCTTGGAGTCCTTGGTATCCACAGCAAAATGAGTAAGGCAGGTGGTCAGTAACAGACTTGCAGTGCAACTGTCAGTGATCACAAGACAGATAAAAGATTGGTTATACTTGACTGGGCTGTCAGAAGTTCTGGGCCCAGAGACATCAGAGTGGATTGGACATAGTCTGTCTTATTCACGACCAAGAGTTGTACTGAGTACAATTAGCAATGATTTGCTTACCTAGATAACTAAAGCTTGAGTAACGGCGAGTCGCCCACTCAAATTTTAGTAATCTGAGGATCTTGGATCATTGTATTCATATGAGGAAACATAGTTTGAATACAATGCGAGTTTTCTTATTAGATAAGAATTCTCATTCCTTGTGCTTTATAACTAAAATCTACGTTTTATTTGAATTACAGCTATGTCTGTCTCAAATCACATCAACACTTTCTCACTAAGATCCGTCTTTGAGAAGGACAAGTTAAATGGATCTAATTTCTTGGAATGGTATCGGAACCTGAGAATAGTTCTCAGGCAAGAGAACAAGGAATATGTCCTTGAAAGAGTTCTCACCGAGAGGCCACGTTCCAATGCTCCGCAGACAGAAAAGAATGCTTGGGATAAGCATTCAACGGATGTCAAAGATGTTAATTGTCTAATGCTGGTGACTATGAACTCTGAGCTGCAGAAGCAATATGAGAACGTGTTGTCACCCATTGAGATGATTAACAGCCTGAAAGCTTTGTTTCAGGAGCAAGCTCGCACAGAGAGATACCAGATGGTTAAATCTCTCATGGATTGCAAGCTGGCTAAGGACAGTCCAGTAAGTCCTCATGTCCTTAAAATGATGGGTTACATTGATAACCTGGGGAAACTGGACTGTGCCATTAGCCAGGAGCTGGCCACTGACATGATTCTGCAGTCATTGCCGTCGTGTTTTGATCAGTTCATTATGAACTACAACATGCAAAACATGACTAAGACATTGACTGAGTTGCACGGTATGCTGAAGACAGCAGAACCAAATCTCAAGAAGGCTACTCCCAGTGTCCTGATGGTACAAGGGAATAAGAGGTTTAAGAAACCTAAGAAGGGTAAGGGTAAGGCCCAGGTTGTCCAGGCTGAAAGTCAGGACAAGCCCAAGCCGAAACCCAAATCCGGGCCTTCTCCTGAGGATAAGTGCAACTACTGCAAGCAGTTGGGGCATTGGAAGAAAGACTGCAAGAAGTTCATGGAAGATTACAAGAAGCTGAAGAAGACGTATGACGCGTCTGATTCAGGTATTTATGTTATCGAACTTGGTATTATATCTTCTCGTTCTACTTCGTGGGTATTGGATACCGGCTGCGGTGCTCATATTTGTACTGATGTGCAGGCACTAAGAAGCAGTAGGACGCTGAAGAAAGGACAAGTAGAGCTACGAGTCGGGAATGGAGCTAAGGTTGCTGCACTGGCCGTAGGCACCTACGAGTTGTCTTTACCTTCGGGCATTGTTTTAATTTTGAATAATTGCTACTATGTACCTGCGATTAGCAGAAACATAATTTCAGTTTCCGTTTTGGATTTGGAAGGTTTTGATTTTGCTGTTAAGAATAAAGTTTGTTCTTTTAATCGTGATGGTAATTATTATGGTAGCGCCCCATTAGATAATGGGTTATATCTGTTAAACCAAGAAATGCCTGTCTTTAACATAAATACAAAGAGGTTTAAGTCCAATGACGAAAACCCGACTTTCTTATGGCATTGTCGTTTGGGCCATATCAATGAGAAACGCATCCAGAGGCTCCATCGAAATGGGCTTCTGGGCTCATTTGATTTTGAATCATGTGAGAAATGCGAATCTTGCTTGGTGGGCAAAATGGCTAGAGCCCCTTTCAACAAACCAAATGAAAGGGCCAGTGATTTATTGGGCCTTGTTCATACTGATGTATGTGGGCCAATGAGTACTGCTGCCAGAGGAAATTTCAAATACTTCATTACCTTTACTGATGATTTCAGTAGGTATGGCTATGTCTATTTGATGAGACACAAGTCAGAATCCTTTGATAGATTCAAGGAATTCAAGAATGAAGTACAGAATCAACTTGGCAAGAGTATTAAGATTCTGCGATCGGATCGCGGAGGAGAATACTTGAGCCAAGAATTCAGCGACTATCTGAGCGAGTGTGGAATCGTTTCACAACTCACTCCTCCTGGTACACCCCAATGGAATGGAGTGTCGGAGAGGAGAAATCGAACTTTATTGGATATGGTTCGGTCTATGATGAGTCATTCTAATCTTCCACTATCCTTTTGGGGATATGCTCTAGAAACGTCTGCGTTTACACTGAATAGAGTGCCATCTAAATCAGTAGAAAAGACACCACATGAACTGTGGACTGGGAACGTTCCTAGTCTGTCTTTCCTAAGGATTTGGGGTTGCGAGGCTTATGTCAAACGTTTAATCTCCGACAAGCTTGCGCCCAAATCAGATAAGTGCTATTTCGTTGGTTATCCTAGGGAAACCAAGGCATACTACTTTTACAACCAATCTGAGAACACAGTATTTGTTGCTCGGGACTGTTCTTTTCTTGAGAGGGAGTTTCTCTCTAAGAAAAACAGTGGGAGTAAAGTACATCTCGAAGAAATTCAAGATGCACAGGAGACTGCCCAACCTATTGAGGAAGAGCAGCAGTTAGATCCACAAAGTTCTGTGGAACCGGCGCCTGTGGAGCCTGAAGTTCGCAGATCCGGAAGGATCCGTCACGAACCCGAGAGATACTATGGATTTCTCGTAACCAATTCAAATGATCTGATGGTCATTGAAGGTGACGAACCAGCGACCTTTGCGGAAGCAATGATGGGCCCGGACTCCGAAAAGTGGCTTGGAGCCTCTAAATCCGAAATGACATCCATGTCAGAGAACCAAGTATGGTCCTTGGTCGATTTACCTAGTGGTGTAAAAGCCATTGAGTGTAAATGGATCTTCAAGAAGAAGATTGACGTGGATGGCAATGTACAGATTTACAAAGCGAGATTGGTGGCTAAAGGTTTCAAACAAATTCATGGTATTGACTATGATGAAACCTATTCCCCAGTAGCTATGCTTAAATCTATTCGGATTCTTCTAGCGATTGCTGCTCATTATGATTATGAGATTTGGCAGATGGATGTCAAAACCGCATTCCTGAATGGTATTCTGGAAGAGGATGTGTACATGACACAGCCTGAGGGTTTTGTCGATCCTAAAAACGCTGGGAAGGTATGCAAGCTTCATAAATCCATTTATGGGTTGAAGCAAGCATCACGGAGTTGGAATCTTCGTTTTGATGAAGCAGTAAAACAATTCGGTTTCATCAAGAACGAAGAAGAATCATGTGTATACAAGAATACAAGTGGGAGCAAAATTGCATTTCTTGTACTGTATGTCGATGACATACTCCTCCTCGGTAATGACGTTCCGTTGCTTCAGTCTATTAAGACTTGGCTAGGAAGTTGTTTTTCCATGAAAGACATGGGAGAAGCCGCATACATTCTTGGAATCAGAATCTACAGAGATAGAACTAACAAGCTGATTGGATTGTGCCAAGACACTTATATTGATAAGGTGTTGCACAGATTCAGGATGCACGATTCCAAGAAGGGCTTCATACCAATGTCTCATGGCAAGAGTCTCTGCAAGAAGCAGTGTCCGGCGACACCTGCTGAGCGAGAACGCATGAATAGGATTCCTTATGCCTCTGCAATAGGATCTATTATGTATGCCATGCTCTGCACTCGTCCAGATGTAGCTTACGCGTTAAGCATGACGAGTAGATACCAATCTGATCCAGGTGAAGCTCACAGGACAGCTGTCAAGAATATTCTCAAGTATTTGAGACATACTAAGGATAAGTTCCTTGTGTATGGAGATAGTGATGAACTTGTGGTGAATGGATTCACCGATGCGAGTTTTCAGACGGACAGAGACGATTTCCGATCACAATCTGGATATGTCTTCTGTCTAAATGGCGGTGCGGTGAGCTGGAAGAGCTCTAAGCAGAATACCGTAGCTGACTCCACAACGGAAGCTGAATATGTTGCTGCTTCAGAAGCGGCAAAGGAAGCTGTTTGGATCAAGAAGTTCATGACTGAACTTGGTGTGGTTCCTAGTATCTTGGAGCCAGTGGCTTTGTTCTGCGATAACAATGGAGCCATTGCTCAGGCGAAAGAACCCAGGTCACACCAGAAGTCCAAACACGTTGAGAGGAAATATCATCTGATTCGTGATATTGTCAATAGAGGTGATGTGAAGATCAGCCGAGTTCCGACAAACGAGAATGTCGCTGATCCTCTAACCAAGTCACTCCCAAGGCCTAAGCATGAGAGTCATACGACTGCTGTAGGCATTAGAGATCTTAAGATGTAATCTTGATTCTAGTGGGAGTTTTGGATTTTGTTTTAGTTATAATAAGACACTATTGTAAACATTCTTTTAGAAGTGTTTAATGAAATTTGATTTCAGCATTATTTATTGTGATCTAAATAATGGTCCCAAAATAAGTTTATGACATATTATAGGTCATCAAGTTGAGAACTTGATCATGAAACCCTATAAGTTAATAAATTATTTTGTCCCTAGTCAAGGTTGTGAGGTGACTGTTGGCTAAGTTTCATGGAGCCAATGATATGATTATCGCAGTCAGTCACATAGATATATGTCAGTGGACATATGATCGTTCATGACCCGCTAATGAGAAGTCTACAAGATAGTAATATCTGTGTCATAAGAGGTTCTCATTACGACTATAGAGTATAGTCCTAAGACCTGAGTTCATCATGCTTTCTTGCATATGAATTGGTACATTTTGACTTTGTCAAACGTCGATCCGTAACTGGCGGCTATAACGACAATGTTCAAGTTTATCATGAAGTGTGCGTTGAAACAGGGATGGAACAAGATGGAATTTGTCCCTCCTGAAAAAACGGGAGATAAATATCTCAGGGCCTATCGAAGATTGAATACTGAGAGAATGTGTGGCCGCACTCAAACGAACTGTAGTTCAGTTGTTTGTAATGTTCAGTATGAGATCAGGAGTTCGATAAACACGATGTTGGCTTAATAAGGATGACACAAATCTTGCCTTATGCCAAATCGAGATATAGAGACAAAAGGATTATAGGAATTGATGATTCCAGTACAAGTGGGAGATTGTTGGGATAGTGTCCTGAAATCACACCTGTACTCACTCCTGTGATAGTTGTGTGTCGAGATCTGACATTCGTATAATACTGGGCGTTTGCAATGCTTTGCTAGAAGCCTCTTGCAATCTGTAGGTCGTGGACTTACTGCCAGTATTATATGATCCTATAGGGTCACACACCTAAGCGAACTGGAAGCTACGACATGGGAATGATCATTGTGGCAATGATCATATTATGTGTATTGAAATACACATAAGAATCGATATAGAGGTGTTGTGTCGATCGACACAGCTTGTGTGTCGGTCGACACAGTTCGGATTTTCCGAACAGGCTTTTCGGGTTATGGCTTAATTGAGTCTGGCCCGTTAAGCACGTTTAGGTCGAATAAAAACGTGTTTAGTTTGACCTAAACAAGAGAGCCGTCCAGTTTTCTTGACAGAAACACTAGACACACCAGAACCTTTCGATCCCCATTGATCCGGCACTAGCATCCCGTTTCCAGCGAGCGTGCGTGTGTATCTGGTAGAGGCAAAGCGTTGCGTTGCTCCACTGATCTCGTTCACCATCTCTTCCGCTGCCAAAAGGTAAGAACGAGGTTGGTTCTAAATTCAATATAACAAACCCTAGATCCATCGGGATCCAACAGAACGATCCCGGTGGAAGTTATTGATATGCTATGTATAAGTCCCCCCGACGCTTGCAACATCATTTACGGAGATGTAAACGACGAAGACGTCGCGACAAACCAAACTCATGACGATGGAATACAAGGAGGCAATTGGAGTTCAAAAATAAAAGCTTACATACTAGATGGAGAACTACCTTAGGATAGATGGGAAGTTCGGAGACTCAGGGCAAAAGCAGCTCGATATGTTATGATGGAAGGGGACCTTTTTCGATACAACGCTGTCGGAGCAGCGCTACGATGCGTAGAAGGAAAGGAGATCTAGGATGTAATCAAGAAAACCCATGAAGGAGCAGGGTAAAATCACGCCGGAGTACGATCATTGGTGCTAAAAATCAGAAAGCTTAGCTTCTTTTGGCCAACCATGGAAAAGGATTGTGTAAAGTACGGTGCGAAGTGCGATCCGTACCAAAAACATGCCCCGGCAATACACGCACCTACTGAAGAGCTCCAGTCCGCCATGACTCCTTACCCATTCATGTGATGGGCGATGGACATAGTCGGACTAATGCACAAATCCAAGAAAAATGAGCACATCCTGATCCTAACTGATTAATTCACCAAATGGGTAGAAGCTAAAGCTTAAAAGACGATGAAAGCTCGAGACGTCACCAGCTTTATGTGGTAATACATCATATGTAGACACGGGATTCCCTACGAGTTCATGACTGACAACAGGAAACACTTCACAACAATCCTGCTTAGTCAATTCTGCAACAAGTGGAGCATCAAACTAAGTCGACACCGTATTACCCACAAGGAAACAGCTAAGCGGAAGCCACAAACAAAACAATCATCGTTGGACTTAAAAAGTGGCTCGATGAGCATAAAGGGAACTGGGATGATGAGTTAGATGAAGTTTTGTGGTCACATCGAACCACCCCACGACGACCATCAAATCAAACCCCATTATCCCTAGCTCACGGAGTAGAATCTATGTCACCGGCCGAGCTAAGCCTACCAAACATTCGGAGATCCATGCTTATCCGGAACCCATAACTTAATGATGAGATGCTTCACGATAACTTCAATTCACTTGAAGAGAAAAGGGACGAGGCCCTCTTAAGGATTCAAAATTACCAACACCTCACTGCTCGGTATTACAACAAAAGACCAAAGAACGACACCTAAAAGAAGGAGACCTCGTCTTACGCGAAGTTCATCTGAAAACCAAAGAAAAGAAACCCTACCAAATATCGAAGGTCGTCAAGCCCGAGGTCTATGAGCTCTCCGAACTAGACGGAAAACCCGTCAACTTCTCATGAAACTCGATGCACCTCAAGCGTTTCGTGTACTAAATCTTCCGGTCAAAAAAACAACTACGCTCATCGAGCTACAACTTATGTAAAATGAACTACAAATGGCTTGATCTCCTTTCAACGGGGTACGTAGGCAGTCTTCACAGGATTCAGCTATACCTTTAATAAAATTACATCTTGCAAAAAAGATATGACTACGTCGGCATCCTGGCCAGATGACTGACTCAAACGCGCTCCATGAGTTCCTTGGTGAAATAACCCACACCTTCATCACGCGTTCCAAAATTACGACTCAAAGTTGACTGATAAAAAATCAAGCCGGGATCGCCCCCGCTCGCTTAAGTCCAAGTCGCGACAAATAAGCCGACCTGACTCGCATAACCGACCTCGGACTAAGCAATATCTGTGATACGGAGTCGGCACTTATAACCACTCTTATCACAAAAAGGTACCGGAGCACACTTCGGTAACCCCCTCTTTAGCGACAAAACAGAACTTACTCCGAAAGCGTTGTCCACAAGAGGGTTACAATCCCGCCGATGTTTGACCCGACCAAAGATAAAAATCGAAGAAAATATTCGAATACGTCGGCAGGATATCATTACGTCGTCAAGATCACAAAACAATACAAGTCAAACATTTTACAAACCCGGCAGGACTAATTCGCTGAGTTACAACCAAAGGAAATGAGGAAATGCCTTGTTTTATTTATCTTCATAAAATATTATTACAACTTGAGCTACAAAAGAAAAAGAACTAAAACTAATTTCTTGAAAGACGATTTCCGTCCAAGTTTGGCCTCTCCCACCATAAACCGAACTGCTTCCCAATAAGGCAACTGCATCGTCTTCTCCCAGTAAGGCCGCCGATGAGAAAGAAATTGTTAAGGAGAATGACATCGGCACCAATGTTCTCCTGAAGATAAAGAATATCAAAGGAACCGTTTCCAAAAACAACCATCTCGTCGCCGAGGACCGTTCTTGGAAGACAATTTCGTCGCCTGTCATTTATGAGGCTCGTCCCTGATAGTCAGCTATACGAATAAGAGCAGTGGCGAAGTTGAAGCCGGATGGAGGATCTTTCTGGGGCAAGCAAAAGCTCTGATATGCCGATCTAACCACTCCAAAAAACTCTCATCTCGCCGCTGACCGAGCTCTGCAAGACGAATTCCCAAAGAAACATTCTGTCTGCATCTTCCAGGATAGGACTGCTCCAATGTACATTCAGTTGCTCTGCAAAAAACAAGAATATCAAAACACCGAGTCACATATATCAAATAAAAAGCAAAGGAAAAGATCTTACGCAGAGGGAAACTGATCCTAGAAGGAGCAGACCCGAGCGCGTTATTGAGATTAACGCATTAGATCGATCCAAATGAAGGATCTGAACGCCGCCCTTAGGTTTGGAAGGGCAACAGATGCAGGTAACCCTTTGCATAAATCCTGAGACCGACGAGTTTAGCAAAAAGAGAATAAGCTCATCGACGAACTCGGCCAGATAAAGTTTCGGAGGATGACATAGATCCAAACAATGGAAAGACGAGAGACCCATCCCTACTCTTTAAAAAAAAGACGGAAGAAGAAGGAAAGACCAAAAAAATTTGGCATAAAGGAAAAATGGAGGAGATGAAAGTGATGAAAAATAGTGAAGAAGAAGGTCATATTTATAACAGAGGAAGCAGCGGTTACGAAGCGATGCGACGGTTACCAGCGCAGATTTAAAGCTACGCGACATTTCCAAGATGTGGAGCGCATCCATTGGCGGAATAGGATGTAATTTAAATGTCCCCGAGATACGAAAATATCTTCATTTATTGAAGGAAATTAATGAAGAAGATGGACGAGGCAATAATGTTCCGATCTAGTTGTTGGACCAGACCGAGACGTAAGTGGACTTAAGCTCCACTCAACTCGACGAACTGGGGGGAAGGGGCTTACTGTTGGAGGTGGGTTTACCACCCTCTTATGGCCCTTCCTAATAGCTAGAACGGTCCGAAGAAGATCTGGCCCAAGCGGTTAATCTCTACCCATTATGAAACAGCACGGCGGAGCAGAGCAGCTCGGTGATGTGTACGAGGTTGACATGCAAAAAGAAGATAGAAATGTTAAGTTAACATTTCTATAAAATAGAAGAAGATAAATGATGTATCATGGTTTTTACCGGTTTTATGCTATGATATAAGTATGCTTTAGAGTTTTTTGGTGTTCTTTTAGAGTCTTTTACATGTGTTATTAGGTACACACACGTTTGGAGAGGATTTGGAGATTATGGAGCTATTTGGAGCATTTTGGAGTTTTGACCCGAGAGTTTGTGCTCACTGTCCGAAACAGAGGAGTGTGTCGATCAACGCACATCAGCATCGATCGATGCACAGCGAGTTGGGCCAGATCTCGGCGGTTTAATGAAGAATGGTGATATTGCAAAGTTGCCCAGAAGTTCTAGATATTTACACAGAAGCCCCAAGACGTGATTTAGCTATTTAATTAGGTTTTTGAGTTTTTTTTTAGATACGCTATCATAACTTAGAGCATAGAGTTTTTAGAACTTTTGGGGCTGATATGATCATGTACTACACTTTGTTCTTGGAGAAGATTTCGAACCTTTTTTCTTATTCTAATCTCTTTTATGATATCTATTATTTCATTGATTATGTCTTCATATTCCATGTCTGAGTAGATTCATAGTTAGGTTTAGGGTTTCTCATAGGGATTTCATGACTTGCTAGATATAATTAATTCAGTTAAGGATTCACATCAATAGATGTTCTTCAAACTAAATTGTGTTTAATGCTAGTTTTAACTTGATCACTTAGAATCTAGATCTTAGGTTGCTGAATTGACATGACAATGTGGTTTAGAATCTGAACTATTTAGGTTGAGCAATTTAATTACTCGCAAAGGAATTTGGTTTAATTAGATTGTGAACATATCGAACTTGGAATTAAAGCTGGTTTAATCTGTTAGTAATTACAAAAGAATTTGGATTGCTGCACTTAGACTTAGAGAATTCTCGCAACGACAGTTGGTTAATTCTATATTTGTGTTTGAGTTCTAGAACTGAGCTTAGTTAGATCCTGACTGAATGATTTATCTGCTTGTCTGATTTCCTGAGAACGCCCTAGACTTAGCGCCCTTAGTTTATTGCTTACAAACCGAACCTGCTACTTGTTTACTTTCTCGCATTGTTTTTAGTTTCTATTCACATTGCTTTCTCCTAGTTTAAATCTTGACAGTTCTTGATCTATCGAGACCAGAGTCTCTGTGGATTTCGATACCCTATATACTACGATTGCATATCTGTGCATTTGCAGTTAAAATAGGATTAAAACCTGACCCTATCAATAAATATGAATCTTATTAAAGGAAATAAATTTAGGCTTGTTTGGATTTTGTAAATAATATTAGAGAGAATCTAGGGGAAAAAACCTAGATTCTCAGATATAGATATTCTTCCCCTGCACGGAAAAATGACAAGTTTTACACACTCAATACTTCTGTCATAAAACCAAGAGCTAGTGATGAGAGATTGATTCCGACTCATATTTTCAATCAGACCAGATTTCCGGTCTAATTTGTTATTGCTTTTCGATCTTTGTTTAATTTTATTATCCAAGTTCCTTATTTTCTAATCAGTTTTATAAATTGATTATTGTGTGATTCTCTGAATCAACAAAAACCAATAAATGTTTTTATTCATTTAAATTGACAAAATAAAAATCTAACAGGTAACTAGCACATATTTTATATATTAACAATATATATGTACAATCAAAAGAGATTCAATAAAATCAATACTTTTATTTGCAATTGTAAATTTTATAAACTTTATCAGTTACAATACAATTTATCTTTGTTATAAAATAAACTGACATATTATTTTCATTTTATGAAAACTAATCATTGACGTATTAATGTTTAGAGCTTAATATTAAGAAATAAATATAAAATTTAATTTGGTAATATATATTCATTTGAAATAAGAAGAAAAATTCATATAACATATTTTAAAACCTTTTTAAAAACAAAAAGTGCAAAAAAAAACACAAGATATTATTATTTTAGAAAACTACATTTATTTTGTTGGAGAAGGAGATGAAAATCTGAAAATGACTTAACAAACGATTAGTTTTTTTTATAACAGATATTCTATTTAATATCTACAATTAATTTATTCAATTATTTTTTAGTTTGTTACTTTTAATTCATAATTTTTATTAGTAAGATAAATATATATTTGATTTTTACCTAAATTAATATGAAATGCAGATGAAAAAATTCAAAGCTATTTCATAATTTACACCTCTTATATTATATTTCTTATATTATAGTTAATTTTTAATTCAGAGAATCACACAATAATAAATTTATAAAACTGATTAGAAAATAAAAGACTTGGATAATAAGATTAAATAAGGATCGAAAAGCAATAACATGTTAGAACGGTAAATCTAGTCTGATTGAAAATATGAGTCGGAATCGATCTCTGATCGCTAGCTCTAAGATTTCTGAGTACATAAGTGTTGGGAATGTCCTGAAATCACACTTGTAATCACTCTAGAGATAGTTGTGTTGTCGAGATTAGACATTCGTATGATACTGGGTAATCATAACGCTTTGCTAGAAGCCACTTATGATCTATGAGTTTAGAACTCATTGCTAGTATTATATGATCCTACAGGGTCACACACCTAAGCAAACTGGATATTCAATATGGGGTTGATCATTAGTGTAATGATCTAATGAATGTATATAGGATATGCATTCGGTAACAAGTTTCTGAGGTTGTGTCGATCGACACAGAATGTGTATCGATCGACACAGGTCGCGAACCAAAATAGAGATTTTGGTTTATGACTTAATTAACCACGGTTTGATCCTCGGTTAATTAGGTCGAGTAAAAGTCTATATATATGTGATATATGTCGACTTTTACAGAGATGAGACTCAATTCACAGCCACCAGAAAGAAACTGAAACCCTTTGAGAGATCCGATTTCTAAACGGCACTAGCATCCCGTCTGTTCCAGTTTGTGTGCGTGTGGATACCAGTAGAGGCGCAGCACTTGAGGCGCTCCTGATCTCGTGTTCCTGATCATATTTTTGCTGCCTGTATTCGAGGTAAACACGAGATACCCTTTAGATCCAAGCGAATAGTAAACTCGAGATTTAGGCTATGAACTTTCTAGGTTGTTTAATAGTAATTAATCAGCACCAAGTTCCAAACAGTGGTATCAGAGCCTTATGGTTTCTGTTCTTGAATCTAGATGCATGTTTAAGTATTTTAATGGTTAAAATCGGATTCATAAGATGAATTGAAAGGCATGCTAGAATCGATTTTTAGGAAAAATGATTCAAGGGTTTCGCACTGTGTCGATCGACACGCCGTGAAAACCCTAATTAAAATATTAGGGTTTCGATCAACGGATCAAAGATCCCTGAATATCCCACTGTGTCGATCGACACAAATGTTGTGTCGGTCGACACATGCCATGCGATTGGATTGAATGGTTAAGATAGTTAAATCGGTTCAATTAGATGAACCGGTTCAATTGGATTGGACCGGTTATCTAGATTGGTTTAAAACCGGTTTAACTGGTTGATTCTGGTTCAATTGGATTGACCGGTTATCGACCCGGTTCAATTAGATTGAACCGGTTAACCCAATTTTGGTTTTTGTTAGGTCATGACGACCGACACAAGGAGTTGTGTCGATCGACATGGACCAATAACAGGACCGGTTCAATTCGATTGAACCGGTTAAGGAGATTCGATTCTAGTATAACCGGTTATTGAAGTCCGGTTTGAGTAGGGTGGTGTCGACCGACACCAATGGTTGATGTCGATCGACACACTACTCGCAAATCTGGTTGTTGAACCTGAAATTTGCAGAACCAAACCAAGATAAATCCTTTTATTATAATAATTAAAACTAAGTAAAATTAGTTTTTTATTAAATTACAATCCTTCTAAGATAAATATATGATATGTATATTGGATTAAAAGTTCCGTTCCTCAACTAAATATCAAGTATATTTAGATGTCTTTCCAATCTTGTCAACTGTCAAGACTCTTTTTATTGTGCGATAGACTTGCAGTGCGAGGTGTCCACAATTACATGAGTAAGGCAGTAGGTAATCGTGTTGATGATTTTGCAGTGCAAGACATCAACAATTACATGACTTAAGAGATTGGTTTACTTGACTGGGCCATCAAAATCGTTTTGGGCCCGGGGACATCAGGTGGATTGGGCATAAGATGTCAATCCACAACCAAGAGTTATATTGGATATAACTAGCAAGTTGTTGCTTACCTAGATAGCTAAAATTTGGGTGATAGCCAGTGGCTCACTCAAGTTTAGTGAAGTATGGGTCTTGGATCATTATATTCATTTGAGGAAACATTGTTTGAATATAATGCGAGTTTTCTTAATAGTTAAGATTTCTCATTTCTTGAACATCATAACTAAACCTCTCTTGTTTTCAGCTATGTCTAGCAAAAACCATCATAACAATTTCTCCCTGCGATCCATCCTTGAGAAGGACAAGTTAAATGGATCCAATTTTCTTGAATGGTATCGGAACTTGAGAATTGTTCTCAAACAGAAGAAGAAGGACTATGTCCGTGAGAAAGTTCTTGTTGGAATTGTGTCCAGTAATCTCGGTACTGTCTCTAGAAAGTAAGAGTATGTCAATGATCAGACATAAGTCATATAATGCTGGGGGTCATGATGGCTTGCTAGAGTCCGCTCATGATCTATAAGTCTTGGACTTATTGCCTTTATTATATGATCCCATATGGGTCACACGCCTAAGCTAACGGGAAAATACGAAGGAACGGTTTAGCAGAGGTACGGTAAAAGTGCTAGGCATTTACGGTACTTGGAGAGACTAAAGGGCCTGATTAAATCCAAGGGATTTAATCAGAACTGAGAATTGGGCCCAAAAGCCCATGAGAACTAAAGGGAGTTTTAATGAATAAAACTTGACCTAAAAGCTCTCTAATTCTTCAGCTCATTTGCGCCACCCAAAGCCTCTCTCTGCGCCTCCTCTCTGTCTGGTCTAGCAGCCAATTCCCGAGCGTGCGTGTGTGAACCTTTGGAGGATTCATCCCTCGGTGTATCTCTCTGATCTCTGACCTGTTCTATTCCTTCCGCTGCAACAAACAGGTAAAAGGTGAGATCATCTAATGTTTCTATTCAAGAGAACCTAGATCTGTATGTTTAGGTTGATATGAATCTGTGAATTGAATCAGGATCAACTAAACAATTCCTACAGTGGTATCAGAGCCATTGGTTCTGGTTTTTCTTGTTTAGATTCATGTTTAGGATTGTTTTTCTTGTTTAAAAGTGTTTTGAATCAACTACTGATAAGAGAAATCACTTAAGCAACAAGGAATTGAAACCTAAACAAACTAAAGAAAAATCGCATGACCAAACTATATGATTTGGTATGCGTCGGTTTGATGATGCACGGACCGATCGCCTAAGGATCGAGTCGCGTGATCATCGACACGATCGACGGCATGGCGCAAAGGATCGCTTGGATCGGATCGATTGATCGATCGCATGGATCGACCCGACCGTCCGATCACGCATCCTGCGTCCCGCTTGCGATGCCGTTCCTTCTCGACCGATCAAGTGATGATGCGCGCGAGATGGACTGTCGGATCGCACTGCGTAAGCTGTCCCGTCCCGTCCCGAATCGAGCCATGGGCGGATCATGATCGAGATGGACTGATCTCGGATCGCGTCCCATCCCGTTCGTGCGGCTGGTCCATGATTCGCGTGATAGGTTTTGCGGCTGACGTGATCGCGTGAATACACGGCTAGGTCGTGATCGGTTCACGTGATCAATCGGTTCGGTTCGTTTTATGGTTCGGTTTAAAACTGATTAAAATTAATCGTCTTGGTTTAATAAACAGACTTAATAATTTTATTAAGTTCTGGTTAAACCGGGATAAGAAATCCAAAGTCGAAAATTGGTTTTTGTGCCTAAACAAGGATTTTCTAATTTGATTTGGTTGGACCAAATAAATTGAGAAAATCCGGTTTAGTAAATAACCGGTTGACAATTGTGGTCATCGTAGTAATTAATTTTGGTTAAGACCAATTTTAATGAACCAGACCGGTTATGTCATTTAATTGGACAATTGGGTTATGTCTTGGACATGGACCAATTCTTGGGCCTCGGGCCAAGAAGTTAAAACAGTTGGGCCAATTATTTGAGTCTTTTCTTCAGAATTAATTTAAAATTTATTTTATAAAATTAAAATTATAAAATCGATTTTTTTAAATTAATAAGTTTCCAAAATTTTGAAATTAGAAAGTTTCTTAAATTAGAAGTTTCTAGATTTGCATGTTTGGATTTTAGGAAATTTCTATATTTAGAAAGTTTCCAATTTTAGGAAGTTTCCGATTTTAGAAAGTTTCCAAATTTTAGGAAGTTTCCAATTTTAGAAAGTTTCCAAAATTAGTAGGTTTCCCAAAAAGGAAAGTTTCCCAAAATAGTAATCTTCTATTTTGGGATAAAATCTTAATAAACCTACAAACCTCAAACAATATCAAGCGTTGGATGTCTTGTCCAGTCTATGTCAGCTGTCGAAGCCCATTCAATTGTATTCATGGCCTTACAGTGTGAGGGTGTCTACTTTTGCGTGGATAAGACGGTTTGTGATTCATAAATGTCATTGGGAGTCCCAGACATTAATGATTACATGACTGTATAGTCTGGTTTTCTTGACTAGGCCATCGGGAGTCCCGGGCCTTGAGACATCAGAGTGGATTGGGCCTCGGGCCCAGATTCACAACCAAGAGTTATATCACGGATATAATTAGCCGATATAGGGCTTACCGATATAAGCTAAGGTTGGGTGATGGCCAGTGGCCCACTTTGATCTTAGTTATATATGGATCTTGGAATCATTGTATTCTATTGAGGGTAACTTATGTTATTGAATATAATGCGTGATTAATCATATTAAATTTAATACGAGATTAATCATATTGAACATATTAACTAAAATCCTTTTATCTTATATTTCAGTTATGACTAGCACAAACAATCAAAACACTTTCTCGATCCGGTCTGTCCTTAAGATGGACAAGCTGAACGGATCAAATTTCTTGACTTGGTCGCGGAACCTGAGGCTAGTCCTCAGACAGGAGAGAAAGGACTATGTCCTTGAGAGAGCTCTCCCCGTGAGGATCGGGTCCAATGCTTCACATGCAGTATATGATGCTTGGAATAAGCATTATAATGATGCGGTAGATGTGCGTGGTCTGATATTGGCTACCATGGACTCAGACTTGCGGAAGCAATATGAGAACATGGAGTCGCCAATAGAGATGATCAGCAGCCTGAAATTGAAATTTCAGGAGCAGATAAGAGTGGAGAGATACCGGTTGGTTAAGTCTCTCACTGGCTGCAAGCTACCAAATGATAATCCAGTGAGTCCTCATGTCAGTAAAATGATGGGTTACATTGATAACCTGAGGAAACTGGATTATCCAGTTAGCCAAGAGTTGGCAACTAAGATCATTCTGCAGTCACTGCCGTCAAGCTATGATAAGTTCAGAAGGAACTATATCAAGAAAGGCTTAACGAAGACGCTGACTGAACTGCATGATATGCTCAAGACAGTTGAGCCAAACGTGAAGAGTACCCTGTACAATCTCATGAATGAGAAGGGTAGGTTTACTGCTGACAAGGGTGAAGACAAAGTTGTCCAGATTTTGAATCATGGCAAGCGTGTGTCTTCTGAGCCCGAGTCAGATACCTCTTGCGTTGGTAAGTGCTGCTACTGTAAGGAGACAGGGCATTGGAAGAGAAATTGCATTAAATTCATGGAAGATGATGAGGAGTTAAAGTCGATGTATGAGACTACTTCCTCAGGTATTCATGTTATTACTTCAAGTTCTACCTTAAAGTTATTGGATACTGGTTGTGGCACTGATATTTGTGATAATATGCAGAGCCTAAGCAACAGTAGAACGTCCTTAAAAGGTATTGGATACTGGTTGTGGCACTGATATTTGTGATAATATGCAGAGCCTAAGCAACAGTAGAACGTTGAAGGAAGGGCAAGTGAAACTACATGTCTGGAAGGAGCTTGGGATGCTGCCTCAGCCGTAGGGTTTTCACTTATAGATCCCTTTTAGGCTTGGTTTTGTATTAAGTAATTGCTACAATGTACCTGCTTTAAGCAGAATTGTCTTTCATTTTCTTGTAAGAATTTGAATGTTTTTCATTTTGATAAAAGACAAGTTTTGTTCTTTTGATCTTAATGAAATATTAATTGTAGCACCCCATTCAAGGAATGGGTTTTATATCTTAAACCAAAGAGTGCCTAAATGTAACATAAATACCGAATTGGTTTAAATCTAATGAATTAAACCTGATTTTTCTTGGCATAAAAGTCTTGGTCACATAGAGTAAGTCGGATTCAGAAATCCCATAGTTATGGACTGTTGGGCTCATTTGATAAGATATCTTATGAGACTTGAATTCTGTTTACTGGACCAAAAGGAAAAGGGCCTATCTTAGCCGAGCTAGAGAAAGGCCCAAAGGCTTATTGGACCTGGAACATACGCATGTATGTGGCCCAATGAGCAGTAATGCCAGAGAAAATTTCCTGTACTTCATTGTCTCTACTGATTACTTCAGTGAGTGTGACTGTGTTCATTTGATGAGACACAAGTCGGAATTCTTTGACATGGTCGAAAGAGTTCCAGAATGAAGTATAGGATCTGAATGACAGAAGTATTAAGACTCTGGATAAGATCCAAGTGAGAATACTTAAGTCATTGATTGTGTGATCATCTGAATGAGTGTGAAATCGTTTCACAGCTCATTTCTCCTGAAAACCTGAAGGTGTTTCTGTGAGAAAGAATCAGATCTTATAAGAAATGATTAAAGATAAGTCACACGAATCTTCCATGATATTATTTATGAATAACGCTCTATAAATATCTAAGTTTACGCTGAAATAGTTCCACCAATATCAGTTGAAAGACACCACGTAAATGTGGACTGGAATCGATCCAAATTCGTCTTTACTGAGTATTTGTAGTTGTGCTACTTCGCTGGTTGTCCTAGGGAAACCAAGGCTTGTTACTTTTACGTCCATTCTGTTTTCTAAGAAGGGAAGTTACTTTCCAAGAAGAACAGTGGGAGTAAAAGTATAACTCGAAGAAATTCGAGAAATACAGGAGGCTGCTTAACCTGTTGAGGGAGAGCAGCGGAAGGATTTACAGATTTCTGTAGAATCTACACCTGTGGAGCCTGAAGTTCGCAGATATGAATGAATCAGTTACTAATCAGAGAGTGATTTCTCGTCATTAGTTGAACCTGATAATCATTGAAAGTTCGCATGATCTGATGATCATTGAGAGCGACGAATCTGCGAAATTCAAAGAAGCGAAAGTGAGCCCGGACTCCGAAAATTACACTATGTGTAAGATTAGCTTCATTGATCCATTCATGGATGGAAGCAAACATATCGGAGTTGGAATCTTCGTTCTGTTGAAGTAGTCAAGGTTTTGACTTGAACAGGAACGAAGCGGAACTGTGTGTTTACTAATAGATTAGTGGGAGCGATATTGCATTTCTCATATTGTATGTCGATGACATACTGATTCTCGAAAATGACGTCCCAATGCTGCAGTCAGTAAAGGACTGGCTTGGGAGTTGGTTCTAATGATTGACATGGGTAAAGCCACGTATGTTCTTGGATTTTGGATCTAAAGATAGAGATCCGAAAGAGCTGGTAAGACAAAGTCAGGATTCTTATCCTGACAAAGTCCTACACGTTTTCAGCATTCCAAGAAGGGTTTTATGCAAATGTCACATGGCATTACGTTAAGCAAGACACAGTGTCCTACGATAACTGCTGAGCTTAAATGCATGGATAAGATTCCATATGCGTCGGCAATTGGATCTATCATGTATGCCATGAAACGTACTTGTTTGATGTTGCTTTAATGTTAAGCAAGACAAGTAAAGACCAGTCAAATCCAGCAAAGAATCACTGGATTGCCGTAAAGAATATCCTAAAGTATTTGAGGAATACTAAGGATAAATTCTTGAGTTACGGAGAAAGTGAGGTGCTACGAGTCGGTAGAGTCTGAAAGGCAAGTTTCCAACGGACAAAGATGATTTCCGGTCACAGTCCGGTTATATCTTGTGTCTGTCTGGCGGTGCAAGGCACTGTTGCTGACTCCATGACTTAAGCTGAACATTTCGCAGCTTGGAAAGCGGCGAAAGAGGTTGTTTGGAAAGAAGAGTTCGTCACTGAACTTGATGTGATTCCCAGCATAGATGAGACTAGCTGCACATCAGAGGTCCAAACACCTTGAGGGTAGGTATAACCTATTCCGTGAGATAAATGACAGAGATGTTAAGTAGATCAGCAAGTTTCAATGAATGAGAACGTTGCTAATCTATTAACGAAGCCACTCCTTAGGCCTAAGCACGAGTCGCGGACTGTTGCTGTAGGATAAGTGAAATTAAGATGCAGTCTTAATTTCAGTGGGAGTTATTAAAGGGCTTTATTTAGTTATTTGATATGTTTTTGTAAAACATTCAAGATGTTTAATGAAATTATTATTTCAAGATTATTTTAACTGTGATGAAATAATCGTTCCAAAATGATATGAACCATTTTATAGGTCATCGAAGTAAGTGACTTGATCTTGAGTTATCAAAGTCATTTAGCTTGATCATGAGACCCTATATTTGATAGATGGTTTATATCATCCTGTCCCTAGTCGAAGGTTGTTGAAATTGGAACACCAACAACCATGTGAGACTAGATTGGTATGTGACTTATGACAAAGTCTCAGTGTGTCATAGATGCGCGGCATCAAAGTCAGTACATAGGTGTATGTTGGGTACATACGACCGGACATGACCCGATTATAAGAACTCTTCAGGATATTTATATTTGTGTCATAAGAGATTCTTACTACGACTATAGAGTATAGTCCTTAGACCTGAGTTCGCATGCATGTGACTACACATGAACTAATGCGCTTTGATCATTGTCTAATGCTGTCGTTAAGCGATAGTTATAAGGACCTTGTTTGGGTGTATTATGAAATGAGTAGTTTACAGTGATGGAACAAGACGGGATTTGTCCCTCCAATATAAATGGAGTGAATATCTCTAGGCCAATCGGAGATTTGAATACTGGAAAATGCATGGCCATGCTCAAACGGACTGTCCCGAGTCGTTTGAATTGTCAGTATCGAATCAGAGTCCGATGAACAATATTAGGCTTTATAAGGATGACACTAATCTTGCCTTATGACTAATCGAGATATTGAGACAAAAGGATTAGGAATACAGAGATTCCAGTACAAGTGGGAGATTGTTGGAATTGTGTCCAGTAATCTCGGTACTGTCTCTAGAAAGTAAGAGTATGTCAATGATCAGACATAAGTCATATAATGCTGGGGGTCATGATGGCTTGCTAGAGTCCGCTCATGATCTATAAGTCTTGGACTTATTGCCTTTATTATATGATCCCATATGGGTCACACGCCTAAGCTAACGGGAAAATACGAAGGAACGGTTTAGCAGAGGTACGGTAAAAGTGCTAGGCATTTACGGTACTTGGAGAGACTAAAGGGCCTGATTAAATCCAAGGGATTTAATCAGAACTGAGAATTGGGCCCAAAAGCCCATGAGAACTAAAGGGAGTTTTAATGAATAAAACTTGACCTAAAAGCTCTCTAATTCTTCAGCTCATTTGCGCCACCCAAAGCCTCTCTCTGCGCCTCCTCTCTGTCTGGTCTAGCAGCCAATTCCCGAGCGTGCGTGTGTGAACCTTTGGAGGATTCATCCCTCGGTGTATCTCTCTGATCTCTGACCTGTTCTATTCCTTCCGCTGCAACAAACATGTAAAAGGTGAGATCATCTAATGTTTCTATTCAAGAGAACCTAGATCTGTATGTTTAGGTTGATATGAATCTGTGAATTGAATCAGGATCAACTAAACAATTCCTACAGTTCTCCCCAAAAAAAATACCGAGCCAATGCCTGGCAGTCAGATAAGGATGCTTGGGATAAGCATTCTAATGATGTGGTCGATGTGTGTTGTCTCATGTTGGCTACCATGAACTCGGACTTGCAAAAGCAATATGAGTACGTGGAGTCGCCAATAGAGATGATCAATGACTTGAAAATTATGTTTCAGGAGCAGGCACGAAATCAGAGATACCAGACGGTTAAGTCTCTAATTGAGTGCAAGCTACCAAAGGACGAACCAGTTAGTCCTCATATCATAAAGATGATGGGTTATATTGATAACCTGGGGAAACTGGATTGTCCCATTAGCCAAGAGTTGTCTACTGACATCATTCTGCAGTCACTGCCGTCAAGCTATGATCAGTTTGTTATGAACTATAATATGAACAACTTGACAAAGACTTTGACTGAGTTGCATGGGATGCTCAAGACTGCTGAACCTAATATCAAGAAGGACACCCCAAATGTCTTTATGGTACAAAAGGGTAAAAAAGTTTAAGAAACTTGGTAAGACCAAAGGTGATGGCAAGATGAGCTCGATTGTGAATCCAAGCGAGTCTAACCATGCTCCTAAGGTTAAACATGGTCCTTCTAAAGATTATAAGTGCCATTATTGTAATGGTTATGGGCATTTGAAAAGAAATTGCAAGAAATTCCTGGAAGATTATGAGAAGCTGAAGATGACGTACGAGACTTCTTCTTCAGGTATTTATGTTATAGAAGTAAATGTTACTTCTTATGGTTCTACTTATTGGGTATTGAATACCAGCTGTGGTTCTCATATTTTGTGAAAATATGCAGGGCCTGAGCAACAGTAGGACTATGGAGAAAGGACAAGTGGACATGCGCGGTGGAAATGGAGCAAGAGTTTCTGCATTAGCTGTAGGAACATTTTATTTGTCTTTATCTTCTGGCATGGTTTTTTGGACTTAAGAACTACTACTATGTACCTGCTATAAGCAGAAATATATTTCTATTCCTTGTTTGGATATGAAAGGATATCAGTTTTCAAATTAAGAATAATGTTATTCATTTGATTACAATGATATGTTTTATAGTAGCAGTCCATTAGAGAATGGACCTTATGTTCTAAACCAAAACGTGCCTAACTATAACATTAGTACCAAGAGATTCAAATCAAATGATACGAATCAAGCTTTTCTCTGACATTGTCGTTTGGGCCACATAAATAAGAGCGGATTTAGAAGCTCCATAGTGATGGACTTTTGGGCTCAATTGATTATGAATCACGTGAGAAATGTGAACCTTGTTTATTAGGTAAAACGACAAAGGCCCCTTTCAACAAAGGTAGTGTCGATCGACACAAGATGTGTATCGATCGACACAGGTTGCGAACGAACAAAATGAAAGGGCCAGAGGCTTATTGGGCTTTATACATACGGATGTGTATGGCCCGATGAGCACTAGTGCTAGAGGAAAGTTTTAGTACTTCATTACCTTTACTGATATTTCAGTAGGTACGATTATATCTTAGTAATGAGACATAAGTCGGAATCTTTTGAAAAGTTCAAAGAGTTCCAGAATGAAGTACAAAATCAATTTGGAAAAAGTATTAAAGCTCTACGATGAGAACATGGAGGTGAATACTTAAGTCAAGAATTTAGTAATCATCTGAGGGATTGTGAAATTGTTTCACAATTCACTCCTCCTGAATCGTACTTTATTAGATATGGTTCGATCAATGATGAGTCACTTAGATCTTCCATTATCCTTCTAAGAATAAGCTCTAGAAACGTCTGCGTTTACACTAAATAGGGTTCCATAAAATTAGTTGCAAAGACACCGCATGAGATGTGGACTGGAAATGTTCCTAATTTGTCTTTCATGAAGATCTGGGGTTGTGAGGCTTATATAAAACGTTTAATCTCTGATAAGCTCACATCCAAATCCGATGAATGCTACTTCATTGGTTATCCTAAGGAGACCAAGGCATGTTACTTTTACAACCGGTCCGAGAACAAAATGTTTGTTGCTCGGAACTGTGTTTTTTCTTAAGAAAGATTTTCTTTCCAGGAAGAACAGTGGGAGTAAAAGTACAACTCGAAGAAATTCGAAAATCACAGGAGGCTGCTCAACCTGATGAGGAAGAACAACAGTTGGATCTACAAAGAGTTGTAGAACCTGCACCTGTGGTGCCTGAAGTTTGCAAAGGATCTGGTGAATGTATATTCGATATACATTCAAATGGCGAGTTTCCGAGGAAGTGTCGATCGACACAAAGGTGTATCGATCGACACAGATCGCGAACCAAAATATTGATTTTGGTTTATGACTTAATTAACTACGGTTTAAATCTTGGTTAATTAGGTCGTGGTAAAAGTCAATATATATGAGATATGTGTGTGACTTTTACACAAACCTGAAGCTCGCAGATCCGAAAGGATCCGTCACGAACCCGAGAAATGTGGATTTCTCGTAACCAATTGCCGTGATCTATTGATCATTGAAAGTAACGGGCCTGCGAATTGAAGCAAGCATCTCGGAGTTGGAATCTTCATTTTGATGAAGCAGTCAAAAGGTTTGACTTCATCAGGAACGAAGAGGAACCGTGTGTTTACAAGAGGACTAGTGGGAGCGCAGTTGCATTTCTAGTATTGTATGTTGATAACATACTGCTTCTCGGAAATGAAATTCCATTGTTTCAGTCTATTTAGACTTGACTCGAAAGTTGTTTTTCGATGAAAAATATGGGAGAAACCGTAAACATTCTTGGAATAAGAATCTATAGAGATAGATTGGACAAGCTAATTGGATTGTGTCAAGATGCTTATATTGATAAGGTCTTGCACAGGTCCAATATGCATGATTCCAAGAAGGGCTTCATGCCAATGACACTTGGCATTACTCTAAGCAAGACACAGTATCCCTCGACACACGCTGAGCAAGAGCGAATGAGGTTCAGACAACTGCTACAGGCATTAGATGTCTTAAGATGTGATCTTAATTTTAGTGGGAGTTGTTGTTGTTAATTTAGTTGTGATATGATGTTCGTGTAAACATAATTTGATTATGATAATGAACTCTGACATCAGTATTATTTAATCGGGTTATTAAATAATAGTCCCACAGTGATTTATGACATTTTATAGGTCATCAAGTATGTGACTTGATCATGAAACCCTATAAGTGATAAATGACATAAATTATGTTAGTCCCTGGTCAAGGTTGTTAAAGTGGGACATTAACAACCGCGTGAGACTAGTATGTGAGGTGACTGATGACTAAGTTTCATGGAGTCATTAATAAGAGTATTAAAGTCAATCACATAGATATGTGTTGGAGAACACAGGATCGGACATGACCCACTAATGAGAACTCTACGGGATAGTTATATAAGTGTCATGAGAGTTTTCATTACGACTATAGAGTATAGTCCTTAGACCTGAGTTCATCATGTTTTCTTACATGTGAATTGGTCCGCTTTAACCTTGTCAAACGCCAGCCGTAACTGGTGACTATAAAGGCATTGATTGGGCGTATCATGAAGTGTGTTAAGGAACAGGGATGGAACAAGATGGGATTTGTCCCTCCTATATAACAGGAGATATATATCTCAGGGCCCATCGAAGATTTGATACTGAGAAATGTGTGGCCACACTCAAACGAGGTGATTGTCAGTCATTTGTCTTGTCAGTATAAATTGGAGTTCGATGAACATGATTTTGGCTTAATAAGGATGACACGGATCTTGCCTTATGCCAGATCGAGATATGGTGACGAAGGGATTATGGGAATAGATGATTCCAGTACAAGTGGGAGATTGTTGGGAATGTCCTGAAATCACACTTGTAATCACTCTAGAGATAGTTGTGTTGTCGAGATTAGACATTCGTATGATACTGGGTAATCATAACGCTTTGCTAGAAGCCACTTATGATCTATGAGTTTAGAACTCATTGCTAGTATTATATGATCCTACAGGGTCACACACCTAAGCAAACAGGATATTCAATATGGGGTTGATCATTAGTGTAATGATCTAATGAATGTATATAGGATATGCATTCGATAACAAGTTTCTGAGGTTGTGTCGATCGACACAGAATGTGTATCGATCGACACAGGTCGCGAACCAAAATAGAGATTTTGGTTTATGACTAATTAACTAAGGTTTGATCCTCGGTTAATTAGGTCGAGTAAAAGTCTATATATATGTGATATATGTCGACTTTTACAGAGATGAGACTCAATTCACAGCCACCAGAAAGAAACTGAAACCCTTTGAGAGATCCGATCTCTAAACGGCACTAGCATCCCGTCTGTTCCAGTTTGTGTGCGTGTGGATACCAGTAGAGGCGCAGCACTTGAGGCACTCCTGATCTCGTGTTCCTGATCATATTTCCGCTGCCTGTATTCGAGGTAAACACGAGATACCCTTTAGATCCAAGCGAATAGTAAACTCGAGATCCGGGCTATGAACTTGCTAGGTTGTTTAATAGTGATTAATCAGCACCAAGTTCCAACAATAAGTATTGAGTGTGTAAAACATGCTCTTTTCCCGCACAAGGGAAGTATATTTATATCAGAAGATTTTCTTCTAGATTCTCTCTGATATTATTTACAAAATCCGAACAAACCTAGATTTTATTTCCTTTAAGAAGATTTATAATTATCTTTATCTATTTTATTGAAATGTTAACTTAATGTTTCTATCTTCTTTTTTGCAGGTGGGCCTCGTAGACATCACCGAGCTGCTACAAAAAAACAGCGTTTTTGCGACTGGACCTTACGACTATAATCGTAGTTGTAACATTTGGCCACTATCAGGGGACAATATGGATACTATTTTGCGACAATGAATTATTCGACGTGTATTAGTCGCTTATATACGACCAAAATGATTGTTGTCAATTTAGTCGTCGATTTACGACTGATTAACGACCATTGTCCAGACCGAAAAAAATAGTTGCAGGCTAGTCGGTGATATGGCAACTATTTTTGCGTCTGATATTAAGAATGGTAGAACAATCGCGAATTGGTCAGTACATGAGCGACTAATTTGCTACTTTGGGTATAGTAGTAACCAAGTCGTTTATTTGTCGATATTGATACGACTAATATTCAATTCACTCTTCGTTTCGCAAAGTAGTCGGCTATGGGTCGTATCATATATTCTTTTTGGATTTAGTAATAATAATATGAGATAGTTTGGTCTTCTGGAGTCCATGCATACAATGTGTTATTGAAAGAAAAACTTTAAATGTGCAAAAACTTTTATGTCATATCACAAATGAAATATAGACTTTGTTGATATTTGAATTTACCAATAACCAAATTATCAGGGTTAGATTCTATATGTTATTTAAATAATGTAATAAAAAGTAGATTATGATATATAGTGATCAGAAAAGTTGTAAACATTAACGACAAATGTGTTTTTAAAAGAAACATAGAGACTTAATAATAGTAAAAGGTGTAAAAGGCGACTACTTTGGACCATTGTTTAATAATAGTAAAAGGTGAAAAAATTAGAAGTCACAATCATTGGTTTAGAAAAACTATTTGAGCCACTACCGCTAATGATATTTTTTTCCTCTTAGCCCAGATAAATTTGGTTACGAATCACATTTATCCATGTCAGTAATGACGATTCAAAACTTCCTAGACTCGATATGCTTGAACCATATACTGGTTTTGTCGTATGCTTTGGTGTAGCCTCAGAGACATATAGAACCGAGCACTGGTTTTTGTCTTTTGTTCTCTTGCAGGCTTTTGCAGAGTTCCTCTGACTCCTCTGACTCGGCGGGACATTTATGCTGCATCCACCCTCCAAACTTGTTTTTAACGTTTCATTTGGTAGGCTTGTGCTTATTGTTTACACATTAAATGTGAGACAAGAAGAATATTCAATTTTCCTCTCAACCTATATTATTAAATTTTCTTAACATGATAAATTCGTATATACACAAACAAAAAGTATCAGATATCTAGAAAGATTCACAAAATCATAGTTTAATTTCTCAAACCACCTTAAAACCAGTAAGAACATTTAACACCAACCATCAAAATGGCACTTATGGGTGTTTCTCCACGAGACCCCCATCAAATCATCACTAATCATGGTTATCATGCAGAGGAGAGTTACGATGTTTGGTTAAATTGCTCTATTTTTCATTAAATTGTGGCCATAAGTTATAAACTTTATCATGCCATAACTTCATCCGTTTAGATTATATTAATATTTTCACTGTCGCTTTGTAAATATAACTAAGTTCGGTAGTTTTATAACTTGCTTCTTTTTTCATTATTTGAAAAGTCGAGCGCCACATAATCTACTACATTTAACAAACTATATATTAAAAAGGATCTTCATAAAGATAATGGGGCCAAATTCCGAAATTATCTCTCATGATTGTGAAGAAGAATAGTGACTCAAGGGTCCAAAAGCATGTATCGCAGATGTTTGTACCTTTGAAACCATTGTCCCACCAACTCAACCCGGTCTTTATCGGAGCACACAAACATCTATAAAGCCCTTTGATGTATAAACCTCTTTGCTTCTTATAGAACAGTTTACACCTTCTGTCTGACCATCCATACCTTTGTCTCATAGTTAGCTTAACATGCACTCGAGTTCCATATTCGCGCTCGATGATGTACCCACGGTTCAAAACTTCTCCATCTCCATAAAACACCTGCAAGAACATGGAGTATGCGTATAGCCCCGTCTCCAATCGACTATCTGCCTATTTTTTTATCATAGCCTCTCCTTTAAGCATCAGGTCGATGGAGGTCAACGATCGGTCAACCCAACAGTCGCAATATACAAAAAGACAGATATCTCTGAGGAGAAGAGCAAAAGGGTTTACGGATTCCAGACATTTGGTGGCCAATTTAGTTATAACCCTAGGTGGGCACCAGATTTCTTCAGTAAGGTTGGAGAAGTATAGATAGACCGACTTATAGAAATCTGAGCTTTCTCCGATGTTTTGCAGCGCAGTGCATGTTGCTTTCATCCGAGCCAAATAGCGTATCCCTTCGTTATCGTCAATGACAGAAAGAAGGATTTTTTTAGGATATCACTAGGAAGGAAATCCATTGCCGATTTTGGTTAGAAAATATGGAAACAGGCAAAGGAGACTTCTCAAAACTAATATTGTAGAGTATTTGAGATAGGTATTGTTTCGAAGGCATCCTAAAATGTTTATTTATAGGTTGGATCCAACCTTTGGGTTTTCCATTAATTTAAATAATTTATGTTACTGTTATTTATTAATTAAGATGCATAGGTTGGCGTGCATATTCAGCTGGAGTAAGTATGTACATGATGAATCTAATTAGCTGGGTAATTAATATGTAATATCGCTTCATTATTTATTGCAGTTTGAAATTTATTACACAAACGCGTGGTTACTTGCATGGATATGTTGTTGAAATATTATTTAGGTAAATGTAATTTCAATTTAATCATAAAATACCCTGGAAGTATTACCATTTTTTCCAAAAGATAATGCATATATAGTCCTTATGATTAATATTTGCACATAAATGAATACATCATATAATATTATTCGCAGTTTAAAACATTCTCGTCAACACTAAAAAAATATTTAGCAAATGAAGGATATTCAAGAATTTAAACAAGGCCAAATTCAGAAATTGTTCAGCAGGAGTGAAGTAAAATAGTGACTCTATGGACCAAAAGCATCTGTCGCACATGGTTGAACCCTTGAAACCAAAGTCCCACCAACCCTTCCAAGTTGTTATCGGAGGACACATGCAACTATAAAGGCCATTGATATCTACATTCGCTTCCTTCTCAAAGAACAACGTCTATCCCTTCTAGTTATCTTTATACATATCCAAGTGGCAAGTTCACGGTTGATGACATATCCACTGTGCAACACTAATCCATCTCCATAAAAAACACGCAAGAGTATGGAGTACACATATATCCCTGTTTCCCATCGGATATCTGCTGATCTTTTGATCATTGCCTCTTCTTCCACCATCCGGTCGCTGTAGATAAAGAAAAACATACCTCGGAGGAGAAGAGCTGCAGGGTTTCCTGATTGTAGACACCTCTCGATGAATTTTTTTTATAATGAGGTGGGCAAGCAAAGAGATTTAAGTTAATAAAACCATAGTATAAATCGATCGACTTGTAGAAATCTTGACTCTGTCCGACACTTTGAAGCGCCTTGCATGTTATCTTCGCCCTTATAAAATAGCGTAAACATTGGGAACCGTCAATAACTTCAAGAAGAATTTTTGAAAGAACATCACTTGGAAGGTAATCCATTACGAATTTGGTAATGAAGAGATGGAAGGCAAAAAGAATTTTGACAAATAATATAAACTTTCAATATTTGAGAGGTAGACCCAACCACCGGAGTTTATTTATGGAGACAATGCAACCTTTGGGTTTGTAGACTGTATTAATTATGTAAATGTCGTATCACTAAGTCCCACTAACAGCATTCATGATCATGATCATGGTGTTAATGGGTAAAACTAAGTATTTTTCCTTTTCCATTTCTGGTTTTTAATTTTTTTTAGGTATTCGAAAATTATTTATTTTGCTAATGGCTTATATGTTATTTAGTAGTTCATCTTAGTAATCTATTTATATACAACAATTATACCGAGTTACATATCCATCTTTGAAACAGGGGAAGAATGTGGGTGTCAACGTTCTGTGGTTAGGGTTCAGTATTTAGGGTTTAGGGTTTAATGGGGGTGTCAAAATTCTGTTTTTAGGGTTCAGTCTTTAGGGTTTAGAGTTTAGGGTTTAGGGTTTAAGGTATGAGTTTAGGGTATAGGATCATAAGCTGGTATAGTCCTGGATATTGTTAAAAATTATTAATTAATGCTATTACAATATTACTTAATAAAATATTATAAATATATATTTAATTAAGCACCACAACCGGCTATTCGTGAGAAAATTTTCAAATTATTTAGCGTAATTAATCCGGGAAACCAAACCAAAGTTTTTTAGCCCAAAACCTTTTAATTACCCGCCTTAACCCAGAAAATTTCGTCTGAGTGTCAAGAAACCATCATTTGCCGCAAACGTAAACCCTGATTTTATTTTGTTCTTCCCCTTCTCCAAAACCTCCTTCGAATCTTCTCGCATATTTTTTTCTCCAGATCCTCCTCGCTACCGACTAATCTATAACTGGCATCTCTTATTTGAATCTCTTATTCGAGGTTCTTAGTTTCATTGCTATCGACCCTATCAATTTCTTCTCTGAAACTTTTCGTGATACGATGCCTCAAAAGGGAAAGAGAGTAGCTCGTAAGATATTAACCATTCCAAACGTCACTCAAAGATCCCCTGGGTCCAAACCCAGTGGTAAACAAAAACAAAGAGACCTCTGTCACCCGAGTACACCTTCACCCCGAATTCCGTTGTTCCTCCGACTCGGACCACTCAAATTCCACAAAACAATTCAGCTATCCCCCAAACGTCAGCGTCAGTACCCCCATGTTCAGGACTATCCACCGCCAATACAACTATTCCAGAACTCGACTACAAATCAACCTGAAGTCAAAGCTTCGCCAGTGTTAGAAGAAGTCCACAACAACCATGACCATGTTGAGGATGTCCCACCTTTGCCAGTTTACCAATCTCAGGCTCATAGTCATCCATCTTCTAAAGGCCACAACTTCCTCGACGAATCTCTTCATATTTTGCCAGACCTCGAGGAGGTCACACTGCGGGCTCTAAATGCTCTGCTTAGGGTGCCAAACAGGGAAACATTTACCACCGTACTCTCTCCCACACCTATGCCAGACACGACTTGGTATGACTACTGTCATGTACTGTTTCTTCAGCTGTTGATATTCTCGTTATGGATTTTTTGTTCTTCTCTTTAGCTTTTCGCAATGGTGTGTTTTTAAACCGTCTAGTTTGTTTAGGAATCTGACTGTTGGTTTGCTTATGAGTTATGGTGATCAGATGAGTTCGAGTCTCTGATGGTTAGGATGTTAATCTTATACATATTTTAGGTTCACTCGTGACAAAGGATCGAAATTGGTTCGGAAAATTACCAAAATTTTTACAAACAAATTCGATAAACCATACTATAGCTGGTCACATGTACCTCGTGATAAATCAAAAAGATATTTCCTCTAGTTTGATGTACAGTTTTCTCTCCAACACATTTCATATATACATTGTCTGTGTTGCTTTCACTAATGCCATGCTTATTCTATATGTATTCTAGAAAACCCACCATTGGGATCTCTTGATAACATGGATAGTTCAATAGTATTTCGAGGAGATCTGTCAACGACGGTTAAAAGACATGATTAGCACTGCGAGGACTAAACAAGACCGACCCAAGTGGATCAACGAGACTCTCTCGAAAAAGTAGACCGACTATTGGGAAACTGAAGAAGCAAAGGCTAAAAGTAAGACCTATTCCCGTTGTCGTCTGTCTGACCGTGGAGGTCTCGGTCATCACGTCCATTTCTCAGAGCCCAAGTCGTACCTACAAATCTGGCTTGAAATGGCAAGTAACCTTTATTATATATATGTTGATCGGAAGCATTGCAATTAGGAATTTCAGTAATAATCCTTGTTTGAGGTATAACACTGCAGGAAGAGGAATATGGAAGACCGGTTCATATTGGTGAGGTATTCGTCAAGACATATACAAAGGCAGACGGTATGTTTGTTGATCGGAAGGCAGCGGACATCGCTGCAACTTTCCAAATGATTGTGCAGGAGAAGTTGTTAGCTCGCGATATAGAGACTTCATAAGTTTCGAACGGTGCTGCTTTGAGACATCGGGAACTCTCACAAGATAAATATGAGCACATCTTCCTTGAGGTAAAGTAATATTTTCATAATTCACATATATAAAGTCATGTTATGTTCTTTATTTGATTGTGTTTTGCGGACTGTCTTTAATTATAACAAGCCACTGAGATCGATAGACGAGGAAATCCTTATGGAGTTGGAAGCCTCAAAGAGTCTCTTTTGAGGGGCAAGCGCAAGCAACCGGGAGACTCTTCAGGGTTTGTGGCCATGCAAGACCAACTGAAGGAAGCTCAACGTAAAATCGAAGAGTAGGCTGCCCGTGAAGCAGATCACGTCCGAGTTGCAAATGAGCAGAAGGATAAGATCGAGTACCTTTCCTTGGTAGAACAGTATCTGCGGGAAAGTGATCCGCGTTTTCTTGACTTCCTTGAGACTCATGGGCCAGCAGCTAACACAGCTGGTCGTCCCCCAACAAGTACATCTTAACTCCATCTGCTGCCTAGGTTCTTGTCGCTCTGCCTACCGAACTTCTTTTTTGGTGTATCATTACGAAACTCCTTAATATTGGAGTTCGCATATGTAGATAATCGTTTGTGTATATATGAAACACAAAACTATTAAGGTTATCAATTTTTTCTTGAAGCAAATAGCTTATACATTGCTTGTATCGTTCATATTGAAATATCACCAATTACCAAATCGTAAAATTAACAAATTGAAGAATACCAAATTCTTATTTTCACGCAAACTTAACAGTCATCAGTTAAGGGTATCTGGATACCCCGCGTAGTCGCTGCATAGTCGTTCGATCAGTCATTAACCAGTCGTCAATGTATCACTGAAGAGTCGCCAAAACGTCATCATAGTCTACGACTGAATCGTGACTATACTAGTCAGTCACATAACAGTCGCCACATAGTGGCGAGATATATGGATGTTTAGATTATTCCCGGGAAAGTAGTTAAAAGGGTCATTACCCAATCCCTACATAGTGGCTACTATTTACGACTACTTTCTGACTATACATTACACTCACATGTTAATCGCCCAGACATCACCTAATTTAGTGACTATTTGATAACAACAGTTCTCCAACCGTATCTGGACTCCCTCTATAGTCGCACAATTGTCGCTGACGTAGTCGCAGATTAGTCCCTATATCTTTTGACAATTGTGCGTCGATTTTACGATAACCTATGTTAGTCGTATAAATAGTCGTAACTCGCCGAATAATAATACGACTATAAAATTTAGCGACTATGGATTGACGACTACCATATTTAGTTGTATGTTTGTCGTAAATCCCCTATTTACGACTATTCTGCGATTAAAAGTGCAGTCGTGAAAACGATGTTTTCTTGTAGTGGATTAACCGCTTGGGCCTGATCTTCTTCAGGACGTTCTCGCTATTGGGTCGGGCCATAAGGGGTTGCTAGACCCACCTCCAACAGTAAGTCCCCCCAGTTTGTCGAGTTGAGTGGAGCTTAAGTCGGCGAGTTTAGGTCTCGGTTTGGTCCAATAACTAGATCGGCACATTCTTGCCTCGTCGATCTTTTCGTAACTCGGGGCCATTTAATCCTCTTCCACCAATGGATGCGCTCCACATCTTTGTAATGTCACGTCGCTTTAATTCTGCGTTGGTAACCGTCACGTCGCTTCAGTAACCGCTGCTTCCTCTACTTTAAATATGACCTTCTTATTCACCATTTTCATCACTTTCATTTCCTCCCTTTTTCCTTTATGCCAAATTTTTGGTCTTTCCTTCTTCTTCCGTTTTTTTTAAAGAGTAGGGATGGGTCTCTCGTCTTTCCGTTGTCCGGATCTATGTCGTCCTCCAGAACTTAATCTGGCCGAGTTCATCGATGATCTTATGCTCTTTTTGCTAAAGGGTAGCTCGTCGATCTCCGGATTTCTGCCAATGGTTATCTGCATCGGTTGCCCTTCCAAACCTAAGGGAGGCGCTCAGATCCTTCATTTGGATCGATTTGATGCGTCGTTGATCTCAGTAACACGCTCTGGTCTGCTCCTTCTAGGATCAGTTGCCCTCGGTGTATAAGGCCCCCTTCCCGTTTTCCGCTGACCGACGAGCTGACTAGCCAAAAATCAAACAAGAACATGACCGATCGAACCCGAGCAGTCATACAAGAAGATTTTGTCACAATACGAAAGCCAGAGACAGTTCGGTTTGAGTCAAAGGCTCGAACCAAACCATCTTTGACTCCGTTTACCTCGTTTCTGCGATACGAGGCTTTTCAACCCGTACCGCTTCCACAAGTTATGTTCGGTTCGGACTAAACCGTATATCAGGGAATTATTCCATTTTTATTGCTTTAAAAAATATAAATCTTATTCATAACAATATACGGTCTAATATAAATCATTTAGTGAGATCTCAACAAAATCCGAAACCGAAAATAATGCGTAACAAACTGATATCCAATGCCAACCCGAGACTACTCTGAGTGTCCTACGCGTCCGCCGAGCTACGCCAAACTTGAAAACACACAAAAGAGTCTAATGAGCAATCTAAGATTACCCAGTGAGACGGCTCCCAACTAAAGGCTGCTAATAATCTAATAATCCCTCCCAAACCCAAAATAACAATCAAGTACAATAGCCGATCACGTGCTACCAAGACGTGATGAGCTCCACAACACACAATCATTCAAATAACAACTCATAACATCAACGAAGGAAATTGAGAACACTGCGTCACATGCCCTCGATTAGACTCGATCTACACTAAACGCATCTCTAACGAAATCTCCACATCATGGGCCCCAAACGCGAGATCGGTAACTTCCACGGGAACACTTAGCTACCCCCACGGTAACTAAAACCTCCCACGACTCCTAGACGAAAACACGAAGTCCTACGACTAGGACACCGTTCTCTGTCCATCGATGTGCGGTGACTCGGGTTACCCCTAGATAACCAAAGCTTCCATGCACTCCGGCCCTAGGACGCAACCCCATATTCTCCGGACCACACACCTACCGACGTCACTCAGTAGGTTAACACCATTACCAGAATCACCACCAAAGGTATGTGAACTGATCATGTCACTACCCAAGGATCCAATCGGGTCAAAAGTACCGGAACGCTATCTCTAGACTTGCGGGACCTAACGCAACCTATAGAGTCCTAATATAGTAATGTAAACAAGAAGACTCACTGGGACTCTTTCACGCAATACCAACAAAGTCAAATAGAACTACCACCTCAATCCCCAGTCTATCCCGAAAGTCCTATCACCAACCTCCACATCACCCGACCTTACCCAGACTTACCCGGTTCCACACCTGAGTAAGTATCTACTAGTACAGTCTACTCGGCCCAACACCGTAGTAGATAAACAATCAAGCAAACAACAGTCTACTCGGTCCAACACCGAAGTAGATACACAATCAAGCAAACAACAATCTACTCGGCCCAACACCGAAGTAGATACACAATCAAGAAAACAACATCTACTCGGCCCAACACCGAAGTAGATACACAATCATACAAAAAATTATAACAACACCACACAAACAATTATTTAGGTTTATTCGTCTTTTAATATTTTCTTAACCTTTATTCGTTCAATCCTTAACCTTTACTCATTCAATCCGCTACCTTGTGATTAGTGGATTACTAATCCCGTAGACGGCCCATCAATCACACCACTTCTTTTACTTATCCCTTCCTGAGTATCTTTAATAAGTCCTCGATCTGTCGGTTTAGAGTTATTAAGATTACTAACTCCCCGACATCTCATTACTCATTAACTTCCATTCATTACCTTTAACCAAACCAACTAACCCACCCGTTATTATATTCGAAGTGTGTTATGTCTATTAACCTTATTTTAATCAACTCATAATTTCCCGTATATAGATTCCTTTAGATACGTTCTTAAATACTTATATATGCATATATGTCCTAGCATGCCGTTCTATATATATGCATCATCCAATCAACCAATCAACGAACTATCATTCACTTAATGCAACACCCAATCAAGCAATTAACGAATTATCACCGATGACGGATATGCAACCTAGTCGTTCTAACCAGTTCAATCGATCGGGTATGCAACCTAACCACGGTTTATCAATTCCGGATCTATATGATTCTAACTAAATGCAACACACAATTTAGCCGACTCAGAGTGTTATTATGACGACGGATGGATGGGTTTGATAGACCAGCGGAACAACGAGACTTGGAACTTGCCCGAACCTTCCCCGAATCGTCGACTTGCTTTGACCCGACCTTGACCCGCACTTGACCGTAACGTTGACCTTAGTGATTCCGATCGAGCCTCCGGACCATTCTCATCTTCTTCCTCCTCTTCCCTCCTTCTCTCTCCTCTGTTTCTCTCTCTCTACGGTTCTCTCTCTCTCTCTCCTCCGGTTCTCTATCTCTTCTTCTTCTCTCACGCTTCTTCCTCTCTTCCTCTTCTTCTTCTTCTTCAAGCTTCAACTTCATCTTCTCTCTCTCCTTCACGCTTCATCTTCATCTTCTCTCTCCTTCATGCTTATTCTCTCTCTAAAGCTTCTTCTTCTCTCTTTCTTCTTCTTCCTTCTCCCTCCGGACTTCTTCTTCTTCTTCTCTTCCTCTGGCTTCTTCTTCCCTTCCTCCAATTTCTTCTTCTTCTTCTTCTTCTTCTTCTCTCACGCTTCTCTCCTTCTCTTCTCACTTTCTCTTTTCTTTGTTGTTTTTCTTGTTGATGATGGAAAATAAAGGGGATGAAGCTTCCTTTATATAGCAAAACCAAGTGCTTATCTTGGTGACAAGTGTCTCGTTCTCCCCCTTCCAACAGCCATAACACCAAGCTAAAAATGAACAAGTTCATTGCACATCTCTTATCCTTCCTCTCCTCTCATCTCTTGACACTTATTCACACATGCTTAAATGAACATTCATCTCTTCTTCTCCATCTGACACGTTCTCATTCCCACATTAAGCTATGCACAATACATTATTTTCCATGTGCTTCTTTCCTCACCTACCCATTCTCCTTTTAACACCTAATAAACATGTGAGAAAAAATGAACCTCTTTCTTCTTCTCTAAGGTTACCACGTATCCCATATTTTTCGTCTTTATTCTTCAATTTGAAAAACTTGTATCTCAAGCTTTGGCTTCTGATTGGTCATATTTTAAAATATATCATATCTTTAGCTTAATTATCCAATTAAGCTTTTAATTATCCAAATTCCCCATAGCTGCTCCCATAAAGATTCCAAGCCACATAATCAGATTCTTGATGACTTTATATGAATTTATCAATTTGAATCACCTCAAACGGATACCCATAGCTCTTGTTATGAATTTTACAAGTTTTGTTGGTTTTATCGGTTTCCTTTCCCGATAGTCCGAAAAACTCATCTATGGTCCGTTTCCACTATTCTTAGTCTTCTAAATTTTTTCTTGATTTAAAAAGAATAACATTTGGCCCGTCTTAGCTTCTGGCTCGCATTTTGGTAAAATTACCAAAATGCCTATAATCTTCCGAAATTACAAAAATGTCCCTCGTTGACTTTTCTGCTGCCCGTTGACCAATTTAGTGAGACAGGGTATTACACGGTGTTTTGATTTTCTTGTTTTTTTGCATAGCAACTGACAGTACATCGGAGCAGGCCTGTCATGGAAGATGCGGGCGAAATGTTTCTTCGGGAATCCGTCTTGAGGAGCTCGGTCAGCGGCGAGATGAGAGTTTTTTTTGGAATGGTTAGGTCGGCACATCGGAACTCTTTCTTGCCCCATCTAGATCGTCCTTCCAGCTTCAACTTCGCCACTGATCTTATTCGTGTAGCTAACTATCAAGGACGAGCCTCATAAATGGCAGGCGACGAAATCGTCTTCCAAGAAAGGTCCTCGGCGACGAGATGACTGTTTTTGGAAACGGTTCCTTTGATATTCTTTATCTTCAGGAGAACATTGGTGCCGATGTCATTCTCCTTAACAGTTTCTTTCTCATCGGCGGCCTTGCTGGGAGAAGATGACGTAGTCGCCTTATTGGGAAGCAGTTCGGTTTCAGGCGGGAGAGGCCGAACTTGGACGAAAATCGTCTTTCAAGAAATTAGTTTTAGTTCTTTTCCTTTTGTAGCTCGAGTTGTAATAATATTTTCTGAAGAAAAATAAAACGAAGGATTTTTTTAATTTCGCTTTACTCTACTTCCTATTCGGCTCAAATTTCCTCATTTCCTTTGGTTGTAACTCGGCGAATTAGTCCTACCGGGTTTGTAAAATGTTGGACTCGTATTGTTTTTGTGATCTTGCCGATGTAATGTTATCCGGCCGACGTATTCAAATATTTCCTTTGTTTTTTATCTTTGGTCGTGTTATACATAGGCGGGATTGTAACCTCTTAAGGATAACGCTTTCGGAGTTAGTTCTGTTTTGTCGCGAAAGAGGGTGGGGTTACCAAAGTGTGCTTCGGTACCCTTTTTTGATAAGAGTGGTTATAAGTGCTGACTTTGTTTCACGAATATCGCTTAGTTTGAGGTCGGTTATGCGAGTCAGGTCGGCTTATTTATCGCGACTTGGACTTAAGTGAGCGGGGGCGATCCCGGCTTAATTTTTCATTAGTGCGACTTTGAGTCGTAATTTTTTTCACTCGTGATGAAGGTGTGAGTTATTTCACCAAGGCACTCGTGGACCGTGTTTGAGTCAGTCATCTAGCCTGGATGCCGACGTAGTCGTATCTTTTTTGCAGGATGTAATTTTATTAAAGGTATAGCTGAATCCTGTGAGGACTGCCTACGTACCCCGTTGAAAGGGATCAAGCCATTCGTAGTTCAGTTTACATAAGTTTTAGCTCGATGAGCGTAGTTGTTTTTACCAAAAGATTTAGTACACGAAACGCTTGAGGTGCATCGAGTTCCATGAGAAGTTGATAGGTTTTCCGTTTAGTTTGAAGAGCTCATAGACCCCGGGCTTGACGACCTTCGATATTTGGTAGGGTCCCTCCCAATGTATGCCGAGCTTTCCGGCTTTCTTTTCTTTGGTTCCCTGATGAACTTCGTGTAATACGAGGTCTCCTTCTTTTAGGTGTCGTTCTTTAGTCTTTTTGTTGTAATACCGAGCAGCGAGGAGTTGGTAATTTTGAATCCTTAAGAGGGACTCGTCCCTTTGCTGTTCAAGTGAATCGAGGTTATCGTGAAGCATCTCATCGTTAAGTTTTGGGTTCCGGATAACATGGATTGCTGAATGGTTGGTAGGCTTATCTCGGCCGGTGACATAGATTCTACTTCGTGAGCTAAGGAGAATGTGGTTTGATTAGATGGTCGTCGTGGGGTGGTTCGATGTAACCACAAAACTCCATCTAACTCATCAGCCCAATTCCCATTATGCTCGTCGAGTCACTTTTTAAGTCCAACGATGATTGTTTTGTTTGTGGCTTCCGCTTAGACGTTTCCTTGTGGGTAATACGGTGTTGACTTACTTAGTTTTATGTTCCACTTGTTGCAGAATTGACTAAGCAGGATTGTTATGAATTGTTTCCCTTTTTCAGTCTCGAACTCGTAGGGAATCCCTTGTCTACAGATGATGTATTTCCACAAAAAGCTGGTGACGTCCCAAGCTTTCATCATTTTGTAAGCTTTAGCTTCTACCCATTTGGTGAAGTAATCTGTTAAGATCAGGATGTGCTTGTTTTCCTTGGATTTGTGCATTGGTCCGACTATGTCCATCACCCATCGCATGAATGGGTAAGGTGTCATGGCGGACTGCAGCTCTTCATCAGGTGCATGTATTACCGGGGCATGTTTTTGGCACGGCTCACACTTCGCAGCGTAATTTACACAATCCTTTTCCATGGTTGGCCAAAAGAAGTCGAGCTTTATGATTTTTAGCGCCAATGATCGTCCTCCGGCGTGATTTCCCCCTGCTCCTTCATGGGTTTTCTTGATTACTTCCTCGATCTCCTTTCCTTCTACGCATCGTAGCGCTGTCTTGTATTCCATCGTCATGAGTTTGGTTTGTCGCGACGTCTTCGTCGTTTACGTCTCCAAAAATGACGTTGCAAGCGTTGGGGGGGGGGACTTACACTTGCCTTATCTATAACTTCCATCGGGATCTTTCGTCTCAGATGTGCGTCCGAGCTCGAAGCGAAGGCTGCGAGGACATCTGCCGATGTGTTCTCCTTTCTCAGAATTCTTGTTAAATCAAAGAAGATAAGATCGGTGGTCAGCTGCTTGGCTATGTCGAGGTAGGCATCCATTCTTTCGTTTTTGGGTTCATATTCCCCGCTGAATTGGTTTACGACCAACTGTGAGTTGTAGTAGGCTTGGATGCGCTTGGCTTTGATGGCCTTGGCCAATCGTAATCCGGCGATCAGGGCTTCATACTCGGCTTTGTTGTTAGAGGCTGGAAATCCTAGCATGAACGATTGCTCGAGCCGAATTCCGATTCCTGAGCCAGCCTTTGATGACGATCCGTCTACGTGGAGGCTCCAACTTTTTCCTACTGATTGATCATCTTGTGTCAACTCGGGTTGGAGTTTGACGATGAAATCCGCCAGGACCTGGGCATTACGCTAGTTCTTCCTTTGAATTCGATGTTGTACTCGCTTAGTTCGACAGCCCATTTGGCCAATCTTCCGGATTGAGTTGGGATGTGCAAGATCGATCGCAGGGGCATAGTAGTTAGGACGATGATTGGGTGCGATTGGAAGTAAGGTCTGAGTTTCCTCACCGACGTCACGACCACCAGAGCCAATTTTTCGATCGTTGGTATCGAGTTTCCGCTCCATCCAATGTTTTGCTGATGTAAAAGATTGTTCTCTGATCACCACGATCTTCCTTTACTAATACCCCGGTTACGGCCGCGCTCGACACTGCTATGTAGAGGTAAAGCGTCTCTCCTTCTTATGGCTTAGATAGTACCGGAGGTATCGTGAGGTATTATTTCAGCTGTTGAGGGCCTCTTTGCACTTCTTGTCACACTCGAATTTTTTGTTCCCCCCTCAGGAGTTGATAAAAGGAGAGACATGTATCTTTCGATCTGGAAATGAACTGGTTGAGTGCGGCGATTCTGCCGTTCAGCCTTTGTATCTCGTGATTTTTGGTCTGGGATGGTAAGTTCATTATCTATGTTATTTGTTTCGGGTTCGCTTTGATTCCTCATTCAGTCACGATATACCCTAAGAATTCTCCCGACGTAATGCCAAAGGTGAATTTTGTTGGGTTTAGTTTCATTCCATAGTCGTTCAAGATATCAAAACACGTTTTTAGGTGGGTGACGTGGTCTGCTGCTACCAATGGTTTTACAAGCATGTCGTCGATGTAGACTTCCATGGTTCGGCCGAAGTGCTCTGTGAACATTTTGTTAACAATGAGTTGGTACGTCTCCCTTGCGTGTTTCATGCCGAATGACATGACCTTATAGAAGAAGGTTCCTCGATCCGTTATGAACGACGTTTTCTCTCTATCATCCGGATGCATGAGGATTTGGTTATATCTGGAGAAGGCGTCCATGAATGACATGAGTTCGTTGCTGACGGTCGCTTCGACTAGGCGGTCGATATGCGGTAGCTTGGAAACAATCTCTAGAGCAAGCTTTGTTCAAATCCGTGAAGTCCACGCATACTCTCCACTTGCCGTTCTTCTTCTTTACCACCACTGGATTCGCGAGCCACTCGGGGCACTTCACCTCTGTGATGGATCGAGCCCCCAATAGCTTATCCACCTCGCCGTTACTGCTTTTGCTCTTTCTGCTCTGAGCTTCCTCCTTTTCTGTTTGATATGCATGAAAGTTCTATCGACGTTGAGCTCGTGACATGCGATGTTTGGGTCGAATCCTATCATATCCTTGACCGACCATGCGAACGTCGATACGTTTTGCTTGAGGAAATCGACCAGCTTAGCCCTGATGTACGGATCAAGGTCAGCTCCGATTCCTATACTATGTTCGGGGTTTCGGTCGTCAATCTTCACGTGCTCGATAAGCTCCAGTCGGGGATTGTCTCAGTCAAACTCCTTTGGGGGGGTCACCTTTTCCCGAGCTGTCGCGGTGTTGACGCTGGTGATGTCGCCTGCGTTGCTGGTTCCTCCTAACTCTTGCGTCGAAAGCAGTGTTTCTGTCATCGCCGATCTTTCCTTTGGTTAATCAAAAATATTCAAAGTCCCCACAGACGGCGCCAATTGTTGATTCAGAGAATCACACAGTAATCAGTTTATAAAACTGATTAGAAAATAAGGGACTTGGATAATAAGATTAAACAAGGATAGAAAAGCAATAACAGGTTAGACCAGAAAATCAAGTCTGATTGAAAATATGAGCCGGAATCGATCTCTGATCGCTAACTCTAGGATTTCTGAATACAAAAGTATTTGAGTGTGTAAAACTTTCCATTTTCCCGCGCAGGGGAATAATATTTATATTAGAGGATCTATGTTTTTTCCTAGATTCTCTTTGATATTATTTACAAAATCCGAACAAACCTATATTTTATTTCCTTTAAGAAGATTTATATTTATCTTCTTCTATTTACATTTATATCTTCTTTTTTACAGGCCGGCCTCGTAGACATCGCCGAGCTGCTCTGCTCTGCCGGGCTGTTCATAATGGATCGAGATTAACCGCTTGGACCTAATCTTTTTGGGCCGTTCTAGCTTTTGGGCCGGGTCATAAGGGGGTGCTAAACCCACCTCGAATATTAGCATTGGTATCTTTTGTCTTTATCAATTTCTATTCTAAAAGGTTTACACAAATGTTCTACCATTTAAGTTTGTTTTACCAGCAACTTATTTATTATGGTGTTGTTCGTTTGTCCATTCAGATGATTCATTTGGATGGAAATGAAAATTAATGTTCGTTTAGAATGAATGAACCATTAAGATAATAAACCATTAAGATGAATCATCTGAATAAGAATGATATATGAACAATCGAATAACCCCTAAGCTGATACATGGAAAACAATTCCAAACTCAACATATTGTAGAAAAACTAAGATGATTCATGTACTAATAAGTAATTATGATATGAACTTGGAATACTCGAAGAGTAAACATCAAACATGACCTATATATATATGAGATTTTAGAGAAAGCATAAAATTACAAATTTGATATTTAAAAAAATATATTTTAAAAAACACAATATATTTGGAAACAAAATGGAGAGAGGGTCTATCTGTAAGGGCCCAATCCCCAGCCCATTGCTTGAGCCCAAAGAAATAGGGAAGGAAGCCCAAAACCTTTGCTTGAGCCCAAAGAAAAGGGGAGAATGGGCCAGAGGCCCAAGGCCCAACCCAGCAGATCAGGAAGCCCTAGCAGAATTCCCTATAAAAAGAGGAGCAGCTCCTTCATTTCTGCACAATTCCCGAAGCGACGAAGTTCTACCGAAGCCCCGAGCCAGCCAGCCACCGCCGACCAGCCCGGAGCCGACGACCGCCGACCGCCGGAGACCGACCGCCGCCGACCGCCGGACCACCGCCGGAGTAGCCGCCGCTCGCCGGACCGCCGCCGCGCCGCCGACCGGAGCCGCCGTGGACCGCCGGAAAACTCGCCGGAGATCGCCGTTCGAAGCCGATCTCGATCCCGAGCCCCGAGTCGCCGTCTTCTAGATTCATTTGAGTGTAGATTCGCCCGTTCTTCTCGTTCTTAAGGTGAGATTCCCGGATTTCCAGATCTACTCCGTCTCCTTCTTCCAAACCCCAGATCTGTTTCAGATCTATGCTTCTAGATCAGATCTGATCCGTAGAAGTCGTAGATCTGAACCGTATCTTCCATTTCGTCTCTCTCTCGCTCAGATCTGCTCCAGATATATGCTTCTGATGGATAGAAGTTGTAGATCTAGACCGTATCTCTCTTTTTCGCTCAGATCTGTTTCAGATCTATGCTTCTGATGGATAGAAGTTGTAGATTTGAACCGTATCTTCGTCGTTTGTCCAGATCTGTTGGACAAAACGTTAGATCTGTTCTTCTTTTCTCTAGATCTGTCTTCTAAACCTAGATCTGTGTGCAGGAATCCCAGATCTACTTCCCGTTCGTCAGATCTAGACTAAGGTGAGGACCGAACGTGATCTTTTCTTTAGTCTACTGCAGTAGTGGGAACCGAAACCTCGTTTAATAGTGTCCTTCCTAAGTAGTGTAGATCTAGTTGTTGAACTTGCGTTGTTGTGATGGATGAAAACCTAGAATCTAAGTGGTCGCTTAAACTGAAAACGGAACCTAGACCTTAGGTTATCACTTGAACTGAAAATGCTGTTTGTGCGTGAAAGCTATGTGTGGTAGAACTGTGTAGGTCCCCCGAAAGGGTGTTGTGTGGCAGGGCGTATACATTGCCGGGGTATGCGTTCCTTGAGAAGGCGTCGGGGGTTTGACGAGCCCCCCATAAGGAAGGCCGACGGGCCAGAGAAGGATTGTGTGGGCCTACGGGCCAGAGGGTGCTCATGAGTGTGAAGGCACGAGTGGGTGTAGATTGTGTGTGCCTCCGGGCGCGGGTGCAGGGTGTTATTAACCCTGGATTCGTTTTCTTGTTGCTGTGTTAGATTAAAGTAGAGATAGCGGCATTCCTAGAATCCGCCCTCACTGGGTATTGGTGTAAACCAAGTACTCAGGCCTCCTTCGTTGTTGTTTTGCAGGTAACCCTGGAGCGTTGCAGGGGTAGACGGACGGTGTGGTGTTACGTTTTGGGAAGCGGGATTTACCTTCTTTCTCTTCTGTTCTTTTATCGTTGAGACTTATGCGGTTCTTCCGTTTTGCGTTTAAGCTATTTCAGTTGGTTCGGTTTTCTTGTAAGACTCGGCTTTTCGTTTCAATAAAGTAAAACCTTTTCAGTTATTTACGTGTTGGTCCTTAGTTTATGACTTGGTTCGCGTTTATGGACTATGACTCGTGGAGTCAAAGAGTCGTTGACTTGGGATCGAAGGGACGGGTGTTACAATTTGGTATCAGAGCCAGGTTAAAACCTAACCAGTCCTGCCCTGGTTAGGTAGTTTATATTCGGATTTCAAAAACCATCTTCAAAACCGTTTTCAAAGTTTTCCCGATTCTTTCTAAATGGGGATTTCTAAAAAGTTAGATACTAGAAGCACCACTCCGATCTCCTCCTTACATACACTCCGGAAGTGGGTTCAGTGTTCAGCCGTTAACTGACTCAAATCGTCCTTCTTTTGCAACAGATGCCGCCTAAGAGAAGAACCCCGCCAGCTCGTCGTAACCAGGATGCGCCAGTGCAAGCCTCATCGACGCACAGTGCCACCAGTGTGCACGGACCCCAGGAGCAGGCTGTTGGAAACCAAGCTGGACCAGCATTGGGAGCTGGACAGGTAGCTGTTGATGCCGCTCTTCTGCAAGAGCTGCTCACGCTTCAGCAGGCACAAGCCGCCATTGCCGCAGAGGTAGGAGGAGCACCAGGAGGAAATGAAGTAGGAGCACCCGGAGCGATACCGGTGCACGTCAACGGGGCGCCTGGAGCCCCAGGAGGAGTTGGGAATGGTCAGGGAGGAGCGGTGAACGCCCCAGGAGGAGTTGGCTTGGACGCTGGAGGAGCGGGAGCCGCTCAAATGGGGTTTGGATTCGTTCAGCCGCAGCCAGTGGTGAACCCGCCACCACCACCACCGCAGGTGCCAGGAGCGGTGCCAGGAGTGACCTACTGGACCATGCTGAAGCATCTGAGGGAGATGCAGATGGATCACTTTGCTGGAGGTGTCAGCGCCATTGCCGCAGACAACTGGAGGAGGAAGCTAGAGCGGAGTTTGGATACTGCTAGGTGCCCGAGGGAGTTTCGTGTGGAGATAGCTACCTCCTATCTCAAGGACGATGCATTGGTTTGGTGGGAAGGAGTGCAGGAGAGCGCTCAGGGACGCCAGCTGACATGGGAGGATTTCCGTGAGGCATTCAACCGGAAGTTTTTCCCAGAAGTGACCATGGACAGGTTGGAAGGGGAGTTCCGAAACCTCCGCCAGGGAAACCGGAGTGTACGGCAGTACGGGGAGGAGTTCAACCGTTTGAGGAGGTTTGCAGGGAGGTATTTGTCTGAGCGAGAGCTGATTCGTCAGTTTCTCTCTGGGTTGAAGATTGAGCTCAAGGTTCGTTGCAAGCAGAGGGACTACTACGACATCAACGACCTGATCGAGAAAGCGGCTGACACTGAGACAGATTGGGAAGAGGAGCAGAAGCAGCACAAGAATGGGCACAACAGAGGAGTCAAGAGGCATTGGGATACGGCCTATGCTGCAGCGCCAGCGGTACCGGCACAGCGAGCACAGCCACAGCTAGCACAACCGTTCATGCAGGTAGGACAAGGGGGATGCTTCGAGTGTGGACAGATGGGCCACTTCAAGAGAGAGTGCCCGCGACTGCGATGCTACAACTGTGGACAAGGAGGGCATGTAGCGAGGTACTGTCCAAATCCGACTAATAGGAATGGGGTGGGAGGGCAAGGAGGAGCAGGGGTATTGCCACCGCCACAGCAGGGAGGACAAGGGGGAGCCGGAGTACCGCCACCACCACCACCGCAGGGAGGACAGGCCGGAGGGCCCAGAGTGTATGCTGCAGACGTACTCCGAGGAGTAGAGCCGATTGCGGGTACGTAAATCCTACCTTCTTGCGTGATTATTGTAGTCAAAATAAGTTCAAGGTCTAGTAGCTTAGCCTAGTAAACGTGTAGGATCGGTTGTGGTTGGGGGAGTAGCTGCCCACACCTTGTTTGACACGGGGGCTACGCATAGTTTTGTGAGCCCACGGCTCACGAAACAGTGGACCTTTAAGGGAAAGTACATCGATGGGATCATGAAAGTCGAGACAGCCGGATCGGAGAAAGTAACGGGCTCAGGAATCTTCGAAGCAGTGCCAGTGACGGTGGACGGAGTCGACCTACCCGCGGATTTAGCGCGAATAGAATTGGGCCGTTACGAAGTTATCTTAGGCTTGGACTGGTCGACCAAGCATTAAGCAGTAATGGATTGTGCCAAGGCAACCATTACCTTTCCTCGGGAAGGAGGAAAGGCAGTCTTCAAGGGAATGAAGACGGGAACAGGGATATCAGTCATATCCATGATCCAAGCCGAGGAGCTAATCAGCAAAGGGAACGAAGCGTACCTAGCGACCATCACGATGACTAAGGACGAAGGAGCTCCAAGTTTGGAAAGCATTCCCGTGGCTGCGGAATACGAGGACGTATTAGCGCCATTGACAGGACCACCGCCGGAACGGAATGATGCCTTTACGCTAGAGCTAGAGCCCGGGACGGCACCCGTGTCGAGGGCTCCATATCGTTTAGCGCCTGCAGAGATGGCGGAGTTGAAGAAGCAACTAGAGGATCTGGTGGAGAAGGGATTCGTCCGACCAAGCAGTTCACCGTGGGGAGCGCCAGTGTTGTTTGTCAAGAAGAAAGATGGGAGTTTCCGACTTTGCATCGACTACCGAGGACTGAATAAGGTGACCATCAAGAACAAGTACCCGTTGCCAAGGATCGATGAGCTCTTGGACCAGCTGCAGGGAGCCACCTGGTTCTCGAAGATCGATCTTACCTCGGGGTACCATCAGATTCGGATAGCAGAGGAGGACATCAAGAAGACAGCATTCCGGACCCGTTATGGACATTACGAGTTCGTGGTAATGCCGTTTGGGTTAACCAACGCGCCAGCAGCCTTCATGAAAATGATGAATGATGTCTTCCGAGAGTACTTGGACAAGTGCGTTATTGTCTTCATTGACGATATCCTGGTCTACTCGAGGAGTAAGGAGCAACACGAGTGGGACCTCAGGATAGTCTTAGATACTCTCAGGAAGCAGCAGTTGTTCGCCAAGCTCAGCAAGTGCAGTTTTTGGCAAAGGGAGATTGGATTCCTTGGCCACGTGATCTCGGCATCCGGTGTAGCAGTGGATCCGGAAAAGATCACCTCCATTACCAACTGGGCGAAACCGGAGAATGCAACCGACGTTCGCAGTTTCTTGGGATTGGCAGGGTACTACAGGAAATTTGTGGATGGATTCGCCAGTATCGCTAAACCTCTGACGATCCTAACCGGTAAGGACGTCAAGTTCGAGTGGACGGACAAGTGTGCCCGGAGCTTTGAACAACTAAAGGAACGGTTGACTCAAACTCCAGTGTTAGTACTACCACGGCCGGGAATACCGTATGTAGTCTACACGGACGCATCTGGAGTTGGACTTGGGTGTGTCTTGATGCAAGAGGGAAAGGTGATCGCCTATGCATCAAGGCAGTTGAGGAAGCACGAGGTTAACTACCCCACCCACGACTTGGAGCTAGCAGCAGTGGTCTTCGCCTTAAAGATATGGCGTGCTTATCTGTACGAGGAGAAGGTGCAGATATTCACGGACCATAAGAGCCTGAAGTACGTCTTCACGCAAGGAGAGCTGAATTTGAGGCAGCGCCGATGGATGGAACTACTAGCGGACTACGACTTGGAGATCGAGTATCACCCTGGAAAGGCCAACCAGGTAGCGGATGCTTTAAGCCGAAGGAAGATCGTCGTCTCAGAGAACAAGGAAGTTCAGGAACTGTCGGCAGCTCTATCGGAATTGCAGTTGTGTGTTACCAACGTCGAGGAGGGCGTCACTAAGTTAGGAGTCTGGGAACAAGCCGATCTGTTAGGGAAGATCCGAGAAGCGCAACCCCGAGACGAAGTCCTACAGTCAATGGTCGAGAAAGAGGTAATCGGGTACCGCACCGCAGACAATGGGATGATCATGTTCAAGAATCGAGTATGTGTGCCTACAGATGACGAGTTGAGGAGAAGGATCCTAACGCAAGCTCATCAGTCCCAGTTCTCGATCCATCCAGGGAGTCACAAGATGTATCAGAACTTGAAGCAATACTACCACTGGGAGGGCATGAAACGGGATGTGGCGAAGTGGATTTCTCAGTGCCAAAACTGCCAGCAAGTTAAGGCAGAGAGGAAAGCCCCCAGCGGATTACTACAAGGGTTGCCTATACCAGAATGGAAATGGGATATGGTGACCATGGATTTTGTCACCGGGCTACCAAGGACAACCGGAAAGAAGGATGCGATTTCGGTGATCGTGGACCGACTCACCAAGTCTGCACACTTCCTCGCGATTAAAAAGACAGATGGGACTGAGACACTTGCACGAAAGTATGTCGAATGCATAGTGAAGTTGCACGGGGCGCCAGTTAGCATCGTGTCCGACAGAGATCCCAAGTTCACCTATATCTTCTGGCAGGCCTTTCAAAAGGCTATGGGTACGAAGGTACTCCTCAGTACAGCCTATCACCCGCAGACGGATGGACAGTCTGAGCGGACTATTCAGACATTGGAGGATATGCTGAGGGCCTGTGTGTTGGATTGGGAATGGAACTGGGTGAAGTTCCTTCCATTGGTCGAGTTCGCCTACAACAACAGCCATCACCGAAGCATAGGGATGTCGCCGTACGAGGCTCTATATGGTCGACCTTTCCGGACCCCCTATGTTGGACCGAGGTGGGGGAGAGGCGTGATTTGGAGCCGGGGATGATTCAAGAAACCGTCAAGCAAGTGGAACTGCTCAAGGAGCGACTAAAGCAGGCCCACGACCGTCAGAAGAGTTACGCGGATAAGCACCGTAAAACTTTGGAGTTCGCAGTGGGAGACGCGGTGTACCTTAAGATGAGGACGTTCCGGGGCAACGATCCCAACCGCAAGCTGAAAAAGTTGAGGCCAAGATATATGGGACCATTCGTGATTGTCGAGAGAGTTGGTGTGGTGGCGTATAGGTTAGAGTTACCTCAGGAGCTGTCGGACTTTCACAACGTGTTCCATGTGTCTGTTTTGCGGAAGGTTGTTCGTGAACCGGAGCTGATCTTACCCGAGCCGCCATCAGATGTCAACCGTAACTGGTCAGTAACGAGCAAACCGGTCAGGGTCATGGACCGCCGGGAGTCAGAGTTCAACGGGAAGAAAACCAAGATGGTTTTGGTTCGATGGGAGAGAGACGGAATTCAGGACGATGTTTGGGAACCCGAGCAGCCGTTTAAGTTGAGCCATCCAAAGTTGTTTACCGAGCCGAATTCGGGGACGAATTCATCGTTGGTGGGGGAGAATTGTAAGGGCCCAATCCCCAGCCCATTGCTTGAGCCCAAAGAAATAGGGAAGGAAGCCCAAAACCCTTTGCTTGAGCCCAAAGAAAAGGGGAGAATGGGCCAGAGGCCCAAGGCCCAACCCAGCAGATCAGGAAGCCCTATCAGAATTCCCTATAAAAAGAGGAGCAGCCCCTTCATTTTTGCACAATTTCCGAAGCGACGAAGTTCTGCCGAAGCCCCGAGCCAGCCAGCCACCGCCGACCAGCCCGGAGCCGACGACCGCCGACCGCCGGAGACCGACCGCCGCCGACCGCCGGACCACCGCCGGAAAACTCGCCGGAGATCGCCGTTCGAAGCCGATCTCGATCCCGAGCCCCGAGTCGCCGTCTTCTCGATTCATTTGAGTGTAGATTCGCCCGTTCTTCTCGTTCTTAAGGTGAGATTCCCGGATTTCCAGATCTACTCCGTTTCCTTCTTCCAAACCCCAGATCTGTTTCAGATCTATGCTTTTAGATCAAATCTGATCCGTAGAAGTCGTAGATCTGAACCGTATCTTCCATTTCGTCTCTCTCTCGCTCAGATCTGCTCCAGATCTATGCTTCTGATGGATAGAAGTTGTAGATCTGGACCGTATCTCTCTTTTTCGCTCAGATCTGTTTCAGATCTATGCTTCTGATGGATAGATGTTGTAGATCTGAACCGTATCTTCGTCGTTTGTCCAGATCTGTTGGACAAAACGTTAGATCTGTTCTTCTTTTCTCTAGATCTGTCTTCTAAACCTAGATCTGTGTGCAGGAATCCCAGATCTACTTCCCGTTCGTCAGATCTAGACTAAGGTGAGGACCGAACGTGATCTTTTCTTTAGTCTACTGCAGTAGTGGGAACCGAAACCTCGTTTAATAGTGTCCTTCCTAAGTAGTGTAGATCTAGTTGTTGAACTTGCGTTGTTGTGATGGATGAAAACCTAGAATCTAAGTGGTCGCTTAAACTGAAAACGGAACCTAGACCTTAGGTTATCACTTGAACTGAAAATGCTGTTTGTGCGTGAAAGCTATGTGTGGTAGAACTGTGTAGGTCCCCCGAAAGGGTGTTGTGTGGCAGGGCGTATACATTGCCGGGGTATGCGTTCCTTGAGAAGGCGTCGGGGGTTTGACGAGCCCCCAGAAGGAAGGCCGACGGGCCAGAGAAGGATTGTGTGGGCCTACGGGCCAGAGGGTGCTCATGAGTGTGAAGGCACGAGTGGGTGTAGATTGTGTGTGCCACCGGGCGCGGGTGCAGGGTGTTATTAACCCTGGATTCGTTTTCTTGTTGCTGTGTTAGATTAAAGTAGAGATAGCGGCATTCCTAGAATCCTCCCTCACTGGGTATTGGTGTAAACTAAGTACTCAGGCCTCCTTCGTTGTTGTTTTGCAGGTAACCCTGGAGCGTTGCAGGGGTAGACGGACGGTGTGGTGTTACGTTTTGGGAAGCGGGGTTTACCTTCTTTCTCTTCTGTTCTTTTATCGTTGAGACTTATACGGTTCTTCCGTTTTGCGTTTAAGCTATTTCAGTTGGTTCGGTTTTCTTGTAAGACTCGGCTTTTCGTTTCAATAAAGTAAAACCTTTTCAGTTATTTACGTGTTGGTCCTTAGTTTATGACTTGGTTCGCGTTTGTGGACTATGACTCGTGGAGTCAAAAAGTCGTTGACTTGGGATCGAAGGGACGGGTGTTACACTATCCATGGACTGCACCTCTCTTTGGGGATTAGTCTGAGCCATTCCATAGGCTCGGGATACCCCAGGTTAATCAAAAATGTTGTGTATTATATGCATGGAACTATTGTCGCGTCTGTATATGACCTTTGGTCTTGGATTTTCTTCATTTTTTTAAAAACAAAATCAAACCATAGATAATAAATTTCTGATATAATAAATTTGAAAAAAAAAATCGTAAAATTTTATTTCAAAATATAAAATTTAAATCTAAATAAAAAGTATATCCGCGCTATGCTCGTTTCAAACTCTAGTAAGTAGTTATAATAGGAACTTGGAATACTCAGAAGATTAAACATAAAACATGACTTTTATATATGAGATTTTACAGAGAAAAACATATAATTACAAGTTTGAATATTTAAACAAAAATAATATTAAAAAAACACAATATGTTGGCCAAACAAAATGTTGTACATTATATGCATGGAACCATTGTCGTGTATGTATATGACCTTTGAAATGGTACATAAAATGGTGAAAAGAACGAGACATTATGAATCTGGTGGTAAAAATAGATTCTTCACTTCTCGGATCTTACTTGTTGAACAAGCTCTCTTCTCAAGATTTTACCAGCAGCAGATTTTGGAACACTGCTAATGAAGTTCACTCTTCGTAATTTTTTAAAAGGAGCGACCTAATGAAAACAAACGAAAAGGTTCAGAAAAGAAAGAAACAAAACACATTGATTTGAAAGACTTGAGTCACAAGTTATTAAACCTGTTTGGCTATGAATTTCTGAATATCTTCCTCTGTTAATGAGCTATTCGGTGATCGGACAACAAATGCAATTGGAACTTCACCTGCTTCTTCATCAGGGAACCTGCAACATACACACACAGAGTCACATATGTTAGTTAATGTTTTCGAACAAAGAATGAACTAGGTAATTACGTTCTAATGTCTTAAATTGTGAATAAATGACTTACGGGATAACGACAGCATCTAGTATCTCGGGATGCGATACAAGTAGACCTTCTAATTCAGCTGGAGCAACCTGGAAGCCTTTGTATTTGATAAGTTCTTTGATTCGATCAACAACGAAAAGGTTACCATCTTCGTTGAAGTAACCAAGATCTCCGGTATGTACCCAACCTTCTTTGTCTATAGTTTCTTTAGTAGCCTGAGGATTATTGAAATAACCTGAAAGAGAATTTGGTTTAGCGGATTTTCAAACTAAAGAAAGACTATAGAGAGTTGAAAATTTGAAACAATAACCTTTCATCATGTTAGGCCCTCGAACCCATATCTCGCCTATTTGATTAGGAGGTTGAGGTTTTCCAGTTTCTACACTCACTATCTGAGCTTCAATACCTGGAGCAAGCATTCCAGCTGAACCAGAGTTCCTTTTCCCTAGCCTAGGGTCCTCCATTGAGACTATCGAACACGTTTCAGTCATCCCATAGGCCTGAAGAAATCACCAAACACACCTCTTTTGCATTATTCAAACAATCATCCATGACAAGAGACCCAAGAACAATGCAAAATGTTTATACTTTTTGGCCTAGTTCTTTACAGTGGCGGATCTTCTTTGAAACTTAGTACGATTCAGACGATAAATTCTAATTGGATTGTGATCGATTTCAATTTGCAAAATAATAAAAACAGAGAGTTGCGAACAAGCAAGAAGAGACGAGACACGAGAAATGTTATCCAGTTCAGGAGACAAACTTTCCTCTATGTATGGCCGAAGTTTGTCTCGGAATCCACTATGAACAAGGAACAGCTACAGTAATCACTCACCGGAAAACCAGAAAACCTCACGTCACTCACCGTAATAATGTCTCTCACGTTCTCTCTAACCCAAAACCCAGACGAAATTCTCTCACCCCATATTTTCTTATGATTCAATTACCTGATTACAAAAAGAGAGTGAGCTTATAAATCTCTCAAGAATCCTAAACTACCCAAAGCAGGAAAACAACACGTGAGCTGACCTCTAACGGCTTCAACGAACTCTGTAACGGATTTTGCCATCAAACTTTAACAGCTTGCCAAAATGACAACGTGATGATCCTTATACCCCAACTCGATTTGCAGCCAAACCGGCTTGAATCGCCTGGTTCATTAAATCCGTTCCTAAAATGGAACACCCTGACTCAACCCATGGTTTCTCATCGACCAAAGTTTACCAGATAAAATCCACTTTGGTTGATAAACCATGAAACTCTAGTGGATTTTTCCTCGATTTCCTTCAATCTTTAGCAAGATGAAGCATCAAGCAAGCTTAACAGCTGCTTGAACTTATGAACCGACAAAAATTTCGTGAATATATCTGCAGGATTCTCACTCGTATGCACCTTAGCAACCCGGACTTCACCATCTTCAATTCTCTCCCATAAGAAACTCAACTCAACTTCACTGCCATGTTCTTGGCTCACTCACGATGAACGTTATTTTTTGCCAAAGCTAAAACACTTTGAGAGTCACAAAGACTTCAACTGTATCTTGAGGATGGCTGAACCCTTCACTCAATCCTCTCAGCCACATAGCCTCTTTAGCCGCTTCCGTGATTGAGATGTATTCAGACTTTGTCGTGGATAACGAGACAAATTTCTGAAGGCTTGACCTCCAACTAATCGCATAGTTTCCAGACACAAATGCATAACCTGATATTGACTTTCTCTTGTCTAGGTCTGCTCCAAAATCTGAGTCATAAAACCCACAAACCCTAAAATCTGCAACTTGCTTGAAAGTTAGGCTCATATTGTGTGTACCTTGTACATATCTCATCACCCATTTGACAGCTCCAATGCTCTTTAATGGGATTGCTCATAAACCTGCGGATGAGACCTACTCGGTAAGCAAGATCTGGCCTAGTTCCATTCATCCTATACATTAGACTTCCTACGACATTTTAGTAAAGAACTGACCTCATATATGTTTCCTCCAACTTTAACAGATCTTCTGTTGCAGCAACAAGCTTAAAATGCATCCCCATTTGTGTATTCACCGCTTTAGATTGATCCACGTTGTACTGCTTCAACAATTTTCTCATGTTGACCCAATCTCAGTATACCCTTCTGGTTGATCCATAAAGATATGTTCCTCAATATCCCCTGTTGAAAGGCCGTTTTGACGTCCAATTGCTAAAGTTCAAGGTCTTCTTGAGTTACAATGGACAGGAAGTATTTGATGGAGATGTGTTTTACAACTGGAGAGAATATTTCATTGTAATCCAGACCCTCCTTTTGAGCATAGCCCTCAGCTACCAACCTTGCTTTAAACCTCGTTTATTCAACTAATGATATACCTGGTTTGAATATCCATCTGCAACCAATCACCTTTCTCCCTTTTTTCTCTGAACTAATATCCATGTAGGATTCTTAGACAGTGAAACCATTTTCTCATCAGCTGCTAGTTTTCACTGTGAGCTTTTTGAATCCTTCATAGCTTCTCTGAAGTCACTTGGCTCAAGTGGATCTCCATCCTAAGATGCAAGAAAGGCCATGTACACAAAATCATCAAGCTTCTTTGGTGGCTTAGACTCCTTCCTTGTTCTGTCTCGAGCAGAGTGATACTGGTTTTCTATTAGCTCAATGTGATCTTTTATGAGATCATGATCAATGTCATGTTCTGATTCTTAATCAACTACCTTTGCGGTTTTTTCTCCACCTAAATTGATGCTTACCTTTGAAAAAGCATCAAGATCAATATCCATGAAGGATATGTTACTATCGTTGCCCTTATCAGCCTTCCCTACAAAATCTTTGTAGAACTCATTTTCTTTGAAGGTAGCATTCCTGCTAATGACATACCTTCTCTCTTCTAAAAACCAGATCTTATAGCCTATAACACCAGATGAATAGCCAATAAACACTCCTTTATTGGCTCTAGGCTGAAGTTTTCCCTCATCAGTGTGATAGTAGCACACACATCCAAATTTTCTGAGATGATAAAAAATTGGTACTGATTTAGTCTAGAATACTTCATATATTTTTCCATCTATTGCTGTTGAAGGAGTTTTGTTGATGAGGTAGACTGCTGTGTTTTTTACCTCTGCCCAAAATACCTATGGCAACCCGGATTCACTGAGTAAAATTCTGATCCGTTCAAGGATAGTTATGGTCATTCTCTCCACAACCCCATTTTTCTAAAGTGTGACGAATGGTTTCATGCCTTGTTATGCCACTGTCAATGCAGTACCCATCAAACTCCTTGTTGCATGACTCCATGCCATTGTCTGTTCTGAGTGTCTTAACCTATAGACCTGAGTGATTCTCCACCATTCGCTTCTATTCAACAAAACTCTCAAATGCCTGATCTTTTTGATTTCAGAAAATAAGCCCATACCTTTCGTGAGCAGTCATCAATGAGGCTCATGAAGTAATGGAATTTTCCAAGGGACTCATACAAATTAGGTGATCCCCACATGGCAGCATGAATGTACTTTAAACAGTGGTTGCTTGTGTGTTTTCAAAAAGCAAAGCTTGTTCTGTGTGCCTTTCCAAATATACAGCTTTCACAGTACCTTAGAGTATATACCTTGGCTTTATCAAGTTATCCATTCTTAACCATGAGATCCAGGCCTTTCTGACTGACATGACCCAGCATCCCATGCCATAAGTTTGTATTATCTTCTAATCATGTTGCATTTGTCTCACCAACGCAACTATTATCCTGCAAGAAATACAACTTGCCTTCTCTCTTGGTTGTTAATGTAGTCTTGTCACCTTTAAGTACTTTCATGATGCCATTTTCAGATGAGAAAGTACATCCATGTTCCTAAAAAATTCATAAAGAAATAAGATTTCTTTAGAATTGAGGAACATACCTCACGTTCTTGATAAGAACATAAGCAACCGCATGTATCTGAACTCAAATTGTTCATGTGCCTTCCACAGTAGAAACTGGCTGATTAGCCATTCTGGTTGATCCTCCAGTCTTCAACTTTAAATCAATGAACCAATCTTTTTGTGGTGTCATGTGGAAAGTACATCATGTATCCAGGATCCAAACCTCATTAAAGTCTATAATTCCTACCATGTTTGCTTTAGACACTATCACAGATTCTATCTACTCAACCGCAGTGGTAGCAGAAGACTCTCTTGTTTCTTGTGTCTTTTTATTTCCTTTTTGGTTATGCTTTTTTGGACAATTTCTTTTGAAATGTCCTAAATTGGGACTGATTTAGTCTAGAATACTTCATATATCTTTCCATCTATTGCTGTTGAAGGAGTTTTGTTGATGAGGTAGACTGCTGTGTTTTTTACTTCTGCCCAAAATACCTATGGCAACCCGGATTCACTGAGTAAAATTCTGATCCGTTCAAGGATAGTTATGTTCATTCTCTCCACAACCCCATTTTTCTAAAGTGTGACGAATGGTTTCATGCCTTGTTATGCCACTGTCAATGCAGTACCCATCAAACTCCTTGTTGCAGAACTCCATGCCATTGTCTGTTCTGAGTGTCTTAACCTATAGACCTGAGTGATTCTCCACCATTCGCTTCTATTCAACAAAACTCTCAAATGCCTGATCTTTTGATTTCAGAAAATAAGCCCATACCTTTCGTGAGCAGTCATTAATGAGGCTCATGAAGTAATGGAATTTTCCAAGGGACTCATACAAATTAGGTGATCCCCACATGGCAGCATGAATGTACTTTAAACAGTGGTTGCTTGTGTGTTTTCAAAAAGCAAAGCTTGTTATGTGTGCCTTTCCAAATATACAGCTTTCACAGTACCTTAGAGTATATACCTTGGCTTTATCAAGTTATCCATTCTTAACCATGAAATCCAGGCCATTCTGACTGACATGACCCAGCATCCCATGCCATAAGTTTGTATTATCTTCTAATCATGTTGCATTTGTCTCACCAACGCAACTATTATCTTGCAAGAAATACAACTTGCCTTCTCTCTTGGTTGTTAATGTAGTCTTGTCACCTTTAAGTACTTTCATGATGCCATTTTCAGATGAGAGAGAAAGTACATCCATGTTCCTAAAAAATTCATAAAGAAATAAGATTTCTGTAGAATTGAGGAACATACCTCACGTTCTTGATAAGAACATAAGCAACCGCATGTATCTGAACTCAGATTGTTCATGTGCCTTCCACAATAGAAACTGGCTGATTAGCCATTCTGGTTGATCCTCCAGTCTTCAACTTTAGATCAATGAACCAATCTTTTTGTGGTGTCATGTGGAAAGTACATCATGTATCCAGGATCCAAACCTCATTAAAGTCTATAATTCCTACCATGTTTGCTTTAGACACTATCACAGATTCTATCTACTCAACCGCAGTGGTAGCAGAAGACTCTCTTGTTTCTTGTGTCTTTTCCTTTCCTTTGTGGTTATGCTTTTTTGGACAATTTCTTTTGAAATGTCCTAATCACCACATATCCAACAAGTAGACGTGCCTCCCTTTCCTTTTTACTTGTACTTAAACTTGTTGTTATGTTTAGAATCTTTTCTTCCCTTCCCTTTAGTACTTGAGGTTGAATACAAAACTTCGCCTTGAGTCTTGCTTCCTCTTGAACTAGCTCCCATGTCCAACTGCTTAGAACAAATTAGGTTCAGGACTTTATCAAGGGTCACAGTAGTCTTATTGTATCTAATTATATCACAGAAGTTTTCAAACTGTTTTGGAAGTGACATCAAAAGAAGAATAGCCTGATCTTAATCTGGTACTTCCACCTTTACATCTCCAAGATCAGTAATGATCCTTAAAAACTCATCAATGTTATTCTCGATGGGAGCTGTCTCGTTCATCTTGAAATTGTACAAGCATTTGTTCAAGTACATTCTATTTGGAAATGACTCTAACATATATTGAGCATCTAGAATCCTTAACATTCCTATTACAGTCTTCTATTTGATAATCTTCCTCAGAACCTTATATGTAACGTTCATAACAATGGTACGACATACCTTTATTTGTTTATCAACTAGTAGTGGATCGGTTTTTAGAATCTTTAGATACCTCTCCTTATTTAGATTCTTCAATCTTAATTAATCCCTCTCCCTCTTGAATATGCAGAGACTCCGTTAAACCAAGGAGATCGAGATTCGTGAGAAGCATCTCCTTCCACATACTGTAATCGATCGCGCCATTGAACTTTCCCATCTCATCTTTGCCGAAGTCATGATGATGATAAGAACTCCGACTAAAACACTAAGATACACGAGCTATATCTCTCCCAACCTTCGCTCTAATACCACTTCTTGTGAAACTTATTACGATTCAGACGATGAATTCTAATTGGATTGTGATCGATTTCGATTTGCAAAATAAAAAACAAACAGAAAATTTCAAACAAGCAAGAAGAGACGAGACACGAGAAATGTTATCCAGTTCATGAGATAAACTTATCCCTACGACTCAATGAGGTTTTCCTAGGAATCCACTATGATCAAGGAACAACCTCCGTAATCACTCACCAGAAAACGAGAAAACATCACGTCATTCACCGTAAAAATGTCTCTCACGTTCTCTCAAACCCGAAACCCAGAAGAAAATCTCTCACCGATTTTCTTATGATCCGATTACCCGATTACAGAAAGAGAGTGAGCTTATAAATCGCTCAAGAATCCTAAACTACCCGAAGCAGGAAGACGGCGCGTGAGCTGACCCTCTAAGGGCTTCAACGAACTCTGTAATGGAATTTTTCACCAAGCTTTAATAGCTTGACAAAACGACGACATGCTGATCCTTATACTAAAACTCGATTTGCAACCAACCCGGCTTTAATCGCCTAGCTCATTAAATTTGTTCCTAAGCCAGAACACTTTGACTCAACCCATGGTTTCTCGTCGACAAATATTCACCTGATAGATTTACATGAGGCACGTGCCCCCAATTACTTTATAAAACTTATTTAGTTGAAAAAACCAGTGTTGATCTTTGTAGATCATTTGGTAGAGATTCTCGTGGTTAGGTTAATACTATGTTTGAGTTTGACATTTTTTTTTATTACTGTATCATTTTTCACTTTACAATTAATTACAGCCTACATAGTTAAATGCTTTCACTTTATTAGTAATGTATTTTTTCCTTGTTAATATATTTCATTCTTTTGTTTATTCGTATTTCCCTAGTTTGTTAGATTTAAGTTTTAATTTAATTTTGAAACAAATTTTCAGCCCATTGTTTTAAAAGTCCACATTTCTCAATTGCTACTAGTAAATGAATAAAACTACTTAATATTAAAAGAGAAAACAATCCATTTATTTTTATGTAATATTTCAGTTTAATTTTTTTATATGATGACTAGAGAAAAAATTATTAACTATATTGTTATATATATGTGCAAACTTAAAGAGTACTTTTCTTATATTTAGAAAATTAATTGTTAATTATAACAGTGTATTATTGTGATTAATAACATTAGTAAAAAAGTAATAAATTTTAAAAAATTGTAATAAATCTGTCATGAAGGAATCTTTAGCGCTTTTAGTCATAGCTTGTTATTGATTATGTTTTGTGATTAACAGTTGATAAAATATATTATTTATAATTTATTATGTTAATGTAATATTAATAAATACTCCATTTGTTTTAATTTATTTGATGTTTTAGGTAAATGCACAGATATTAAGAAAAAATATTCTTTTACATTTTCTAATTAAAAATAATAAATAATATTTAAAACTACAATTTTTTGTCTTTTACATTTCTTTATGCTTTATAAAACTAAACTTTGTATTAAAAAAAGAAAATATCAAATAATTTGAAATAAAACAAAAAGTCTAAAACATCAATTAAACTGAAACAGAGGGAGTATATTATTATGTGCTCCCGTCAAATCATTTGTATTATGTGTCCCCATCAAATAATTGATATAGTTCTGCCACTAGTTCTTTATGAGCAAAGATCAATGAATAAGCTAACATCTAATTCTATCAGAAAGACCAAAGAAAGAATATTTGATCTGAAACCAAGTCTTTTACCTGCATAAGCACGACATTAGGGATGTTTCTTGCACACTCTTCCATCAAATCTTTCCCAAGTGGTGCAGCTCCAGATGCAATGTATTTAAGTGAAGAAAGATCATATTTCTTCACAATACTCTGCTTGGCAAGAGCAAGGAACACAGGAGGAACAACCCAAAGATGAGTGACTCTATACTTTTCAATGTTCTTAAGAAGCATCTCCAGCTCGAATTTCGCCATGGAGACCAAAGCACTCCCTCTCTGAAGCTGAGAATAAGTAATCACTGCAAGCCCAAATACATGGAACATGGGAAGAAAGCACAAGAACACCCCGTGATACTCTCCCATGAGATCTTGATCCATTGTAATCATTAAAGAAGTTGCGATGAAATTCCCATGAGTTAATTCCACGCCTTTACTGATTCCCGTGGTTCCTGATGAATACAACAGTGCAGCTGTGTCTGATTGCTTAATATCAACGTTCGGGAGATCTGAAACTGGGTCGGAGAGCTCCATCACGTTGTTGAAACTGAGAATCTTCGAATTCGATTCAGGAATCTTTACAGATTCGCCAGCTCCAAGCAGCACAACTGGGATGTTAAATCCCTTGATTTTGTCGAACGATTGCTCAACGGTGATGATTATCTTCGGGTTCGAGTCCTTGATCTGCTTCGAAACCTCATCCGTAGTGTAAAGAGGATTCGCGGTCGTGAAAACGCCGCCGATTGCCGATACGGCGAGGAAGCAGAGAGGGAACTGGTAAGAGTTGGGAGCGAAGATTAGCACGACGTCGTTTTTACGAATTCCTAGACGGAGAAATCCATGGGCGAGTCTAGAGACGGCGGATTTGAGCTGAGAGAAGGATAAGGAATAGCCGGTCTCGGAGTCGACGAGCGCAGGCTTCGACGGGTAAGAAGAAGAATTACGGAATAAGAAAGAGACTAAGGATGTGTTGGGATCTTCGGGAAGAACGAGCATCGGACGAAGTGATCGGTAAATACCGTCTCTGCCATAGCCAGATTTTTCCATTTTCCGATCAAAAGGGGAAAGAGAGGATAATGTGAGTGTGTGATGAAGAGGAAGACGTACTAGTTGTTTGGGCTTGAGATGACATGAGAGGATAAGATGACTGAAGCGAATATGCCAAAAATGTTGTTAGTAGATCAATCAATCACGTGGACTAATTGTTCTTTCCCTTTTTGCTTTGGGGTCGAACACTCTGGTGACCTATGATACAGTATAATTCAAGTTAAAAAAAAAAAACGAAATGAAAAAAACAAATAGCTTTTTTGTTTCCCTTTCTTGGAAGAGATAAATAAAGTTTTCTATTTGTTAAATATCATAGAAGTTTCAGACTTTTAGATTTCTAATCTTTATTGACCTGGAATCAGCTTTTGAAGGTTTAAATAATAACATTGCGTTATACCCGAAATTTGAATCCAAGGTACATAAATAAATAGATTTTATTGCTACCGAAAGAACAATGCTTTTTCCAAAAATGTACGTATGCCACATGTTTTGTATTATTATGTTTCCACTGATATTTTTCGTGGGTTGTGTTTAATTTGAAAGTACGATGAAAAGAGCGAGCCGACACATACAGTCTGATCGCTGGTCTTCAGTAACAGAAGATTCTTGTCACATGTTTACATCTTACTTGCTGAACAAGTTACTTTCTCAAGATTGTGGTACTGACCCGGTATTTGAACCGGATGAACATTACCCTGTTGAACCATATGATTACCATGTTGAATCATATGATTGCCTTGTTGAACCATATGAGTACCCGCTGAACCGAACCAAGAAGTAGTAAACTGATGACTGGTAATGAACCTGTGGACCAGGGGAGTCTTGCCATTGCGAGATAACCAGATGATTACTTTGTTGAAATACTTTTGGAGTCGAAACCGGTTCTGAACTTTCCGGTTTAGTTTGAACCGGTGTACATGATCACATCATCGGAGCTGAAGAGGTCAAACCATACGATGAAGGTGTAAGACCGCTAAAATCTAAAAATGAAAATACGATCAAAATTTTTTATAAAAAATTATAAACGATAGATAAAGAAACAATAGTTAACGAAAGAAATTAAGAATGAGACTTTTGAATACGATTTTTGAAAAACCAAACCGTGAAGACGACAGTTTATCTTTTTTTTTTTTTAACTTAATAAATCGCATATAGTGTAACGGTTAAAACATTGATTCTTGAATCCTATAATACAATCACATGAGACCGGCTCCAACTCTTAGGAACGAAGTCTACAAACTTAGTATTTAGGTATACTCTCGAATACAAAATTTTTAAAAGAATAAGAGAAAAAATTTGCTGGAGAGGAGCGTTTACTTCATTTCCTTGTTGGTACTTAGCTGTTAATCTGTTACACATCTCTGTTTTGATGTGGTTCACAAGCTGAGGGACAGTGTTTGAATGGCTGTTGTGGATACGTCCATTTCTTTCTCTCCAAGTCCAGTAGATCGTAGCTTGAAATAACATTTTTACCAGCACATTATCAACGCTTGTAAGCCTGTTTCTCAAGATCGATTGGACAGTAGGTGCCCAGTCTGGATTTAGTCTAGTACAAAGGAGATTTCCGCTCAATGTTGTCCAAATGGTGTAAGTGTAGGGACAAGCAAAGAAGAGATGGTCCCTACTTTCATCAGGCTCCCCACAGAGGGTACAGGGTTGGTAGCGTTCCCAATTTTTGGTCCGGTCCCCTATAGGCAGACGATTGTGAAAGACTAGCCAAACAATGAATGTCTATCTCGGAAGAGCATCCTTAAACCACATCATTTTGTGGCAGCTTACCTGTTCTCTATGGCTTCGAAGCTGATGCCAAGTTTTTGCTGAAGAGAATTTGTGATCAAATATATCTGATCCTTGCTTCCATAAATATAGATCTCGACCAGCTTCAGCAGAAGGAGCCTGCTTGCTTTGTATGAGAACTCTGATTTCCTAAAAATTTCCACATCTCTGCCTTAATTTCCAGCCATTTTCATTGACTGCGTCGGCTACTTTTGCTTGTCGAGTAACACCCAGATCTTGAATTCTATCTTCCCCCATCATCTCAAATAGAGTGCTGTTGTTGAGCCATTTATCGAACCAGAACGAAGCACTTAAACCATCTCGGATCTCCACTTTCATGAAGGTTGCTGCCAGTGGACGAAGTTTGAGGAGTTTTCTCCAAATCCAACTGCCTCTAGTCGATGTTTCGGGAATGTCCTAGAATGAAATACCCCTGAGAAGATACTGATTTGTCCACACCACCCAAAATGAACCAGAGTTTTCAAAGAGTCGCCATATGAGTTTGAGAGAGAAGACCCAGGATGTGTCCTTGAGTCTTCTTAGTCCTAAACCACATTCATTCTTCGGGGCACATATACTTTCCCAACTTACTCTGGATTTAGTTGTGATATTTGGATTTCCAGACAGCCGCACACATCTTCTCAATAGTATCCAGACATCGAGTGGGAAGCTTGAAGACCGAGCACCAGAAATTTATCGTACTAACAATAACCGATTTAATCAGTTGAAGACGTCCCGAGTTAGATAATGATTTACCAGACCATGCAACCATTATTGATCTGATCTTATCTATTAGAGGTTCATAATCCACCTTCTTCATGGTTCGAGTTGTGAGTGGGAGCTGGGAGCCCAAGATATCTAATTGGGAGCTGTTCCATTTTGATATCCAAAGCTGTGGCCACTTCTTGCAGATCATGTCTTGTTCTGCCCGCCATATACAAAGCCGATTTAGTCATATTTATAGACAAGCCAGAGCTACCTTCAAATTTATTAAGAACATCAATCACACCCCTCAAAGAATCAGAGGTTCCATCCGTAAAAATCACCATGTCATCAGCAAAACTTAGAAGTGTGACTTCAAGTTCCCTGCATTTCGGATGATAACCAATAAGCTTTTCTCTCGCAGCCTCATTTAGTCGATGAGAGAGAACATTTATCGCCATGACAAAGTGAATGGGAGAGAGAGAACAGCCTTGACGAAGACCACGAGAACTTCTAAAGAACCCCTCTAACTCGCCATTAACACATACTAAAAAGGAAGCCGTTGATATACAACTCTTTATCCAGTAAATGAAGATCTCCGGTAATCCCATCACATGAAGCATTTCCAAAATAAAGTCCCATCGTACCGTATCAAAAGCCTTTGTTATGTCAATTTTGAAAGCACACCGAGCTGAGATAGAATCCAAGTGATAACCCTTCACCAACTCAGTAGCCATCAGCACATTCTCAATGAGGAGACGGCCCTTGATGAATGCACTTTGGTTTGGGAGCATAGCTTCAGGTAACAGCTCTTTCAGCCTATTTGCAAGTATCTTGGATATCACTTTATAAATGATGTTTCAACAAGCTATAGGTCGATAATCCTTCATACTTTGAGCATCCACTTTCTTCGGTACTAAAGTTAGGACTGTTGCATTTGTTCCACTTGGCATGTATCCATTCATAAAAAAAGTCTGAATCGCTGTGATAAAGTCTGTACTGACTATATTCCACGCAGCAAGAAAAAATTCCTTAGTGTATCCAGCAGGCCCTGGGGTTTTGTTGGAAGGAATAGAGCTGAGAACTAGCTTAATCTCTTCGGCAGTTACCTCACATACCAGCTTATCTCATGTATCCTCGGGACATCTATACTGCAGTAGCTGCGACAAATCCTCCTGGTTCGGTTGTTCTAGCTCACTTCCATTGTTTAAAAAGGTAGAGAAATACTCAACAGCAGTATCCTTGATTTCCTTTATGTCCGTGGTACTTTGACCATCACTCTTAGTTAGACTGTGGATTGAGTTCTTTGCTCTTTGTATTTGAACCATACGCTGAAAGAAGCTCGTGTTCTTGTCCTCATATTTCAGCCAAGTGATTTGAGATTTTTGCGAAAAGAATTGCTCCTCCACATTTGCTATTTGTTGCCACTCGTTCAAAGCAATTGCCTCTGCTTCAAAAGTTTCTGTGCAATGGTTTAGCAACGCCTGATTTTGTCTTTCAAAAAGTTCCTCAAATACATCCTTTGACTTAATCGTAATATCCCCATATTGTTCTCTGTTTAGTCTCCGAAGCAGAGGCTTGAGATGTTTCAGCTTCTTGCTAAGACGATGTATAGCAGTTCATGAATGGTGGATTGGCTCTGTTTCCACCCATAAATCCCCGACTGTTTCCCGAAACCGAGCATCTTCAGTGAGGTAATTAAAGAACTGAAAGTAGCGTCTTTTACCTGATTCGATACCTCCCAATTTTATCAGACTTCGCACATGACCAGATATACCATTTTTTTCGAAAGAGGCATAAGAATCTGGAAATTGATAATTCTATTGCTCATTTACAAGTACTCGATCAAGATTTTTCCCTATCGGGTCTGCACTTCGTTTGTTCCACCAAGTAAACCGCGGTACAGTGGAAGCTAGATCCACTAGCTCACAATCAATAACTAGATCCTGGAAATCTGTCATTCCCGCCTGATCTCCCAGTCTGTTCATCACACACGAGTGCTCTTCAGAAGATAAAGTTACATTGAAGCCCCCCATGAGAGTCCAAGGGAGATTCCAAGTACTAAAAAGAGCTTTGTTCTGCTTGATTTCCTCCCATAGTGTTCGGCGATCAGCTCTGAAATTTGAAGCATGTACATAGGAGCATAGGAAAATTTCATTTTTCCTTGTTTCCACTCCCATCGTAATCATTTGAGGACTTTTGTACAAAGTCGTAAGCTTGACGTCATCATTCCAAACCACCCAAATACGTCCTAACCGATGAAAATAGTAATTTGTTTCGTAGCTCCCCCCGGGAAAACCCGATTTAGAATATCCATACTCTTTGTTTCTGTACTCTTGTTTCCAAGATACATCCAAACGAAGATTTTGCAGAATTTAACCAAGATCGAACTTTATTATGTTTGCGCATTTTGTTGAAACCACGAACATTTCATGCAAAAAAGGTCGTCATTTCATTAGTTCCTCCGTGAGGAGGACTTCTTGGTGTTGTTAGGACGTGCAACAGTATGTTCTTTACGTATGTTCGCCGGTTTCCGCTGCTTGTTTTCCTTCTTGGTTTGGCTGGGTCGTGTTTTTAAAACATTCGGCTTGATTATTTACTCTTCCTCCGAAGATGAAGAGTCCTCATCGTCACTGACACAAGTATTTTAACAATCATATAAATATAATAAAATCACACTATAAATAATAAAAACATAAAAGTACACAGTAATAATAGTTTGAAGTTATTAACGAACAAAATCAAACTAACAAATAATCATAGAATTTGTATATGATATGAATACATATATTAGTTGGTGATATTTCCTTAAAAAGATAATTCATAAAATAGTTGTATACAAATCTATGAAAATTAATGGAAAATAATGATAAGTTTTTTTAAAATCGATTAAAAATTTACGTAACTTTTTAAAATCCCACAACTTTTAAAATCATTACAATCCACCCAAATTATTTCCTCAATAACCCCCTATTACTAATAACTAGTCAGACAAACATTTCAAAAGTATAAACGAAATTTGTTGTACGATGAGTTGGTAGCATTTTTTCAGCCTTGAATCAATTATTGTTAATAGTTATCGGATTTACTCGAACATGAGGTGAACATGATATTTTGAACCCTCCCGTCTTTGATGTAGATTGAAACAATAACTATACCAAATCGTCTTTTCATAAAACTATGTTTTCTATTGCCTTTATTGTAGCCATTCTAATGCCTGGTTACTTTTGATTGAACTTAGAGCATCTTTAACCCCACTCCATTTTCCCCTCCAAACTTTATTTTGGAGTAAACTTTTCTCGAACCCTACTCCATTTTCTACTTTAAAATGGAGTAATGGGTGAGATTACCGGAGTAACCCCATTTTTACTCTATTTTAGAGTTAAACTTTTTTATTTATAAAAAGATCCTTCTAATATTGAATTTTTCTAATTTGAACCTTTTTCAATACAACAATAATTTATTTCTCACGTGTTATGTTGTACGTTTTATGTTGTTCATGTAATGTACTCCCTTTGTTTCAATATATAAGTAGTTTTAGTATTTTTTGTTTTGTTTCATATTATAAGTTGTTTTCATATCTTAAAATAACTTTTAGCTTTATTAAAAACTGTGTGACCAATAGTATTTTGTTGTTTCTTTTATGATTGGTTAAATTGTTTTTAATTACACTTTTAATTATGCTTTTTGAAAGTAAAGTACATTTCTTTGTCTCCGTGCTTTTAAGCAAAACTACTTATATTTAGAAACAGATTAAGTACTAATTTTTTGTTGTTGTAATGTTATAAAGTATCACATGCCCTATTATGAAATTTCTTTTTTTCTTTTAGTTTTATGTAATTTAATTAACTCCTTTCTCTCCTCTTAATTTAGTTAACAATTTTCATGTTTTTATTTCATTAATTTATATACCAATTTATATTAATTTATATTTTGATTTTTGAGGATTATTTATAAATAATTAAAAACTAATTTAATAAAAAGATTGCAAAGTAAATAAACTTAAGAATACATAAAAATTCTGAAAATAAAGATAAACAACATAAATATTAGCGATTTATTATTTCAGTAAATATTTTTCCGATCCACGAGGTCGCTAAAATATTGTCCAAACGAAGTTGATGGAGGAGTAACTTGTTGATCTTGTTGTTGAGCATTCTGCTTTTGTGAAATTATTGCTTGTTCACCATGAATACATGCTCGGATATTGGGATCTGATACGGAATTCGTGTCATAAAATAACATATTGTTTTCTATCTCCATCTCTTTCAAAGCATAGTTCTTTTGTTGAATCTCCAAAAGATCTTGTCTTTGTGTGCTTGACTTCTTTAACTGCTCCAAAAGTTGTTTATTTTCTTCTTCTAACGTGCTCAAAATTGATGTTGTTTGCTCATCAAGTTTTCTTTTCATTTTGGATTTCTTGTTTCCACTTGGTCGTGGAGATGGAGATCCGCCGATAAGCTCGTTACTATCATTTACGTTTAGATAAAATGAAGACAATGAAGGATTATGGTGTTATTCAAGGTTCAATTCCCAAATTGCAACCTAGCACATAATCTTAAACAGATCTAGGTGTTGGGAATGTCCTGAAATCTACCGTACTATCTCTAGAAAGTATGATAAGTGTCGAGATCAGACATAAGTCATAAATACTGGGTGATCATGATGACTTGCTAGAGCCCGCTCATGATCTATAAGTTTAGGACTTATTACCAGTATTGTATGATCCCGAAGGGTCACACACCATAGCTAACGGGAAAGTTAAATGGAATAAATACGGTAAGATGCAGTGGCATTTACTGTATTGGATCAGAGAATTGGGCCAGACAAAATGCAGGCTTTTGCCTGATTTGTGTCTTGGGCCCAAATGATTAATGAGCCATTAGTCAAATGACTTGGGCCCATTAATAAGAGAGGAAGAAATCGAAACCCTAGACATGGTCCATGGTTTGCGATTTCTGGTGGTGTAGCCGCGAGTTTCCATCTCTCTCTCTAACTCTCTCTTTCTGATCTGATCCATCTCTTTTGGTCTAGCAGCCATCCCGGCTTGTAAGAGTGTGGATACCAAAGGAGGAGCAGGTGATTCATCTGTTCTAGCTGATCTTGTCATTACCATCAATCCGCTGTGCAATCCATAGGTAATGTTACAGGTTTGTTTTATGATTCGTTTTGCAAGAACCTAGATCTGTTTAAGGATTTGTGTTAGGTTGTAATTGAGAATTAAACCATGGAAAACACGCATAATCCTTCAGTGGTATCAGAGCAAGGTTCATTAGATTCTTGTAATTTGGATCAAAATAGCGTTTGTCATTGTTACGATCGCTTCTTTTGAATTTGTTTTGTTCATATGAATCGATTTATAAGGTTTGTCTTTAGTCAAAATCGTTTTGTCTTACAATCCTTGAAATCGATGTAAATGCTTAGAATCATGATTGACTTTGAAATCGATTTGAATTGAATAAGTGATCGATTATGTTATGATGAGATTTGAAAAAGTCAAAATTGATTTGTTTTTAAGTGTATCACATGAATCGTATGATTGTTAATGTACAAGGATCGATTTTGTCTTTAGTGGTTTGATAGATGACAAAATTGTTTTGTCTTTTGTGTTTGTCATCATCGAATGTTGAGAATCAAATTATCGTAAAGTGAATGTGATAATCGAATTATATGAAACAAAATGGACTCGATTTTGATTATGTTTGATAATAAGAAACGATTTTGATGTTCGTGATGTTGATGTTCAAAATCGATTTATCCTTAAGTGATTATATCAAACGATTTGCTAAGGTTGTTATGATTGAGATTTTTTTTTTTTAAATTCAATAATTGGTTAGCGTGATTTAATGTATGAATCATTAATTATTTAATTAATGTATGGTTTAAGCCGTTAACCTAAATCGCGGTTTGCTGGAAATTATTTAATACAATTGGTATTATTTAATTTCTGGTTAAACCGGATTTAAAATTCAAAAATTGAATTTTAACCTAAACCGAAGGCTGGTCTAAGTTTGATTTGGTTGGACCAAATAATTTAGAGCTGGTCTGGTTTAGTAAATAACCGATGGTTTTGATAGTTAATTTGGTCTTGGACCAGAATTAATAAACCGGATCGGTTATGTCAAATTATTGGGCCAACTGGAATTCTATGGTCTTGGGCCAAGAATTGGGCCTATAATTTGTGACCCAACCCGAAAATATTTAATAAAATATTAAATTAGAAATTTCTATTTTTAGTAAGTTACTAAATTTAGAAAGTTTCTAAAATAAGAAAGTTTCCCAAAATAGTAATCTTCTATTTTTGGAAATAAAACTTAAAAATCCTCAAAAACAATATCAAGCTTGGATGTCTTTCCAATCTTGTCAGCTACTTAACGCTTATTCGATTACAGATATGGCTTACAGTGTGAGGTGTCTGTTTTCGCATAAGTAAAGTAGTATATAGTCACTAATTTCATTGGGAGTCCCAGACTTTAGTGATTATTTGACTGTAAGAGATTGGTTTCCTTGACTGGGCCATCGGGAGTCCCGGGCCTTGAGACATCTGGTGAATTTGGGCCTCGGGTCCAATTCACAACCGAGAGTTATATGAAATATAACTAGCTGTGTGTATGCTTACCAAGTAAAGCTAATTCCGGGTGACGGCCAGTGGCCCACTTTGGATTTAGCTGAACATGGGTCTCGGAATCATTGCATTCTTATGAGGTTAAACAAAGAAATTTTGAATGCAATGCGAGTTTTCTTATAAGTTATTAAGATTACTCTTTTATGAACTAAATAACTAAAACTCTATTTATCTCTAAATTTCAGCTATGACGAGCACAAACAATCAAAACACTTTCTCGATCCGGTATGTCCTTGAGATGGACAAACTGAACGGATCAAATTTCTTGGCTTGGTCGCGGAACCTGAGACTAGTTCTCAGGCAGGAGAGAAAGGACAATGTCCTTGAAAGAGCTCTCCCCGTGAGGATCGGGTCCAATGCCTCTCATGCAGTATATAATGCTTGGAATAAGCATTATAATGATGCGGTAGATGTGTGTGGTCTGATATTGGCTACCATGGACTCAGATTTGCGGAAGCAATATGAGAACATGGAGTCGCCAATAGAGATGATCAGCAGCCTGAAATTGAAATTTCAGGAGCAGGTAAGAGTGGAGAGATACCAGTTGGTTAAATCTCTCACTAGCTGCAAGCTACCAAATGATCATCCAGTAAGTCCTCATGTCAGTAAAATGATGGGTTACATTGATAACCTGAGGAAACTGGATTATCCAGTTAGCCAGGAATTGGAAACTGAGATCATTCTGCAGTCACTGCCGTCAAGCTATGATAAGTTCGTAAGGAACTATATCAAGAAAGGCTTAACGAAGACGTTGACTGAACTGCATGATATGCTCAAGATAGTTGAGCCAAACGTGAAGAGTACCCTGTACAATCTCATGATTGAGAAGGGTAGGTTTACTAAACCTAATGCTGACAAGGGTGAAGACAAAGTTGTCCTGATTTTGAATCATGGCAAGCGTGTGTCTTCTGAGCCCGAGTCAGATACCTCTTACGTTGGTAAGTGCTGCTACTGTAAAGAGACTGGGCATTGGAAAAGAGATTGCATTAAATTCATGGAAGATTATGAGGAGTTGAAGTTGATGTATGAGAATACTTCCTCAGGTATTCATGTTATTACTTCAAGTTATACCTTATAGGTATTGATTACTGGTTGTGGCACTGATATTTGTTATAATATGCAGAGCCTGAGCAACAGTAGAACGTTGAAGGAAGGGCAAGTGGAACTGCGTATCTGGAAAAAGCTTGGGAAGCTGCCTCAGCCGTAGGGTTTTCACTTGTAAATGCCTTTGAGGCTTGGTTTTGTATTAAGTAATTGCTACAATGTACCTGCTTTAAGCAGAGTTGTTTTTCATTTTCTTATAAAGAATTTGAATGTTTTTCATTTTGATAAAGACAAGTTTTGTTCTTTTGATCTTAATGAAATGTTAATTGTAGCACCCTATTCAAGGAATGGGTTTTATATCTTAAACCAAAGAGTGCCTAAATATAACATAAATACCGAATTGGTTTAAATCTGATGAATTAAACCTGATTTTTCTTGGCATAAATGTTTTGGTCACATAAAGTAAGTCGGATTCAGAAACCCCATAGTTATGGACTTTTGGGCTCATTTGAATGGATATCTTATGAGACTTGAATTCTTCTTACTGGACCAAAACACCAAGGGCCCATCTTAGCCGAGCTAGAGAAAAGCCCAAAGGCTTATTGGACATTGGACATACTCATGTATGTGGTCCGATGAGCAGTAATGCCAGAGAAAATTTCCTGTACTTCATTGTCTCTACTGATTACTTCAGTGAGTGTGACTGTGTTCATTTGATGAGACACAAGTCGGAATTCTTTGACATGGTCGAAAGAGTTCCAGAATGAAGTATAGAATCTGAATGACAGAAGTATTAAGACTCTGGATAAGATCACGAGTGAGAATACTTAAGTCATTGATGGTGTGATCATCTGAATGAGTGTGAAGTCGCTTCACAACTCATTTCTCCTGAAAACCTGGAGGTGTTTCTGTGAGAGAGAATCAGATCTTATTAGAAATGATTCAAGATGAGTCACACGAATCTTCCATGATATTCTTTAAAAAAAATAACGCTCTAGAAACATCTAAGTTTACGCTGAAACAGTTCTACCAATATCAGTTAAAAGACACCACGTAAAAGTGGATTGAAATCGATCCGAATTCGTCTTTACTGAGTATTTGTAGTTGTGCTATTTCGCTGGTTGTCCTAGGGAAACCAAGGCTTGTTACTTTTACGTCCATTCTGTTTTCTAAGAAGGGAAGTTACTTTCCAAGAAGAACAGTGGGAGTAAAAGTATAACTCGAAGAAATTCGAGAAATACAGGAGGCTGCTCAACCTGTTGAGGGAGAGCAGCGGATGGATTTACAGATTTCTGTAGAATCTACACCTGTAGAGCCTGAAGTTCGCAGATATGAAAGAATCAGTCACTAATCCGAGAGTGATTTCTCGTCATTAGTTGAACCTGATGATCATTGAAAGTTCGCATGATCTGATGATCATTGAAAGCGACGAATCTGCGAAATTCAAAGAAGCGAAAGTGAGCCCGGACTCCGAAAAATTACATTTTGTGTAAGTTAGCTTCATCGATCCATTCATGGATGGAAGCAAACATATCGGAGTTGGAATCTTCGTTCTGTTGAAGTAGTCAAGGTTTTGACATGAACAGGAACGAAATGGAACTGTGCGTTTACTAATAGATAAGTGGGAGCGATGTTGCATTTCTCATAGTGTATGTTGATGACATACTGATTCTCGGAAATAACGTCCCAATGCTGCAGTCGGTAAAGGACTGGATTGGGAGTTGGTTTTGTGATTGACATGGGTAAAGCCACGTATGTTCTTGGATTTTGGATCTAGAGATAGAGATCCAAAACAACTGGTAGGACAAAGTCAGGATTCTTAAATTGACAAAGTCCTACACGTAATCAGCAATCCAAGAAGGGTTTTATGCCAATGTCACATGGCAATACGTTAAGCAAGAAACAGTATCCTACGATATCTGCTGAGCTTGAATGCATGGATAGGATTCCATATGCGTCGGCAATTGGATCTATCATGTATGCCATGACACGTACTTGTTTTGATGTTGCTTTAATGTTAAGCAAGACAAGTAAAGACCAGTCAAATCCAGCAAAGAATCACTGGATTGCCGTAAAGAATATCCTAAAGTATTTGAGGAATACTAAGGATAAGTTCTTGGTTTACGGAGAAAGTGAGATGCTACAAGTCGATAGAGTCTGATAGGCAAGTTTCCAATAGACAAAGATAATTCCTGGTCACAGTCCGGCTATATCTTGTGTCTGTCTGGCGGTGCAAGGCACTGTTGCTGACTCCATGACTTAAGCTGAACATTTCGCAGCTTGTAAAGCGGCGAAAGAGGTTGTTTGGAAAGGAAAAGTTCATCACTGAACTTGATGTGATTCCCAGCGTAGTTGAGACTAGCTGCACATCAGAGGTCCAAACACCTTGAGGGTAGGTATAACCTATTCCGTGAGATAAATGACAGAGGTGTTAAGTAGATAAGCAAGTTTCATCGAATGAGAACGTTGCTAATCTATTAACGAAGCTACTCCTTAGGCCTAAGCACGAGTCGCGGACTGTAGCTGTAGGATGAGTGAAATTAAGATGTAGTCTTAATTTCAGTGGGAGTTTGTAAAGGGCTTTACTTAGTTGTTTTGAAAGGTTCATGTAAACATAATATTTTATGTTTATGAAATCTATGATTTCTGGATTATTTTTAACTGTGATATAAAATAATCGTTCCAAAATGATTCATGTCATTATATATGGGTCATCGAAGTACATGAGTTGACTTGATCCTGAAACCCCATATTTAACGAAATGACATAAATCATAATGTCCATAGTCGAAGGTTGTTGAATTGGAACACCAACAACCACTTGAGACTAGATTGTGTTGAGACTTATGACCAGGTTTCGAGGGGTCATAGATGCGCGGCATCAAAGTCGACACATAGGTATATGTAGGGGAGCATATGACCGGACATGGCCCGCTGATGAGAACTCTGCAAGATATAAATATCTGTGTCATAAGAAGTTCTCATATACGACTATAGAGTATAGTCCTTAGACCTGAGTTCGCATGCATGTGGCTACACATGGACTAATGCGCTTTGATCATTGTCTAACGCTGTTTCGTAACTGGGAGCTATAAGGACCTTGGTTGGGTGTAATATGAAGTGTGTAGTTCATAGTGATGGAACAAGATGGGATTTGTCCCTGCCGTTTAACGGAGGTAATATCTCTAGGCCAATCGGAGATTTGATAGCTGGTAAGAGAATGGCCATTCCCAAACGGACTTGCCCAAGTCGTTTGCATTGTCAGTATCAAATCTGTTCCGATAAACATGGTCTGGCTATATAAGGATGACACGCATCTTGCCTTATGCCAGATCGAGATATTAAGACAAAAGGACTAGGGAATGTAGGATTCTAGTACAATCGGGAGATTGTTGGGAATGTCCTGTGTAGGATTCCGGTACAAGTGGGAGATTGTTGGGAATGTCCTGAAATCTACCGTACTATCTCTAGAAAGTATGATAAGTGTCGAGATCAGACATAAGTCATAAATACTGGGTGATCATGATGACTTGCTAGAGCCCGCTCATGATCTATAAGTTTAGGACTTATTACCAGTATTGTATGATCCCGAAGGGTCACACACCATAGCTAACGGGAAAGTTAAATGGAATAAATACGGTAAGATGCAGTGGCATTTACTGTATTGGATCAGAGAATTGGGCCAGACAAAATGCAGGCTTTTGCCTGATTTGTGTCTTGGGCCCAAATGATTAATGAGCCATTAGTCAAATGACTTGGGCCCATTAATAAGAGAGGAAGAAATCGAAACTTTAGACATGGTCCATGGTTTGCGATTTCTGGTGGTGTAGCCGCGAGTTTCCATCTCTCTCTCTAACTCTCTCTTTCTGATCTGATCCATCTCTTTTGGGTTAGCAGCCATCCCGGCTTGTAAGAGTGTGGATACCAAAGGAGGAGCAGGTGATTCATCTGTTCTAGCTGATCTTGTCATTACCATCAATCCGCTGTGCAATCCATAGGTAATGTTACAGGTTTGTTTTATGATTCAATTTGCAAGAACCTAGATCTGTTTAAGGATTTGTGTTAGGTTGTAATTGAGAATTAAACCATGGAAAACACGCATAATCCTTCACTAGGTTCTTGTAACTGAATCATAAACACAAACCTGGACATTACCTTTTGCAGCGGAATGATTGTAATGTCGAGATCAACGAACAGATGAATCACCTATTCCTCCTTGAGTATCCACACTCTTACAAGCAAGGCATGGCTGCTAGACCAAAGAGATGGATCAGATCAGAGAGAGAGGTCGAGAGAGAGACACTTACGGCCACAGAAAGAAATCGTAAAAAGTGATGTGTGTCACATAGGGTTTTCGATTTTGTCTCTCTAATATGGGCCTCTCATCCCTCACATGGGCCCAAGGAATTATCCTAATGGCCCATTGGGATTTTGGGCCCAAGACACAAATACAGGCTAAAGCCTGTATCTTGTCTGGTCCAATTCTCTGATCTAATACAGTAAATGCCATTGCATCTTACCGTATTAATTCCATTTAACTTTCCCGTTAGCTATGGTGTGTGACCCTTCGGGATCATACAATACTGGTAATAAGTCCTAAACTTATAGATCATGAGCGGGCTCTAGCAAGTCATCATGATCACCCAGTATTTATGACTTATGTCTGATCTCGACACTTATCATACTTTCTAGAGATAGTACGGTAGATTTCAGGACATTCCCAACAATCTCCCACTTGTACTGGAATCCTTCACAGGACATTCCCAACAATCTCCCGATTGTACTAGAATCCTACATTCCCTAGTCCTTTTGTCTTAATATCTCGATCTGGCATAAGGCAAGATGCATGTCATCCTTATGTAGCCAGACCATGTTTATCGGACCAGATTTGATACTGACAATTCAAACGACTTGGGCAAGTCCGTTTGGGAATGGCCATTCTCTTACCAGCTATCAAATCTCCGATTGGCCTAGAGATATTACCTCCGTTAAACGGCAGGGACAAATCCCATCTTGTTCCATCACTATGAACTACACAATTCATAATACACCCAACCAAGGTCCGTATAGCTCCCAGTTACGAAACAGCGTTAGACAATGATCAAAGCGTATCACTCCATGTGCAGCCACATGCATGCGAACTCAGGTCTAAGGACTATACTCTATAGTCGTATATGAGAACCTCTTATGACACAGATATTAATATCTTGTAGAGTTCTCATCAGCGGGCCATGTCCGGTCATATGCTCCCCTACATATACCTATGTGTCGACTTTGATGCCGCGCATCTATGACCCCTCGAAACTTGGTCATAAGTCTCAACACAATCTAGTCTCAACAGGTTGTTGGTGTTCCAATTTCAACAACCTTCGACTATGGACACTATGATTTATGTCATTTCGTTAAATATGGGGTTTCAGGATCAAGTCTACTCATGTACTTCGATGGCCCATATATAATGACATGAATCATTTTTGGAACGATTATTTTATATCACAGTTAAAAATAATCCAGAAATCATAGATTTCATAAACATAAAATATTATGTTTACATGAACTTTTCAAAACAACTAAGTAAAGCCCTTTACAAACTCCCACTGAAATTAAGACTACAACTTAATTTCACTCATCCTGCAGCTACAGTCCGCGACTCGTGCTTAGGCATAAGGAGTGGCTTCGTTAATAGATTAGCAACGTTCTCATTTGATGACACTTGCTGATCTACTTAACACCTCTGTCATTTATCTCACAGAATAGGTTATACCTATCCTCAAGGTGTTTGGACCTCTGATGTGCAGCTAGCCTCATCTATGCTGTGAATCACATCAAGTTCAGTGATGAACTCTTCTATCCAAACAACCTCTTTCGCCGCTTCCCAAGCTGCGAAATGTTCAGCTTAAGTCATGGAGTCAGCAACAGTGTCTTGCACCGCCAGTCAGACACAAGATATAGCCGGACTGTGACCGGGAATTATCTTTGTCTTTTGGAAACTTGCCTTTCAGACTCTATCGACTTTTAGCACCTCACTTTCTCCGTAAATCAAGAATTTATCCTTAGTATTCCTCAAATACTTTAGGATATTCTTTACGGCAATCCAGTGATTCTTTGCTGGATTTGACTGGTCTTTACTTGCCTTGCTTAACATTAAAGCAACATCAAAACAAGTACGTGTCATGGCATACATGATAGATCCAATTGCCGACGCATATGGAATCCCATCCATGCATTCAAGCTCAGCAGATATCGTAGGACACTGCTTCTTGCTTAACTTATTGCCATGTGACATTGGCATAAAACCCTTCTTGGATTGCTGATTACGTGTAGGACTTTGTCAATTTAAGAATCCTGACTTTGTCCTACCAGCTCTTTTGGATCTCTATCTTTAGATCCAAAATCCAAGAACATACGTGGCTTTACCCGTGTCAATTACAAAACCAACTCCCAAGCCAGTCCTTTACCGACTGCAGTATTGGGACGTTATTTCCGAGAATCAGTATGTCATCGACATACATTATGAGAAATGCAATATCGCTCCCACTAATCTATTAGTAAACGCACAGTTCCGCTTCGTTCCTGTTCAAGTCAAAACCTTGACTACTTCAACAGAACGAAGATTCCAACTCCGATATGTTTGCTTCCATCCATGAATGGATCAATGAAGCTAACTTACACATAGTGTAATTTTCGGAGTCCGGGCTTACTTTCGCTTCTTTGAATTTTGCAGGTTCGTCGCTTTCAATGATCATCAGATCATGCGAACTTTCAATGATCATCAGGGTCAACTAATGACGAGAAATCACTCTCGGATTAGTAACTGATTCATTCAGATCTGCGAACTTCAGGCTTTACAGGTGTAGATTCTACAGAAATCTGTAAATCCATCCGCTGCTCTCCCTCAACAGGTTGAGAAGCCTCCTGTATTTCTCGAATATCTTCGAGTTGTACTTTTACTCCCACTGTTCTTCTTGGAAAGTAACTTCCCTTCTTAGAAAACAGAATGGACGTAAAAGTAACAAGCCTTGGTTTCCCTAGGACAACCAGCGAAGTAGCACAACTACAAATACTCAGTAAAGACGAATTTGGATCGATTCCAATCCACATTTACGTGGTGTCTTTCTACTGATATTGGTAGAACTATTTCAGCGTAAACTTAGATATTTTAAAGCGTTATTCTTAGAGAATATCATGGAAGATTCGTGTGACTCATCTTTAATCATTTCTAATAAGATCTGATTCATTCTCACAGAAACACCTCTAGGTTTTCAGGAGAAGTGAGCTGTGAAACGACTTCACACTCATTCAGATGATCACACAATCAATGGCTTAAGTATTCTCACTCATGATCTAATCCAGAGTCTTAATACTTCTGTCATTCAGATTCTATACTTCATTCTGGAACTCTTTCGACCATGTCAAAGAATTCCGACTTGTGTCTCATCAAATGAACACAGTCTCACTCACTGAAGTAATCAGTAGAGGCAATGAAGTACAGGAAATTTTTCTCTGGCATTACTGCTCATCGGACTGTTGGAATTGTGTCCAGTAATCTCGGTACTGTCTCTAGAAAGTAAGAGTATGTCAAAGATCAGACATAAGTCATATAATGCTGGGGGTCATGATGGCTTGCTAGAGTCCGCTCATGATCTATAAGTCTTGGACTTATTGCCTTTATTATATGATCCCATATGGGTCACACGCCTAAGCTAACAGGAAAATGTGTTGGAACGGCTTAGCAGAAGTACGGTAAAAGTGCCAGGCATTTGTCGTACTAAGAGAGAGACTAATGGGTCTGATTAAATCCATGGGATTTAATCAGATTGGTATTTTGGGCCCAAAAGCCCAAAAGGGAAAGAGAAGGCTTTTATAAACTAAAAGCCAAGTCTTTTCTACCTAACCCTAGCCTCCCCAGCCGCGAGCCTCTCTCTCTCTGCGCGCCTCTCTCCTCGTGGTCTAGCAGCCATTCCTGTGATCGCGTGTGTGAACCTTTGGAGGATTCATCCCTTGGTGTATCTCTCTGATCTCTGACCTGTTCTATTCCTTCCGCTGCAACAAACAGGTAAAAGGTGAGATCATCTAATGTTTCTATTCAAGAGAACCTAGATCCGTATGTTTAGGTTGATATGAATCTGTGAATTGAATCAGGATCAACTAAACGGTTCCTACAGTGGTATCAGAGCCATTGGTTCTTAGGATTTCTTGTTTTAGATTCATGTTTAGGTTGTTTAATCTGTTTAGAAGTGTTCTGAATCAACTACTGATAAGAAAAACACTTAAGAAACTGATTTGAATCCTGAACAAACGTTTGAAATCGCAAAACCGAGCTATATGACTCGTTTTCTTGCGATCGGCCGAGAAGAGATCGATCGGCTTGGCCGGTTGGTTATCACGGCCGAGAGGTATGGCCGGTTGGGTCGGATCGCGACGATCGGAAAGGACGCACGAACCGATCGACGAACGATCGTGTTGCGTGGTCTCATCCCGATCGTCGGATGGATCGCATCTCGATCGCGGCTCGTCCCGATCGTAGGATGGATCGCTCCCGATCGCAGCTCGTCCCGTCGCGTGGATGCTTGCATCGCGCCTTACCCGTCCCGACTGTCCCGACCGAGCGTACCGTCCGGCTGCCGTGTCGATCTCGGATCGAATGCGTGCGGCTTGACGGCTGACGTAATCGCGTGAAAGTTACGATTAGGTCGTAATCGGTTCACGTGATAAATCGTTTCGGTTCGGTTAATGGTTCGGTTTAAAATTTTAATTAAAATTTTATCGTCCTGGTTTAATAAACAGATTTAATAATTTTATTAAGTCTGGTTAAACCGGGATAAGAAATCCAATGTCGAAAGAAATATTGGATTTAGTGCCTAAACCAGGAATTTCTAATTTGATTTGGTTGGACCAAATAAATTGAGAAATTCCGGTTTAGTAAATAACCGGTTGACAATTGTGGTCATCGTAGTAATTAAAATTTGGTTAGACCAATTTTAATGAACCAGACCGGTTATGTCATTTAATTGGACAATTGGGTCATGTTTTGGACATGGACCAATTCTTGGGCCTCGGGCCAAGAAGTTAAAACAATTGGGCCAATTATTTGAGTCTTTCTTCAGATTAATTTAAAATTTATTTTATGAAATTATAAAGTCGATTTTAAATTAAAGTTTCCGAAATTTTGAAATTAGAAAGTTTCTTAAAATAGAAGTTTCTGGATTTGCGGGTTTTGGATTTTAAGAAATTTCTAAAGTTAGAAAGTTTCCGGTTTTAGAAAGTTTCCAATTTTAGAAAGTTTCCAAAAATAGTAGGTTTCCAAAAATAGAAAGTTTCCCGAAATAGTAATCTTCTATTTTGGGAATGAAATTTTAATAAACCTACGAACCTCAAATAATATCAAGCGTTGGATGTCTTGTCCAGGCTATGTCAGCTGTCGAAGCCCATTCAATTGTATTCATGGCCTTACAGTGTGAGGGTGTCTACTTTTGCGTGGATAAGATGGTTTGTGATTCATAAATGTCATTGGGAGTCCCATACATTAATGATTACATGACTGTATAGTCTGGTTTTCTTGACTAGGCCATCGGGAGTCCCGGGCCTTGAGACATCAGAGTGGATTGGGCCTCGGGCCCAGATTCACAACCAAGAGTTATATCACGGATATAATTAGCCGATATAGGGCTTACCGATATAAGCTAAGGTTGGGTGACGGCCAGTGGCCCACTTTAATCTTAGTTATATGTGGATCTTGGAATCATTATATTCTATTGAGGGTAACTGATGTTATTGAATATAATGCGTGATTGATCATATTAAATTTTTAATACGAGATTAGTCATTTTGAACTTAATAACTAATAACCTTTTTATTTATATATTTCAGATATGACTACTACAAGCACACAAAACACATTCTCGATCCGGTCTGTTCTCGAGAAGGAGAAGCTGACTGGAACGAACTTCCTGACATGGTCAAGGAACTTGAGGCTGGTCCTCAAGCAGGAGAAGAAGGATTATGTCCTTCGTGATCCCCTCCCCGAGAGGCCTCTTGCCAATGCTGCCAGGACTCTGCACAATGCTTGGGAAGAGCATTCGTCAGATGAAAATGATGTCTATTGCCTGATGTTGGTGACAATGACTCCTGAGCTGCAAAAACAGTTCGAAAGTGTATTGTCTCCCATCGAGATAATGGCAAGCCTGAAATCGCTTTTTCAGGAGCAGGCTAGGACTGAGAGGTTCCAGACAGTTAAGAACCTCTTGGACTGCAAGTTGGCTGCGAATGCGGCAGTGAGTCCTCATGTCTTGAAGATGATGGGTTATCTCGATCATCTTCAGAAACTCGACTGCCCAATCAGCCAGGAACTTGCCTGCGACATCATTCTGCAGTCCTTACCTGCAAGCTATGATCATTTCATTCTGAACTTTAACATGCATGGCTTGAGTAAGACACTACCTGAGCTTCACGGAATGCTCAAGACTGCAGAGCCCAACTTGAGGAAAACCGCCAAGGACCCCAATGTGCTTATGGTGCAAAAGGGCAAGGGGTTTAAGAGATCCTCTGCTAAGGATAAGGGAGCGGCCAAGGCTGTCCAAGTCGCGGGCAAGGACACGCCAAAGCCCAAGCCCAAGTCCAAGGCTGGGCCTACTGACATGTGCAGGTTCTGCAAAGAACTGGGGCATTGGAGAAGAGATTGTAAGAAATTCCAGGAAGGTCTAAAGGAATTGAAGAAGAAGACTTTCGAGACTTCTTCATCAGGTATTTTTGTTATAGAAGTTAATACAACTACTTCTGATAATACCTCATGGGTCATGGATACTGGTTGTGGGGCTCATATTTGTACTAATATGCAGGCACTCAGCAACAGTAGAAGGCTGAAGCAAGGACAAGTGGAGCTACGAGTTGGGAATGGAGCGAAAGTTTCAGCACTAGCTGTAGGCACATACTTGTTGTCTTTACCTTCGGGATTGATTTTAGAACTGAATAATTGTTATTTTGTACCTGCTATAAGCAGAAATATTATTTCAATTTCTTTGTTGGATTTGGAAGGTTATGATTTTTCAGTTAAGAATAAATTATGTTCCTTCAATCGCAACAATTTGTTCTATGGTTCTGCCCCTCTTTCGAATGGGCTTTACATACTCGATCAATCCGCGCCAATATATAACATTAATACAAAACGGTTTAAACCTAATGAGGAAAACCGAACGTTTCTATGGCATTGTTGTTTAGGGCACATCAGCGAGAAACGCATCAAGAGGCTCCATTCGAATGGACTTCTTGGCTCATTTGACTTTGAGTCATGTGAGAAATGCGAATCATGCATGATGGGCAAAATGACACGGGCCCCCTTTAATAAACCTAACGAGAGGGCCAGTGACTTATTGGGCCTGATACACACTGATGTGTGTGGCCCAATGTCCACAAATGCAAGAGGAAACTATCAGTACTTCATTACCTTCACTGATGATTACAGTAGGTATGGATATGTTTATTTAATGAAACATAAGTCTGAATCTTTTGAGAAGTTCAGAGAATTCCAAAATGAAGTACAGAACCAACTTGGCAAAAGCATTAAGGCTCTTCGGTCCGACCGAGGAGGAGAATACTTAAGCCAAGAATTCAGTGATCATCTGAGAGAGTGTGGGATTGTATCCCAACTCACTCCTCCTGGAACACCTCAATGGAATGGTGTGTCTGAGAGGAGAAATCGGACCTTATTGGATATGGTTCGATCTATGATGAGTCACACAGACCTTCCAATATCCCTTTGGGGATATGCTCTGCTAACAGCAGTGTTCACTCTAAATAGAGCGCCATCAAAAGCAGTAGCAAAGACACCATATGAATTATGGACTGGAGAAGCTCCAGTGCTGTCTTATCTCAGAATTTGGGGTTGTGAGGCCTACGTCAAGAGATTGATCTCAGACAAGCTTACACCAAAATCTGACAAATGCTACTTCATTGGTTATCCACGGGAAACCAAGGCTTATTACTTCTATCTACGTTCCGAGAACAAGATTTTTGTTGCCCGGGATTGTAACTTTCTTGAGAGGGAGTTTCTCTCTAAGAAAGACAGTGGGAGTAAGGTACTGCTTGAAGAAATTCAAGATGAACAGGATACTGCTCAACCTAATGAGGAAGAGCAGCAGGAGGACCTACAAGAAATTGTAGAGCCTGAACCTGTAGTACCTGAAGTTCGAAGATCCGGGAGGATCCGTCACGAACCCGAGAGATATCAAGGATTCCTCGTGACTGACTGTCATGATCTTTTGATCATTGATGGTGATGAACCATCGAACTTCAATCAAGCCATGATGGGCCCAGATTCCTCTAAGTGGCGCAAGGCCACTGATTCCGAAATGGACTCCATGTCGGTCAACCAAGTGTTTTCGTTGGTTGACTTACCCGTTGGTGTAAAAGCCATCGAGTGCAAATGGATCTTCAAGAAGAAGATTGACGTGGATGGAAATGTCCAGATTTACAAAGCCAGGTTGGTGGCAAAAGGTTTCAGACAAGTTCACGGTGTGGATTACGATGAAACCTATTCACCAGTGGCTATGATGAAATCTATTCGGATTTTACTAGCAACTGCAGCTTTTCATGATTATGAAATTTGGCAGATGGACGTGAAAACCGCCTTCCTGAATGGTATTCTGGAAGAGGATGTGTATATGACGCAACCTGATGGTTACATAGATCCAAAGAATGCTGGGAAAGTATGCAAGCTTCATAAATCCATTTATGGATTGAAGCAAGCATCGAGGAGCTGGAATCTTCGTTTTGATGAAGCGATCAAGCAATTTGACTTCATTAGAAACGAAGAAGAACAATGCGTGTATAAGAAATCTAGTGGGAGCAAGATTGTATTTCTTATTCTGTATGTCGATGACATACTGCTTCTCGGAAACGACGTTCCAATGCTAAAGTCCGTAAAAGACTGGCTTGGAAGTTGTTTTTCCATGAAAGACATGGGTGAAGCCGCATACGTTCTTGGAATTAGGATCTATCGGGATAGACCTAAGAGGCTGATAGGCTTGTGTCAAGACTCATACATTGACAAAGTCCTACAAAGATTCAGCATGAAAGATTCCAAGAAGGGCTTCACACCAATGGTGCATGGCACAACGCTAAGCAAGAAGCAGAGCCCTACGTCGGCTGCTGAGCTTGAGCGCATGAAGAATATTCCTTATGCATCTGCAATAGGATCTGTCATGTATGCCATGATCTGTACTCGTCCTGATGTTGCTTATGCATTGAGCATGACGAGTAGATACCAGTCAAATCCAGGTGAAAACCATTGGATTGCCGTAAAGAATATCTTGAAGTATCTAAGACATACTAAGGATAAGTTCTTGGTGTACGGTGGAAGTGATGTGCTTAAAGTCAGTGGATTCACGGACGCAAGTTTCCAGACAGACACAGATGATTTCCGGTCACAGTCCGGTTATATCTTTTGTCTGAATGGCGGTGCAGTAAGTTGGAGAAGCTCCAAGCAGGACACCGTTGCTGATTCCACTACAGAAGCTGAATATATCGCCGCCTCAGAAGCAGCGAAGGAAGCTGTTTGGATACGAAAGTTCATTATGGAACTAGGTGTGATACCAAATGCGGCTGAGCCTATGGCACTGTTTTGTGACAACAATGGTGCTATAGCTCAGGCAAAGGAACCAAGATCACACCAGAAATCCAAGCATGTTCAAAGAAGATTTCACTTGATACGTGACATCGTTAATAGAAAGGAAGTCAAGATCAGCCGAGTCCCGACAGATGATAATGTCGCTGATCCGTTGACAAAGCCACTCCCAAGGCCTAAGCTCGAGTTCCTGACTGAAGCTGTAGGCATTAGAAACATTGAAATGTAATCTAAACTTGAGTGGGAGTTTTGTGAGCTTTATTTTAGTTATTTGATATGTTCTTGTAAAACATTATTTTATGTTTAATGAAATTATTATTTCAAGATTATTTTAACTGTGATGAAATAATCGTTCCAAAATGATATGAACCATTTTATAGGTCATCGAAGTAAGTGACTTGATCTTGAGTCATCAAAGTCATTTAGCTTGATCATGAGACCCTATATTTGATAAATGTTTTATATCATCCTGTCCCTAGTCGATGGTTGTTGAAATTGGAACACCAACAACCATGTGAGATTGGATTGGTACGTGACTTATGACAAAGTCTCAATATGTCATAGATGCGCGGCATCAAAGTCAGTACATAGGTGTATGTTGGGAACATACGACCGGACAAGACCCGCTTATAAGAACTCTTCAGGATATTTATATCTGTGTCATAAGAGATTCTTACTACGACTATAGAGTATAGTCCTTAGACCTGAGTTCACATGCATGTGACTGCACATGGACTGATGTACTTTGATCATTGTCTAACGCTATCGTTCTGCGATAGCTATAAGGACCTTGTTTGGGTACATCATGAAATGAATAGTTTACAGTGATGGAACAAGATGGGATTTGTCCCTCCAATATAAATGAAGTGAATATCTCTAGGCCAATCGGAGATTTGAATACTGGAAAAACGCATGGCCATGCTCAAACGGACTTTCCCGAGTCGTTTGGATTGTCAGTATCAAATCAGAGTCCGATGAACAAGATTAGGCTTTATAAGGATGACACTAATCTTGCCTTATGACTAATCGAGATATTGAGACAAAAGGATTATGAATACAGAGATTCCAGTACAAGTGGGAGATTGTTGGAATTGTGTCCAGTAATCTCGGTACTGTCTCTAGAAAGTAAGAGTATGTCAAAGATCAGACATAAGTCATATAATGCTGGGGGTCATGATGGCTTGCTAGAGTCCGCTCATGATCTATAAGTCTTGGACTTATTGCCTTTATTATATGATCCCATATGGGTCACACGCCTAAGCTAACAGGAAAATGTGTTGGAACGGCTTAGCAGAAGTACGGTAAAAGTGCCAGGCATTTGTCGTACTAAGAGAGAGACTAATGGGTCTGATTAAATCCATGGGATTTAATCAGATTGGTATTTTGGGCCCAAAAGCCCAAAAGGGAAAGAGAAGGCTTTTATAAACTAAAAGCCAAGTCTTTTCTACCTAACCCTAGCCTCCCCAGCCGCGAGCCTCTCTCTCTCTGCGCGCCTCTCTCCTCGTGGTCTAGCAGCCATTCCTGTGATCGCGTGTGTGAACCTTTGGAGGATTCATCCCTTGGTGTATCTCTCTGATCTCTGACCTGTTCTATTCCTTCCGCTGCAACAAACAGGTAAAAGGTGAGATCATCTAATGTTTCTATTCAAGAGAACCTAGATCCGTATGTTTAGGTTGATATGAATCTGTGAATTGAATCAGGATCAACTAAACGGTTCCTACACGGACCACATACATGAGTATGTTTAATCTCCGATAAGCCTTTGGGCCTTTCTTAGCTCGGCTAAGATGGGCCCTATGTCTTTTGGTCCAGTAAGCAGAATTCAAGTCTCATAAGATATCCATTCAAATGAGCCCAAAAGTCCATAACTATGGGGTTTCTGAATCCAATTTACTCTATTTGACCAAAACATTTATGCCAAGAAAAATCAGGTTTAATTCATCAGATTTAAACCAATTTGGTATTTATGTTACTTTTAGGCACTCTTTGGTTTAAGATATAAAACCCATTCCTTGAATAGGGTGCTACAATTAACATTTCATTAAGATCAAAAGAACAAAACTTGTCTTTATCAAAATGAAAACATTCAAATTCTTCTCAAGAAAATGAAAAACAACTCTGCTCAAAGCAGGTACATTGTAGCAATTACTTAATAAAACCAAGCCTCAAAGGCATCTACAAGTGAAAACCCTACGGCTGAGGCAGCATCCCAAGCTCCTTCTAGACACGCAGTTCCACTTGCCCTTCCTTCAACGTTCTACTGTTGCTCAGGCTCTGCATATTATAACAAATATCAGTGCCACAACCAGTATCCAATACCTATAAGGTATAACTTGAAGTAATAACATGAATACCTGAGGAAGTAGTTTCATACATCAACTTCAACTCCTCATAATCTTCCATGAATTTAATGCAATCTCTCTTCCAATGCCCAGTCTCTTTACAGTAGCAGCACTTACCAACGTAAGAGGTATCTGACTCGGGCTCAGAAGACACACGCTTGCCATGATTCAAAATCTGGACAACTTTGTCTTCACCCTTGTCAGCTTTAGGTTTAGTAAACCTACCCTTCTCCTTCATGAGATTGTACAGGGTACTCTTCACGTTTGGCTCAACTGTCTTGAGCATGTCATGCAGTTCAGTCAACGTCTTCGTTAAGCCTTTCTTGATATAGTCCTTTACGAACTTATCATAGCTTGACGGCAGTGACTGCAGAATGATATCAGTTGCCAATTCTTGGCTAACTGGATAATCCAGTTTCCTCAGGTTATCAACGTAACCCATCATTTTACTGATATGAGGACTTACTGGATGATCAATCGGTAGCTTGCAGCTAGTGAGAGATTTAACCAACTGGTATCTCTCCACTCTTACCTGCTCCTGAAATTTCAATTTCAGGCTGCTGATCATCTCTATTGGCGACTCCATGTTCTCATATTGCTTACGCAAATCTGAGTCCGTGGTAGCCAATATCAGACCACGCACATCTACCGCATCATTATAATGCTTATTCCAAGCATTATATACTGCATGACTGGCTTTGGATCCGATCCTCTCGGGGAGAGCTTTCTCAAGGACATAGTCCTTTCTCTCATGCCTGAGAACTAGTCTCAGGTTCCGCGACCAAGTCAAGAAATTTGATCCGTTCAGTTTGTCCATCTCAAGGACATACCGGATCGAGAAAGTGTTTTGATTGTTTGTGCTTGTCATAGCTGAAATTCAGAGATAAATAGAGTTTTAGTTATTAAGTTCATAAAAGAGCAATCTTAACAACTTATAAGAAAACTCACATTGTATTCAAAATTTCTTTGTTTAACCTCATAAGAATACAATGATTCCGAGACCCATGTTTAGCTAAATCCAAAGTGGGCCACTGGCCGTCACCCAGAATTAGCTTTACTTGGTAAGCATACACACACCTAGTTATAACTAATAACTCTCGGTTGTGAATTGGACCCGAGGCCCAAATTCACCGGATGTCTCAAGGCCCGGGACTCCCGATGGCCCAGTCAAGGAAACCAATCTCTTACAGCCAAATAATCACTAAAATCTGGGACTCCCAATGAAATTAGTGACTATATACTACTTTACTTACGCGAAAACAGACACCTCACACTGTAAGCCATATCTGTAATCAAATAAGCGTTAAGTAGCTGACAAGATTGGAAAGACATCCAAGCTTGATATTGTTTTTGAGGATTTTTAAGTTTTATTTCCAAAAATAGAAGATTACTATTTTGGGAAACTTTCTTATTTTAGAAACTTTCTAAATTTAGTAACTACTAAAAATAGAAATTTCTAATTTAATATTTTATAAATATTTTCGGTTGGGTCACAAATTATAGGCCCAATTCTTGGCCCAAGACCATAGAATTCCAGCTGGCCCAATAATTTGACATAACCGATCCGGTTTATTAATTCTGGTCCAAGACCAAATTAACTATCAAAACCATCGGTTATTTACTAAACCAGACCAGCTCTAAATTATTTGGTCCAACCAAATCAAACTTAGACCAGCCTTCGGTTTAGGTTAAAATTCAATTTTATGAATTTAAATCCGGTTTAACCAGAAATTAAATAATACCAAGTATTAAATTATTTCCAGCAAACCGCGATCTGGGTTAACCGCTTGAACCACCAATTAAATTGGATCGGTTCAGTTAAATCCAAAACCGGGAAGAAACACCTAGTGTTTTAGCCAATTTGATTTAACTTGCGGTTTAAGGCTTTAAACACACAATTAACCGCCAATTAAATGGACCGATTTAATTGGTGTGGTTTTGGGCAACGAACCGCGAAGCTCGGTTTAACCGATTGACTATTCGCGGGACGTAAAATTTTAACGGGTCAAACGATCGTATCCTTGATCGGATCATGGACCCACGATCCAACCCTAGGCCCATCACGATCCGATCGTCACGTTCCCATTAACGCATCACGCGGCTTGATCAAACATTATTCAAGCGATCACTTTAAGACAACAAATGATTTTGACCATTGACCAATTCAATTATCAAGCGATTCATTAAACAATTTCGATCGCACATGTTGACTCTTTAGTCGATTGCACAACAAGACAAAACGATGACCAATTTTAACCAAGCGATTCATTCATCATTCAATAATTAAATATCAAACGAAAGTCAAACAAGATTCACGATTCTGAACAAAGTCAACAAACCGAATCCAATTCAATAATGAATGACCTAATTTATTCAATTAAACAAACGCTTTAAAACGAATTAACCATACAAGGTCAACTAGCGATTCATTCCAATATGATTTAGTCAAAGTTTATTCCATTAACCATAAAAGACAAAACGAATTTGATGAATCGATTATTGAATGTTCATAATGTTGATTGCTTTATTCAACGATCCAAATTACAAGATACCTAATAACCTGGCTCTGATACCACTGAAGGATTATGGTGTTATTCAAGGTTCAATTCCCAAATTGCAACCTAGCACATAATCTTAAACAGATCTAGGTTCTTGTAACTGAATCATAAACACAAACCTGGACATTACCTTTTGCAGCGGAATGATTGTAATGTCGAGATCAACGAACAGATGAATCACCTATTCCTCCTTGAGTATCCACACTCTTACAAGAAAGGGATGGCTGCTAGACCAAAGAGATGGATCAGATCAGAGAGAGAGGTTGAGAGAGAGACACTTACGGCCATAGAAAGAAATCGTAAAAAGTGATGTGTGTCACATAGGGTTTTCGATTTTGTCTCTCTAATATGGGCCTCTCATCCCTCACATGGGCCCAAGGAATTATCCTAATGGCCCATTGGGATTTTGGGCCCAAGACACAAATACAGGCTAAAGCCTGTATCTTGTCTGGTCCAATTCTCTGATCTAATACAGTAAATGCCATTGCATCTTACCGTATTAATTCCATTTAACTTTCCCGTTAGCTATGGTGTGTGACCCTTCGAGATCATACAATACTGGTAATAAGTCCTAAACTTATAGATCAAGAGCGGACTCTAGCAAGCCATCATGATCACCCAGTATTTATGACTTATGTCTGATCTCGACACTTATCATACTTTCTAGAGATAGTACGGTAGATTTCAGGACATTCCCAACAGACAAACCTGGAGATTCATGTATAGGAGAATCAATGGCAATATTGTTCGACTCCAAAGATGTATACTCGACACGAGATGATATTAATATACATTTAATAGAGGCGACACCATCTTTAAAATTTTCAAAATTCTTAACAATATTCCAAAATTTTCAAAATTCTTAACAATATTCCAAACATGCTCAAATTTCCAACTTGTTTTGAAGTTTGAATCTTTTTGAAACATTAATTTAGCTTGATTGAGCTGCATATCATTAAAAATAAAATTCTATTATCCATAAAATATAAAAATACAAATCCTCTATAAAAAATATAAGAATACATATACAAGAATAAATGTAATAGCTATATTTAAATACTTACAATATCATCATTTGAAGCACCACTTGGACGTCTATTTTCACATTGTCTTATGCATGAATGTAATTTCTTCGTTGCTCTCTCAATAGGTTGAATTCGAGATTGAATGGATCTTTTTAAACGTTCACTCCAAGTCGCATTTTTTCCACTCTCGTAAGCTTCTATCACACGAACCCAAAATTGATCAGATGATTGGTAAACACCCTTGAATGGATCTTGAGAAATTTCCATATAAACTCACATAAAAGCCTATCTTCTTCTTGAGAGTACCCAGAAGAACGAATAGACGTTTTCTCACTCAAATGTAAATAGTATAGAATGTTCAATGTTGTGAATGAAAGTTAAAATCCATGATGCTATTTATAGATGTATACATCTCTAGCTTTATCAATTTATATTTTTATATCTTTTTTTTTTTAACACGCACAATACATTTATTAACTATTGAGTCAAGCTTTTCTGACTATTCGTGTACGAGTCTACGAGATGGGAATTGGTTCACTTGACTAATGCATGTAATTTTCAGAAAAATCAATACATCGATTTGTAAAAAAAGCCTACATTTTTGAATATGGAAAGAGAAGGTTTATCCATAAGCTACACTTTCCCTTAGAGATTAGTCTGAACTTTTTTATAGGTTTGGGATACCTTCAAATTAAAAAAAAAAACTACATTTTGATTGGCAATTGTTGTTTGACTTGTGCATGTAATGTTCAACTCCTGCATGCAATTGATTTCTGAGGCATTGGACTCGTTGCATGGAGGTTTTGGTGGGAATTACAACTTTTAATTCATAGATTAAAGAATTGAAACAATACACACAACCTTGATATTCAAATAAGTTGGTGGAACACAATAAATAAAGATTGTCTTACGGATAGTTCTATTTTTTAAATAATAATATTTTACTTATTTCACATTTCTATAAATACCTCTAGAACTCTATGTTTGGCATCATAATCCAATAAATTTCTATTACTTTGTTCATCTTTTTTTTTTCTTCTCTCAAAAATGAATTTCAATTTTAGTAATCTACCAAATTTTCATACTTCATCATCCTCTACAAATGATGATGAAAATACGGAAATCATCAATAGTCTTGATCATGACGAAGAAGCGATACATCTTGCTATTGCGAATAACAACTCGGTCGTCCAATTTTTCCTCTCTCAACAAGAAAACCAGGTGATCCATGGTGGCTCAGTTTCTGGACGTTCTTTTATCCACCACGATCGAGAAAGTGCACATGATAGATTATTCAATGATTATTTTTCAGAGGCCCTGGTTTACAATAATATTATATTTCGTAGGAGATATCGTATGTCTCGTTCCCTATTCGTCCGTATTGTTGATGCAGTTGAAAGACATGACAAATACTTCATGCAGCGAAGGGATACAATGGGTAGGCTTGGATTATCGTCCCTTTAAAAAGTAACGGCCGTGTTTCGGATGCTAGCATATGGTCTTCCCGCATATGCCACATATGAGTATGTAAAGATAGGCGAATCAACAGCAATCGAAAGCATGAAAATATTTTGTCGAGCAATTGTGGATATATTTTCAGAGCAGTACCTACGATCACCAACACCTAATGACATTTCTAGACTTCTTCACATTGGTGAAAAACGGGGTTTTCCACGAATGCTTGAAAGCTTAGATTGCATGCACTGGAATTGGAAAAATTGTCCTACCGCTTGGGCTGGACAATATGTAGGTCGTAATGGCTCACCTACTATAATTCTTGAAGCTGTGGCAGATTATGATCTAAGGATATTGCATGCATATTTTGGAATGCCAGACACTAATAATGATATCAACATGTTGGAGTCTTCCCACCTTTTCTCCAATCTTTCTCAAGGTATTGCTCCTCCCATTCATTATATCATCCAAGGAAAGGAATATAATATGGGTTATTATTTAGCTGATGGTATATATCCAAAGTAGTTCACCATAGTGCAAACTATTCACGGGCCAATGAGTCCAAAGAAAAAATATTTTGCTACACAACAAGAGGCATGTAGGAAAGACGTCGAATGTGCATTTGGTGTTCTCCAATCACGTTTCGCCATTGTGAAAGGACCGGTTCGTTTTTGGAAGAATAATGTGTTACATGACATAATGAATACATGTGTAATTTTACATAACATGATAGTCGAGGATGAGCGTGATCTCAAAGCACCAATTGGATTTGGAAGAGAAGATCCACCTCCAGATGTCCAAATAGCAGATGATGATAATATCCGGTTCCAAGAGTTTTTTGGTCGATTTAGAAAGATCAAAGATAAAGAAGCTCATTTTTTACTTCGAAATGCATTGATAGATCATTTTTGAGAAAGATATAGTAATGATGATGCTTAAATAAAAAAATTAATATGTTTTATTTTTATTTTATAATGTATTGAAGTTTTTTTTATTTAGTGAATTTTAGTTTAAAATAATTTCATCATTAATGGAAGTTTTGCGGAAAAAAACAAAAAAACAAATGAGGTCAATTTGTAAATTTTATAACTAAAACACATTAATAACAAAATAAAAAGAATCTATTTAGAATATTCTATTTATGAAGTAATACATTGGAGATGGTCTTTTAGAATATAAAATGACCGTCATTCTCCTATAAAAAATCACATTTTACACTCACTAGGTGATTTCCACTAGCTTTGTTTTAAGAAGTATCTCATAATACTCTAGGTTTATCATAACTATAGACTCAATCATTAAAAAACCACAATTATTCTCTCACACTTACATTGAAGCACTATTTATCATCATAGGAACTGGATAGAGACAAAAGTCTCATAGTGCTTTGGCATATTCAGTTTGATTTAGTTTTCTCACTGAACCTATTTCTTGGAATCTCCGGTCATTTAGGTAGGTTTATCCAAACCTTCTCTTAAGTCATGGGCTGTAACGCCCCTTTCCCATTATCCGCTGACCGTCGAGCTGACTGGTCAACAATCAAACAAGAACATGACCAATTCGAACCCGAGCAAGTCAAACAGGAAAAGATCGCCATAAGACGAAGCCAGATACATATCGGTTTGAGACAAAGGCTCGCACTAACCCGTCTTTGACCCCGGTATCCTCACTTTCGTAGTACAAAGCTTCACAACTTGTACTACTTCCGTGAGTTGTGTCGGTTCGGACTAAACACAATACCAGGGAAGCATATTCATTTCTGAGTAAATCAAACATTACATAACGTTTAACCGTCTTTACAAATCAATTTACCAATCTACAAAAACAACACCCAAATCTCAATACAAAATTGGCGCCAAAGCCGAACCGAAGGAAAATCCATAATCATCGAATCAAAATACCGCAACAAGCGATCCCGAAACTACACCGAGGACCTCCCGCGTCCGTTGATGCTAAACCTGAAAAACACAAAAGAGTCTAATGAGCGATCTAAGATCATCCAGCGAGTCGGTTCCCCAATAAGGCTTCTGTTCTATTTATCAACTACAAATTCCCGCCCAAAAACCCCAAAATAACAAACAACACAACAAACAGCCGATCACGCACTACCACGTCGTGTCAAAACCACAACACACAAGCACTTGCCAAAAGGAAGAGAAAGCGATTAGAGGAAATCGGAATCACTGCGGCACATGCTCTCGATTGAGACTCGATCTATCTATCCCGCAATACCAAACACACCAACACAACACTGGGCCACTACGATCTTGGTAACTTCCACGGGTTTACACCATTACCGACATGGTAACTAACCCACGACTCCTAGACGTAAACACAAAGTCTCATGACCTAGGACACTGTTCTCAGCCCGTCGATACACAATGACTCGGGCTACCCCGTAGTAACCTAACTTTCCATGCGATTCGGCCCTAGGACATGAACCCGTATTCTCCGAATCACACACCTACCGGCGTCACTCAGTAGGTTAACGCCATAATCGGAATCACCACCCGAAGGCCCACGATCCGATTAGGCAACTTCCCGAGGATCCAATCGGGTCGGAAGTACCGAAGCGTATCCACTTACCTAGACTTGCGGGATCTAACGCACCCTAGAGTCCTAGTGCAGAAATGTAAACACACAGACTCGCTCGGACTCTAGCAATCATACTCAATCAAAAATCAACAATAAACTCAACACCATGTCCCGCAAGTATACTCACACTCACCAACACCTTCACCCTGACCCGGCACCGTACCAAGTCAGCGGCTATGACTTAACCGGTCCCGCGACCAAGATAAGTGTCCACACGAATCGCTCGGCCCAACACCGAGACGATCTAACAGGCCTGCACATAAAGCTCAACACAACCACACAACAACACGATAGCACACTCACCACACAACCAGGCCTATTAGGGTTTCTAAAGTCTTTTAACTCAATCACGACCGCTACCTTGGATTAGCGGATTGCTAATCCGTAGACGGCTCGCCAATCACAACACTTCCCTTTTTCTTAACATTTCCTAAGTATCTTTTATCAAATCCCCGATCCGTCGGTTTAGAGCTAGAAGCTTACTAAACTCCCCGACGTCTCATCTTTCCTTTACTTAATCCGTTTCTTTCTCTTCAACCTCTATTAAACCTAATCCTGATATCATTCCATACGCTATACGTGCGTTAGGTTTAATTCCATATTTTAATACCGTCTTAATTCCCGTACTTAGATTCATTCGATAACGTTCTTCTAATACATATATATGCATATACAACCCTATCATGCCACGACTATATGTATGCACCAACCAACGCTACTACCAACCTAACGACACACAACAGGTTAAATCCTTTTAATTCTCACGATCCTAACATGCGTCTTAAACCCTAACCGGTTTATCGTTAATTCAACCATTCAATTCTCAAATTCAATCAAATCACATTCGGGTATGAAAACACCTAGATCTACGGTTTCTCATTTCCCGATCTATATGATTCTATCTACGGTGTTTGAGCCGATTTATAGTGATTTAGGTCTGAATGGCGGATCGGATGCGGATACGAGTCCCGGGACCCCGAACTAAGACCCGAACCTCCCGAATACCCAATCACGAACTCCTGAACACTCCGGATCACTGAACAGCAGTTTAACCGAGCGTTGACCGGCCCGGTTTCCGTCGTTTACCGGCGTTGATCGCGTTGACCAGCATCGTTGACCGGCGTTGACCGTTGGCCGTTTACCTCGTCCATTGACCAGACCTAAACCAGTTGACCCAATTCTTGAACCGGCTGAACCAGTGAACCGAAATCCAATTGACCGGTTTAGGTAATCCGGGTCAAAGTCAACCGTTGACCGAGACTTGACCGGTTAACCTAAACTGATCCAAATTCAACCAAACTAACTCCAATCTTGAACCAAACCAGCTGGACCAATCCACTGAAGAACCTTCGGAAGAGAGAGACGGCGGAGGAAGAATTCTAGCAGCTTCTCCGGCATTGACCGGCGGCGGCTGAACGTTGACCACGACGGAGGAGGTGTTTTCCGGCGACTCAAGTGATGCTCTACACACAAAACTGATCAGAATAAAGAGATTTATCTATCTGTAGCTTCAAAAGGTCAAGATCTAGTGAAGGAAGAGAGAGAACCCAAGAAACCCTAGTCACCGCGGCTCTCTGGTCAGATTACGGCGAGCTCCGGCGACGGAGGCGGTGGAGTATGTCTAGGGTTTTAGAGGAGAGTGAGAGGAAGCTATTGGGCTTTGCAGAAGTGAATTTGAGTTTACAGTTTAGGAGTTATGGCTTTTCTTGTGGTAGAAGGTATTTAAGAACACAGTGTTCTTGAGTCTTCAAAGGGATTTTCTGGGATTTTTGTGTGTTTCTGGAGAGAGTATAGAGGTATGGCGACAGAGAGAAGCTAGAGAGAAGTTCTGATCATCCCAAATGAAGCTAGATTCATGAATAGTTTGAGGTGAAAGGTTATTCTTTGCATGTAACATGAACCATGCACCAAATGTGAGCTTCACACCTCATAAGGAAGTGGCTGGCGACCTAGGGGTGAGACATCTGTCTATGGATCTTCTCTCGATCCACAAAAATCAGCCCAAAACAGGGCCCAATCCATTACTAAACCCATTTTGCAAGTTGTCTTTGTTTCCTCGGTTTCGCGATTAAAGTTTTAGAAAATCCTTCCCCATTTTCATAAATCCCAAAACTTAAAAAAACAGATTCTACCTTATTTTAGATGAATTTAACAACTTGAATCACTTCATTTGGAGTTTTCTAACTCTGGTTATGAATTACCGAAGTTTTCTCGGTTTTCTCGGTTTTCACTCCGATAAGCCGAAAAACCCGTTTCTGCTCTGTTTCTTCTGATTCTGGTCTTTAAAATGTTCTTTATGTTTTTAAAAGAGAACATTTGGCCCGTCTCGGCTTCCGTCTTAAACTTTGACAAAATTACTATTTTGCCCCTGGGTTTAGCAAAATTACCTTCGTACCCATGTTGACTTTTCTTCTGGCATTTGACCACATTTTTGAAAACAGGGTATTATGTGGGCTTTTGAGACGTTTTCCCCTCCTCCATGTATTTCCTAGGATAACTTAGAATCATGCAGCTTTGCATTTATCATTTTATTAAGAGTTTAGAACTTTTGTCCCACAACCCCATTGAATGTAAATGAATAATGATCTGTTTTTCTTTTCTTTTTAAGGATAATGTCATTTTCTTGAAATGCATTTTTCCTTATCAAAATCAACTTGTAACACCCGTCCCGTCGGATCCAGCAAACGACTCATCGACTTTTCAAGCCATTTTCCAAAAACTAGTGACCCAAGTTATAAACTAAAATCCAACACTTAATTCTAAACAATTTACTTTATTAAAATCAAAACCTGAGTCTTACAAAGGAAAAGCGAACTGAAATAGACATAACATGAAAAACGAAAGCATCGCATAAGTCTTACTGAAATAAAGGAAAGACACCAAAAGTTCCCACTTCCCAAAACACGGCACCACACCCGACCGTCTACTCCTGCAACTCTCCAGGATTACTTGCAAAACAAACAACAAAGGAGATCTGAGTAATTAGTTCAATACCAATAACCAGTGAGTGCAGGCTCTAGGAACCCACAATCTCATAATACACTATCACAACAACAAGCAATAAGTCCAAGGCTAATAACACCTTGCACCCAAAGCCCAAAGGCTCGCAATCAACCTACAACTAGTTACTTGTCCGTAGGCGCGACTACGCCCCCCCCAAGCCTAAATGCCTCCAACATCAAACAACAGCAGCCCACAGGCTTCCAGCACCACTACAACAGCGGGAGGGCTCGTCAGGACCCTCCTCCGATGATATAGGACACTTACGAAACTCACCTCGCACCGTGCCCTGCAACCAATTTCGACCACAACATAATCCAAACAAGCCATCAAACACAAACAACGTTTTCGTTTTAAGTGATAACCTATCTTTTAGGTGCTTTCAATCGCATCAACAGAAATCATCCGCCAGATCTACTCTACCTAAGAAGATATTATTAACAAAGGACTCACTAGTCAATTATTGAGATAGAATATGGTAGAGATCACGACCGGTCCTCACCTTAGTCCATATCTGAGATACCGAAGTAGATCTGGAGATTCTAACGACAGATCTTGAGATCCTGCAAATAGACTTGGGGTTTCAGACAGTAGATATAGAGAAAGAGAGAACAAATCTAGGGTTTCAGGCAACATATATGAGAGAGAGAGACTGAGGGAGATACGGTTCAGATCTATAACTTCCAACGGATCATATCTGATCTAGAAGCACAAATCTGAAGCAGATCTGAGATCTATAAGCAGAGATTAAGGTATATATGAGATATGAGATTTTAACCTTAGAAACGCGAAGAACGGAGGGCTCTGCACTCAAATGAACCGAGAAGACGATGACTGGGAGTTCGGGAATGAAGACGGGATCGACGGAGAATTCCGGCAAAAATTCCGGCGATAAACGGCGGCGGCGCGGTGGCTCCGGGTGGTGGCGACACGGCGGATCTGGCGAACTGGCTCCGGCGGTAGTTAGTGGCTGGCCGGTGGTCATCAGCTGGCTGGCTCCGGTCGCAGACAGAGCTTCGTTGTCTCAAACTTTGTGAAAAATGAGGGAGGCTCCTCTCTTTTTTATAGAGAGAAAGCCTAGGGTTTATTGAATTAATGAGTTGGGCCTTAGGATTTTGGCCCATACCCACTTCATCTTGGGCCATAGGATTTGGGCCATTACAATTCTCCCCCACCAATTGAGAATTTGTCCCCTAATTCATTCTGCCATTGGATTCCGCAAACAACTCGGGATTGGTTAACTTAAACTGCAGCTCAGGTTCCCAAACTTCATCTTGGATTCCGTCTCTCTCCTAATGAACCAATACAATCTTGGTTCTTTTTCCATTAAACTCTGACTCCCAACGATCCCCAATTCTGACCGGTTTACTAGTCACTGACCAATTATGGTGGACATCTGATGGCAGCTTTGGCAGGATCAATTCCGGTTCAAGAACAACCTTCCACATAACATAAACATGGAACACATTGTGAAAATCTGACAGCTCTTGCGGTAACTCTAACCTATACGCCACCACTCCAACCCTCTCTACTATCAAAAATGGTCCCATATACCTTGGCCTCAACTTTTTCAGCTTGCGCTTGGGATTGTTGCTCCGGAATGTCCTCATCTTGAGATACACCGAATCTTCCACAACGACCATTAGATTCCTTATGACGCTTGTCCACAAAACTCTTCTGGCGGTCGTGGGCCTGCTTCAGCCTTTCCTTGAGCAATGCCACTTGCTCGACTGTTTCCTGAATCATCTTTGTCTCTAAGAACTGTTGTTATACATAGGGGTTCTTACAGGGTCGACCAAACAGAGCCTCGTATGGCGAAATCCCTATGCTCAAATGGTAACTATTATTGTACGAAAACTCGACCAACGGCATAAACTTAACTAGTTGCCTTCCCAATCCAACACACATGCTTTTAGAATATCCTCCATTGTCTGAATGGTCCGCTCAGACTGTCCATCGGTCTGCGGGTGATATGCCATGCTAAGAAGTACCTTCGTACCCATCACTTTTTGAAATGCTTTCCAGAAGATAGAGGTGAACTTCAGATCTCTGTCTAAGACAATACTGACTTGTGAACTGTGTAACTTCACTATGAACTCGACATACTTCCACGCGAGAACCTCAGTTCCATCCATTTTCTTTATAGCCAGAAAATGTGCATACTTAGTGAGTCGATCCACGATTACCCAAATTGCATCCTTCCTTCCTGTTGTCCTTGGTATCCTGGTAACGAAGTTCATTGTCACTATATCCCATTTCCATTCTGGTATATGTAACCCTTGTAACAATCCATTGGGAACCCTCCTTTCGCTCTTGACTTCCTGACAGTTCTGACACTGTGAAATCCACGTTTTCACATCCCTCTTCATTCCTTCCCAATGGTAGTACTGCTTGAAATTCTGATACATCTTGTGGTTCCTGGGGTGAATCAAAAACTGGGACTGGTTAGCTTGCCTTAAAATCACGTTCCTCAACTCCTTGACTTTCGGCACACAGACTCGGTTCTTGAACTTGATCGTACCATTGGTCGCGGTGTGATATCCAATCAATTCCTTCTCGGACATCACCTTCAGGGTTCCATCCTGCGGTTGAGCCTCTTTGATCTTTCCTAACAAGTCAGCCTGGTCCAATGTTTCCAACCCGGTTGCTCCCTCTTCTATCGTGGTGGCACACAACCACAATTCTGCTAAGGTCGTTTATAATTTCTGCACTTCCTGGTTTTCCGACACGAAAATCTTTCACCTGCTTAGAGCATCAACTACCTGGTTAGCCTTTATAGGGTGATACTCGATCTCAAGATCGTAATCTGCTAAGAGCTACATCCATCGGCGCTGCCTTAAATTCAGATCTCCTTGAGTGAAGAGGTACTTCAAACTCTTATGGTCCGTGAATATCTTCACCTTCTCCCCGTACAGATAAGCACGCCATATCTTAAGCACAAAGACCACTGCTGCCAACTCCAAATCATGTGTGGGGTAGTTAACCTCGTGCTTCCTTAACTGTCTTGATGCATAGGAAATCACCTTTGCTTCTTGCATCAAGACACATCGTAATCCAACTCCGGATGCGTTCGTGTAGACTACATATGGTATTCCTGGCTTTGGTAGTACTAACACTGGAGTTTGAGTCAACAACTCTTTTAGTTGCTCAAAATTCAATGCGCACTTTTCCGACCATACAAACTTGACATCCTTTCCTGTCAAGACCGTCAATGGCTTAGCTATGCTGGCGAATCCCTCCACGAACTTACTATAGTACCCAGCCAATCCGAGGAAACTACGCACATCGGTCACATTCTTCGGTTATGCCCAGCTGGTGATAGAAGTGTGTTGGAATCCCTAGGATCCAGGGTCTGGGTGATTGAATCCAAGAACTGACCTCGTGATTACCTGGAGATTGGCAGCGGAAATTGGAGCAGGTAAACGAGATCTAGAGCGCCTCAATCGCTGCGCCTCTATCGTAGTCCACACGCACACAAGCTGGAATCCGCCGGGATGCTAGTACCGGTGACCAGATCTCCTGGGATTCTCTACGTGTTTCTCGAGGAAGAGGGTCCATTTTTCTATCAAGAAAACTTGTCTGCGACGGCTCTCTCACTTTAGGTCGTGTAACCTGGCCCCTATAAATAGGTCCACGGTTTACAAACCGTAACATCAGTTACGGTATCGACCTTGTGTCGATAGTTGCACCCAATGGCAACGATCGACACACCTCTTGTATCGATCGACGCACCAATGGCATTGATCGACACACCTCTTAACACACGAATTCAATGTGTATCCAATACACATTGATCGGACCATATGCCAATGATCAATTCCCTACAGAAGCGTATCCAACTTGCTTAGGTGTGTGACCCTTTAGGTTCACACGATACTAGAAATGAGTTACAACTCATTTGTCATAAGCGGTTTCTAGCAAAACATTATGACTACCCAGTATCATATGAATTGTCCGATCTCGACAATACAACTATCTTTAGAGTAAGTACAATGTGATTTCAGGACATAATCCCAACAATCTCCCACTTGTACTGGAATCATCTATTCCCATAATCCCTTTGTCGCTATATCTCGATATGGCATAAGGCAATAAACTGTGTCATCCTTATTATGGCCAACATCATGTTCATCGAACTTCTGATCTATACTGATAAAACAAACGACTGACAATCACCTCGTTTGAGCACGGCCATGCATTTTCTCAATATCAAATCTTCGATGGGCCCTGAGATATTTATCCCCTGTTGTATAGGAGGGACAAATCCCTTCTTGTTCCATCCCTGTTTCTACATATACTTCATGATATGCCTGAGCAATGTCTTTATAGCCGCCATTTACGGATCGACGTTTGACAAGGTCAAAGTGCACTAATTCATATACTAGAAGGCATGATGAACTCAGGTCTAATGACTATACTCTATAGTCGTAATGAGAAACTCTCATGACACAGATATAACTATCCTGTAGAGTTCTCATTAGTGGGTCATGTCCGATCATATGTTCACCAACATATATCTATGTGACTGACTGTGATACTCATATCATTGACTCCATGAAACTTAGTCAACAGTCACCTCACAAGCTAGTCTCTCGCGATTATCAGTGTCCTACTTTGACAATCTCGACTAGGGACAATCATAATTTATGTCATCCTTTTACTTATAGGGTTTCATGATCAAGTCCTCAACTTGATGTCCTATAACATGAACATAAAATACTTGGGACCATTATTTAATCATCCAATGATCAAATAATGCTGATGTCAGTTTTTCATAATCATGACTACATCATGTCTATCTGAACATCATAACTAACATAACTCCCACTAGAATCTAGACCACGTCTTCAGATATCTAGTACCTACAGCAACAGCATGAAACTCATGCTTAGGTTGTGAGAGATGCTGTGGTGTTCTTGCTTGGAGCCATTCCAACAAACCACACTGCTGTTCTTTAATAAGCACTATTCTGCGGTCCACTGCTTGGAGACCTTTCCAACAGATAGCCCCGCTACACAGACAAAGAGACATAAACAAGTGGGAACCGTGAATCATCTTTGTCTGTCTAACTACTCTTAACAGATTCGTCATTTCCTCAGTTGTACAAGAACCTATCCTTAGTGTTTCTCAAACACTTGGGGATATTCCTTACAACTGTCCAGTGACTCTCACCGGAACATATTGGCATCTTCTCGTCATGCTATATGCATAAACTGCATCTATACGAGCGCTAAATATGGCATTTATTATGGATTCTATTGCTGAAGCATAAGGAATCACACTCATAGATACTAGCTCAGCCAGTGTCCAAGACACTTCATCTTGCTAAGATTATTGCCATAAGACCTTTGGTATGAAGCTGTTCTTGGAGTCATGCATATTTGAACTGTCCAGTACCTTATAATCATAAGGATTCTGACAGTTCCAATTAGCTCTTCTGATCCATCTCAATGGATCCATATTCCAAGAACTTTCGCGCCTTCTCCCACGTCTATCATTGAATTTGACTTCCGACCCAAACCTTGACTAGACTTCAGCGTCGGAACGTCGTTTATGAGATTAAGTGTGTTATAAACATACAGTTTTGAGAATTGCAACTATGCTCCCACTTGTTTACTTGTTAACGCACGGTTTCTATTCGTTCCTGATCGAGTCAAAGCCTTTGACCGTTTTAACAGAACATAGATTCCAACTCCAAGATGTTTGCCTCAATCTATAAATAGATCGGCGAAGCTAACATGCATACCTAGCAAATTTTCGGAGTTGGGGCTCACCATCGCTTCTTTGAATTTCGCATGCTCGTCACTTTTCAATGATCATCAGTTCACGGCAATCGGTCATGAGGAATCACCCTCGGATTAGTGACGGATCCATCAGGATCAGCGAGATTTCGGCTCCACAGGTGTGGATCCTACATCACTCTGTAGATCCAACCGCTGCTTTCCCTTAACAGGTTGAACAGCCTCCTGTGTTGCTCGAATTTCTTCGAGCTGTACTTTTACTCCCACTGTTCTTCTTGAAAAACAGAGTTCCGAACAACAAAACTTTGTTCTCGGATTGGTTGCAAAAGTACTAAGCCTCGGTTTCCCTAGGACAACCAGCGAAGCAGCCTCTATCAGATTTGGGTTCAAGTTTGTTTGTTGACAACTGCCTTACACAAACCTTGCAATCCCAATTAATCAGTAAAACATACTTGGAAATCACCCAGTCCACATCCAATGTGGTGTCTTTAAACTGATTCTGATAGAAACATAATTTTCGTAAACATATTCATTTTAGAGCGTATTTTAAAAGATTATGGAAGATTCTTGTGACTCATCATCAATCAGAGCATATCTAATAAGATCCGATTCTTTCTGTTAGATGATCACCCAATTCTTGACTCAAGTATTTTCCTCCGCGATTCAATCGAGGATCTCAACACTTCTGTCAAATCGTATCTACACTTCATCTTGGAACTCCTCAAGGGATTCCTGTTCGTGTCTCATCAAATGAACACAGTCATACTTTATTGATGCCATCAATAAGGTAATGAAGTACAGAAGATTTCCTTTGGCACTAATGCTCATCGGGCCGCATACATTAGTACGTTTAAGGCCCAATAAGCCTCTGGCCCGTTTCCTTTAGCTCTGCTAAAAACGCCTAAGTCATTTGGTCCAGTGAACATAATTCATGTCTCAAATGATTTACAATCAAATGAGTCCAAAACGATGGAACTTTTGAATCCGCTTCACTCTATGTGGTTAAATGACTATGCCAAAGAAAAGTCGAGTTCGAGTCATCAGACTCAAACCATTATTATTTGTGTTATATTCAAAATTACGCTGGTTTAAGATATAAAACCCATTCCAAACGAGGTGCTACCATATGATATTTCATTGAGATCTAAAGAACAAAACTTGTCTTTTATCAAAATGAAAAACATCCAAATTCTTTACAAGAAAATGAAAGACATTTCTGCTCAAGGCAGATACATAGTAGCAATTACTTAATTTCTAAAACCAAGTATGAAAGGCTCCTACAAGTGGAGAATCTCTACGGCTCATACATCAACCATTGCTTCATACCAGACACGCAGTTCCACTTGCCCTTTCTTCAACGTTCTACTGTCGCTTAGGTCCTGCATATTTCAAAAATATCAGTACCACAACTAGTATCTCATACTTATGTAGAACTTGAATTAATAACACAATACCTGAAGAAGAAGTACCATACATCTCCTTCATCTCTTGTGAATCTTCCAAGAATTTAATGCAATCTCTCTTCTAATGTCCTGACTCATCGCAGTAGAAGCATTTTCTAACACCCGACGGGCCTGACTTGGGCTTATAAGATGACACATGCTTATCCTGATTCCAAATCTGGACGGCCCTGCCTCTACCCTTGCCAACACAAGATTTCTCAAATCTTTTACCCTTCTTGATGTCTTGATCTGCTGTTTTGAGCATGCCATGCAGCTCAGTCAACGTCTTCGTCAAGTATTTCTTGATATAGTTCTCAATGAACTTATCATAGCTTGACGGCAGTGACTGCAGAATGATGTCAGTGGCCAACTATAAGCTGACTGAACATTCCAGTTTCCCCAGGTTATCAATGTAACCCATCATTTTAATGACATGAGGACTTACTGGAGCATCCTCTGGTAGCTTGCACCCAGTGAGAGACTTCACCATCTGGAATCTCTCAACTCGTGCCAGGTCCTGAAACTTCAGTTTCAGGTTGGTGATCATCTTTATTTGCGACTCCATGTTCTCGTATTGACTCTTCAAGTCCGAGTTCATGGTAGCCAACATCAGATCACGCACATCTACCACATCAATATAATGCTTATTCCAAACATCATATACTGCATTCGAGCGATTTGTCCCAAGCCTTTCTGGAAGAGCTTTCTCAAGGATATATTCCTTACTCTCCTGCTTGAGGATTAATCTCAAATTGCGATACCAATCCAGGAAATTTGACCCATTTAACTTGTCCTTCTCAAGGACGGGTCGTAACGAGAAGGTAGTTTTAGACATAGGCTGAACATTTTAATCAAAGAAAATTTTAGTTATGATTTCAGAAAATGAGGAATCTTATCCAATAAGAAAACTCACATTATATTCAAACAATGTTTCCTCGATGAATATAATAATCCAAGATCCATACATCACTAAAATCCGAGTGGACGACTCGTCTTCACCCAGAGTTTAGCAATCTAGGTAAGCAAATCATTGCTAATTGTACTCAGTACAACTCTCGGTCGTAGATGAGACAAACTATGTCTATTCCACTCTGATGTCTCCGGGCCCAGAACTTCTGATAGCCTAGTCAAGTAAAACCAATCTTTTCTGTCTTGTGATCACTGACAGTTGCACTGCAAGTCTGTCAATGACCACCTGCCTTACTCATGTTGCAGTGGATACCAAGGACTCCAAGACTATCCAACAAACGACACGAGTCTTGACAGTAGACAAGATTGGGCAAGACATCAAGATCACTTGATATTTAGTTGAGGAAATGGAACTTTAAAAGATTAGTAATTCAATCTCTTAGGTCATGCAATAGTTGATGTCAAGCACTGCAAGACCATCAACACTACTACCTGCCTTACTCATGTAATTATGGACACCAAGCTCTTGGCAAGACTATCCAACAACGAAACGAGTCTTGACAGTTGACCATATTGAAAAACTAAGCTTCGGTCTAACACACATCCAATGTGTATTAAATAGGTTTAGAACACTTTTAACTTTTAATTTCAATTAAGTTTTACTTGTTCTAATTTAAGTGGGTTAGGTCATTTGGTTCGGTTTTTCAATCATCTGGTTCAAAACCAAACGATTACGGTTCGCATCGTCACCACGCGCATCGACTGACACACTTGGTCGACATTTGATATGCAACCTTTACCAACCCTATAACCGGTCTTAGACCAATTGCGATAACCGGTCCAATCTAATTGAACCGACTTATCCAATCAAACTGATCTTGACTAATTAAATCGGTTTATTCCAATTGAGATAACTAATTCAATCCAATTGAATCAATTCATCCAATTTAAACCGATCTGACCTACCTTAACCAAGCATGATAACCAATTCAATCCAATTGAACCGATTAACCAATCGCAAGGACTGTGTCGACCGACACTAAACCTGTGTCGATCGATACAGTAGGGTATCAGGGAATTTTAATCGAATTAAACCGACATAACCATGCGAGATAACCGGTTCAATCCAATTGAACCGATCTATTCTTTCGCACAGCCTGTGTCGATCGATGCACCCAGTGTGTCGATCGACACAGTGCGATTTCTAAATCGAAACCCATTGTTTTAATTAGGCGAATTCGCGGTTTGTGTCGATCGACGCTATGCGAAAACACAATTGCTTTTGCATTTTCGCGCTGCATCGATCGATACACCCAGTGCACCGATCGATGCTGTGCGAAAACCCTAAATCAGTTTTGCCGTTTTCGCTCTGCATCGATCGACACACCCAGTGCATCGATCGATGTTGTGCGAAAACACAGTTCTTCGTTTTCGATATTAACAAATCCGAGATTCTTATTAACAAAACGAATCCAAGCTAGCATCAATTCAATCAAAATGCCATTTAATCGAATTCTAGGCTACTGATTCAATCTATTAAACCCTATGGCTCTGATACCACTGCTGGAATCCCTAGGATCCAGGGTCTAGGTGATTGAATCCAAGAACTGACCTCGTGATTACCTGGAGATTGGCAGCGGAAATTAGAGCAGGTAAACGAGATCTAGAGCGCCTCAATCGCTGCGCCTCTATTGTAGTCCACACGCACACAAGCTGGAATCCACCGGGATGCTAGTACCGGTGACCGGATCTCCTGGGATTCTTTACTTGTTTCTCGAGGAAGAGGGTCCGTTTTTCTGTCAAGAAAACTTGTCTGCGATGGCTCTCTCACTTTAGGTCGTGTAACCTGGCCCCTATAAATAGGTCCACGGTTTACAAACCGTAACATCAGTTACGGTATCGACCTTGTGTCGATCGTTGCACCCAATGGCAACGATCGACACACCTCTTGTATCGATCGACGCACCAATGGCATCGATCGACACACCTCTTAACACACGAATTCAATGTGTATCCAATACACATTGATCGGACCATATGCCAATGATCAATTCCCTACAGAAGCGTATCCAACTTGCTTAGGTGTGTGACCATTTAGGTTCACACGATACTAGAAATGAGTTACAACTCATTTGTCATAAGCGGTTTCTAGCAAAACATTATGACTACCCAGTATCACATGAATTGTCCGATCTCGACAATACAACTATCTTTAGAGTAAGTACAATGTGATTTCAGGACATAATCCCAACAAAGTGATCTTTCCCGGATCAACTGCTACTCCGGTCTTCGAGATCACGTGGCCTAGGAATCCATCATTCCTTTGCCAAAAGCTGCACTTGCTGAGCTTGGCGTACAACTGCTGCTTCCTGCGTGTCCAAAACTATCCAGAGGTGCCACTCAGGTTCCTCCTTGCTCCTTGAGTAGACCAGGATATCATCGATGAAGACGATAACACACTTATCCAAGTACTTCAGGAAGACGTCTTTCATCATCTTCATGAATGTTGCTGGCGCGTTGGTCAATCCAAACGGCATTACCACGAACTCGTAATGTCCATAACGGGTCTGGAATGTTGTCTTCTGAATATCCCTTTCTGTTATCTGGATCTGGTGGTACCCTAATGCAAGATCTATCTTCGAGAACCACACGGCTCCCTGCATTTGGTCAAATAGCTCATCGATCCTTAGCAATGGGTACTTGTTCTTGATGGTCACCTTGTTCAGGCCTCGGTAGTCAATACAAAGTCTGAAACTTCTGTTCTTCTTCTTGACAAACAAGATGGTGCTCCCCACTGTGAACTGCTCGGTGAAACGAATCCTTTCTCCATAAGATCCTCCAATTGCTTCTTTAACTCTGCCATCTCTGCGGATGCTAAACGATAAGGAACCTTTGACACAGGCGTCGTCCCGGCTCTAGCTCTATTGTAAAGACATCATTCCGTTCCGGAGGTGGACCTTTCAGTGGTACGAATACATCCTCGTACTCCGCAACCACCAGAATGGTATCCAAGTTAGGTGCTTCCTCTTCCTTTGTCATTGAGATGGTTGCTAGAAAGCTTCATTTCCTTTGCTGATCAACGCTTCTGCTTGCATCATGGATATGATTGATATCCCGTCCGCATTTTCATTCCTTTAAAAATGATCTTCCCCTCTTCGCGAAGAAAAGTGACGGTCGCCTTGGCGCAATCCAGTATGGCCTGGTGCTGCACCAACCAATCTATTCTCAGGATGACTTCATAACGACCCAACTCCACTTGCGCTAGATCCGCAGGTAATTCTACTCTGGCTACCGTTACTAGCACTTCTTCGAAGATTCCCCTGCCTGCTACTTTCTCCGATCCGGTGGACTCGACCTTTATGACTGAAGGAATTTCTAGCAGTTCCTAATCCAATTAGGCAACCCTAGTCTGAATTCCAAGCCTAGGATCTAGGGTTCATGTAATTAAATCATTGGGATCTCAGAATTACCTGGTGATTTGCAGCGGAAGATTTGCATATAATCGAGATCTAGAGCGCCTCAAATGCTGCGCCTCTACTGGTATCCACACGCACACAAACTGAACAGAAGGGATGCTAGTGCCTTTAGAGATCAGATCTCTCGAGAGGTTTTTGTTTCTTTTCTTGTGGCTGTGAATTAGGTTAAGATCGAGTTTAGGTCGACCATATATCTTATATATGTCGACTTAAACCACAACGGAATTAACCAACGATTAAACCGAATTAATCTGGTAATCCGCGAGTCGTGTCGACCGACACACTCTCTGTGTCGATCGACACTGTCGATCTGTGTCGACCGACACACTTATTGTGTCGATCGACACTGTCCAGAAACTTTGTATTGAATGCATATCAAATATGCATTCACCCGATCATTACATTAATGATCAACCTCATATACTACGTCCAGTTTGCTTAGGTGTGTGACCCTGTAGGATCATATAACACTAGCAATGAGTTCTCAACTCACTGATCATAAGTGGCTTCTAGCAAAGCATTACGACTTCCCAGTGTCATATGATTGTCTCATCTCGACAGTACGACTTTCACTCAAGAGCAAGTACAATAGATTTCAGGACATTCCCAACAATCTCCCACTTGTACTGGAATCATCTATTCTATATTCCCTTCGTCACTATATCTCGATTTGGCATAAGGCAAGATCTGTGTCACCCTTATTTAGCCAAGATCATGTTTATCGAACTCCGATTTATACTGACAAGACAAACGACTGACAATCACCTTGTTTGAGTGTGGCCACACATTTCTCAGTATCAAATCTTCAATGGGCCCTGAGATATTTATCTCCTGTTATATAGGAGGGACAAATCCCATCTTGTTCCATCCCTGTTTCTTCACACGCTTCATGATACGCCCAATCAATGCCTTTATAGTCACCAGTTACGGCTGACGTTTGACAAGGTTAAAGCGGACCAATTCACATGTAAGAAAACATGATGAACTCAGGTCTAAGGACTATACTCTATAGTCGTAATGAAAACTCTCATGACACTTATATAACTATCTCGTAGAGTTCTCATCAGTGGGTCATGTCCTATCATGTGTTCTCCAACACATATCTATGTGATTGACTTTAATACTCTTATTAATGACTCCATGAAACTTAGTCATCAGTCACCTCACATACTAGTCTCACGTTGTTGTTAATGTCCCACTTTAACAACCTTGACCAGGGACCAACATAATTTATGTCATTTATTATCTATAGGGTTTCATGATCAAGTCACATACTTGATGACCTATAAAATGTCATAAATTACTTTGGGACTATTATTTAATAACCATTATTAAATAATACAGATGTCAGATTTCAATAACATAATCAAATTATGTTTATACAAACATCATATCATAACCAAAATTAATAACAACGACTCCCACTAAAATTAAGATCACATCATAAGACATATAATGCCTTTAGCAGTAGCCTGACCCTCATTCGCCTTTGCTCAGCGTGTGTCGAAAGACACTGCGTCTTGCTAAGAGTAATACCAAGAGTCATTTGCACGAAGCCCTTCTTGGAATCCTGCGTACTGGACCTGTGCAAGGCCTTATCACCATAAGTATCTTGACACAATCCAATTAGCTTATCCAATCAATCTCTATAGATTCTTATTCCAAGAATGTATATGGTTTCTCCCATATTTCTCTTCGAAAAACAACTTTCGAGTCAAGTCTTAACAGACTGAAACAATGAAATTTCATTTCCAAGAAGTAGTATGTTATCAACATACAATACTAGAAATGCAACTGCGCTCCCACTAGTCCTCTTGTAAACACACGGTTCCTCTTCGTTCCTGACGAAGTCAAACACTTTGACTGCTTCATCAAAACGAAGATTCCAACTCCAAGATGCTTGCTTATCTTCCTAGCTTCATTAGGATCAATGAAAACTTCAGGTTGTGTCATGTACACATCCTATTCCAGAATTCCATTAAGAAAAACTGTTTTCACATCCATCTGCCAGTCATCATAATGAGTGGCGGTTGCTAGGAGAATCCGAATGGACATAAGCATGGTGTCTGGGATTAGGTTTCTTCACAGTCAATACCATGAATTTACTTGAAACCTTTTGCCACCAACCTAGCTTTGTACGTCTGAATATAACCATCCATGTCAACTTTTCTTCTTGAAAGTCCATTTACTCACAATGGCTTCTACACCATCGGGTAAATCAACCTAAGTCATACTTGGTTCTGTGACATGGATCCCATTTCGGATTCAGCGGCTTTCAGCCATTTTTGGAGTCAAGGCCCATCATTGCTTCTTCAAAATTCGCAGGCCCGTCACTTTCAATGATCAATAGATCACGGCAATCGGTTACGAGAAATCCACATTTCTCGGGTTCGTGACGGATCCTTTCGGATCTGCGAGCTTCAGTTTTGTGTAAAAGTCGTGCACATATCTTATATGTATACTTTTACCACGACCTAATTAACCAATATTCAAACCGTAGTTAATTGAGTCATAAACAAAAATATTTTGGTTCGCGGTCTGTGTCGATCGATACAACGTTTGTGTCGATCGACACTTCTTCAGAAACTCGCATTTGAATGTACATCGAATATACATTCACCAGATCCTTTATAAACTTTAGGCACCACAGGTGCAGGTTCTACAACTCTTTGTAGATCCAACTGCTGCTCTTCCTCATCAGGTTGAGCAGTCTCCTGTGACTTTCGAATTTCTTCGAGTTGTACTTTTACTCCCACTGTTCTTCTTGGAAAGAAAGTCTTTCTTAAGAAAACATAGTTCCGAGCAACAAACAATTTGTTCTCGAACTGGTTGTAAAAGTAACATGCCTTGGTTTTGTTAGGACAACCAATGAAGTAGCACTTATCAGATTTGGGTGTGAGCTTATCAGAGATTAAACGTTTTATATAAGTCTCGCAACTCCAAATCTCCATGATGGATAAATCAGAAACATTTCCATTCCACATCTCATGTGGTATTTCTGTAACTGATTTTGATGGAACTCTATTTAATGTAAACTCAAACATTTCTAGAGCGTATTCTTAGAAGGATAATGGAAGGTCTAAGTGACTCATCATTTATCGAACCATATCTAATAAAGTCCGATTCTGGAGGAGTGAATTGTGAAACACTTTCACAATCTCTCAGATGATCACTAAATTCTTGACTTAAGTATTCACCTCCATGATCTCATCGTAGAGTTTTAATACCTTTGTCAAATTGATTCTGTACTTCATTTTTGGAACTCTTTGAACCTTTCAAAGATTCTGACTTATGTCTTATAAATAAGACATAACCGTACCTACTGAAAATATCAGTAAAGGTAATGAAGTACTGAAATTTTCCTCTAGCACTAGTGCTCATCGGCCCATATACGTCCGTATGTATAAAGCCCAATAAGCCTCTGGCCCTTTCATTTTTGTTCGTTCGCAACCTGTATCGACCGACGCATCGTTTGTGTCGATCGATACTACCTTTGTTGAAAGGAGCCTTCGTCATTTTACCCAATAAACTGTTGGAATTATGTCCAGTAATCTCTGTACTGTCTCTAGAAAGTAAGAGTATGTCAATGATCAGACATAAGTCATATAATACTGGGGGTCATGATGGCTTGCTAGAGTCCGCTCATGATCTATAAGTCTTGGACTTATTGCCTTTATTATATGATCCCATATGGGTCACACGCCTAAGCTAACAGGAAACAATGAAGGAACGGTTCAGCAGAAGTACGGTAAAAGTGCTAGGCATTTACTGTGCTTAGAGAGATTAAAGGGCCTGATTAAATCTAAGGGATTTAATCAGACTGGGAATTGGGCCCAAAAGCCCAAAAGGAACTAGGCATAAGTTTTATGATTAAAACTTAACCTAGCCACCTTTTTCCCCTAAGCTTTATGCGCCTCTCTCTCTCAATTTTCTGCGCCTCCCACCTCCTTGGTCTAGCAGCCAATTTCCTGAAGTGTGCGTGTGTGAACCTTTGGAGGAGCTGTCTCTTGGCGGTTCTGCTGATCTCTGACCCATACCTCTCCATTCCGCTGCATAACAAGGTATTAGGTGAGATCTTTTATGATTCAGCAAGAGAACCTAGATCCAAGCATGTTTAGTAGGATCAATCAATGAGAAATTGAATCAGGATATACTAAACAATCCTTCAGTGGTATCAGAGCCATTGGTTCTATTAGGATTTCTTGTTTAGAATCATGTTTAGGTTGTTTAGAAGTGTTTGAATCAATCTATGATAAGAAAACACTTAAGAAACAAAAGAATTAAAACCTAAACTAGAAATCGCATGATCCGATCTATATGAATCGGTATGCGTCGGAATGATGATCGCCAAAGGATCACCATGTCCGGATCGTGTGATGCACGGTGGACCGATCACCCAAGTGGATCGCATGGATCGATCGACGATCGCATGGATCGACGGCGATCGCGTCCCGCCTGTCTCGCGTCTCGACCCGAGCCATCCCGTCCCGCGTCCCGTCCCGTCCCGCGTCCCGTCCCGTCCCGATCGCGTGGCTTGCGGCTGTCCCGATCGTTGCTCGATCGCGTGAAGCTTGCGTCCGATCGTGATCGGTTCGTGACCTAATGGTCGGTTCGGTTTGGCTAGTGATGGTTCGGTTCAATATAATTAAAACTTGATCGTCACGGTTTAATAATTACAGACTTAATAAAATTTATTAGATCTGGTTAAACCGTGATAAGAAATCCAAAGTCGTAAAATTGGATTTAGTGCCTAAACCAGTGGTTTTCTAATTTGATTTGGTTGGACCAAATAAATTGAGAAAATCCGGTTTAGTAAATAACCGGTTGACAATTGTGGTCATCGTAGTAATTAATTTTGGTTAGACCAATTTTAATGAACCAGACCGGTTATGTCATTTAATTGGACAATTGGGTTATGTCTTGGACATAGACCAATTCTTGGGCCATGGGCCAAGAAGTTAAAACAATTGGGCCAGTTATTTGAGTCTTTTCTTCAGATTTATTTTAAAATTCATTTAATAATTAAAATTTGATTTTAAAATTAATCAGTTTCCAAAATTTCAAATTAGAAAGTTTCTTAGAATAGAAGTTTCTAGATTTGCATGTTTTGGATTATAGGAAATTTCTATAGTTAGAAAGTTTCCAATTTTAGAAAGTTTCCAATTTTAGAAAGTTTCCAAAATCAGTAGGTTTCCAAAAATGGAAAGTTTCCCAAAAAATAGTAATCTTCTATTTTGGGAATGAAATTTTAAGAAAACCTATAAACCTCAAATAATATCGAGCGTTGGATGTCTTGTCCAGATTATGTCAGCTGTTGAAGCCCATTCAATCGTACACACGGCCTTACAGTGTGAGGGTGTCTATCTTTTGCGTGGGTAAGACAGTTTGTGATTCATTGATGTCATTGGGAGTCCCAGACATTAGTGATTACATGACTGTATAGTCTGGTTTTCTTGACTAGGCCATCGGGAGTCCCGGGCCTTGAGACATCAGAGTGGATTGGGCCTCGGGCCCAGATTCACAACCAAGAGTTATATCACGGATATAATTAGCCGAGATAGGGCTTACCGATATAAGCTAAGGTTGGGTGATGGCCAGTGGCCCACTTTGATCTTAGTTATATGTGGATCTTGGAATCATTATATTCTATTGAGGGTAACTGATGTTATTGAATATAATGCGAGATTAATCATATTGAACATATTAACTAAAATCCTTTTATCTTATATTTCAGCTATGACTACAACAAGCACACAAAACACATTCTCAATCCGGTCTGTTCTCGACAAGGAGAAGCTGACTGGAACGAACTTCCTGACGTGGTCAAGGAACTTGAGGCTGGTCCTCAAGCAGGAGAAGAAGGAATATGTCCTTCGTGATCCCCTCCCCGAGAGGCCTCCTAACAATGCCGCCAGGAATCTGCATAATGCTTGGGAAAAGCATTCGTCAGATGAAAATGATGTCTATTGCCTGATGTTGGCGACCATGACTCCTGAGCTGCAAATGCAGTTCGAGAGTGTGCTGTCGCCCATCGAGATAATGGCAAGCCTGAAATCGCTTTTTCAGGAGCAGGCAAGGACTGAGAGGTTCCAGACAGTTAAGAACCTCTTGGACTGTAAGATGGCTGCAAATGCGGCAGTGAGTCCTCATGTCTTGAAGATGATGGGTTATCTCGATCATCTTCAGAAACTCGACTGCCCTATCAGCCAGGAACTTGCCTGCGACATCGTTCTGCAGTCTTTACCTGCAAGCTATGATCAGTTCATCCTGAACTTCAATATGCATGGCTTGAGTAAGACATTGCCTGAGCTTCACGGTATGCTCAAGACTGCAGAGCCCAACTTGAGGAAAGCCAAGGACCCCAACGTGCTTATGGTGCAAAAGGGCAAGGGCTTTAAGAAATCCTCTGCCAAGGACAAGGGAAAGGCTAAGGCTGTTCAAGTCTCGGACAAGGACACGCCAAAGCCCAAGCCCAAGTCCAAGGCTGGGCCTACTGACATCTGCAGGTTCTGTAAAGAACCGGGGCATTGGAGGAGAGAATGTAAGAAATTCCTGGAAGGTCTAAAGGAATTGAAGAAGAAGACTCTGGAGACTTCTTCATCAGGTATTTTTGTTATAGAAGTTAATACAACTACTTCTGATAATACCTCATGGGTTATGGATACTGGTTGTGGGGCTCATATTTGTACTAATATGCAGGCACTCAGCAACAGTAGGAGGCTGAAGCAAGGACAAGTGGAGCTACGAGTTGGGAATGGAGCGAAAGTTCCTGCACTAGCTGTAGGCACATACTTGTTGTCTTTACCTTCGGGATTGGTTTTAGAACTCAATAATTGTTATTTTGTACCTGCGATAAGCAGAAATATTATTTCAATTTCATTGTTGGATTTGGAAGGTTATGATTTTTCAGTTAAGAATAAATTATGTTCCTTCAATCGCAACAATTTGTTCTATGGTTGTGCCCCTCTTACGAATGGGCTTTACATACTCGATCAATCCGCGCCAATTTATAACATTAATACCAAACGGTTCAAACCTAATGAGGAGAACCGAACGTTTCTATGGCATTGTCGTTTAGGGCACATCAGCGAGAAACGCATTAAGAGGCTCCATACGAATGGACTTCTTGGCTCGTTTGACTTTGAGTCATGTGAGAAATGCGAATCCTGCATGATGGGCAAAATGACGCGGGCCCCCTTTAATAAACCTAACGAGAGGGCCAGTGACTTATTGGGCCTGATACACACAGATGTGTGTGGCCCAATGTCCACAAATGCAAGAGGAAACTATCAGTACTTCATTACCTTCACTGATGATTTCAGTAGGTATGGATATGTTTATTTAATGAAACATAAGTCTGAATCGTTTGAGAGATTCAGAGAATTCCAAAATGAAGTACAGAACCAACTTGGCAAAAGCATTAAAGCTCTTCGGTCCGACCGAGGAGGAGAATACTTGAGCCAAGAGTTCAGTGATCATCTAAGAGAGTGTGGGATAGTTTCCCAACTCACTCCTCCTGGAACACCTCAATGGAATGGTGTGTCTGAGAGGAGGAATCGGACCTTATTGGATATGGTTCGGTCTATGATGAGTCACACAGACCTTCCAATATCCCTTTGGGGATATGCTCTGCTAACAGCAGTGTTCACTCTAAATAGAGCGCCATCAAAAGCAGTAGCAAAGACACCATATGAATTATGGACTGGAGAAGCTCCAGTGCTGTCTTATCTTAGAATTTGGGGTTGTGAAGCCTATGTCAAGAGATTGATCTCTGACAAGCTTACACCAAAGTCTGATAAATGCTACTTCATTGGTTATCCGAAGGAGACCAAGGCTTATTACTTCTACCTACGATCCGAGAACAAGATCTTTGTTGCCCGGGATTGTAATTTTCTTGAGAGGGAGTTTCTCTCTAAGAAAGACAGTGGGAGTAAGGTACTGCTTGAAGAAATTCAAGATGAACAGGATACTGCTCAACCTAATGAGGAAGAGCAGCAGGAGGACCTACAAGAAATTGTAGAGCCTGAACCTGTAGTACCTGAAGTTCGAAGATCCGGGAGGATCCGTCACGAACCCGAGAGATATCAAGGATTCCTCGTGACTAACTGTCATGATCTTCTGATCATTGATGGTGATGAACCATCGAACTTCAATCAAGCCATGATGGGCCCAGATTCCTCCAAGTGGCGTAAGGCCACTGATTCCGAAATGGACTCCATGTCGGTCAACCAAGTGTTTTCGTTGGTTGACTTACCCGCTGGTGTAAAAGCCATCGAGTGCAAATGGATCTTCAAGAAGAAGATTGACGTGGATGGAAATGTCCAGATTTATAAAGCCAGGTTGGTGGCAAAAGGTTTCAGACAAGTTCACGGTGTGGATTATGATGAAACCTATTCCCCAGTGGCTATGATGAAATCTATTCGGATTCTACTAGCAACTGCAGCTTTTCATGATTATGAAATTTGGCAGATGGACGTGAAAACCGCCTTCCTGAATGGCATTCTGGAAGAGGATGTGTATATGACACAACCTGACGGTTACATAGATCCAAAGAATGCTGGGAAAGTATGCAAGCTTCATAAATCCATTTATGGATTGAAGCAAGCATCGAGGAGCTGGAATCTTCGTTTTGATGAAGCGATCAAGCAATTTGACTTCATCAGAAACGAAGAAGAACAATGCGTGTATAAGAAAACTAGTGGGAGCAAGATAGTATTTCTTATTCTGTATGTCGATGACATACTACTTCTCGGAAACGACGTACCAATGCTGAGGTCCGTAAAGGACTGGCTTGGAAGTTGTTTTTCCATGAAAGACATGGGTGAAGCCGCATACGTTCTTGGAATCCGGATCTACCGGGATAGATCTAAAAGGCTGATAGGCTTGTGTCAAGATTCATATATTGACAAAGTCCTGCATAGATTCAGCATGGCAGATTCCAAGAAGGGCTTCACGCCAATGGTACATGGCACAACGCTAAGCAAGAAGCAGAGCCCAACGACGGCTGCTGAGCTTGAGCGCATGAAGAATATTCCTTATGCATCTGCAATAGGATCTGTCATGTATGCCATGATCTGTACTCGTCCTGATGTTGCTTATGCATTGAGCATGACGAGTAGATACCAGTCAAATCCAGGTGAAAACCATTGGATTGCCGTCAAGAATATCCTGAAGTATCTAAGACATACTAAGGATAAGTTCTTGGTGTACGGTGGAAGTGATGTGCTTGAAGTCAGTGGATTCACGGACGCAAGTTTCCAGACAGACCAAGATGATTTCCGGTCACAGTCCGGTTATATCTTTTGTCTGAATGGCGGTGCAATCAGTTGGAGAAGCTCCAAGCAAGACACCGTTGCTGATTCCACTACAGAAGCTGAATATATCGCCGCTTCGGAAGCAGCGAAGGAAGCTGTTTGGATACGAAAGTTCATTATTGAACTAGGTGTGATACCAAATGCGGCTGAGCCTCTGGCACTGTTTTGTGATAACAATGGTGCTATTGCTCAGGCAAAGGAACCAAGATCACACCAGAAATCCAAGCATGTACTAAGAAGATTTCACTTGATACGTGACATCATTAATAGAAAGGAAGTCAAGATCAGCCGAGTTCAGACAGATGATAACGTCGCTGATCCATTGACAAAGCCACTCCCAAGACCTAAGCTCGAGTTCCTGACTGAAGCTGTAGGCATTAGAGACATTGAAATGTAATCTAAATTTGAGTGGGAGTTTGAGGGCTTTATTTAGTTATTAATATGTTCTTGTAAAACATTTTAAAGATGTTTAAATAAAATTATTATTTCAAGATTATTTTAACTGTGATAAAATAATCGTTCCAAAATGATATGAACCATTTTATAGGTCATCGAAGTAAGTGACTTGATCTTGAGTCATCAAAGTCATTTAGCTTGATCATGAGACCCTATATTTGATAGATGGCTTATATCATCCTGTCCCTAGTCGAAGGTTGTTGAAATTGGAACACCAACAACCGCGTGAGACTAGATTGGTATGTGACTTATGACAAAGTCTCAGGATGTCATAGATGCACGGCATCAAAGTCAGTACATAGGTGTATGTTGGGGTACATACGACCGGACATGACCCGCTTATAAGAACTCTTCAGGATATTTATATCTGTGTCATAAGAGATTCTTACTACGACTATAGAGTATAGTCCTTAGACCTGAGTTCGCATGCATGTGACTGCACATCAACTGATGCGCTTTGATCATTGTCTAACGCTGTCGTTAAGCGATAGTTATAAGGACCTTGTTTGGGTGTATTATGAAATGAGTAGTTTACAGTGATGGAACAAGACGGGATTTGTTCCTCCAATATAAATGGAGTGAATATCTCTAGGCCAATCGGAGATTTGAATACTGGAAAATGCATGGCCATGCTCAAACGGACTGTCCCGAGTCGTTTGGATTGTCAGTATCAAATCAGAGTCCGATGAACATGATTAGGTTTTATAAGGATGACACTCATCTTGCCTTATGACTAATCGAGATATTGAGACAAAAGGATTATGAATACAGAGATTCCAGTACAAGTGGGAGATTGTTGGAATTATGTCCAGTAATCTCTGTACTGTCTCTAGAAAGTAAGAGTATGTCAATGATCAGACATAAGTCATATAATACTGGGGGTCATGATGGCTTGCTAGAGTCCGCTCATGATCTATAAGTCTTGGACTTATTGCCTTTATTATATGATCCCATATGGGTCACACGCCTAAGCTAACAGGAAACAATGAAGGAACGGTTCAGCAGAAGTACGGTAAAAGTGCTAGGCATTTACTGTGCTTAGAGAGATTAAAGGGCCTGATTAAATCTAAGGGATTTAATCAGACTGGGAATTGGGCCCAAAAGCCCAAAAGGAACTAGGCATAAGTTTTATGATTAAAACTTAACCTAGCCACCTTTTTCCCCTAAGCTTTCTGCGCCTCTCTCTCTCAATTTTCTGCGCCTCCCACCTCCTTGGTCTAGCAGCCAATTTCCTGAAGTGTGCGTGTGTGAACCTTTGTAGGAGCTGTCTCTTGGCGGTTCTGCTGATCTCTGACCCATACCTCTCCATTCCGCTGCATAACAAGGTATTAGGTGAGATCTTTTATGATTCAGCAAGAGAACCTAGATCCAAGCATGTTTAGTAGGATCAATCAATGAGAAATTGAATCAGGATATACTAAACAATCCTTCATAAACAAGATTCACTTTACTCATTATGATTCATAATCAGATGAGCCCAAAAGCCCATCACTATGGAGCTTCTGAATCGGTTTCTCATTTATGTTGCCCAAACGACAATGCCAGAGAAAAGGTTTGATTCGTATTATTTGACTTGAATCTCTTGGTATTAATGTTATAGTTAGGCATATTCTGGTTCAGAACATAAAGTCCATTCTCTAATGGATTGCTACTATAAAATATATCACTGTAATCAAATGAATAACACTTATTCTTAATTTGAAAACTGATATCCTTCCATATCCAAACAAGGAATAGAAATAATGTTTCTGCTCATAGCAGATACATAGTAGCAGTTCTTAAGTTCTAGAATTATGCCATAAAGAAAACAAATGAAATACTCCTACGGCTAATGCAGCAACTCTTGCTCCATTCCTACACGTAGATCCATTTATCCTTTCTCCATAGTCCTACTTTTGCTCAGGCCCTGCATATTTTCACAAAATATGAGTACCACAGCTGGTATCTAATACCCAATAAGTAGAACCATAAGAAGTAACATTTACTTCTATAACATAAATACCTGAAGAAGAAGTCTCGTACGTCTTCTTCAGCTTCTCATAATCTTCCAAGAATTTATTGCAGTTTCTTTTCAAATGCCCATAACCATTACAATAACGGCACTTAACATCTTCAGAAGGACTGGTTTTAACCTTAGGAGCATGGCCAGACTCGCTTGGATTCACAATCGAGCCCGTCTAGCCATCACCTTTGTTCTTACCAAGTTTCTTAAACCTTTTACCCTTTTGTACCATAAGGACATATGGGGTGTCCTTCTTGATGTTAGGTTCAGCAGTCTTAAGCATCCCATGCAATTCAGTCAACGTCTTCGTCAAGTTGTTCATGTTATAGTTCATAACAAATTGATCATACCTTGACGGCAGTGACTGCAGAATGATGTCAGTAGCCAACTCTTGGCTAATGGGACAATCCAGTTTCCCCAGGTTATCAATATAACCCATCATCTTAATGACATGAGGACTAACTGGTTCGCCCTTTGGTAGCTTGCACTCAATCAGAGACCTAACCGTCTGGTATCTCTGAGTTCGTGCCTGCTTCTGAAACATACTTTTCAGGCCAGTGATCATCTCTTTTGGCGACTCCACGTACTCATATTGCTTCTGCAATTCCGAGTTCATGGTAGCCAACATGAGACAACTCACATCCACCGCATCATTAGAATGCTTATCCCAAGCATCCTTATTTGACTGCCAGGCATTGGCTCGGTACTTCTTGGGGAGAACTTTCTCAAGGACATAGTCCTTCTTCTCCTGTTTGAGAACAATTCTCAAGTTCCGATACCATTCAAGAAAGTTTGATCCATTTAACTTGTCCTTCCCAAGGACGGATCGTAAGGAGAAATTGTTATGATGGTTTGTGATAGACATAGCTGAAAAACAAGGGAGGTTTAGTTATGATGTTCAAGAAATGAGAAGTCTTAACAATTAAGAAAACTCGCATTATATTCAAACAATGTTTCCTCAGATGAATACAATGATCCAAGACCCATACTTCACTAAACTTGAGTGAGCCACTGGCTATCACCCAAATTTTAGCTATCTAGGTAAGCAACAACTTTGCTAGTTATATCCAATATAACTCTTGGTTGTGGATTGACATCTTATGTCCAACCCACCTGATGTCTCTGAGCCCAAAACGATTTTGATGGTCCAGTCAAGTAAACCAATCTCTTAAGTCATGTAATTGTCGATGTCTTACACTGCAAATCCATCCACACGATTACCTCTGTCTTACTCATGAAATTGTGGACATCTTGCACTGCAAGTCTATCGCACAATTAAATGGGTCTTGACAGTTGACAAGATTGGAAAGACATCAAGTATCACTTGATATTTGGTTGAGGAACGGAACCTTTAAAACGTTCAGTTTTATTATGTTTTAATTCTTCTAATTAAATGACTTATCTTGCTTTGGTTCTGTGATTTCAGGTTCCATAACCTAAACCATCGAATCTGATGTCGACCGACACTACTATAGTGTCGATCAATGCAGAATAACCAAAAGCAATCCGCGATAACTGATCAATCCAATTGATCCGGTTTTGAATACCGGTCGGTGTCGATCGAAGCTACATTAGCATCGGTCGATACCAACCTGATCAAACCAATCGCAATTAAGCCATTCACAGCGTTCAACCATTATAAACCAAGCTCGATAACCGGTCCAATCCAATTGAACCGATTCATCAATCTCGCGAGGTTTGTGTCGACCGACACAACTCTTGTGTCGATCGACACTAGGCGAAACATATTTTATTCGGGTTATCCTTCTGTGTCGACCGATACCGGATTGGTGTCGATCGACACAGGGCGATAAACCCTAATCGATTTTCAAGCCAAAAACCTAAAACTAGATTTTTCATGAAAACGAATTTTAACATGTTTGTATCAACTATACAGTGATCCAAATTCAACCAATCTAATCAACATGCTACTGATTCAATAGAACCCTAAGGCTCTGATACCACTGAAGGAATTTCTAGCAGTTCCTAATCCAATTAGGCAACCCTGGTCTGAATTCCAAGCCTAGGATCTAGGGTTCATGTAATTGAATCATTGGGATCTCAGAATTACCTGGTGATTTGCAGCGGAAGATTTGCAGATAATCGAGATCTATAGAGCCTCAAATGCTGCGCCTCTACTGGTATCCACACGCACACAAACTGAACAGAAGGGATGCTAGTGTCTTTAGAGATCAGATCTCTCGAGAGGTTTTTGTTTCTTTTCTGGTGGCTGTGAATTAGGTTAAGATCGAGTTTAGGTCGACCATATATCTTATATATGTCGACTTAAACCACAACGGAATTAACCAACGATTAAACCGAATTAATCTGGTAATCCGCGAGTCGTGTCGATCGACACACTGTCGATCTGTGTCGACCGACACACTTATTGTGTCGATCGACACTGTCCAGAAATTTTGTATTGAATGCATATCAAATATGCATTCACCCGATCATTACATTAATGATCAACCTCATATACTACGTCCAGTTTGCTTAGGTGTGTGACCCTGTAGGATCATATAACACTACCAATGAGTTCTCAACTCACTGATCATAAGTGGCTTCTAGCAAAGCATTATGACTTCCCAATGTCATATGATTGTCTCATCTCGACAGTACGACTTTCACTCAAGAGCAAGTACAATAGATTTCAGGACATTCCCAACAATGACTCCTTCGACAAACCTGCCTTTAAAGTTCTAGCAGCTCGATAGCTTTGGGCTCACAAAGCTATGCGTATCTCCCGTATCAAACAAGGTGTGGGCGGCTACTCCCCCAACCATAACCAATCCTACACGAATTGCTAAGACTAAGCTACTAGACTTTGATCATCACGACTTCACAAAATTCACACAAGTAGGCAAGAAATACATTCCCGCAATCGGTTCAGCTCCTTCGTGGTTTCCAGCGACATACACCTGTGCCCTCCAGCTAGACCCCTAGGTGGAGCCGACGACAACACTACAGCTCCCGCTCCAGCTCCTGCTCCTCAGTTCGGGCACTCCCTCGCATAATAGCCCGGCCTACCACACTGGAAGCATGTATTCACGTCGATGCGGTTAGCTCTCGCTTGTCCGGCACCGAGACGTGGACAAAACCTCATATGATGGCCCGACTGTCCGCAACCAAAACACGCCATGGGTTGCCCCTGCTGCAACGGTTGTACCGGCTGCAACGGATGCACCTGCTGCAACGGAATTGCGGGCTCACTGGAGTTTGCGTTTCCCAGTTCCTCTTGGCGCTTCTATTCTGCGCACTCCTCTGCTCCCTCTGCTCTTACTCCCATCCAATCTCTGCATTCGCTGCCTTCTCGATCAAATTATTACTGTCGAAGTAATCCCTCATCTTGCAGCGGTTTTTGAGCTCGATCTTCAGTGCCGCAAGGAACCGATGGATCAGCTCCCGTTTGGTCATGTACCATCCTGCGAACTTCCTAAGACGGTTAAATTCCTCTCCATACTCCCGCACACCTCTGTTCCCTGATAGAGGTTGTGGAACTCCCCTTCTATCCTATCCATGCTCTCATGCGGAAAGTACTTTTGGTTGAAAGCTTCCCAGAACTCCATCCATGTCAGCTGGCGACCTTGCGCTCTCTCCACAATGCCTTCCCACCAAACTAAGGCATCATCCTTGATATAGAAAGCTGCTATCTCAACATGAAACTCCATTGGGAACCGAGACGTATCCAAGTTCCCCTCCAACTTCTTCCTCTAGTTATCAGCCGCAATGGCATCTATTCCACCAGGAAAATACTCCATTTGCATTTCCGGCAGATGCTTCAACATGCTCCAGTAGGACATCGCTTGCACCACTCATGGCACATGTGGTGGTGGTGGTGGTGGTTGCTGCACCGCTACTGGTGGAGGCTGAACAAATCTAAATCTCATAGGAGCGAATCCTTCTCCTCCAGCAACATAGTTAACTCCACCTTCTGCATTTCCAGCTCCTCCTATGGCCCATGGTGCCGCATGTGCATTCCCTAGCACAACCTCGGGAGCTCCTACTCTTGCAACTCCCATTGCGGCTCTCATTGCAGCTCCTACTGCTTCTGCTGCTCCGATTGTTGCTCCTGCAACAGCTCATGCGGCTCTGGCAACTCCGACATGCGCCTCCCGAGGGGCTAGCAATTCTTGCAGAAGAGCGGCGTCCACGACTACCTATCCAGCTCCCAAAACTGCCCCTGTTGGGTTTCTGGTAACTCCTTCCTGGCGTCCATGCATGCTGGTAGCAGTGCTTGTCGAAGTGGCTGGAGACACGGTTTTGGCGTTACGGCGAGCTGGAGCGGTTTTTATCTTCTTGGGTGATATACCATGGATTTTAGGGTTTTTAACCATGGTATATGTGTTATTTATCGAGTCTTTCACTATGTTTTAGAGTCTTTTCAGGTATTTATTAGGTACAAGCACATTTGGAGCATATTTGGTAATTTAGACACTTTCTGGAGCTAATTGGAGTATTTGGCCGAGAGGTAGAGTTCACTGCCCGAAACAGAGAAGGGTGTCGATCGTTGCATTCCTAGCATCGATCGATGCACCAGCGAAATGGGCCAAACAACGGTCTAATAAAGAATGATGAAACTGCAGTCCTGCCCAGAAGTTCCCAATATTTACAAAGAAGCCCCAAAACGTGTTTTAGGATTATAATTAGGTTTTACAGCCACTTGTTAGGCTAAGCTTTTCTTACATTAAGTTTTACTCAGAGAGAGAGTTGAGGGGCTGATCCTGATCTCGAAAGAGACTTGATTTTGAACCCCAGTTCTTATTTGATTTTATGATATTTGGTTTTCTACTTAAGATGTTTTCTGTCTCGATGAACATGTCTGAGTAGATCCCCTGTTAGGTTGAAGGATTCTCATTAGGGATTTCAGAGAATTATAGTCTAAATCAATCTGTAGAGATTTATATCTGCTAGTTCTTTATCTAAGTTGTTCTTAATGCTAAATCTGAAGTAGCTAATCAGAGTTATGATGTTAGGTTGATTAATTCAGCGGAAGTTGGTTGATTTAACTGAAAAGAATTTAGATAAGCAATTAAACTGTTCGCAAACGAAAGTTTGGTTCAGGTTAATTGTGAACATATCAAACTTGGAATTAATGCTAGTTTAATCTGTTAGTTCTCGCAAACGGAAGTTTGGTTTGCTGCACTTAGACTTAGAGAATTATCGCAAAGGAATTTGGTTAATTCTATATCAGTGTTTGAGTTCTAGAATAGTTATTGATTGGATCTAGATAGATTGATTGCTTGCGTTCCTGATTTCCTGAGAACTCCTGAAACCTAACGCTTTGCCCTCTTGCTTACAAACTCACTTGATTCGCCTTTTAATTCGCTTACTGTTTTCACATCTGCTTCGCTTAATTTAATCCGAACTGCTATTAATCTATTATGTGACTGAGAGTCCTTGTGGGATTCGATACCTTATATACTACGATTGCATTAACTGTGCACTTGCAGTAGAATAGGGATAAAACTACACACCTATCAAGTTTTTGGCGCCGTTGCCGGGGACTCTTTTAGTTCACCTATAGATTTAGTACTAGGATCTAGACTAAGCATTCCTTTTTATTTTCTTGTTTACTCACGTTTTTAAATTTTGGATTCGCAGGGATTCGCACTGCATCGATCGTTGCTCACCCTGCATCGATCGACACAAGGCGAGAACAGCGATGCTAAGATCTGAGACGTTCAATAGGTTCCGCGCCATGGAACCTGTGATTTTGATTTGCGGTGAAAACGGCGTTTTACGAGACCAAGAGGGTCACATATGCAACGCAAAAGGTCAGAAAATAGATGGGGAAGGAAACCCCATCTTACCAGATTACCATGTATTGGTTGGGCAAGTAGCTGAGATGCAGAGTAAGATAGATGACATCCACGACATCTTACTTAGGGAGAGACAGTTCCGAGCAGAGGCAGAAACTGATAAGTTTCCAGAGGTACATTATATGGCTGGAGCCGACTCTTATGGACATACCTTGGAACATCAGCAGAGACAGGGTTCTAGGCACACTCAAGGATCAACAGACCATAATTATACTTCCCATCTGGCATCTCCTACACAAAGGAGCAAACTAGAGATGATGTTAGAGCAATCAATTGAAAGACAACAGCAGAACACAGCTTCTTTCAGCTCGAAGCTAGAGAACTTGTACACTAATTTGAATGAGAAATTTGAATCCTTGAGCACTCGCATGAAGCAGCTGGACACACAGATGGATCAAGTTCCAAATTCTACCCCAACAAAGGATTCTCAAGAATCTCATGACAGCAACATTCTCACTCAGGATAACACACAGATGGATCATGGGTCATGTCTAGCAGTTAAGGCTGTGGAATTTGTGGAAGACAGAGGGGGATTTGATGTTGAATTACCTGAGTTCGAAAGCTTCGATGCACCTGACTCAACAGAGATTGACATGGATCTTTTGACTTGGATAGTCCAGATTGAAGCGGTACCAAGCCAAGAAGAGAAATTTGAATCTGAGATAGCTGGAATGGACCGAGAAGCAGATAAACCCGAGACTGTAGTTGAAACCCGAGTTGAGACGACAGCATCGATCGTTGCATCACACGCATCGATCGTTGCATCACACGCATCGATCGTTGCTCCCCGAGAGGAACCAGTTTCACCCATGTCTCGAGAACCTGCTAGGGAAAAGGCCTACAAACCTCCGTTACCATTCCCGAAAGCTCCCGTTAAGTCTAAAGATGTGGTTCAGTGCACATTGGTGGTTGACGAGAAGATGGTGGTTCCACAAGAGCCTATTCTAACATCTTCAAGGCCTAAAACTACTCATAAACAGAAGGCTCCGAACATCAAATCTTTGCCAAAGGTAAAACATAAATCCTCTAAGTCTAAACCTCCTGACTCCACTGTTATGAATGCAGGAGAGAGCGTTAAAACACCCAAGTGTCAATTCCACCCTACATTCCTCCCCACGTTCCTAGGAAGACATCATGCTGCTACTGCTTACACCCCACCATGGATGATAAGGCATTCCCAGAGACACTCAAAGTCTCTGTTGAAACCACCATAAGTTTGACCTCCTTTCCAAAAGTCAAGCTAATGACTTAAAACAAGCGCTGAGTGGGAGGCAACCCACTGTTAGGTTTAATTATTTTTCTTTTTCATTTTTGGTGTTTTTCTTAGGATTTAACGTTTTTAGTTGTTTTTGTAAGTTCTTAGATACAGAACCAAGTCTGGAGAGGAGTGACGATCGTTGCATACATGAGCAACGGTCGTTGCATTTGGATTAAATCGAAAATTAAGGTACGTTGAGCTAAACCGGAATCAATCTGGCTCAACAAGCATCGATCGTTGCATCAAATGCAACGATCGTTGCACCCACGACCAGGTAAGTTACCTTAAACCCTATTTTCTCTCTTTCTCCTCCATTTCCTTTGGTCGACACACCGAGAACCTCTACCCAAAAATCATCATTTCTTCGTCAAATTTCTTGTTTTCAAGTGCTTTTTGCTTGTTTTTACTATCCCAATCCATTTCCCCAACCTATCTCTCACGAAATCAAGGTAATGCACTTCGATTTTCGGATTTTCGGATTCAACTTTTAGGGTTTTAGAAATTGGAGATTTTAGATGGAATTGATGAATGCATGTTGACATGATTATGCTTTAGGTTGTTTAGTGATGGATTGTTGTTGATTCTGTGGTCGATAACACCATTTTAAACTGATTTTTGATGAATTGCTTGCGGCAAAATCGCCCTGCAACGGTCGTTGCTCTCGAGCAGCGGTCGTTGCATTGCGATTTTGGGAAATGTTCGATAACGCGAAATCGCCTTGCAACGATCGATGCCTTAGATGCAACGGTCGATGCTTTGCGATTTCACAGTGAAATTTTGCCGAGACTTATAAAGATTTGAACTTTGTTTTTGCAGATGGCGTCTCAAAGGCAACCCCGCAAGAAGCGAGCCACAGCGTCCACAGCAACAAGACACTACACCCCACCGCCTGAATGGTTTAACAGGGAATCAGAGTCACCCGCACCGTACAACAGATATGGGCCACCAATTGCTTTACCGTGGCCCAGAGAGGACGCGACACCATTTCCGACGACCCGACAGTGGCCGGAGGACCTCACACGTTTCTTAAGGTCCGCTGAGTTCACAAAGCGGACATTGCTCTCTTCATGGGACGAGTATGACTCGCTACTCTACAGTGGTTGGTGTGGGATGATCATCAAGCCAACCAAGTTCGCGGACTACTCCACCTGCAGGATTCTGGGGATCGATGAGCAGGTGATGGCTGTGTGCAGAGGCATTGGTCTAGGGACAATGCCGATGCGACACTATGACCTCTATCCTGAGCTGGTCAGGCAGCTATTGGCCACTTGCAGAGTGGTTTACTCGGATCCCGACCACAGGAGCGCTACAGGTGGTGCTTTCACCTTCATGAGTTGGGGAGTCAGGTATCGGATTCCTCTACTTGATCTCTGCAGGATCTACGGATTCAGTACTGCGCCGAGGCGCATAGCCATGCCACTCGAGTGGGATCCGCTGGAGGCTCGCACATTCTGGGAGAGTATTGGCAGCGGTCGATACAACTCCAGGACCACACCAGTAGTGCAGATGAGACATCCGGTGCTGCGATATGTCTCGCGTATCTTGTGCTGGAGCTTGCTTTGCAAGTTTGAGGCCAACAAGATGCGCAAACTTGAGATGGAGTTGCTGTTTATGGGGCTGAGAGATCAGTTTAGGCAGAGTGGCGTGAGAGATCCGACTGCGGGTCTCAACTTGGGAGCTATTTTCGCACAGCATTTGGTTGATTTGCAGCTGAAGCCGTTTGATGGAGCTGGTACAGAGACGGTAGGGAGTTTACTTACTCCCATTTTTGAGTATTGTGGGATTCCTCTGCATGGCACAGAGCGCGATACGGCTCGCGAGTTCCTGGATCTCAGTCATCTGCAGAGCGCTACCTGGCTCAAGGAGGGGCGCATTTGGGTTTACACTGATCCAACCACTGGGAGGACTGGTATCGAGCTTCCCGCTGCCAGATGGACACAGATTGACACATTAGAGGCACTGAGATTTCAGCCTCCTGAGTCTGCGCAGCGTGGGATTCCGACCATGGCTCATCCGCTGGGAGAGCCTTCCTCACGAGCTTCGACATCCTCTGCCCCTGCTCCTGCGCCCGCGCCTGCCCCGGTCGACATTGTGGGTCCCTTTCCCGAGCCTGCGATGGCTTACGGTGCATATTCTGAGGCAGAGTGGAGAGAGAGATCCGATGGTATGTTTCGAGTTCTTTGGAACTTCATGCGTACTTGCAGCTGCAAGAGGCCACCACAGATCCATCAGCCCGTACCTGACCGTCGTCGACAGCGATCTCCGACTGATACTGATCCCGCACCCGAGGCAGCCGATGACGATGCATTGTATGGTGGGATAGACGATGTGAGCGAGTGAGAGTAGTCTCCATACTTTCGGTTCTGTATTCTGACTTTTTATCTTTTCTTGCACTTTTGTTTTTCATTTATTTAGGATTTGCTATGTTTGGATGATTTGTACTTTGTTCGGTACTTCTTTTGCTTCGATTTTACTGTGTTTCTAGTGTTCACAGCTTGCAGGTTTTTAAAAAATTGACATAAACCGACGGACTAACCTGCTAACTAGCTGCCTGATCCGATACACGCATTGCAACGATCGTTGCTGCTTTGAGCAACGATCGACACTCAACGAAAAATCGCCAAGTAACGGTCGGTGCACTTAGTGCAACGATCGATGCTTGTGCGACAGAGGTAAAACCCGACAGAACTAAAACATCCATTAATAATTTTTATTTTCTTTCTACCAATCCTTCGCTGGACACTACTGGGGACAGTGTGTCTTAAGTGTGGGGGAGGTGCTACTGACTTTTGTTTTCTGTTTTCTTAAGAGTCAGTCCGTTTTTCAAAATTTTTGTTTTATTGAGTCAAAATTGTTTAAGTAAGAAACTATGATTTTCTGAGAAGATTTACAAGACTTGCAGGAACTTAAGTAACCATTGGGATGAAGTTGCAGGATCTATCTATGACTATTAGAAAACTCCATCACAGATCAACCTACTGGGAACACCCACATCACTTCAGGTATCAGAGGATCCTTTACTGACTTCAACCTTAATACTGACTTAGATTTCTCACCTAAGGGCTTGGTATGCTTTATGTCGGATTCCCTGTTAGTTCTGACACAGCCTGTAAACCTGTCCTATTTAGTCCCCTTCTCCCCTTCTGTAAAGTAAAAAAAAAAAAAAAATAATAATAATAAACTGAGGATGAGTTAGTAACTCCGAAGTGGTCATGAGAATAGTAGCAAACACTATTATCTCTCATGTGATCCATGGAATGTGTCCAAAGTATACCCCATAACGGGAAGAACACTGATAAAAAAAATAAAATGATACCCAGTGGGGAAAAATCAGTTGTTAAAGAAGGGAAAGAGAAGAAAGGGACTAGAGAAAGATAGTATGGTGGTCTAGAGCTGATAAGGTAAGAATCCATGTGCCTTTAGATCGATACTCCTTAGGTGAGACCGCACTTAAATACTTGCAGAAGTCAGTAGGGTGAATTTGAATGCTTGAATGTGATTGTGGAGTTTACCTAGGACAGTTGCTAAGTGTGGGGGAAGTACATGTTGGTCTTGATATCCTGTGATTGATTCTTTCAGTGGTTTACTAAGGGGAATCTGAGTATTGTAGCTTCTAAGATGAAATGAGTTTCTGAAGAGTTTTCAAACCTCTTGACTACATTTGGTTCTTTGTCTTGCTTGAGGACAAGCAAGAGCTAAGTGTGGGGGAGTTGATATACCATGGATTTTAGGGTTTTTAACCATGGTATATGTGTTATTTATCGAGTCTTTCACTATGTTTTAGAGTCTTTTCAGGTATTTATTAGGTACAAGCACATTTGGAGCATATTTGGTAATTTAGACACTTTCTGGAGCTAATTGGAGTATTTGGCCGAGAGGTAGAGTTCACTGCCCGAAACAGAGAAGGGTGTCGATCGTTGCATTCCTAGCATCGATCGATGCACCAGCGAAATGGGCCAAACAACGGTCTAATAAAGAATGATGAAACTGCAGTCCTGCCCAGAAGTTCCCAATATTTACAAAGAAGCCCCAAAACGTGTTTTAGGATTATAATTAGGTTTTACAGCCACTTGTTAGGCTAAGCTTTTCTTACATTAAGTTTTACTCAGAGAGAGAGTTGAGGGGCTGATCCTGATCTCGAAAGAGACTTGATTTTGATCCCCAGTTCTTATTTGATTTTATGATATTTGGTTTTCTACTTAAGATGTTTTCTGTCTCGATGAACATGTCTGAGTAGATCCCCTGTTAGGTTGAAGGATTCTCATTAGGGATTTCAGAGAATTATAGTCTAAATCAATCTGTAGAGATTTATATCTGCTAGTTCTTTATCTAAGTTGTTCTTAATGCTAAATCTGAAGTAGCTAATCAGAGTTATGATGTTAGGTTGATTAATTCAGCGGAAGTTGGTTGATTTAACTGAAAAGAATTTAGATAAGCAATTAAACTGTTCGCAAACGAAAGTTTGGTTCAGGTTAATTGTGAACATATCAAACTTGGAATTAATGCTAGTTTAATCTGTTAGTTCTCGCAAACGGAAGTTTGGTTTGCTGCACTTAGACTTAGAGAATTATCGCAAAGGAATTTGGTTAATTCTATATCAGTGTTTGAGTTCTAGAATAGTTATTGATTGGATCTAGATAGATTGATTGCTTGCGTTCCTGATTTCCTGAGAACTCCTGAAACCTAACGCTTTGCCCTCTTGCTTACAAACTCACTTGATTCGCCTTTTATTTCGCTTACTGTTTTCACATCTGCTTCGCTTAATTTAATCCGAACTGCTATTAATCTATTATGTGACTGAGAGTCCTTGTGGGATTCGATACCTTATATACTACGATTGCATTAACTGTGCACTTGCAGTAGAATAGGGATAAAACTACACACCTATCATTGGGCGGCATCCTGTTATAAAAGAAAAACTAATGAGTCAGACGGCGGTTGAAACTGAACTTACTCACCGTAAAATGCAAATATATTTTAAAATATAAATATATTTTAAAATATGATTTGAGAAATAACAAACTCTTTTATATAGGCTTTTCTTATTTACAAATCTCAAAAACGTGTCTTCGAAAAAAAAATATTGACATAATAATGTCAAATCATACTTTCACTTGGACGTTTGAAGTCCTCGCCCAACAAATATTCAAAGCAAATGTCATTGGCTTAAATTAACATTGAATGTCAACCATGATTTGTCAATTTATATAGAGAAATGGCATTGTATATACAAGAGTTTTGTGTATTTAAGCAAATCGACAAATTTTACCCATACTTACCCATTGTATATTTTTATCCCACGTGATGAATATTCACCTTTTCTTTTGCTTTTTTTTTTGTTTTTTGTTTTTTGTTTTTGTTTCATCTCTTCTATATTTCTTTTTCTCTTTCCATTAACTTATGTTATATTACTTTTTCCTTTCTCTTTTAATTTTTTTTTAAACCTCACAAAATCTTAAAATCAAAATCAATTTCAACCTCACGAAATCTTAAAATCAAAATCAATTTTCGGAACGATTGATGAGTCACAAAAACGAAGATAGTTAGAAAACAACAAAGCAGCAGCCGGGATTGATCTCTCGGCAGAGTTCTCAAGGTTTAGAGTAGCATTTGCTTGTTGCCGGTTTGGTAGGTTTGTGTCTTTGTCGAGGGCGGAGCTGGTTCTCTGAGGCTGTAGTCAGCTTTCCGGCATTGGTCTTTGCCTACTTCCGGATCAAAGTTGCTGGTTCGAAAGGTAAGCTGAAGATGTGTGTCGGTGACGGGTGGAGGGTTTCATAAAGGTGGAAAGTTGTGTCGCCGGCTACCCTTGGTGGTGCCCGTTTTTGGCCGCGGGTGATGAAATGTTCGAGTGCGCTTTCAGATATGGAAGAAGGAATATTGGATCCATTTTTGGGAGGGGTAGTTAGCCGGATTTGGACACTTCAACGAATCTGCTCTTACGGCGTCGGAGAAAAGCTTCAACTTATATGTCCTGATTTGGTCTTCTAAATTAAATGTTAACCATTTAACATATTTAATAACAATATTAACCAATGTAATATTGGAATATCGTAAAAATATCAAATTGTATAGCAATCTAACAAATAGAATAATCATAGATAATTAAAATGTTAGACAACTAACATTTGTAATTGTATATAATAATTTTTTTTTTTGATGGTTGATGTTAAGTGTGTTTGGCTGTGTATACAAACAAAATATATAATAAGCTTTGTATATAAATAATTTTAATAATAATCAATCAATTAAATATATATATATCTAGGTAAGCAAAGGTATTAAGTCATGTAAGAGATTGGTTTACTTGACTGGGCCATCAAAATCGTTTTGGGCCCGGGGACATCAGGTGGATTGGGCATAAGATGTCAATCCACAACCAAGAGTTATATTGGATATAACTAGCAAGTTGTTGCTTACCTAGATAGCTAAAACTTGGGTGATAGCCAATGGCTCACTCAAGTTTAGTGAAGTATGGGTCTTGGATCATTATATTCATTTGAGGAAACATTGTTTGAATATAATGCGAGTTTTCTTAATAGTTAAGATTTCTCATTTCTTGAACATCATAACTAAACCTCTCTTGTTTTCAGCTATGTCTAGCAAAAACCATCATAACAATTTCTCCCTGCGATCCATCCTTGAGAAGGACAAGTTAAATGGATCCAATTTTCTTGAATGGTATCGGAACTTGAGAATTGTTCTCAAACAGAAGAAGAAGGACTATGTCCGTGAGAAATTTCTCCCCAAAAAAAATACCGAGCCAATGCCTGGGAGTCAGATAAGGATGCTCGGGATAAGCATTCTAATGATGTGGTCGATGTGTGTTGTCTCATGTTGGCTACCATGAACTCGGACTTGCAAAAGCAATATGAGTACGTGGAGTCGCCAATAGAGATGATCAATGGCCTGAAAATTATGTTTCAGGAGCAGGCACGAACTCAGAGATACCAGACGGTTAAGTCTCTAATTGAGTGCAAGCTACCAAAGGACGAACCAGTTAGTCCTCATATCATAAAGATGATGGGTTATATTGATAACCTGGGGAAACTGAATTGTCCCATTAGCCAAGAGTTGGCTACTGACATCATTCTGCAGTCACTGCCGTCAAGCTATGATCAGTTTGTTATGAACTATAACATGAACAACTTGACAAAGACTTTGACTGAGTTGCATGGGATGCTCAAGACTGCTGAACCTAATATCAAGAAGGACACCCCAAATGTCTTTATGGTACAAAAGGGTAAAAAAGTTTAAGAAACTTGGTAAGACCAAAGGTGATGGCAAGACGAGCTCGATTGTGAATCCAAGCGAGTCTAACCATGCTCCTAAGGTTAAACATGGTCCTTCTAAAGATGATAAGTGTCATTATTGTAATGGTTATGGGCATTTGAAAAGAAATTGCAAGAAATTCCTGGAAGATTATGAGAAGTTGAAGAAGACGTACGAGACTTCTTCTTCAGGTATTTATGTTATAGAAGTAAATGTTACTTCTTATGGTTCTACTTATTGGGTATTGAATACCAGTTGTGGTGCTCATATTTTGTGAAAATATGCAGGGCCTGAGCAACACTAGGACTATGGAGAAAGGACAAGTGGACATGCGCGGTGGAAATGGAGCAAGAGTTGTTGCATTAGCTGTAGGAACATTTTATTTGTCTTTATATTCTGGCATGGTTTTTTGGACTTAAGAACTATTACTATGTACCTGCTATAAGCAGAAATATATTTCTATTCCTTGTTTGGATATGAAAGGATATTAGTTTTCAAATTAAGAATAAGTGTTATTCATTTGATTACAATGATATGTTTTATAGTAGCAGCCCATTAGAGAATGGACCTTATGTTCTAAACCAAAACGTGCCTAACTATAACATTAGTACCAAGAGATTCAAATCAAATGACACGAATCAAGCTTTTCTCTGGCATTTTCGTTTGGGCCACATAAATAAGAGCGGATTTAGAAGCTCCATAGTGATGGACTTTTGGGCTCAATTTATTATGAATCACGTGAGAAATGCGAACCTTGTTTATTAGGTAAAACGACAAAGGCCCCTTTCAACAAAGGTAGTGTCGATCGACACAAGATGTGTATCGATCGACACAGGTTGCGAACGAACAAAATGAAAGGGCCAGAGGCTTATTGGGCTTTATCCATACGGATGTGTATGGCCCGATGAGCACTAGTGCTAGAGGAAAGTTTTAGTACTTCATTACCTTTACTGATATTTCAGTAGGTACGATTATATCTTAGTAATGAGACATAAGTCGGAATCTTTTGAAAAGTTCAAAGAGTTCCAGAATGAAGTACAAAATTAATTTGGAAAAAGTATTAAAGCTCTACGATGAGATCATGGAGGTGAATACTTAAGTCAAGAATTTAGTAATCATCTGAGGGATTGTGAAATTGTTTCACAATTCACTCCTCCTGAATCGGACTTTATTAGATATGGTTCGATCAATGATGAGTCACTTAGATCTTCCATTATCCTTCTAAGAATAAGCTCTAGAAACGTCTGCGTTTACACTAAATAGGGTTCCATAAAATTAGTTGCAAAGACACCGCATGAGATGTGGACTGGAAATGTTCCTAATTTGTCTTTCATGAAGATTTGGGGTTGTGAGGCTTATATAAAACGTTTAATCTCTGATAAGCTCACATCCAAATCCGATGAATGCTACTTCATTGGTTATCCTAAGGAGACCAAGGCATGTTACTTTTACAACCGGTCCGAGAACAAAATGTTTGTTGCTCGGAACTGTGTTTTTTCTTAAGAAAGATTTTCTTTCCAGGAAGAACAGTGGGAGTAAAAGTACAACTCGAAGAAATTCGAAAATCACAGGAGGCTGGTCAACCTGATGAGGAAGAACATCAGTTGGATCTACAAAGAGTTGTAGAACCTGCACCTGTGGTGCATGAAGTTTGCAAAGGATTTGGTGAATGTATATTCGATATACATTCAAATGGCGAGTTTCTGAGGAAGTGTCGATCGACACAAAGGTGTATCGATCGACACAGATCGCGAACCAAAATATTGATTTTGGTTTATGACTTAATTAACTACGGTTTAAATCTTGGTTAATTAGGTCGTGGTAAAAGTCGATATATATGAGATATGTGCGCGACTTTTACACAAACCTGAAGCTCGCAGATCCGAAAGGATCCGTCACGAACCCGAGAAATGTGGATTTCTCGTAACCAATTGCCGTGATCTATTGATCATTGAAAGTAACGGGCCTGCGAATTGAAGCAAGCATCTCGGAGTTGGAATCTTCATTTTGATGAAGCAGTCAAAAGGTTTGACTTCATCAGGAACGAAGAGGAACCGTGTGTTTACAAGAGGACTAGTGGGAGCGCAGTTTCATTTCTAGTATTGTATGTTGATAACATACTGCTTCTCGGAAATGAAATTCCATTGTTTCAGTCTATTTAGACTTGACTCGAAAGTTGTTTTTCGATGAAAAATATTGGAGAAACCGTAAACATTCTTGGAATAAGAATCTATAGAGATAGATTGGACAAGCTAATTGGAATGTGTCAATATGCTTATATTGATAAGGTCTTGCACAGGTCCAATATGCATGATTCCAAGAAGGGCTTCATGCCAATGACACTTGGCATTACTCTAAGCAAGACACAGTATCCCTCGACACACGCTGAGCAAGAGCGAATGAGGTTCAGACAACTGCTACAGGCATTAGATGTCTTAAGATGTGATCTTAATTTTAGTGGGAATTGTTGTTGTTAATTTAGTTGTGATATGATGTTCGTGTAAACATAATTTGATTATGATAATGAACTCTGACATCAGTATTATTTAATCGGGTTATTAAATAATAGTCCCACAGTGATTTATGACATTTTATAGGTCATCAAGTATGTGACTTGATCATGAAACCCTATAAGTGATAAATGACATAAATTATGTTAGTCCCTGGTCAAGGTTGTTAAAGTGGGACATTAACAACGGCGTGAGACTAGTATGTGAGGTGACTGATGACTAAGTTTCATGGAGTCATTAATAAGAGTATTAAAGTCAATCACATAGATATGTGTTGGAGAACACAGGATCGGACATGACCCACTAATGAGAACTCTACGGGATAGTTATATAAGTGTCATGAGAGTTTTCATTACGACTATAGAGTATAGTCCTTAGACCTGAGTTCATCATGTTTTCTTACATGTGAATTGGTCCGCTTTAACCCTGTCAAACGTCAGCCGTAACTGGTGACTATAAAGGCATTGATTGGGCGTATCATGAAGTGTGTTAAGGAACAGGGATGGAACAAGATGGGATTTGTCCCTCCTATATAACAGGAGATATATATCTCAGGGCCCATCGAAGATTTGATACTGAGAAATGTGTGGCCACACTCAAACGAGGTGATTGTCAGTCATTTGTCTTGTCAGTATAAATTGGAGTTCGATGAACATGATTTTGGCTTAATAAGGATGACACGGATCTTGCCTTATGCCAGATCGAGATATGGTGACGAAGGGATTATGGGAATAGATGATTCCAGTACAAGTGGGAGATTGTTGGGAATGTCCTGAAATCACACTTGTAATCACTCTAGAGATAGTTGTGTTGTCGAGATTAGACATTCGTATGATACTGGGTAATCATAACGCTTTGCTAGAAGCCACTTATGATCTATGAGTTTAGAACTCATTGCTAGTATTATATGATCCTACAGGGTCACACACCTAAGCAAACAGGATATTCAATATGGGGTTGATCATTAGTGTAATGATCTAATGAATGTATATAGGATATGCATTCGATAACAAGTTTCTGAGGTTGTGTCGATCGACACAGAATGTGAATCGATCGACATAGGTCGCGAACCAAAATAGAGATTTTGGTTTATGACTTAATTAACTACAGTTTGATCCTCGGTTAATTAGGTCGAGTAAAAGTCTATATATATGTGATATATGTCGACTTTTACAGAGATGAGACTCAATTCACAGCCACCAGAAAGAAACCGAAACCCTTTGAGAGATCCGATCTCTAAACGGCACTAGCATCCCGTCTGTTCCATTTTGTGTGCGTGTGGATACCAGTAGAGGCGCAGCACTTGAGGCACTCCTGATCTCTTGTTCCTGATCATATTTCCGCTGCCTGTATTCGAGGTAAACACGAGATACCCTTTAGATCCAAGCGAATAGTAAACTCGAGATCCGGGCTATGAACTTGCTAGGTTGTTTAATAGTGATTAATCAGCACCAAGTTCCAACAATAAGTACTGAGTGTGTAAAACATGCTCTTTTCCCGCACAAGGGAAGTATATTTATATCAGAAGATTTTCTTCTAGATTCTCTCTGATATTATTTACAAAATCCGAACAAACCTAGATTTTATTTCCTTTAAGAAGATTTATAATTATCTTTATCTATTTTATTGAAATGTTAACTTAACGTTTCTATCTTCTTTTTTGCAGGTGGGCCTCGTAGACATCACCGAGCTGCTACAAAAAACAGCGTTTTTGCGACTGGACCTTACGACTATAATCGTAGTTGTAACATTTGGCCACTATCAGGGGACAATATGGATACTATTTTGCGACAACGAATTATTCGACGTGTATTAGTCGCTTATATACGACCAAAATGATTGTCGTCAATTTAGTCGTCGATTTACGACTGATTAACGACCATTGTCCAGACCGAAAAAAATAGTTGCAGGCTAGTCGGTGATATGGCAACTATTTTTGCGTCTGATATTAAGAGTCGTAGAACAATCGCGAATTGGTCAGTACATGAGCGACTAATTTGCTACTTTGGGTATAGTAGTAACCAAGTCGTTTATTTGTCGATATTGATACGACTAATATTCAATTCACTCTTCGTTTCGCAAAGTAGTCGGCTATGGGTCGTATCATATATTCTTTTTGGATTTAGTAATAATAATATGAGATAGTTTGGTCTTCTGGAGTCCATGCATACAATGTGTTATTGAAAGAAAAACTTTAAATGTGCAAAAACTTTTATGTCATATCACAAATGAAATATAGACTTTGTTGATATTTGAATTTACCAATAACCAAATTATCAGGGTTAGATTCTATATGTTAATTAAATAATGTAATAAAAAGTAGATTATGATATATAGTGATCAGAAAAGTTGTAAACATTAACGACAAATGTGTTTTTAAAAGAAACATAGAGACTTAATAATAGTAAAAGGTGTAAAAGGCGACTACTTTGGACCATTGTTTAATAATAGTAAAAGGTGTAAAAATTAGAAGTCACAACCATTGGTTTAGAAAAACTATTTGAGCCACAACCGCTAATGATATTTTTTTTCTCTTAGCCCAGATAAATTTGGTTACGAATCACATTTATCCATGTCAGTAATGACGATTCAAAACTTCCTAGACTCGATATGCTTGAACCATATACTGGTTTTGTCGTATGCTTTGGTGTAGCCTCAGAGACATATAGAACCGAGCACTGGTTTTTGTCTTTTGTTCTCTTGCAGGCTTTTGCAGAGTTCCTCTGACTCCTCTGACTCGGCGGGACATTTATGCTGCATCCACCCTCCAAACTTGTTTTTAACGTTTCATTTGGTAGGCTTGTGCTTATTGTTTACACATTAAATGTGAGACAAGAAGAATATTCAATTTTCCTCTCAACCTATATTATTAAATTTTCTTAACATGATAAATTCGTATATACACAAACAAAAAGTATCAGATATCTAGAAAGATTCACAAAATCATAGTTTAATTTCTCAAACCACCTTAAAACCAGTAAGAACATTTAACACCAACCATCAAAATGGCACTTATGGGTGTTTCTCCACGAGACCCCCATCAAATCATCACTAATCATGGTTATCATGCAGAGGAGAGTTACGATGTTTGGTTAAATTGCTCTATTTTTCATTAAATTGTGGCCATAAGTTATAAACTTTATCATGCCATAACTTCATCCGTTTAGATTATATTAATATTTTCACTGTCGCTTTGTAAATATAACTAAGTTCGGTAGTTTTATAACTTGCTTCTTTTTTCATTATTTGAAAAGTCGAGCGCCACATAATCTACTACATTTAACAAACTATATATTAAAAAGGATCTTCATAAAGATAATGGGGCCAAATTCCGAAATTATCTCTCATGATTGTGAAGAAGAATAGTGACTCAAGGGTCCAAAAGCATGTATCGCAGATGTTTGTACCTTTGAAACCATTGTCCCACCAACTCAACCCGGTCTTTATCGGAGCACACAAACATCTATAAAGCCCTTTGATGTATAAACCTATTTGCTTCTTATAGAACAGTTTACACCTTCTGTCTGACCGTCCATACCTTTGTCTCATAGTTAGCTTAACATGCACTCGAGTTCCAAATTCGCGCTCGATGATGTACCCACGGTTCAAAACTTCTCCATCTCCATAAAACACCCGCAAGAACATGGAGTATGCGTATAGCCCCGTCTCCAATCGACTATCTGCCTATTTTTTTTATCATAGCCTCTCCTTTAAGCATCAGGTCGATGGAGGTCAACGATCGGTCAACCCAACAGTCGCAATATACAAAAAGACAGATATCTCTGAGGAGAAGAGCAAAAGGGTTTACGGATTCCAGACATTTGGTGGCCAATTTAGTTATAACCCTAGGTGGGCACCAGATTTCTTCAGTAAGGTTGGAGAAGTATAGATCGACCGACTTATAGAAATCTGAGCTTTCTCCGATGTTTTGCAGCGCAGTGCATGTTGCTTTCATCCGAGCCAAATAGCGTATCCCTTCGTTATCGTCAATGACAGAAAGAAGGATTTTTTTAGGATATCACTAGGAAGGAAATCCATTGCCGATTTTGGTTAGAAAATATGGAAACAGGCAAAGGAGACTTCTCAAAACTAATATTGTAGAGTATTTGAGATAGGTATTGTTTCGAAGGCATCCTAAAATGTTTATTTATAGGTTGGATCCAACCTTTGGGTTTTCCATTAATTTAAATAATTTATGTTACTGTTATTTATTAATTAAGATGCATAGGTTGGCGTGCATATTCAGCTGGAGTAAGTATGTACATGATGAATCTAATTAGCTGGGTAATTAATATGTAATATCGCTTCATTATTTATTGCAGTTTGAAATTTATTACACAAACGCGTGGTTACTTGCATGGATATGTTGTTGAAATATTATTTAGGTAAATGTAATTTCAATTTAATCATAAAATACCCTGGAAGTATTACCATTTTTTCCAAAAGATAATGCATATATAGTCCTTATGATTAATATTTGCACATAAATGAATACATCATATAATATTATTCGCAGTTTAAAACATTCTCGTCAACACTAAAAAAATATTTAGCAAATGAAGGATATTCAAGAATTTAAACAAGGCCAAATTCAGAAATTGTTCAGCAGGAGTGAAGTAAAATAGTGACTCTATGGACCAAAAGCATCTGTCGCACATGGTTGAACCCTTGAAACCAAAGTCCCACCAACCCTTCCAAGTTGTTATCGGAGGACACATGCAACTATAAAGGCCATTGATATCTACATTCGCTTCCTTCTCAAAGAACAACGTCTATCCCTTCTAGTTATCTTTATACATATCCAAGTGGCAAGTTCACGGTTGATGACATATCCACTGTGCAACACTAATCCATCTCCATAAAAAACACGCAAGAGCATGGAGTACACATATATCCCTGTTTCCCATCGGATATCTGCTGATCTTTTGATCATTGCCTCTTCTTCCACCATCCGGTCGCTGTAGATAAAGAAAAACATACCTCGGAGGAGAAGAGCTGCAGGGTTTCCTGATTGTAGACACCTCTCGATGAATTTTTTTTATAATGAGGTGGGCAAGCAAAGAGATTTAAGTTAATAAAACCATAGTATAAATCGATCGACTTGTAGAAATCTTGACTCTGTCCGACACTTTGAAGCGCCTTGCATGTTATCTTCGCCCTTATAAAATAGCGTAAACCTTGGGAACCGTCAATAACTTCAAGAAGAATTTTTGAAAGAACATCACTTGGAAGGTAATCCATTACGAATTTGGTAATGAAGAGATGGAAGGCAAAAAGAATTTTGACAAATAATATAAACTTTCAATATTTGAGAGGTAGACCCAACCACCGGAGTTTATTTATGGAGACAATGCAACCTTTGGGTTTGTAGACTGTATTAATTATGTAAATGTCGTATCACTAAGTCCCACTAACAGCATTCATGATCATGATCATGGTGTTAATGGGTAAAACTAAGTATTTTTCCTTTTCCATTTCTGGTTTTTAATTTTTTTTAGGTATTCGAAAATTATTTATTTTGCTAATGGCTTATATGTTATTTAGTAGTTCATCTTAGTAATCTATTTATATACAACAATTATACCGAGTTACATATCCATCTTTGAAACAGGGGAAGAATGTGGGTGTCAACGTTCTGTGGTTAGGGTTCAGTATTTAGGGTTTAGGGTTTAATGGGGGTGTCAAAATTCTGTTTTTAGGGTTCAGTCTTTAGGGTTTAGAGTTTAGGGTTTAGGGTTTAAGGTATGAGTTTAGGGTATAGGATCATAAGCTGGTATAGTCCTGGATATTGTTAAAAATTATTAATTAATGCTATTACAATATTACTTAATAAAATATTATAAATATATATTTAATTAAGCACCACAACCGGCTATTCGTGAGAAAATTTTCAAATTATTTAGCGTAATTAATCCGGGAAACCAAACCAAAGTTTTTTAGCCCAAAACCTTTTAATTACCCGCCTTAACCCAGAAAATTTCGTCTGAGTGTCAAGAAACCATCATTTGCCGCAAACGTAAACCCTGATTTTATTTTGTTCTTCCCCTTCTCCAAAACCTCCTTCGAATCTTCTCGCATATTTTTTTCTCCAGATCCTCCTCGCTACCGACTAATCTATAACTGGCATCTCTTATTTGAATCTCTTATTCGAGGTTCTTAGTTTCATTGCTATCGACCCTATCAATTTCTTCTCTGAAACTTTTCGTGATACGATGCCTCAAAAGGGAAAGAGAGTAGCTCGTAAGATATTAACCATTCCAAACGTCACTCAAAGATCCCCTGGGTCCAAACCCAGTGGTAAACAAAAACAAAGAGACCTCTGTCACCCGAGTACACCTTCACCCCGAATTCCGTTGTTCCTCCGACTCGGACCACTCAAATTCCACAAAACAATTCAGCTATCCCCCAAACGTCAGCATCAGTACCCCATGTTCAGGACTATCCACCGCCAATACAACTATTCCAGAACTCGACTACAAATCAACCTGAAGTCAAAGCTTCGCCAGTGTTAGAAGAAGTCCACAACAACCATGACCATGTTGAGGATGTCCCACCTTTGCCAGTTTACCAATCTCAGGCTCATAGTCATCCATCTTCTAAAGGCCACAACTTCCTCGACGAATCTCTTCATATTTTTCCAGACCTCGAGGAGGTCACACTGCGGGCTCTAAATGCTCTGCTTAGGGTGCCAAACAGGGAAACATTTACCACCGTACTCTCTCCCACACCTATGCCAGACACGACTTGGTATGGCTACTGTCATGTACTGTTTCTTCAGCTGTTGATATTCTCGTTATGGATTTTTTGTTCTTCTCTTAAGCTTTTCGCAATGGTGTGTTTTTAAACCGTTTAGTTTGTTTAGGAATCTGACTGTTGGTTTGCTTATGAGTTATGGTGATCAGATGAGTTCGAGTCTCTGATGGTTAGGATGTTAATCTTATACATATTTTAGGTTCACTCGTGACAAAGGATCGAAATTGGTTCGGAAAATTACCAAAAATTTTACAAACAAATTCGATAAACCATACTATAGCTGGTCACATGTACCTCGTGATAAAGCAGAAAGATATTTCCTCGAGTTTGATGTACAGTTTTCTCTCCAACACATTTCATATATACATTGTCTGTGTTGCTTTCACTAATGCCATGCTTATTCTATATGTATTCTAGAAAACCCACCATTGGGATCTCTTGATAATATGGATAGTTCAATAGTATTTCGAGGAGATCTGTCAATGACGGTTAAAAGACATGATTAGCACTGCGAGGACTAAACAAGACCGACCCAAGTGGATCAACGAGACTCTCTAGAAAAAGTAGACCGACTATTGGGAAACTGAAGAAGCAAAGGCTAAAAGTAAGACCTATTCCCGTTGTCGTCTGTCTGACCGTGGAGGTCTCTGTCATCACGTCCATTTCTCAGGGCCCAAGTCGTACCTACAAATCAGGCTTGAAATGGCAAGTAACCTTTATTATATATATGTTGATCGGAAGCATTGCAATTAGGAATTTCAGTAATAATCCTTGTTTGAGGTATAACACTGCAGGAAGAGGAATATGGAAGACCGGTTCATATTGGTGAGGTATTCGTCAAGACATATACAAAGGCAGACGGTATGTTTGTTGATCGGAAGGCAGAGGACATCGCTGCAACTTTCCAAATGATTGTGCAGGAGAAGTTGTTAGCTCGCGATATAGAGACTTCATAAGTTTCGAACGGTGCTGCTTTGAGACATCGGGAACTCTCACAAGATAAATATGAGCACATCTTCCTTGAGGTAAAGTAATATTTTCATAATTCACATATATAAAGTCATGTTATGTTCTTTATTTGATTGTGTTTTGCGGACTGTCTTTAATTATAACAAGCCACTGAGATCGATAGACGAGGAAATCCTTATGGAGTTGGAAGCCTCAAAGAGTCTCTTTTGAGGGGCAAGCGCAAGCAACCGGGAGACTCTTCAGGGTTTGTGGCCATGCAAGACCAACTGAAGGAAGCTCAACGTAAAATCGAAGAGTAGGCTGCCCGTGAAGCAGATCACGTCCGAGTTGCAAATGAGCAGAAGGATAAGATCGAGTACCTTTCCTTGGTAGAACAGTATCTGCGGGAAAGTGATCCGCGTTTTCTTGACTTCCTTGAGACTCATGGGCCAGCAGCTAACACAGCTGGTCGTCCCCCAACAAGTACAACTTAACTCCATCTGCTGCCTAGGTTCTTGTCGCTCTGCCTACCGAACTTCTTTTTTGGTGTATCATTACGAAACTCCTTAATATTGGAGTTCGCATATGTAGATAATCGTTTGTGTATATATGAAACACAAAACTATTAAGGTTATCAATTTTTTCTTGAAGCAAATAGCTTATACATTGCTTGTATCGTTCATATTGAAATATCACCAATTACCAAATCGTAAAATTAACAAATTGAAGAATACCAAATTCTTATTTTCACGCAAACTTAACAGTCATCAGTTAAGGGTATCTGGATACCCCGCGTAGTCGCTGCATAGTCGTTCGATCAGTCATTAACCAGTCGTCAATGTATCACTGAAGAGTCGCCAAAACGTCATCATAGTCTACGACTGAATCGTGACTATACTAGTCAGTCACATAACAGTCGCCACATAGTGGCGAGATATATGGATGTTTAGATTATTCCCGGGAAAGTAGTTAAAATGGTCATTACCCAATCCCTACATAGTGGCTACTATTTACGACTACTTTCTGACTATACATTACAGTCACATGTTAATCGCCCAGACATCACCTAATTTAGCGACTATTTGATAACAACAGTTCTCCAACCGTATCTGGACTCCCTCTATAGTCGCACAATTGTCGCTGACGTAGTCGCAGATTAGTCCCTATATCTTTTGACAATTGTGCGTCGATTTTACGATAACCTATGTTAGTCGTATAAATAGTCGTAACTCGCCGAATAATAATACGACTATAAAATTTAGCGACTATGGATTGACGACTACCATATTTAGTTGTATGTTTGTCGTAAAACCCCTATTTACGACTATTCTGCGATTAAAAGTGCAGTCGTGAAAACGATGTTTTCTTGTAGTGGATTAACCGCTTGGGCCTGATCTTCTTCAGGACGTTCTCGCTATTGGGTCGGGCCATAAGGGGTTGCTAGACCCACCTCCAACAGTAAGTCCCCCCAGTTTGTCGAGTTGAGTGGAGCTTAAGTCGGCGAGTTTAGGTCTCGGTTTGGTCCAATAACTAGATCGGCACATTCTTGCCTCGTCGATCTTTTCGTAACTCGGGGCCATTTAATCCTCTTCCGCCAATGGATGCGCTCCACATCTTTGTAATGTCACGTCGCTTTAATTCTGCGTTGGTAACCGTCACGTCGCTTCAGTAACCGCTGCTTCCTCTACTATAAATATGACCTTCTTATTCACCATTTTCATCACTTTCATTTCCTCCCTTTTTCCTTTATGCCAAATTTTTGGTCTTTCCTTCTTCTTCCGTTTTTTTTAAAGAGTAGGGATGGGTCTCTCGTCTTTCCGTTGTCCGGATCTATGTCGTCCTCCAGAACTTAATCTGGCCGAGTTCATCGATGATCTTATGCTCTTTTTGCTAAAGGGTAGCTCGTCGATCTCCGGATTTCTGCCAATGGTTATCTGCATCGGTTGCCCTTCCAAACCTAAGGGAGGCGCTCAGATCCTTCATTTGGATCGATTTGATGCGTCGTTGATCTCAGTAACACGCTCTGGTCTGCTCCTTCTAGGATCAGTTGCCCTCGGTGTATAAGGCCCCCTTCCCGTTTTCCGCTGACCGACGAGCTGACTAGCCAAAAATCAAACAAGAACATGACCGATCGAACCCGAGCAGTCATACAAGAAGATTTTGTCACAATACGAAAGCCAGAGACAGTTCAGTTTGAGTCAAAGGCTCGAACCAAACCATCTTTGACTCCGTTTACCTCGTTTCTGCGATACGAGGCTTTTCAACCCGTACCGCTTCCACAAGTTATGTTCGGTTCGGACTAAACCGTATATCAGGGAATTATTCCATTTTTATTGCTTTAAAAAATATAAATCTTATTCATAACAATATACGGTCTAATATAAATCATTTAGTGAGATCTCAACAAAATCCGAAACCGAAAATAATGCGTAACAAACTGATATCCAATGCCAACCCGAGACTACTCTGAGTGTCCTACGCGTCCGCCGAGCTACGCCAAACTTGAAAACACACAAAAGAGTCTAATGAGCAATCTAAGATTACCCAGTGAGACGGCTCCCAACTAAAGGCTGCTAATAATCTAATAATCCCTCCCAAACCCAAAATAACAATCAAGTACAATAGCCGATCACGTGCTACCAAGACGTGATGAGCTCCACAACACACAATCATTCAAATAACAACTCATAACATCAACGAAGGAAATTGAGAACACTGCGTCACATGCCCTCGATTAGACTCGATCTACACTAAACGCATCTCTAACGAAATCTCCACATCATGGGCCCCAAACGCGAGATCGGTAACTTCCACGGGAACACTTAGCTACCCCCACGGTAACTAAAACCTCCCACGACTCCTAGACGAAAACACGAAGTCCTACGACTAGGACACCGTTCTCTGTCCATCGATGTGCGGTGACTCGGGTTACCCCTAGATAACCAAAGCTTCCATGCACTCCGGCCCTAGGACGCAACCCCATATTCTCCGGACCACACACCTACCGACGTCACTCAGTAGGTTAACACCATTACCAGAATCACCACCAAAGGTATGTGAACTGATCATGTCACTACCCAAGGATCCAATCGGGTCAAAAGTACCGGAACGCTATCTCTAGACTTGCGGGACCTAACGCAACCTATAGAGTCCTAATATAGTAATGTAAACAAGAAGACTCACTGGGACTCTTTCACGCAATACCAACAAAGTCAAATAGAACTACCACCTCAATCCCCAGTCTATCCCGAAAGTCCTATCACCAACCTCCACATCACCCGACCTTACCCAGACTTACCCGGTTCCACACCTGAGTAAGTATCTACTAGTACAGTCTACTCGGCCCAACACCGTAGTAGATAAACAATCAAGCAAACAACAGTCTACTCGGTCCAACACCGAAGTAGATACACAATCAAGCAAACAACAATCTACTCGGCCCAACACCGAAGTAGATACACAATCAAGAAAACAACATCTACTCGGCCCAACACCGAAGTAGATACACAATCATACAAAAAATTATAACAACACCACACAAACAATTATTTAGGTTTATTCGTCTTTTAATATTTTCTTAACCTTTATTCGTTCAATCCTTAACCTTTACTCATTCAATCCGCTACCTTGTGATTAGTGGATTACTAATCCCGTAGACGGCCCATCAATCACACCACTTCTTTTACTTATCCCTTCCTGAGTATCTTTAATAAGTCCTCGATCTGTCGGTTTAGAGTTATTAAGATTACTAACTCCCCGACATCTCATTACTCATTAACTTCCATTCATTACCTTTAACCAAACCAACTAACCCACCCGTTATTATATTCGAAGTGTGTTATGTCTATTAACCTTATTTTAATCAACTCATAATTTCCCGTATATAGATTCCTTTAGATACGTTCTTAAATACTTATATATGCATATATGTCCTAGCATGCCGTTCTATATATATGCATCATCCAATCAACCAATCAACGAACTATCATTCACTTAATGCAACACCCAATCAAGAAATTAACGAATTATCACCGATGACGGATATGCAACCTAGTCATTCTAACCAGTTCAATCAATCGGGTATGCAACCTAACCACGGTTTATCAATTCCGGATCTATATGATTCTAACTAAATGCAACACACAATTTAGCCGACTCAGAGTGTTATTATGACGACGGATGGATGGATTTGATAGACCAGCGGAACAATGAGACTTGGAACTTGCCCGAACCTTCCCCGAATCGTCGACTTGCTTTGACCCGACCTTGACCCGCACTTGACCGTAACGTTGACCTTAGTGATTCCGATCGAGCCTCCGGACCATTCTCATCTTCTTTCTCCTCTTCCCTCCTTCTCTCTCCTCTGTTTCTCTCTCTCTCCGGTTCTCTCTCTCTCTCTCTCCTCCGGTTCTCTATCTCTTCTTCTTCTCTCACGCTTCTTCCTCTCTTCCTCTTCTTCTTCTTCTTCCAGCTTCAGCTTCATTTTCTCTCTCTCCTTCACGCTTCATCTTCATCTTCTCTCTCCTTCATGCTTCTTCTCTCTCTCTTTCTTCTTCTTCCTCCTCCCTCCGGACTTCTTCTTCTTCTTCTCTTCCTCTGGCTTCTTCTTCTCCTTCTTCCCTTCCTCCAGTTTCTTCTTCTTCTTCTTCTTCTTCTCTCACGCTTCTCTCCTTCTCTTCTCACTTTCTCTTTTCTTTGTTGTTTTTCTTGTTGATGATGGAAAATAAAGGGGATGAAGCTTCCTTTATATAGCAAAACCAAGTGCTTATCTTGGTGACAAGTGTCTCGTTCTCCCCCTTCCAACAGCCATAACACCAAGCTAAAAATGAACAAGTTCATTGCACATCTCTTATCCTTCCTCTCCTCTCATCTCTTGACACTTATTCACACATGCTTAAATGAACATTCATCTCTTCTTCTCCATCTGACACGTTCTCATTCCCACATTAAGCTATGCACAATACATTATTTTCCATGTGCTTCTTTCCTTACCTACCCATTCTCCTTTTAACACCTAATAAACATGTGAGAAAAAATGAACCTCTTTCTTCTTCTCTAAGGTTACCACGTATCCCATATTTTTCGTCTTTATTCTTCAATTTGAAAAACTTGTATTTCAAGCTTTGGCTTCTGATTGGTGATATTTTAAAATATATCATATCTTTAGCTTAATTATCCAATTAAGCTTTTAATTCTCCAAATTCCCCATATCTGCTCCCATAAAGATTCCAAGCCACATAATCAGATTCTTGATGACTTTATATGAATTTATCAATTTAAATCACCTCAAACGGATACCCATAGCTCTTGTTATGAATTTTACAAGTTTTGTCGGTTTTATCGGTTTCCTTTCCCGATAGTCCGAAAAACTCATCTATGGTCCGTTTCCACTATTCTTACTCTTCTAAATTTTTTCTTGATTTAAAAAGAATAACATTTGGCCCGTCTTAGCTTCTGGCTCGCATTTTGGTAAAATTACCAAAATGCCTATAATCTTCCGAAATTACAAAAATGTCCCTCGTTGACTTTTCTGCTGCCCGTTGACCAATTTAGTGAGACAGGGTATTACACGGTGTTTTGATTTTCTTGTTTTTTTGCATAGCAACTGACAGTACATCGGAGCAGGCCTGTCATGGAAGATGCGGGCGAAATGTTTCTTCGGGAATCCGTCTTGAGGAGCTCGGTCAGCGGCGAGATGAGAGTTTTTTTTGGAATGGTTAGGTCGGCACATCGGAACTCTTTCTTGCCCCATCTAGATCGTCTTTCCGGCTTCAACTTCGCCACTGATCTTATTCGTGTAGCTAACTATCAAGGACGAGCCTCATAAATGGCAGGCGACGAAATCGTCTTCCAAGAAAGGTCCTCGGCGACGAGATGACTGTTTTTGGAAACGGTTCCTTTGATATTCTTTATCTTCAGGAGAACATTGGTGCTGATGTCATTCTCCTTAACAGTTTCTTTCTCATCGGCGGCCTTGCTGGGAGAAGATGACGTAGTCGCCTTATTGGGAAGCAGTTCGGTTTCAGGCGGGAGAGGCCGAACTTGGACGAAAATCGTCTTTCAAGAAATTAGTTTTAGTTCTTTTCCTTTTGTAGCTCGAGTTGTAATAATATTTTCTGAAGAAAAATAAAACGAAGGATTTTTTTAATTTTGCTTTACTCTACTTCCTATTCGGCTCAAATTTCCTCATTTCCTTTGGTTGTAACTCGGCGAATTAGTCCTACCGGGGTTTGTAAAATGTTTGACTCGTATTGTTTTTGTGATCTTGCCGATGTAATGTTATCCGGCCGACGTATTCAAATATTTCCTTCGATTTTTATCTTTGGTCGTGTTATACATAGGCGGGATTGTAACCTCTTAAGGATAACGCTTTCGGAGTTAGTTCCGTTTTGTCGCGAAAGAGGGTGGGGTTACCAAAGTGTGCTTCGGTACCCTTTTTTGATAAGATTGGTTATAAGTGCTGACTTTGTTTCACGAATATCGCTTAGTTTGAGGTCGGTTATGCGAGTCAGGTCGGCTTATTTATCGCGACTTGGACTTAAGTGAGCGGGGGCGATCCCGGCTTAATTTTTCATTAGTGCGACTTTGAGTCGTAATTTTTTTCACTCGTGATGAAGGTGTGAGTTATTTCACCAAGGCACTCGTGGACCGTGTTTGAGTCAGTCATCTAGCCTGGATGCCGACGTAGTCGTATCTTTTTTGCAGGATGTAATTTTATTAAAGGTATAGCTGAATCCTGTGAGGACTGCCTACGTACCCTGTTGAAAGGGATCAAGCCATTCGTAGTTCAGTTTACATAAGTTTTAGCTCGATGAGCGTAGTTTTTTTTACCAAAAGATTTAGTACACGAAACGCTTGAGGTGCATCGAGTTCCATGAGAAGTCGATAGGTTTTCCGTTTAGTTTGAAGAGCTCATAGACCCCGGGCTTGATGACCTTCGATATTTGGTAGGGTCCCTCCCAATGTATGCCGAGCTTTCCGGCTTTCTTTTCTTTGGTTCCCTGATGAACTTCGTGTAATACGAGGTCTACTTCTTTTAGGTGTCGTTCTTTAGTCTTTTTGTTGTAATACCGAGCAGCGAGGAGTTGGTAATTTTGAATCCTTAAGAGGGACTCGTCCCTTTGCTGTTCAAGTGAATCGAGGTTATCGTGAAGCATCTCATCGTTAAGTTTTGGGTTCCGGATAACATGGATTGCTGAATGGTTGGTAGGCTTATCTCGGCCGGTGACATAGATTCTACTTCGTGAGCTAAGGAGAATGGGGTTTGATTAGATGGTCGTCGTGGGGTGGTTCGATGTGACCACAAAACTCCATCTAACTCATCAGCCCAATTCCCATTATGCTCGTCGAGTCACTTTTTAAGTCCAACGATGATTGTTTTGTTTGTGGCTTCCGCTTAGACGTTTCCTTGTGGGTAATACGGTGTTGACTTACTTAGTTTTATGTTCCACTTGTTGCAGAATTGACTAAGCAGGATTGTTATGAATTGTTTCCCGTTTTCAGTCTCGAACTCGTAGGGAATCCCTTGTCTACAGATGATGTATTTCCACAAAAAGCTGGTGACGTCCCAAGCTTTCATCGTTTTGTAAGCTTTAGCTTCTACCCATTTGGTGAAGTAATCAGTTAAGATCAGGATGTGCTCGTTTTCCTTGGATTTGTGCATTGGTCCGACTATGTCCATCGCCCATCGCATGAATGGGTAAGGTGTCATGGCGGACTGCAGCTCTTCATCAGGTGCATGTATTACCGGGGCATGTTTTTGGCACGGCTCACACTTCGCAGCGTAATTTACACAATCCTTTTCCATGGTTGGCCAAAAGAAGTCGAGCTTTATGATTTTTAGCGCCAATGATCGTCCTCCGGCGTGATTTCCCCCTGCTCCTTCATGGGTTTTCTTGATTACTTCCTCGATCTCCTTTCCTTCTACGCATCGTAGCGTTGTCTTGTATTCCATCGTCATGAGTTTGGTTTGTCGCGACGTCTTCGTCGTTTACGTCTCCACAAATGACGTTGCAAGCGTTAGGGGGGGCTTACACTTGCCTTATCTATAACTTCCATCGGGATCTTTCGTCTCAGATGTGCGTCCGAGCTCGAAGCGAAGGCTGCGAGGATATCTGCCGATGTGTTCTCCTTTCTCAGAATTCTTGTTAAATCAAAGAAGATAAGATCGGTGGTCAGCTGCTTGGCTATGTCGAGGTAGGCATCCATTCTTTCGTTTTTGGGTTCATATTCCCCGCTGAATTGGTTTACGACCAACTGTGAGTTGTAGTAGGCTTGGATGCGCTTGGCTTTGATGGCCTTGACCAATCGTAATCCGGCGATCAGGGCTTCGTACTCGGCTTTGTTGTTGGAGGCTGGAAATCCTAGCATGAACGATTGCTCGAGCCGAATTCCGATTCCTGAGCCAGCCTTTGATGACGATCCGTCTACGTGGAGGCTCCAACTTTTTCCTACTGATTGATCATCTTGTGTCAACTCGGGTTGGAGTTTGACGATGAAATCCGCCAGGACCTGGGCATTACGCTAGTTCTTCCTTTGAATTCGATGTTGTACTCGCTTAGTTCGACAGCCCATTTGGCCAATCTTCCGGATTGAGTTGGGATGTGCAAGATCGATCGCAGGGGCATAGTAGTTAGGACGATGACTGGGTGCGACTGGAAGTAAGGTCTGAGTTTCCTCACCGACGTCACGACCACCAGAGCCAATTTTTCGATCGTTGGTATCGAGTTTCCGCTCCATCCAATGTTTTGCTGATGTAAAAGATTGTTCTCTGATCACCACGATCTTCCTTTACTAATACCCCGGTTACGGCCGCGCTCGACACTGCTATGTAGAGGTAAAGCGTCTCTCCTTCTTATGGCTTAGATAGTACCGGAGGTATCGTGAGGTATTATTTCAGCTGTTGAGGGCCTCTTTGCACTTCTTGTCACACTCGAATTTTTTGTTCCCCCCTCAGGAGTTGATAAAAGGAGAGACATGTATCTTTCGATCTGGAAATGAACTGGTTGAGTGCGGCGATTCTGCCGTTCAGCCTTTGTACCTCGTGATTTTTGGTCTGGGATGGTAAGTTCATTATCTATGTTATTTGTTTCGGGTTCGCTTTGATTCCTCATTCAGTCACGATATACCCTAAGAATTCTCCCGACGTAATGCCAAAGGTGAATTTTGTTGGGTTTAGTTTCATTCCATAGTCGTTCAAGATATCAAAACACGTTTTTAGGTGGGTGACGTGGTCTGCTGCTACCAATGGTTTTACAAGCATGTCGTCGATGTAGACTTCCATGGTTCGGCCGAAGTGCTCTGTGAACATTTTGTTAACAATGAGTTGGTACGTCTCCCTTGCGTGTTTCATGCCGAATGACATGACCTTATAGAAGAAGGTTCCTCGATCCGTTATGAACGACGTTTTCTCTCTATCATCCGGATGCATGAGGATTTGGTTATATCTGGAGAAGGCGTCCATGAATGACATGAGTTCGTTGCTGACGGTCGCTTCGACTAGGCGGTCGATATGCGGTAGCTTGGAAACAATCTTTAGAGCAAGCTTTGTTCAAATCCGTGAAGTCCACGCATACTCTCCACTTGCCGTTCTTCTTCTTTACCACCACTGGATTCGCGAGCCACTCGGGGTACTTCACCTCTGTGATGGATCGAGCCCCCAATAGCTTATCCACCTCGCCGTTACTGCTTTTGCTCTTTCTGCTCTGAGCTTCCTCCTTTTCTGTTTGATATGCATGAAAGTTCTATCGACGTTGAGCTCGTGACATGCGATGTTTGGGTCGAATCCTATCATATCCTTGACCGACCATGCGAACGTCGATACGTTTTGCTTGAGGAAATCGATCAGCTCAGCCCTGATGTCCGGATCGAGGTCAGCTCCGATTCCTATACTCTGTTCGGGGTTTCGGTCGTCAATCTTCACGTGCTCGATAAGCTCCAGTCGGGGATTGTCTCAGTCAAACTCCTTTGGGGGGTCACCTTTTCCCGAGCTGTCGCGGTGTTGACGCTGGTGATGTCGCCTGCGTTGCTGGTTCCTCCTAACTCTTGCGTCGAAAGCAGTGTTTCTGTCATCGCCGATCTTTCCTTTGGTTAATCAAAAATATTCAAAGTCCCCACAGACGGCGCCAATTGTTGATTCAGAGAATCACACAGTAATCAGTTTATAAAACTGATTAGAAAATAAGAGACTTGGATAATAAGATTAAACAAGGATAGAAAAGCAATAACAGCTTAGACCAGAAAATCAAGTCTGATTGAAAATATGAGCCGGAATCGATCTCTGATCGCTAGCTCTAGGATTTCTGAATACAAAAGTATTTGAGTGTGTAAAACTTTCCATTTTCCCGCACAGGGGAATAATATTTATATTAGAGGATCTATGTTTTTTCCTAGATTCTCTTTGATATTATTTACAAAATCCGAACAAACCTATATTTTATTTCCTTTAAGAAGATTTATATTTATCTTCTTCTATTTACATTTCTATCTTCTTTTTTACAGGCTGGCCTCGTAGACATCGCCGAGCTGCTTTGCTCTGCCGGGCTGTTCATAATGGATCGAGATTAACCGCTTGGACCTAATCTTTTTGGGCCGTTCTAGTTTTTGGGCCGGGTCATAAGGGGGTGCTAAACCCACCTCGAATATTAGCATTGGTATCTTTTGTCTTTATCAATTTCTATTCTAATAGGTTTACACAAATGTTCTACCATTTAAGTTTGTTTTACCAGCAACTTATTTATTATGGTGTTGTTCGTTTGTCCATTCAGATGATTCATTTGGATGGAAATGAAAATTAATGTTCGTTTAGAATGAATGAACCATTAAGATAATAAATCATCTGAATAAGAATGATATATGAACAATCGAATAACCCCTAAGCTGATACATGGAAAACAATTCCAAACTCAACATATTGTAGAAAAACTAAGATGATTCATGTACTAATAAGTAATTATGATATGAACTTGGAATACTCGAAGAGTAAACATCAAACATGACCTATATATATATATATATATATATATATATATGAGATTTTAGAGAAAGCATAAAATTACAAATTTGATATTTAAAAAATATATTTTAAAAAACACAATATATTTGAAAACAAAATGGAGAGAGGGTCTATCAATGGGCTGCACCTCCCCTTGGGGATTAGTCTGAGCCCTTCCATAGGCTCGGGATACCCCCAGGTTAATCAAAAATGTTGTGTATTATATGCATGGAACTATTGTCGCGTCTGTATATGACCTTTGGTCTTGGATTTTCTTCATTTTTTTAAAAACAAAATCAAACCATAGATAATAAATTTCTGATATAATAAATTTGAAAAAAAAATCGTAAAATTTTATTTCAAAATATAAAATTTAAATCTAAATAAAAAGTATATCCGCGCTATGCTCGTTTCAAACTCTAGTAAGTAGTTATAATAGGAACTTGGAATACTCAGAAGATTAAACATAAAACATGACTTTTATATATGAGATTTTACAGAGAAAAACATATAATTACAAGTTTGAATATTTAAACAAAAATAATATTAAAAAAACACAATATGTTGGCCAAACAAAATGTTGTACATTATATGCATGGAACCATTGTCGTGTATGTATATGACCTTTGAAATGGTACATAAAATGGTGAAAAGAACGAGACATTATGAATCTGGTGGTAAAAATAGATTCTTCACTTCTCGGATCTTACTTGTTGAACAAGCTCTCTTCTCAAGATTTTACCAGCAGCAGATTTTGGAACACTGCTAATGAAGTTCACTCTTCGTAATTTTTTAAAAGGAGCGACCTAATGAAAACAAACGAAAAGGTTCAGAAAAGAAAGAAACAAAACACATTGATTTGAAAGACTTGAGTCACAAGTTATTAAACCTGTTTGGCTATGAATTTCTGAATATCTTCCTCTGTTAATGAGCTATTCGGTGATCGGACAACAAATGCAATTGGAACTTCACCTGCTTCTTCATCAGGGAACCTGCAACATACACACACAGAGTCACATATGTTAGTTAATGTTTTCGAACAAAGAATGAACTAGGTAATTACGTTCTAATGTCTTAAATTGTGAATAAATGACTTACGGGATAACGACAGCATCTAGTATCTCGGGATGCGATACAAGTAGACCTTCTAATTCAGCTGGAGCAACCTGGAAGCCTTTGTATTTGATAAGTTCTTTGATTCGATCAACAACGAAAAGGTTACCATCTTCGTTGAAGTAACCAAGATCTCCGGTATGTACCCAACCTTCTTTGTCTATAGTTTCTTTAGTAGCCTGAGGATTATTGAAATAACCTGAAAGAGAATTTGGTTTAGCGGATTTTCAAACTAAAGAAAGACTATAGAGAGTTGAAAATTTGAAACAATAACCTTTCATCATGTTAGGCCCTCGAACCCATATCTCGCCTATTTGATTAGGAGGTTGAGGTTTTCCAGTTTCTACACTCACTATCTGAGCTTCAATACCTGGAGCAAGCATTCCAGCTGAACCAGAGTTCCTTTTCCCTAGCCTAGGGTCCTCCATTGAGACTATCGAACACGTTTCAGTCATCCCATAGGCCTGAAGAAATCACCAAACACACCTCTTTTGCATTATTCAAACAATCATCCATGACAAGAGACCCAAGAACAATGCAAAATGTTTATACTTTTTGGCCTAGTTCTTTACAGTGGCGGATCTTCTTTGAAACTTAGTACGATTCAGACGATAAATTCTAATTGGATTGTGATCGATTTCAATTTGCAAAATAATAAAAACAGAGAGTTGCGAACAAGCAAGAAGAGACGAGACACGAGAAATGTTATCCAGTTCAGGAGACAAACTTTCCTCTATGTATGGCCGAAGTTTGTCTCGGAATCCACTATGAACAAGGAACAGCTACAGTAATCACTCACCGGAAAACCAGAAAACCTCACGTCACTCACCGTAATAATGTCTCTCACGTTCTCTCTAACCCAAAACCCAGACGAAATTCTCTCACCCCATATTTTCTTATGATTCAATTACCTGATTACAAAAGAGAGTGAGCTTATAAATCTCTCAAGAATCCTAAACTACCCAAAGCAGGAAAACAACACGTGAGCTGACCTCTAACGGCTTCAACGAACTCTGTAACGGATTTTGCCATCAAACTTTAACAGCTTGACAAAATGACAACCTGATGATCCTTATACCCCAACTCGATTTGCAGCCAAACCGGCTTGAATCGCCTGGTTCATTAAATCCGTTCCTAAAATGGAACACCCTGACTCAACCCATGGTTTCTCATCAACCAAAGTTTACCAGATAAAATCCACTTTGGTTGATAAACCATGAAACTCTAGTGGATTTTTCCTCGATTTCCTTCAATCTTTAGCAAGATGAAGCATCAAGTAAGCTTAACAGCTGCTTGAACTTATGAACCGACAAAAATTTCGTGAATATATCTGCAGGATTCTCACTCGTATGCACCTTAGCAACCTGGACTTCACCATCTTCAATTCTCTCCCATAAGAAACTCAACTCAACTTCACTGCCATGTTCTTGGCTCGCTCACGATGAACGTTATTTTTTGCCAAAGCTAAAACACTTTGAGAGTCACAAAGACTTCAACTGTATCTTGAGGATGGCTGAACCCTTCACTCAATCCTCTCAGCCACATAGCCTCTTTAGCCGCTTCCGTGATTGAGATGTATTCAGACTTTGTCGTGGATAACGAGACAAATTTCTGAAGGCTTGACCTCCAACTAATCGCATAGTTTCCAGACACAAATGCATAACCTAATATTGACTTTCTCTTGTCTAGGTCTGCTCCAAAATCTGAGTCATAAAACCTACAAACCCTAAAATCTGCAACTTGCTTGAAAGTTAGGCTCATATTTTGTGTACCTTGTACATATCTCATCACCCATTTGACAGCTCCAATGCTCTTTAATGGGATTGTTCATAAACCTGCGGATGAGACCTACTCGGTAAGCAAGATCTGGCCTAGTTCCATTCATCCCATACATTAGACTTCCTACGACATTTTAGTAAAGAACTGACCTCATATATGTTTCCTCCAACTTTAACAGATCTTCTGTTGCAGCAACAAGCTTAAAATGTATCCCCATTGGTGTATTCACCGCTTTAGATTGATCCACGTTGTACTGCTTCAACAATTTTCTCATGTTGACCCAATCTCAGTATACCCTTCTGGTTGATCCATAAAGATATGTTCCTCAATATCCCTTGTTGAAAGGCCGTTTTGACGTCCAATTGCTAAAGTTCAAGGTCTTCTTGAGTTACAATGGACTGGAAGTATTTGATGGAGATGTGTTTTACAACTGGAGAGAATATCTCATTGTAATCCAGACCCTCCTTCTGAGCATAGCCCTCAGCTACCAACCTTGCTTTAAACCTCGTTTATTCAACTAATGATATACCTGGTTTGAATATCCATCTGCAACCAATCACCTTTCTCCCTTTTTTCTCTGAACTAATATCCATGTAGGATTCTTAGACAGTGAAACCATTTTATCATCAGCTGCTAGTTTTCACTGTGAGCTTTTTGAATCCTTCATAGCTGCTCTGAAGTCACTTGGCTCAAGTGGATCTCCATCCTAAGATGCAAGAAAGGCCATGTACACAAAATCATCAAGCTTCTTTGGTGGCTTAGACTCCTTCCTTGTTCTGTCTCGAGCAGAGTGATACTGGTTTTCTATTAGCTCAATGTGATCTTTTATGAGATCATGATCAATGTCATGTTCTGATTCTTAATCAACTACCTTTGCGGTTTTTTCTCCACCTAAATTGATGCTTACCTTTGAAAAAGCATCAAGATCAATATCCATGAAGGATATGTTACTATCGTTGCCCTTATCAGCCTTCCCTACAAAATCTTTGTAGAACTCATTTTCTTTGAAGGTAGCATTCCTGCTAATGACATACCTTCTCTCTTCTAAAAACCAGATCTTATAGCCTATAACACCAGATGAATAGCCAATAAACACTCCTTTATTGGCTCTAGGCTGAAGTTTTCCCTCATCAGTGTGATAGTAGCACACACATCCAAATTTTCTGAGATGATAAAAAATTGGTACTGATTTAGTCTAGAATACTTCATATATCTTTCCATCTATTGCTGTTGAAGGAGTTTTGTTGATGAGGTAGACTGCTGTGTTTTTTACCTCTGCCCAAAATACCTATGGCAACCCGGATTCACTGAGTAAAATTCTGATCCGTTCAAGGATAGTTATGTTCATTCTCTCCACAACCCCATTTTTCTAAAGTGTGACGAATGGTTTCATGCCTTGTTATGCCACTGTCAATGCAGTACCCATCAAACTCCTTGTTGCAGGACTCCATGCCATTGTCTGTTCTGAGTGTCTTAACCTATAGACCTGAGTGATTCTCCACCATTCGCTTCTATTCAACAAAACTCTCAAATGCCTGATCTTTTTGATTTCAGAAAATAAGCCCATACCTTTCGTGAGCAGTCATCAATGAGGCTCATGAAGTAATGGAATTTTCCAAGGGACTCATACAAATTAGGTGATCCCCACATGGCAGCATGAATGTACTTTAAACAGTGGTTGCTTGTGTGTTTTCAAAAAGCAAAGCTTGTTCTGTGTGCCTTTCCAAATATACAGCTTTCACAGTACCTTAGAGTATATACCTTGGCTTTATCAAGTTATCCATTCTTAACCATGAGATCCAGGCCTTTCTGACTGACATGACCCAGCATCCCATGCCATAAGTTTGTATTATCTTCTAATCATGTTGCATTTGTCTCACCAACGCAACTATTATCCTGCAAGAAATACAACTTGCCTTCTCTCTTGGTTGTTAATGTAGTCTTGTCACCTTTAAGTACTTTCATGATGCCATTTTCAGATGAGAAAGTACATCCATGTTCCTAAAAAATTCATAAAGAAATAAGATTTCTTTAGAATTGAGGAACATACCTCACGTTCTTGATAAGAACATAAGCAACCGCATGTATCTGAACTCAGATTGTTCATGTGCCTTCCACAGTAGAAACTGGCTGATTAGCCATTCTGGTTGATCCTCCAGTCTTCAACTTTAGATCAATGAACCAATCTTTTTGTGGTGTCATGTGGAAAGTACATCATGTATCCAGGATCCAAACCTCATTAAAGTCTATAATTCCTACCATGTTTGCTTTAGACACTATCACAGATTCTATCTACTCAACCGCAGTGGTAGCAGAAGACTCTCTTGTTTCTTGTGTCTTTTTATTTCCTTTGTGGTTATGCTTTTTTGGACAATTTCTTTTGAAATGTCCTAAATTGGGACTGATTTAGTCTAGAATACTTCATATATCTTTCCATCTATTGTTGTTGAAGGAGTTTTGTTGATGAGGTAGACTGCTGTGTTTTTTACCTCTGCCCAAAATACCTATGGCAACCCGGATTCACTGAGTAAAATTCTGATCCGTTCAAGGATAGTTATGTTCATTCTCTCCACAACCCCATTTTTCTAAAGTGTGACGAATGGTTTCATGCCTTGTTATGCCACTGTCAATGCAGTACCCATCAAACTCCTTGTTGCAGAACTCCATGCCATTGTCTGTTCTGAGTGTCTTAACCTATAGACCTGAGTGATTCTCCACCATTCGCTTCTATTCAACAAAACTCTCAAATGCCTGATCTTTTGATTTCAGAAAATAAGCCCATACCTTTCGTGAGCAGTCATCAATGAGGCTCATGAAGTAATGGAATTTTCCAAGGGACTCATACAAATTAGGTGATCCCCACATGGCAGCATGAATGTACTTTAAACAGTGGTTGCTTGTGTGTTTTCAAAAAGCAAAGCTTGTTCTGTGTGCCTTTCCAAATATACAGCTTTCACAGTACCTTAGAGTATATACCTTGGCTTTATCAAGTTATCCATTCTTAACCATGAGATCCAGGCCTTTCTGACTGACATGACCCAGCATCCCATGCCATAAGTTTGTATTATCTTCTAATCATGTTGCATTTGTCTCACCAACGCAACTATTATCCTGCAAGAAATACAACTTGCCTTCTCTCTTGGTTGTTAATGTAGTCTTGTCACCTTTAAGTACTTTCATGATGCCATTTTCAGATGAGAAAGTACATCCATGTTCCTAAAAAATTCATAAAGAAATAAGATTTCTTTAGAATTGAGGAACATACCTCACGTTCTTGATAAGAACATAAGCAACCGCATGTATCTGAACTCAGATTGTTCATGTGCCTTCCACAGTAGAAACTGGCTGATTAGCCATTCTGGTTGATCCTCCAGTCTTCAACTTTAGATCAATGAACCAATCTTTTTGTGGTGTCATGTGGAAAGTACATCATGTATCCAGGATCCAAACCTCATTAAAGTCTATAATTCCTACCATGTTTGCTTTAGACACTATCACAGATTCTATCTACTCAACCGCAGTGGTAGCAGAAGACTCTCTTGTTTCTTGTGTCTTTTTATTTCCTTTGTGGTTATGCTTTTTTGGACAATTTCTTTTGAAATGTCCTAAATTGGGACTGATTTAGTCTAGAATACTTCATATATCTTTCCATCTATTGCTGTTGAAGGAGTTTTGTTGATGAGGTAGACTGCTGTGTTTTTTACCTCTGCCCAAAATACCTATGGCAACCCGGATTCACTGAGTAAAATTCTGATCCGTTCAAGGATAGTTATGTTCATTCTCTCCACAACCCCATTTTTCTAAAGTGTGACGAATGGTTTCATGCCTTGTTATGCCACTGTCAATGCAGTACCCATCAAACTCCTTGTTGCAGAACTCCATGCCATTGTCTGTTCTGAGTGTCTTAACCTATAGACCTGAGTGATTCTCCACCATTCGCTTCTATTCAACAAAACTCTCAAATGCCTGATCTTTTGTTTTCAGAAAATAAGCCCATACCTTTCGTGAGCAGTCATCAATGAGGCTCATGAAGTAATGGAATTTTCCAAGGGACTCATACAAATTAGGTGATCCCCACATGGCAGCATGAATGTACTTTAAACAGTGGTTGCTTGTGTGTTTTCAAAAAGCAAAGCTTGTTCTGTGTGCCTTTCCAAATATACAGCTTTCACAGTACCTTAGAGTATATACCTTGGCTTTATCAAGTTATCCATTCTTAACCATGAAATCCAGGCCTTTCTGACTGACATGACCCAGCATCCCATGCCATAAGTTTGTATTATCTTCTAATCATGTTGCATTTGTCTCACCAACGCAACTATTATCCTGCAAGAAATACAACTTGCCTTCTCTCTTGGTTGTTAATGTAGTCTTGTCACCTTTAAGTACTTTCATGATGCCATTTTCAGATGAGAGAGAAAGTACATCCATGTTCCTAAAAAATTCATAAAGAAATAAGATTTCTGTAGAATTGAGGAACATACCTCACGTTCTTGATAAGAACATAAGCAACCGCATGTATCTGAACTCAGATTGTTCATGTGCCTTCCACAATAGAAACTGGCTGATTAGCCATTCTGGTTGATCCTCCAGTCTTCAACTTTAGATCAATGAACCAATCTTTTTGTGGTGTCATGTGGAAAGTACATCATGTATCCAGGATCCAAACCTCATTAAAGTCTATAATTCCTACCATGTTTGCTTTAGACACTATCACAGATTCTATCTACTCAACCGCAGTGGTAGCAGAAGACTCTCTTGTTTCTTGTGTCTTTTCCTTTCCTTTGTGGTTATGCTTTTTTGGACAATTTCTTTTGAAATGTCCTAATCACCACATATCCAACAAGTAGACGTGCCTCCCTTTCCTTTTTACTTGTACTTAAACTTGTTGTTATGTTTAGAATCTTTTCTTCCCTTCCCTTTAGTACTTGAGGTTGAATACAAAACTTCGCCTTGAGTCTTGCTTCCTCTTGAACTAGCTCCCATGTCCAACTGCTTAGAACAAATTAGGTTCAGGACTTTATCAAGGGTCACAGTAGTCTTATTGTATCTAATTATATCACAGAAGTTTTCAAACTGTTTTGGAAGTGACATCAAAAGAAGAATAGCCTGATCTTAATCTGGTACTTCCACCTTTACATCTCCAAGATCAGTAATGATCCTTAAAAACTCATCAATGTTATTCTCGATGGGAGCTGTCTCGTTCATCTTGAAATTGTACAAGCATTTGTTCAAGTACATTCTATTTGGAAATGACTCTAACATATATTGAGCATCTAGAATCCTTAACATTCCTATTACAGTCTTCTATTTGATAATCTTCCTCAGAACCTTATATGTAACGTTCATAACAATGGTACGACATACCTTTATTTGTTTATCAACTAGTAGTGGATCGGTTTTTAGAATCTTTAGATACCTCTCCTTATTTAGATTCTTCAATCTTAATTAATCCCTCTCCCTCTTGAATATGCAGAGACTCCGTTAAACCAAGGAGATCGAGATTCGTGAGAAGCATCTCCTTCCACATACTGTAATCGATCGCGCCATTGAACTTTCCCATCTCATCTTTGCCGAAGTCATGATGATGATAAGAACTCCGACTAAAACACTAAGATACACGAGCTATATCTCTCCCAACCTTCGCTCTAATACCACTTCTTGTGAAACTTATTACGATTCAGACGATGAATTCTAATTGGATTGTGATCGATTTCGATTTGCAAAATAAAAAACAAACAGAAAATTTCAAACAAGCAAGAAGAGACGAGACACGAGAAATGTTATCCAGTTCATGAGATAAACTTATCCCTACGACTCAATGAGGTTTTCCTAGGAATCCACTATGATCAAGGAACAACCTCCGTAATCACTCACCAGAAAACGAGAAAACATCACGTCATTCACCGTAAAAATGTCTCTCACGTTCTCTCAAACCCGAAACCCAGAAGAAAATCTCTCACCGATTTTCTTATGATCCGATTACCCGATTACAGAAAGAGAGTGAGCTTATAAATCGCTCAAGAATCCTAAACTACCCGAAGCAGGAAGACGGCGCGTGAGCTGACCCTCTAAGGGCTTCAACGAACTCTGTAATGGAATTTTTCACCAAGCTTTAATAGCTTGACAAAACGACGACATGCTGATCCTTATACTAAAACTCGATTTGCAACCAAGCCGGCTTTAATCGCCTAGCTCATTAAATTTGTTCCTAAGCCAGAACACTTTGACTCAACCCATGGTTTCTCGTCGACAAATATTCACCTGATAGATTTACATGAGGCACGTGCCCCCAATTACTTTATAAAACTTATTTAGTTGAAAAAACCAGTGTTGATCTTTGTAGATCATTTGGTAGAGATTCTCGTGGTTAGGTTAATACTATGTTTGAGTTTGACATTTTTTTTTATTACTGTATCATTTTTCACTTTACAATTAATTACAGCCTACATAGTTAAATGCTTTCACTTTATTAGTAATGTATTTTTTCCTTGTTAATATATTTCATTCTTTTGTTTATTCGTATTTCCCTAGTTTGTTAGATTTAAGTTTTAATTTAATTTTGAAACAAATTTTCAGCCCATTGTTTTAAAAGTCCACATTTCCCAATTGCTACTAGTAAATGAATAAAACTACTTAATATTAAAAGAGAAAACAATCCATTTATTTTTATGTAATATTTCAGTTTAATTTTTTTATATGATGACTAGAGAAAAAATTATTAACTATATTGTTATATATATGTGCAAACTTAAAGAGTACTTTTCTTATATTTAGAAAATTAATTGTTAATTATAACAGTGTATTATTGTGATTAATAACATTAGTAAAAAGGTAATAAATTTTAAAAAATTGTAATAAATCTGTCATGAAGGAATCTTTAGCGCTTTTAGTCATAGCTTGTTATTGATTATGTTTTGTGATTAACAGTTGATAAAATATATTATTTATAATTTATTATGTTAATGTAATATTAATAAATACTTCATTTGTTTTAATTTATTTGATGTTTTAGGTAAATGCACAGATATTAAGAAAAAATATTCTTTTACATTTTCTAATTAAAAATAATAAATAATATTTAAAACTACAATTTTTTGTCTTTTACATTTCTTTATGCTTTATAAAACTAAACTTTGTATTAAAAAAAAGAAAATATCAAATAATTTGAAATAAAACAAAAAGTCTAAAACATCAATTAAACTGAAACAGAGGGAGTATATTATTATGTGCTCCCGTCAAATCATTTGTATTATGTGTCCCCATCAAATAATTGATATAGTTCTGCCACTAGTTCTTTATGAGCAAAGATCAATGAATAAGCTAACATCTAATTCTATCAGAAAGACCAAAGAAAGAATATTTGATCTGAAACCAAGTCTTTTACCTGCATAAGCACGACATTAGGGATGTTTCTTGCACACTCTTCCATCAAATCTTTCCCAAGTGGTGCAGCTCCAGATGCAATGTATTTAAGTGAAGAAAGATCATATTTCTTCACAATACTCTGCTTGGCAAGAGCAAGGAACACAGGAGGAACAACCCAAAGATGAGTGACTCTATACTTTTCAATGTTCTTAAGAAGCATCTCCAGCTCGAATTTCGCCATGGAGACCAAAGCACTCCCTCTCTGAAGCTGAGAATAAGTAATCACTGCAAGCCCAAATACATGGAACATGGGAAGAAAGCACAAGAACACCCCGTGATACTCTCCCATGAGATCTTGATCCATTGTAATCATTAAAGAAGTTGCGATGAAATTCCCATGAGTTAATTCCACGCCTTTACTGATTCCCGTGGTTCCTGATGAATACAACAGTGCAGCTGTGTCTGATTGCTTAATATCAACGTTCGGGAGATCTGAAACTGGGTCGGAGAGCTCCATCACGTTGTTGAAACTGAGAATCTTCGAATTCGATTCAGGAATCTTTACAGATTCGCCAGCTCCAAGCAGCACAACTGGGATGTTAAATCCCTTGATTTTGTCGAACGATTGCTCAACGGTGATGATTATCTTCGGGTTCGAGTCCTTGATCTGCTTCGAAACCTCATCCGTAGTGTAAAGAGGATTCGCGGTCGTGAAAACGCCGCCGATTGCCGATACCGCGAGGAAGCAGAGAGGGAACTGGTAAGAGTTGGGAGCGAAGATTAGCACGACGTCGTTTTTACGAATTCCTAGACGGAGAAATCCATGGGCGAGTCTAGAGACGGCGGATTTGAGCTGAGAGAAGGATAAGGAATAGCCGGTCTCGGAGTCGACGAGCGCAGGCTTCGACGGGTAAGAAGAAGAATTACGGAATAAGAAAGAGACTAAGGATGTGTTGGGATCTTCGGGAAGAACGAGCATCGGACGAAGTGATCGGTAAATACCGTCTCTGCCATAGCCAGATTTTTCCATTTTCCGATCAAAAGGGGAAAGAGAGGATAATGTGAGTGTGTGATGAAGAGGAAGACGTACTAGTTGTTTGGGCTTGAGATGACATGAGAGGATAAGATGACTGAAGCGAATATGCCAAAAATGTTGTTAGTAGATCAATCAATCACGTGGACTAATTGTTCTTTCCCTTTTTGCTTTGAGAGTGACCTATGATACAGTATAATTCAAGTTAAAAAAAAAAAACGAAATGAAAAAAACAAATAGCTTTTTTTTTTCCCTTTCTTGGAAGAGATAAATAAAGTTTTCTATTTGTTAAATATCATAGAAGTTTCAGACTTTTAGATTTCTAATCTTTATTGACCTGGAATCAGCTTTTGAAGGTTTAAATAATAACATTGCGTTATACCCGAAATTTGAATCCAAGGTACATAAATAAATAGATTTTATTGCTACCGAAAGAACAATGCTTTTTCCAAAAATGTACGTATGCCACATGTTTTGTATTATTATGTTTCCACTGATATTTTTCGTGGGTTGTGTTTAATTTGAAAGTACGATGAAAAGAGCGAGCCGACACATACAGTCTGATCGCTGGTCTTCAGTAACAGAAGATTCTTGTCACATGTTTACATCTTACTTGCTGAACAAGTTACTTTCTCAAGATTGTGGTACTGACCCGGTATTTGAACCGGATGAACATTACCCTGTTGAACCATATGATTACCATGTTGAATCATATGATTGCCTTGTTGAACCATATGAGTACCCGCTGAACCGAACCAAGAAGTAGTAAACTGATGACTGGTAATGAACCTGTGGACCAGGGGAGTCTTGCCATTGCGAGATAACCAGATGATTACTTTGTTGAAATACTTTTGGAGTCGAAACCGGTTCTGAACTTTCCGGTTTAGTTTGAACCGGTGTACATGATCACATCATCGGAGCTGAAGAGGTCAAACAATACGATGAAGGTGTAAGACCGCTAAAATCTAAAAATGAAAATACGATCAAAAAAATTTATAAAAAATTATAAACGATAGATAAAGAAACAATAGTTAACGAAAGAAATTAAGAATGAGACTTTTGAATACGATTTTTGAAAAACCAAACCGTGAAGACGACAGTTTATCTTTTTTTTTTTTTTAACTTAATAAATCGCATATAGTGTAACGGTTAAAACATTGATTCTTGAATCCTATAATACAATCACATGAGACCGGCTCCAACTCTTAGGAACGAAGTCTACAAACTTAGTATTTAGGTATACTCTCGAATACAAAATTTTTAAAAGAATAAGAGAAAAAATTTGCTGGAGAGGAGCGTTTACTTCATTTCCTTGTTGGTACTTAGCTGTTAATCTGTTACACATCTCTGTTTTGATGTGGTTCACAAGCCGAGGGACAGTGTTTGAATGGCTGTTGTGGATACGTCCATTTCTTTCTCTCCAAGTCCAGTAGATCGTAGCTTGAAATAACATTTTTACCAGCACATTATCAACGCTTGTAAGCCTGTTTCTCAAGATCGATTGGACAGTAGGTGCCCAGTCTGGATTTAGTCTAGTACAAAGGAGATTTCCGCTCAATGTTGTCCAAATGGTGTAAGTGTAGGGACAAGCAAAGAAGAGATGGTCCCTACTTTCATCAGGCTCCCCACAGAGGGTACAGGGTTGGTAGCGTTCCCAATTTTTGGTCCGGTCCCCTATAGGCAGACGATTGTGAAAGACTAGCCAAACAATGAATGTCTATCTCGGAAGAGCATCCTTAAACCACATCATTTTGTGGCAGCTTACCTGTTCTCTATGGCTTCGAAGCTGATGCCAAGTTTTTGCTGAAGAGAATTTGTGATCAAATATATCTGATCCTTGCTTCCATAAATATAGATCTCGACCAGCTTCAGCATAAGGAGCCTGCTTGCTTTGTATGAGAACTTTGATTTCCTAAAAATTTCCACATCTCTGCCTTAATTTCCAGCCATTTTCATTGACTGCGTCGGCTACTTTTGCTTGTCGAGTAACACCCAGATCTTGAATTCTATCTTCCCCCATCATCTCAAATAGAGTGCTGTTGTTGAGCCATTTATCGAACCAGAACGAAGCACTTAAACCATCTCGGATCTCCACTTTCATGAAGGTTGCTGCCAGTGGACGAAGTTTGAGGAGTTTTCTCCAAATCCAACTGCCTCTAGTCGATGTTTCGGGAATGTCCTAGAATGAAATACCCCTGAGAAGATACTGATTTGTCCACACCACCCAAAATGAACCAGAGTTTTCAAAGAGTCGCCATATGAGTTTGAGAGAGAAGACCCAGGATGTGTCCTTGAGTCTTCTTAGTCCTAAACCACATTCATTCTTCGGGGCACATATACTTTCCCAACTTACTCTGGATTTAGTTGTGATATTTGGATTTCCAGACCACAAAAAAGCCGCACACATCTTCTCAATAGTATCCAGACATCGAGTGGGAAGCTTGAAGACCGAGCACCAGAAATTTATCGTACTAACAATAACCGATTTAATCAGTTGAAGACGTCCCGAGTTAGATAATGATTTACCAGACCATGCAACCATTATTGATCTGATCTTATCTATTAGAGGTTCATAATCCACCTTCTTCATGGTTCGAGTTGTGAGTGGGAGCTGGGAGCCCAAGATATCTAATTGGGAGCTGTTCCATTTTGATATCCAAAGCTGTGGCCACTTCTTGCAGATCATGTCTTGTTATGCCCGCCATATACAAAGCCGATTTAGTCATATTTATAGACAAGCCAGAGCTACCTTCAAATTTATTAAGAACATCAATCACACCCCTCAAAGAATCAGAGGTTCCATCCGTAAAAATCACCATGTCATCAGCAAAACTTAGAAGTGTGACTTCAAGTTCCCTGCATTTCGGATGATAACCAATAAGATTTTCTCTCGCAGCCTCATTTATTCGATGAGAGAGAACATTTATCGCCATGACAAAGTGAATGGGAGAGAGAGAACAGCCTTGACGAAGACCACGAGAACTTCTAAAGAACCCCTCTAACTCGCCATTAACACATACTGAAAAGGAAGCCGTTGATATACAACTCTTTATCCAATAAATGAAGATCTCCGGTAATCCCATCACATGAAGCTTTTCCAAAATAAAGTCCCATCGTACCGTATCAAAAGCCTTTGTTATGTCAATTTTGAAAGCACACCGAGCTGAGATAGAATCCAAGTGATAACCCTTCACCAACTCAGTAGCCATCAGCACATTCTCAATGAGGAGACGGCCCTTGATGAATGCACTTTGGTTTGGGAGCATAGCTTCAGGTAACAGCTCTTTCAGCCTATTTGCAAGTATCTTGGATATCACTTTATAAATGATGTTTCAACAAGCTATAGGTCGATAATCCTTCATACTTTGAGCATCCACTTTCTTCGGTACTAAAGTTAGGACTGTTGCATTTGTTCCACTTGGCATGTATCCATTCATAAAAAAAGTCTGAATCGCTGTGATAAAGTCTGTACCGACTATATTCCACGCAGCAAGAAAAAATTCCTTAGTGTATCCAGCAGGCCCTGGGGTTTTGTTGGAAGGAATAGAGCTGAGAACTAGCTTAATCTCTTCGGCAGTTACCTCACATACCAGATTATCTCATGTATCCTCGGGACATCTATACTGCAGTAGCTGCGACAAATCCTCCTGGTTCGGTTGTTCTAGCTCACTTCCATTGTTTAAAAAGGTAGAGAAATACTCAACAGCAGTATCCTTGATTTCCTTTATGTCCGTGGTACTTTGACCATCACTCTTAGTTAGACTGTGGATTGAGTTCTTTGCTCTTTGTATTTGAACCATACGCTGGAAGAAGCTCGTGTTCTTGTCCTCATATTTCAGCCAAGTGATTTGAGATTTTTGCGAAAAGAATTGCTCCTCCACATTTGCTATTTGTTGCCACTCGTTCAAAGCAATTGCCTCTGCTTCAAAAGTTTCTGTGCAATGGTTTCGCAACGCCTGATTTTGTCTTTCAAAAAGTTCCTCAAATACATCCTTTGACTTAATCGTAATATCCCCATATTGTTCTCTGTTTAGTCTCCGAAGCAGAGGCTTGAGATGTTTCAGCTTCTTGCTAAGACGATGTATAGCAGTTCATGAATGGTGGATTGGCTCTGTTTCCACCCATAAATCCCCGACTGTTTCCCGAAACCGAGCATCTTCAGTGAGGTAATTAAAGAACTGAAAGTAGCGTCTTTTACCTGATTCGATACCTCCCAATTTTATCAGACTTCGCACATGACCAGATATACCATTTTTTTCGAAAGAGGCATAAGAATCTGGAAATTGCTAATTCTATTGCTCATTTACAAGTACTCGATCAAGATTTTTCCCTATCGGGTCTGCACTTCGTTTGTTCCACCAAGTAAACCGCGGTACAGTGGAAGCTAGATCCACTAGCTCACAATCAATAACTAGATCCTGGAAATCTGTCATTCCCGCCTGATCTCCCAGTCTGTTCATCACACACGAGTGCTCTTCAGAAGATAAAGTTACGTTGAAGCCCCCATGAGAGTCCAAGGGAGATTCCAAGTACTAAAAAGAGCTTTGTTCTGCTTGATTTCCTCCCATAGTGTTCGGCGATCAGCTCTGAAATTTGAAGCATGTACATAGGAGCATAGGAAAATTTCATTTTTCCTTGTTTCCACTCCCATCGTAATCATTTGAGGACTTTTGTACAAAGTCGTAAGCTTGACGTCATCATTCCAAACCACCCAAATACGTCCTAACCGATGAAAATAGTAATTTGTTTCGTAGCTCCCCCCGGGAAAACCCGATTTATAATATCCATACTCTTTGTTTCTGTACTCTTGTTTCCAAGATACATCCAAACGAAGATTTTGCAGAATTTAACCAAGATCGAACTTTATTATGTTTGCGCATTTTGTTGAAACCACGAACATTTCATGCAAAAAAAGTCGTCATTTCATTAGTTCCTCCGTGAGGAGGACTTCTTGGTGTTGTTAGGACGTGCAACAGTCTGTTCTTTACGTATGTTCGCCGGTTTCCGCTGCTTGTTTTCCTTCTTGGTTTGGCTGGGTCGTGTTTTTAAAACATTCGGCTTGATTATTTACTCTTCCTCCGAAGATGAAGAGTCCTCATCGTCACTGACACAAGTATTTTAACAATCATATAAATATAATAAAATCACACTATAAATAATAAAAACATAAAAGTACACAGTAATAATAGTTTGAAGTTATTAACGAACAAAACCAAACTAACAAATAATCATAGAATTTGTATATGATATGAATACATATATTAGTTGGTGATATTTCCTTAAAAAGATAATTCATAAAATAGTTGTATACAAATCTATGAAAATTAATGGAAAATAATGATAAGTTTTTTTAAAATCGATTAAAAATTTACGTAACTTTTTAAAATCCCACAACTTTTAAAATCATTACAATCCACCCAAATTATTTCCTCAATAACCCCCTATTACTAATAACTAGTCAGACAAACATTTCAAAAGTATAAACGAAATTTGTTGTACGATGAGTTGGTAGCATTTTTTCAGCCTTGAATCAATTATTGTTAATAGTTATCGGATTTACTCGAACATGAGGTGAACATGATATTTTGAACCCTCCCGTCTTTGATGTAGATTGAAACAATAACTATACCAAATCGTCTTTTCATAAAACTATGTTTTCTATTGCCTTTATTGTAGCCATTCTAATGCCTGGTTACTTTTGATTGAACTTAGAGCATCTTTAACCCCACTCCATTTTCCCCTCCAAACTTTATTTTGGAGTAAACTTTTCTCGAACCCTACTCCATTTTCTACTTTAAAATGGAGTAATGGGTGAGATTACCGGAGTAACTCCATTTTTACTCTATTTTAGAGTTAAACTTTTTTATTTATAAAAAGATCCTTCCAATATTGAATTTTTCTAATTTGAACCTTTTTCAATACAACAATAATTTATTTCTCACGTGTTATGTTGTACGTTTTATGTTGTTCATGTAATGTACTCCCTTTGTTTCAATATATAAGTAGTTTTAGTATTTTTGTTTTGTTTCATATTATAAGTTGTTTTCATATCTTAAAATAACTTTTAGCTTTATTAAAAACTGTGTGACCAATAGTATTTTGTTGTTTCTTTTATGATTGGTTAAATTGTTTTTAATTACACTTTTAATTATGCTTTTTGAAAGTAAAGTACATTTCTTTGTCTCCGTGCTTTTAAGCAAAACTACTTATATTTAGAAACAGATTAAGTACTAATTTTTTGTTGTTGTAATGTTATAAAGTATCACATGCCCTATTATGAAATTTCTTTTTTTCTTTTAGTTTTATGTAATTTAATTAACTCCTTTCTCTCCTCTTAATTTAGTTAACAATTTTCATGTTTTTATTTCATTAATTTATATACCAATTTATATTAATTTATATTTTGATTTTTGAGGATTATTTATAAATAATTAAAAACTAATTTAATAAAAAGATTGCAAAGTAAATAAACTTAAGAATACATAAAAATTCTGAAAATAAAGATAAACAACATAAATATTAGCGATTTATTATTTCAGTAAATATTTTTCCGATCCACGAGGTCGCTAAAATATTGTCCAAACGAAGTTGATGGAGGAGTAACTTGTTGATCTTGTTGTTGAGCATTCTGCTTTTGTGAAATTATTGCTTGTTCACCATGAATACATGCTCGGATATTGGGATCTGATACGGAATTCGTGTCATAAAATAACATATTGTTTTCTATCTCCATCTCTTTCAAAGCATAGTTCTTTTGTTGAATCTCCAAAAGATCTTGTCTTTGTGTGCTTGACTTCTTTAACTGCTCCAAAAGTTGTTTATTTTCTTCTTCTAACGTGCTCAAAATTAATGTTGTTTGCTCATCAAGTTTTCTTTTCATTTTGGATTTCTTGTTTCCACTTGGTCGTGGAGATGGAGATCCGCCGATAAGCTCGTTACTATCATTTACGTTTAGATAAAATGAAGACAAACCTGGAGATTCTTGTATAGGAGAATCAATGGCAATATTGTTCGACTCCAAAGATGTATACTCGACACGAGATGATATTAATATACATTTAATAGAGGCGACACCATCTTTAAAATTTTCAAAATTCTTAACAATATTCCAAAATTTTCAAAATTCTTAACAATATTCCAAACATGCTCAAATTTCCAACTTGTTTTGAAGTTTGAATCTTTTTGAAACATTAATTTAGCTTGATTGAGCTGCATATCATTAAAAATAAAATTCTATTATCCATAAAATATAAAAATACAAATCCTCTATAAAAAATATAAGAATACATATACAAGAATAAATGTAATAGCTATATTTAAATACTTACAATATCATCATTTGAAGCACCACTTGGACGTCTATTTTCACATTGTCTTATGCATGAATGTAATTTCTTCGTTGCTCTCTCAATAGGTTGAATTCGAGATTGAATGGATCTTTTTAAACGTTCACTCCAAGTCGCATTTTTTCCACTCTCGTAAGCTTCTATCACACGAACCCAAAATTGATCAGATGATTGGTAAACACCCTTGAATGGATCTTGAGAAATTTCCATATAAACTCACATAAAAGCCTATCTTCTTCTTGAGAGTACCCAGAAGAACGAATAGACGTTTTCTCACTCAAATGTAAATAGTATAGAATGTTCAATGTTGTGAATGAAAGTTAAAATCCATGATGCTATTTATAGATGTATACATCTCTAGCTTTATCAATTTGTATTTTTATATCTTTTTTTTTAACACGCACAATACATTTATTAACTATTGAGTCAAGCTTTTCTGACTATTCGTGTACGAGTCTACGAGATGGGAATTGGTTCACTTGACTAATGCATGTAATTTTCAGAAAAATCAATACATCGATTTGTAAAAAAAGCCTACATTTTTGAATATGGAAAGAGAAGGTTTATCCATAAGCTACACTTTCCCTTAGAGATTAGTTATACTTTTTGTGCTATTAATGCGATTTGCCCTTTTTGAATATGGAAAGAAAAGGTTTATCCATAAGCTACACTTTCCCTTGGAGATTAGTCTGAACTTTTTTATATGCTTGAGATACCTTCAAATTAAAAAAACCTACATTTTGATTGGCAATTGTTGTTTGACTTGTGCATGTAATGTTCAACTCCTGCATGCAATTGATTTCTGAGGCATTGGACTCGTTGCATGGAGGTTTTGGTGGGAATTACAACTTTTAATTCATAGATTAAAGAATTGAACCAATACACACAACCTTGATATTCAAATAAGTTGGTGGAACACAATAAATAAAGATTGTCTTACGGATAGTTCTATTTTTTAAATAATAATATTTTACTTATTTCACATTTCTATAAATACCTATAGAACTCTATGTTTGGCATCATAATCCAATAAATTTCTATTACTTTGTTCATTTTTTTTCTTCTCTCAAAAATGAATTTCAATTTTAGAAATCTACCAAATTTTCATACTTCATCATCCTCTACAAATGATGATGAAAATACGGAAATCATCAATAGTCTTGATCATGACGAAGAAGTGATACATCTTGCTATTGCGAATAACAATTCGGTCGTCCAATTTTTCCTCTCTCAACAAGAAAACCAGGTGACCCATGGTGGCTCAGTTTCTGGACGTTCTTTTATCCACCACGATCGAGAAAGTGCACAAGATAGATTATTCAATGATTATTTTTCAGAGGCCCTGGTTTACAATAATATTATATTTCGTAGGAGATATCGTATGTCTCGTTCCCTATTCGTTCGTATTGTTGATGCAGTTGAAAGACATGACAAATACTTCATGCAGCGAAGGGATACAATGGGTAGGCTTGGATTATCGTCCCTTTAAAAAGTAACGGCCGTGTTTCGGATGCTAGCATATGGTCTTCCCGCATATGCCACATATGAGTATGTAAAGATAGGCGAATCAACAGCAATCGAAAGCATGAAAATATTTTGTCGAGCAATTGTGGATATATTTTCAGAGCAGTACCTACGATCACCAACACCTAATGACATTTCTAGACTTCTTCACATTGGTGAAAAATGGGGTTTTCCACGAATGCTTGAAAGCTTAGATTGCATGCACTGGAATTGGAAAAATTGTCCTACCGCTTGGGCTGGACAATATGTAGGTCGTAATGGCTCACCTACTATAATTCTTGAAGCTGTGGCAGATTATGATCTAAGGATATTGCATGCATATTTTGGAATGCCAGACACTAATAATGATATCAACATGTTGGAGTCTTCCCACCTTTTCTCCAATCTTTCTCAAGGTATTGCTCCTCCCATTCATTATATCATCCAAGGAAAGGAATATAATATGGGTTATTATTTAGCTGATGGTATATATCCAAAGTAGTTCACCATAGTGCAAACTATTCACGAGCCAATGAGTCCAAAGAAAAAATATTTTGCTACACAACAAGAGGCATGTAGGAAAGACGTCGAATGTGCATTTGGTGTTCTCCAATCACGTTTCGCCATTGTGAAAGGACCGGTTCGTTTTTGGAAGAATAATGTGTTACATGACATAATGAATACATGTGTAATTTTACATAACATGATAGTCGAGGATGAGCGTGATCTCAAAGCACCAATTGGATTTGGAAGAGAAGATCCACCTCCAGATGTCCAAATAGCAGATGATGATAATATCCGGTTCCAAGAGTTTTTTGGTCGATTTAGAAAGATCAAAGATAAAGAAGCTCATTTTTTACTTCGAAATGCATTGATAGATCATTTTTGAGAAAGATATAGTAATGATGATGCTTAAATAAAAAAATTAATATGTTTTATTTTTATTTTATAATGTATTGAAGTTTTTTTTATTTAGTGAATTTTAGTTTAAAATAATTTCATCATTAATGGAAGTTTTGCGGAAAAAAAAAAAAAAACAAATGAGGTCAATTTGTAAATTTTATAACTAAAACACATTAATAACAAAATAAAAAGAATCTATTTAGAATATTCTATTTATGAAGTAATACATTGGAGATGGTCTTATAGAATATAAAATGACCGTCATTCTCCTATAAAAAATCACATTTTACACTCACTAGGTGATTTCCACTAGCTTTGTTTTAAGAAGTATCTCATAATACTCTAGGTTTATCATAACTATAGACTCAATCATTAAAAAACCACAATTATTCTCTCACACTTACATTGAAGCACTATTTATCATCATAGGAACTGGATAGAGACAAAAGTCTCATAGTGCTTTGGCATATTCAGTTTGATTTAGTTTTCTCACTGAACCTATTTCTTGGAATCTCCGGTCATTTAGGTAGGTTTATCCAAACCTTCTCTTAAGTCATGGGCTGTAACGCCCCTTTCCCATTATCCGCTGACCGTCGAGCTGACTGGTCAACAATCAAACAAGAACATGACCAATTCGAACCCGAGCAAGTCAAACAGGAAAAGATCGCCATAAGACGAAGCCAGAGACATATCGGTTTGAGACAAAGGCTCGCACTAACCCGTCTTTGACCCCGGTATCCTCACTTTCGTAGTACAAAGCTTCACAACTTGTACTACTTCCGTGAGTTGTGTCGGTTCGGACTAAACACAATACCAGGGAAGCATATTCATTTCTGAGTAAATCAAACGTTACATAACGTTTAACCGTCTTTACAAATCAATTTACCAATCTACAAAAACAACACCTAAATCTCAATACAAAATTGGCGCCAAAGCCGAACCGAAGGAAAATCCATAATCATCGAATCAAAATACCGCAACAAGCGATCCCGAAACTACACCGAGGACCTCCCGCGTCCGTTGATGCTAAACCTGAAAAACACAAAAGAGTCTAATGAGCGATCTAAGATCATCCAGCGAGTCGGTTCTCCAATAAGGCTTATGTTCTATTTATCAACTACAAATTCCCGCCCAAAAACCCCAAAATAACAAAAAACACAACAAACGGCCGATCACGCACTACCACGTCGTGTCAAAACCACAACACACAAGCACTTGCCAAAAGGAAGAGAAAGCGATTAGAGGAAATCGGAATCACTGCGGCACATGCTCTCGATTGAGACTCGATCTATCTATCCCGCAATACCAAACACACCAACACAACACTGGGCCACTACGATCTTGGTAACTTCCACGGGTTTACACCATTACCGACATGGTAACTAACCCACGACTCCTAGACGTAAACACAAAGTCTCATGACCTAGGACATTGTTCTCAGCCCGTCGATACACAATGACTCGGGCTACCCCGTAGTAACCTAACTTTCCATGCGATTCGGCCCTAGGACATGAACCCGTATTCTCCGAATCACACACCTACCGGCGTCACTCAGTAGGTTAACGCCATAATCGGAATCACCACCCGAAGGCCCACGATCCGATTAGGCAACTTCCCGAGGATCCAATCGGGTCGGAAGTACCGAAGCGTATCCACTTACCTAGACTTGCGGGATCTAACGCACCCTAGAGTCCTAGTGCAGAAATGTAAACTCACAGACTCGCTCGGACTCTAGCAATCATACTCAATCAAAAATCAACAATAAACTCAACACCATGTCCCGCAAGTATACTCACACTCACCAACACCTTCACCCTGACCCGGCACCGTACCAAGTCAGCGGCTATGACTTAACCGGTCCCGCGACCAAGATAAGTGTCCACACGAATCGCTCGGCCCAACACCGAGACGATCTAACAGGCCTGCACATAAAGCTCAACACAACCACACAACAACACGATAGCACACTCACCACAAAACCAGGCCTATTAGGGTTTCTAAAGTCTTTTAACTCAATCACGACCGCTACCTTGGATTAGCGGATTGCTAATCCGTAGACGGCTCGCCAATCACAACACTTCCCTTTTTCTTAACCTTTCCTAAGTATCTTTTATCAAATCCCCGATCCGTCGGTTTAGAGCTAGAAGCTTACTAAACTCCCCGACGTCTCATCTTTCCTTTACTTAATCCGTTTCTTTCTCTTCAACCTCTATTAAACCTAATCCTGATATCATTCCATACGCTATACGTGCGTTAGGTTTAATTCCATATTTTAATACCGTCTTAATTCCCGTACTTAGATTCATTCGATAACGTTCTTCTAATACATATATATGCATATACGGCCCTATCATGCCACGACTATATGTATGCACCAACCAACGCTACTACCAACCTAACGACACACAACAGGTTAAATCCTTTTAATTCTCACGATCCTAACATGCGTCTTAAACCCTAACCGGTTTATCGTTAATTCAACCATTCAATTCTCAAATTCAATCAAATCACATTCGGGTATGAAAACACCTAGATCTACGGTTTCTCATTTCCCGATCTATATGATTCTATCTACGGTGTTTGAGCCGATTTACAGTGATTTAGGTCTGAATGGCGGATCGGATGCGGATACGAGTCCCGGGACCCCGAACTAAGACCCGAACCTCCCGAATACCCAATCACGAACTCCTGAACACTCCGGATCACTGAACAGCAGTTTAACCGAGCGTTGACCGGCCCGGTTTCCGTCGTTTACCGGCGTTGATCGCGTTGACCAGCATCGTTGACCGGCGTTGACCGTTGGCCGTTTACCTCGTCCATTGACCAGACCTAAACCAGTTGACCCAATTCTTGAACCGGCTGAACCAGTGAACCGAAATCCAATTGACCGGTTTAGGTAATCCGGGTCAAAGTCAACCGTTGACCGAGACTTGACCGGTTAACCTAAACTGATCCAAATTCAACCAAACTAACTCCAATCTTGAACCAAACCAGCTGGACCAATCCACTGAAGAACCTTCGGAAGAGAGAGACGGCGGAGGAAGAATTCTAGCAGCTTCTCCGGCATTGACCGGCGGCGGCTGAACGTTGACCACGACGGAGGAGGTGTTTTCCGGCGACTCAAGTGATGCTCTACACACAAAAATGATCAGAATAAAGATATTTATCCATCTGTAGCTTCAAAAGGTCAAGATCTAGTGAAGGAAGAGAGAGAACCCAAGAAACCCTAGTCACCGCGGCTCTCTGGTCAGATTACGGCGAGCTCCGGCGACGGAGGCGGTGGAGTATGTCAAGGGGTTTTAGAGGAGAGTGAGAGGAAGCTATTGGGATTTGCAGAAGTGAATTTGAGTTTACAGTTTAGGAGTTATGGCTTTTCTTGTGGTAGAAGGTATTTAAGAACACAGTGTTCTTGAGTCTTCAAAGGGAGTTTCTGGGATTTTTGTGTGTTTCTGGAGAGAGTATAGAGGTATGGCGACAGAGAGAAGCTAGAGAGAAGTTCTGATCATCCCAAATGAAGCTAGATTCATGAATAGTTTGAGGTGAAAGGTTATTCTTTGCATGTAACATGAACCATGCACCAAATGTGAGCTTCACACCTCATAAGGAAGTGGCTGGCGACCTAGGGGTGAGACATCTGTCTATGGATCTTCTCTCGATCCACAAAAATCAGCCCAAAACAGGGCCCAATCCATTTCTAAACCCATTTTGCAAGTTGTCTTTGTTTCCTCGGTTTCGCGATTAAAGTTTTAGAAAATCCTTCCCCATTTTCATAAATCCCAAAACTTAAAAAAACAGATTCTACCTTATTTTAGATGAATTTAACAACTTGAATCACTTCATTTGGAGTTTTCTAGCTCTGGTTATGAATTACCGAAATTTTCTCGGTTTTCTCGGTTTTCACTCCGATAAGCCGAAAAACCCGTTTCTGCTCTGTTTCTTCCGATTCTGGTCTTTAAAATGTTCTTTATGTTTTTAAAAGAAAACATTTGGCCCGTCTCGGCTTCCGTCTTAAACTTTGATAAAATTACTATTTTGCCCCTGGGTTTAGCAAAATTACCTTCGTACCCATGTTGACTTTTCTTCTGGCATTTGACCACATTTTTTAAAACAGGGTATTATGTGGGCTTTTGAGACGTTTTCCCCTCCTCCATGTATTTCCTAGGATAACTTAGAATCATGCAGCTTTGCATTTATCATTTTATTAAGAGTTTAGAACTTTTGTCCCACAACCCCATTGAATGTAAATGAATAATGATCTGTTTTTCTTTTCTTTTTAAGGATAATGTCATTTTCTTGAAATGCATTTTTCCTTATCAAAATCAACTTGTAACACCCGTCCCGTCGGATCCAGCAAACGACTCATCGACTTTTCAAGCCATTTTCCAAAAACTAGTGACCCAAGTTATAAACTAAAATCCAACACTTAATTCTAAACAATTTACTTTATTAAAATCAAAACCTGAGTCTTACAAAGGAAAAGCGAACTGAAATAGACATAACATGAAAAACGAAAGCATCGCATAAGTCTTACTGAAATAAAGGAAAGACACCAAAAGTTCCCACTTCCCAAAACACGGCACCACACCCGACCGTCTACTCCTGCAACTCTCCAGGATTACTTGCAAAACAAACAACAAAGGAGATCTGAGTAATTAGTTCAATACCAATAACCAGTGAGTGCAGGCTCTAGGAACCCACAATCTCATAATACACTATCACAACAACAAGCAATTAGTCCAAGGCTAATAACACCTTGCACCCAAAGCCCAAAGGCTCGCAATCAACCTACAACTAGTTACTTGTCCGTAGGCGCGACTACGCCCCCCCAAGCCTAAATGCCTCCAACATCAAACAACAGCAGCCCACAGGCTTCCAGCACCACTACAACAGCGGGAGGGCTCGTCAGGACCCTCCTCCGACGATATAGGACACTTACGAAACTCACCTCGCACCGTGCCCTGCAACCAATTTCGACCACAACATAATCCAAACAAGCCATCAAACACAAACAAAGTTTTCGTTTTAAGTGATAACCTATCTTTTAGGTGCTTTCAATCGCATCAACAGAAATCATCCGCCAGATCTACTCTACCTAAGAAGATATTATTAACAAAGGACTCACTAGTCAATTATTGAGGTAGAATATGGTAGAGATCACGACCGGTCCTCACCTTAGTCCATATCGGAGATACCGAAGTAGATCTGGAGATTCTAACGACAGATCTTGAGATCCTGCAAATAGACTTGGGGTTTCAGACAGTAGATATAGAGAAAGAGAGAACAAATCTAGGGTTTCAGGCAACATATATGAGAGAGAGAGACTGAGGGAGATACGGTTCAGATCTATAACTTCCAACGGATCATATCTGATCTAGAAGCACAAATCTGAAGCAGATCTGAGATCTATAAGCAGAGATTAAGGTATATATGAGATATGAGATTTTAACCTTAGAAACGCGAAGAACGGAGGGCTCTGCGCTCAAATGAACCGAGAAGACGATGACTGGGAGTTCGGGAATGAAGACGGGATCGACGGAGAATTCCGGCAAAAATTCCGGCGATAAACGGCGGCGGCGCGGTGGCTCCGGGTGGTGGCGACGCGGCGGATCTGGCGAACTGGCTCCGGCGGTAGTTAGTGGCTGGCCGGTGGTCATCGGCTGGCTGGCTCCGGTCGCAGACAGAGTTTCGTTGTCTCAAACTTTGTGAAAAATGAGGGAGGCTCCTCTCTTTTTTATAGAGAGAAAGCCTAGGGTTTATTGAATTAATGAGTTGGGCCTTAGGATTTTGGCCCATACCCACTTCATCTTGGGCCATAGGATTTGGGCCATTACAATTCTCCCCCACCAATTGAGAATTTGTCCCCTAATTCATTCTGCCATTGGATTCCGCAAACAACTCGGGATTGGTTAACTTAAACTGCAGCTCAGGTTCCCAAACTTCATCTTGGATTCCGTCTCTCTCCTAATGAACCAATACAATCTTGGTTCTTTTTCCATTAAACTCTGACTCCCAACGATCCCCAATTCTGACCGGTTTACTAGTCACTGACCAATTATGGTGGACATCTGATGGCAGCTTTGGCAGGATCAATTCCGGTTCAAGAACAACCTTCCACATAACATAAACATGGAACACATTGTGAAAATCTGACAGCTCTTGCGGTAACTCTAACCTATACGCCACCACTCCAACCCTCTCTACTATCAAAAATGGTCCCATATACCTTGGCCTCAACTTTTTCAGCTTGCGCTTGGGATTGTTGCTCCGGAATGTCCTCATCTTGAGATACACCGAATCTTCCACAACGACCATTAGATTCCTTATGACGCTTGTCCACAAAACTCTTCTGGCGGTCGTGGGCCTGCTTCAGCCTTTCCTTGAGCAATGCCACTTGCTCGACTGTTTCCTGAATCATCTTTGTCTCTAAGAACTGTTGTTATACATAGGGGTTCTTACAGGGTCGACCAAACAGAGCCTCGTATGGCGAAATCCCTATGCTCAAATGGTAACTATTGTTGTACGAAAACTCGACCAACGGCATAAACTTAACTAGTTGCCTTCCCAATCCAACACACATGCTTTTAGAATATCCTCCATTGTCTGAATGGTCCGCTCAGACTGTCCATCGGTCTGCGGGTGATATGCCGTGCTAAGAAGTACCTTCGTACCCATCACTTTTTGAAATGCTTTCCAGAAGATAGAGGTGAACTTCAGATCTCTGTCTAAGACGATACTGACTTGTGAACTGTGTAACTTCACTATGAACTCGACATACTTCCACGCGAGAACCTCAGTTCCATCCATTTTCTTTATAGCCAGAAAATGTGCATACTTAGTGAGTCGATCCACGATTACCCAAATTGCATCCTTCCTTCCTGTTGTCCTTGGTATCCTGGTAACGAAGTTCATTGTCACTATATCCCATTTCCATTCTTGTATATGTAACCCTTGTAACAATCCATTGGGAACCCTCCTTTCGCTCTTGACTTCCTGACAGTTCTGACACTGTGAAATCCACGTTTTCACATCCCTCTTCATTCCTTCCCAATGGTAGTACTGCTTGAAATTCTGATACATCTTGTGGTTCTTGGGGTGAATCAAAAACTGGGACTGGTTAGCTTGCCTTAAAATCACGTTCCTCAACTCCTTGACTTTCGGCACACAGACTCGGTTCTTGAACTTGATCGTACCATTGGTCGCGGTGTGATATCCAATCAATTCCTTCTCGGACATCACCTTCAGGGTTCCATCCTGCGGTTGAGCCTCTTTGATCTTTCCTAACAAGTCAGCCTGGTCCAATGTTTCCAACCCGGTTGCTCCCTCTTCTATCGTGGTGGCACACAACCACAATTCTGCTAAGGTCGTTTATAATTTCTGCACTTCCTGGTTTTCCGACACGAAAATCTTTCACCTGCTTAGAGCATCAACTACCTGGTTAGCCTTTATAGGGTGATACTCGATCTCAAGATCGTAATCTGCTAAGAGCTACATCCATCGGCGCTGCCTTAAATTCAGATCTCCTTGAGTGAAGAGGTACTTCAAACTCTTATGGTCCGTGAATATCTTCACCTTCTCCCCGTACAGATAAGCACGCCATATCTTAAGCACAAAGACCACTGCTGCCAACTCCAAATCATGTGTGGGGTAGTTAACCTCGTGCTTCCTTAACTGTCTTGATGCATAGGAAATCACCTTTGCTTCTTGCATCAAGACACATCGTAATCCAACTCCGGATGCGTTCGTGTAGACTACATATGGTATTCCTGGCTTTGGTAGTACTAACACTGGAGTTTGAGTCAACAACTCTTTTAGTTGCTCAAAATTCAATGCGCACTTTTCCGACCATACAAACTTGACATCCTTTCCTGTCAAGACCGTCAATGGCTTAGCTATGCTGGCGAATCCCTCCACGAACTTACTATAGTACCCAGCCAATCCGAGGAAACTACGCACATCGGTCACATTCTTCGGTTATGCCCAGCTGGTGATAGAAGTGTGTTGGAATCCCTAGGATCCAGGGTCTGGGTGATTGAATCCAAGAACTGACCTCGTGATTACCTGGAGATTGGCAGCGGAAATTGGAGCAGGTAAACGAGATCTAGAGCGCCTCAATCGCTGCGCCTCTATCGTAGTCCACACGCACACAAGCTGGAATCCGCCGGGATGCTAGTACCGGTGACCGGATCTCCTGGGATTCTCTACGTGTTTCTCGAGGAAGAGGGTCCATTTTTCTGTCAAGAAAACTTGTCTGCGACGGCTCTCTCACTTTAGGTCGTGTAACCTGGCCCCTATAAATAGGTCCACGGTTTACAAACCGTAACATCAGTTACGGTATCGACCTTGTGTCGATCGTTGCACCCAATGGCAACGATCGACACACCTCTTGTATCGATCGACGCACCAATGGCATTGATCGACACACCTCTTAACACACGAATTCAATGTGTATCCAATACACATTGATCGGACCATATGCCAATGATCAATTCCCTACAGAAGCGTATCCAACTTTCTTAGGTGTGTGACCCTTTAGGTTCACACGATACTAGAAATGAGTTACAACTCATTTGTCATAAGCGGTTTCTAGCAAAACATTATGACTACCCAGTATCATATGAATTGTCCGATCTCGACAATACAACTATCTTTAGAGTAAGTACAATGTGATTTCAGGACATAATCCCAACAATCTCCCACTTGTACTGGAATCATCTATTCCCATAATCCCTTTGTCGCTATATCTCGATATGGCATAAGGCAATAAACTGTGTCATCCTTATTATGGCCAACATCATGTTCATCGAACTTCTGATCTATACTGATAAAACAAACGACTGACAATCACCTCGTTTGAGCACGGCCATGCATTTTCTCAATATCAAATCTTCGATGGGCCCTGAGATATTTATCCCCTGTTGTATAGGAGGGACAAATCCCTTCTTGTTCCATCCCTGTTTCTACATATACTTCATGATATGCCTGAGAAATGTCTTTATAGCCGCCATTTACGGATCGACGTTTGACAAGGTCAAAGTGCACTAATTCATATACTAGAAGGCATGATGAACTCAGGTCTAATGACTATACTCTATAGTCGTAATGAGAAACTCTCATGACACAGATATAACTATCCTGTAGAGTTCTCATTAGTGGGTCATGTCCGATCATATGTTCACCAACATATATCTATGTGACTGACTGTGATACTCATATCATTGACTCCATGAAACTTAGTCAACAGTCACCTCACAAGCTAGTCTCTCGCGATTATCAGTGTCCAACTTTGACAATCTCGACTAGGGACAATCATAATTTATGTCATCCTTTTACTTATAGGGTTTCATGATCAAGTCCTCAACTTGATGTCCTATAACATGAACATAAAATACTTGGGACCATTATTTAATCATCCAATGATCAAATAATGCTGATGTCAGTTTTTCATAATCATGACTACATCATGTCTATCTGAACATCATAACTAACATAACTCCCACTAGAATCTAGACCACGTCTTCAGATATCTAGTACCTACAGCAACAGCATGAAACTCATGCTTAGGTTGTGAGAGATGCTGTGGTGTTCTTGCTTGGAGCCATTCCAACAAACCACACTGCTGTTCTTTAATAAGCACTATTCTGCGTTCCACTGCTTGGAGACCTTTCCAACAGATAGCCCCGCTACACAGACAAAGAGACATAAACAAGTGGGAACCGTGAATCATCTTTGTCTGTCTAACTACTCTTAACAGATTCGTCATTTCCTCAGTTGTACAAGAACCTATCCTTAGTGTTTCTCAAACACTTGGGGATATTCCTTACAACTGTCCAGTGACTCTCACCGGAACATATTGGCATCTTCTCGTCATGCTATATGCATAAACTGCATCTATACGAGCGCTAAATATGGCATTTATTATGGATTCTATTGCTGAAGCATAAGGAATCACACTCATAGATACTAGCTCAGCCAGTGTCCAAGACACTTCATCTTGCTAAGATTATTGCCATAAGACCTTTGGTATGAAGCTGTTCTTGGAGTCATGCATATTTGAACTGTCCAGTACCTTATAATCATAAGGATTCTGACAGTTCCAATTAGCTCTTCTGATCCATCTCAATGGATCCATATTCCAAGAACTTTCGCGCCTTCTCCCACGTCTATCATTGAATTTGACTTCCGACCCAAACCTTGACTAGACTTCAGCGTCGGAACGTCGTTTATGAGATTAAGTGTGTTATAAACATACAGTTTTGAGAATTGCAACTATGCTCCCACTTGTTTACTTGTTAACGCACGGTTTCTATTCGTTCCTGATCGAGTCAAAGCCTTTGACCGTTTTAACAGAACATAGATTCCAACTCCAAGATGTTTGCCTCAATCTATAAATAGATCGGCGAAGCTAACATGCATACCTAGCAAATTTTCGGAGTTGGGGCTCACCATCGCTTCTTTGAATTTCGCATGCTCGTCACTTTTCAATGATCATCAGTTCACGGCAATCGGTCATGAGGAATCACCCTCGGATTAGTGACGGATCCATCAGGATCAGCGAGATTTCGGCTCCACAGGTGTGGATCCTACATCACTCTGTAGATCCAACCGCTGCTTTCCCTTAACAGGTTGAACAGCCTCCTGTGTTGCTCGAATTTCTTCGAGCTGTACTTTTACTCCCACTGTTCTTCTTGAAAAACAGAGTTCCGAACAACAAAACTTTGTTCTCGGATTGGTTGCAAAAGTACTAAGCCTCGGTTTCCCTAGGACAACCGGCGAAGCAGCCTCTATCAGATTTGGGTTCAAGTTTGTTTGTTGACAACTGCCTTACACAAACCTTGCAATCCCAATTAATCAGTAAAACATACTTGGAAATCACCCAGTCCACATCCAATGTGGTGTCTTTAAACTGATTCTGATAGAAACATAATTTGCGTAAACATATTCATTTTAGAGCGTATTTTAAAAGATTATGGAAGATTCTTGTGACTCATCATCAATCAGAGCATATCTAATAAGATCCGATTCTTTCTGTTAGATGATCACCCAATTCTTGACTCAAGTATTTTCCTCCGCGATTCAATCGAGGATCTCAACACTTCTGTCAAATCGTATCTACACTTCATCTTGGAACTCCTCAAGGGATTCCTGTTCGTGTCTCATCAAATGAACACAGTCATACTTTATTGATGCCATCAATAAGGTAATGAAGTACAGAAGATTTCCTTTGGCACTAATGCTCATCGGGCCGCATACATTAGTACGTTTAAGGCCCAATAAGCCTCTGGCCCGTTTCCTTTAGCTCTGCTAAAAACGCCTAAGTCATTTGGTCCAGTGAACAGAATTCATGTCTCAAATGATTTACAATCAAATGAGTCCAAAACGATGGAACTTCTGAATCCGCTTCACTCTATGTGGTTAAATGACTATGCCAAAGAAAAGTCGAGTTCGAGTCATCAGACTCAAACCATTATTATTTGTGTTATATTCAAAATTACGCTGGTTTAAGATATAAAACCCATTCCAAACGGGGTGCTACCATATGATATTTCATTGAGATCTAAAGAACAAAACTTGTCTTTTATCAAAATGAAAAACATCCAAATTCTTTACAAGAAAATGAAAGACATTTCTGCTCAAGGCAGATACATAGTAGCAATTACTTAATTTCTAAAACCAAGTATGAAAGGCTCCTACAAGTGGAGAATCTCTACGGCTCATACATCAACCATTGCTTCATACCAGACACGCAGTTCCACTTGCCCTTTCTTCAACGTTCTACTGTCGCTTAGGTCCTGCATATTTCAAAAATATCAGTACCACAACTAGTATCTCATACTTATGTAGAACTTGAATTAATAACACAATACCTGAAGAAGAAGTACCATACATCTCCTTCATCTCTTGTGAATCTTCCAAGAATTTAATGCAATCTCTCTTCCAATGTCCTGACTCATCGCAGTAGAAGCATTTTCTAACACCCGACGGGCCTGACTTGGGCTTATAAGATGACACATGCTTATCCTGATTCCAAATCTGGACGGCCCTGCCTCTACCCTTGCCAACACAAGATTTCTCAAATCTTTTACCCTTCTTGATGTCTTGATCTGCTGTTTTGAGCATGCCATGCAGCTCAGTCAACGTCTTCGTCAAGTATTTCTTGATATAGTTCTCAATGAACTTATCATAGCTTGACGGCAGTGACTGCAGAATGATGTCAGTGGCCAACTATAAGCTGACTGAACATTCCAGTTTCCCCAGGTTATCAATGTAACCCATCAGTTTAATGACATGAGGACTTACTGGAGCATCCTCTGGTAGCTTGCACCCAGTGAGAGACTTCACCATCTGGAATCTCTCAACTCGTGCCAGGTCCTGAAACTTCAGTTTCAGGTTGGTGATCATCTCTATTTGCGACTCCATGTTCTCGTATTGACTCTTCAAGTCCGAGTTCATGGTAGCCAACATCAGATCACGCACATCTACCACATCAATATAATGCTTATTCCAAACATCATATACTGCATTCGAGCGATTTGTCCCAAGCCTTTCTGGAAGAGCTTTCTCAAGGATATATTCCTTACTCTCCTGCTTGAGGATTAATCTCAAATTGCGATACCAATCCAGGAAATTTGACCCATTTAACTTGTCCTTCTCAAGGACGGGTCGTAACGAGAAGGTAGTTTTAGACATAGGCTGAAAATTTTAATCAAAGAAAATTTTAGTTATGATTTCAGAAAATGAGGAATCTTATCCAATAAGAAAACTCACATTATATTCAAACAATGTTTCCTCGATGAATATAATAATCCAAGATCCATACATCACTAAAATCCGAGTGGACGACTCGTCTTCACCCAGAGTTTAGCAATCTAGGTAAGCAAATCATTGCTAATTGTACTCAGTACAACTCTCGGTCGTAGATGAGACAAACTATGTCTATTCCACTCTGATGTCTCCGGGCCCAGAACTTCTGATAGCCTAGTCAAGTAAAACCAATCTTTTCTGTCTTGTGATCACTGACAGTTGCACTGCAAGTCTGTCAATGACCACCTGCCTTACTCATGTTGCAGTGGATACCAAGGACTCCAAGACTATCCAACAAACGACACGAGTCTTGACAGTAGACAAGATTGGGCAAGACATCAAGATCACTTGATATTTAGTTGAGGAAATGGAACTTTAAAAGATTAGTAATTCAATCTCTTAGGTCATGCAATAGTTGATGTCAAGCACTGCAAGACCATCAACACTACTACCTGCCTTACTCATGTAATTATGGACACCAAGCTCTTGGCAAGACTATCTAACAACGAAACGAGTCTTGACAGTTGACCATATTGAAAAACTAAGCTTCGGTCTAACACACATCCAATGTGTATTAAATAGGTTTAGAACACTTTTAACTTTTAATTTCAATTAAGTTTTACTTGTTCTAATTTAAGTGGGTTAGGTCATTTGGTTCGGTTTTTCAATCATCTGGTTCAAAACCAAACGATTACGGTTCGCATCGTCACCACGCGCATCGACTGACACACTTGGTCGACATTTGATATGCAACCTTTACCAACCCTATAACCGGTCTTAGACCAATTGCGATAACCGGTCCAATCTAATTGAACCGACTTATCCAATCAAACTGATCTTGACTAATCAAATCGGTTTATTCCAATTGAGATAACTAATTCAATCCAATTGAATCAATTCATCCAATTTAAACCGATCTGACCTACCTTAACCAAGCATGATAACCAATTCAATCCAATTGAACCGATTAACCAATCGCAAGGACTGTGTCGACCGACACTAAACCTGTGTCGATCGATACAGTAGGGTATCAGGGAATTTTAATCGAATTAAACCGACATAACCATGCGAGATAACCGGTTCAATCCAATTGAACCGATCTATCCTTTCGCACAGCCTGTGTCGATCGATGCACCCAGTGTGTCGATCGACACAGTGCGATTTCTAAATCGAAACCCATTGTTTTAATTAGGCGAATTCGCGGTTTGTGTCGATCGACGCTATGCGAAAACACAATTGCTTTTGCATTTTCGCGCTGCATCGATCGATACACCCAGTGCACCGATCGATGCTGTGCGAAAACCCTAAATCAGTTTTGCCGTTTTCGCTCTGCATCGATCGACACACCCAGTGCATCGATCGATGTTGTGCGAAAACACAGTTCTTCGTTTTCGATATTAACAAATCCGAGATTCTTATTAACAAAACGAATCCAAGCTAGCATCAATTCAATCAAAATGCCATTTAATCGAATTCTAGGCTACTGATTCAATCTATTAAACCCTATGGCTCTGATACCACTGCTGGAATCCCTAGGATCCAGGGTCTAGGTGATTGAATCCAAGAACTGACCTCGTGATTACCTGGAGATTGGCAGCGGAAATTAGAGCAGGTAAACGAGATCTAGAGCGCCTCAATCGCTGCGCCTCTATCGTAGTCCACACGCACACAAGCTGGAATCCGCCGGGATGCTAGTACCGGTGACCGGATCTCCTGGGATTCTTTACTTGTTTCTCGAGGAAGAGGGTCCGTTTTTCTGTCAAGAAAACTTGTCTGCGATGGCTCTCTCACTTTAGGTCGTGTAACCTGGCCCCTATAAATAGGTCCACGGTTTACAAACCGTAACATCAGTTACGGTATCGACCTTGTGTCGATCGTTGCACCCAATGGCAACGATCGACACACCTCTTGTATCGATCGACGCACCAATGGCATCGATCGACACACCTCTTAACACACGAATTCAATGTGTATCCAATACACATTGATTGGACCATATGCCAATGATCAATTCCCTACAGAAGCGTATCCAACTTGCTTAGGTGTGTGACCATTTAGGTTCACACGATACTAGAAATGAGTTACAACTCATTTGTCATAAGCGGTTTCTAGCAAAACACTATGACTACCCAGTATCACATGAATTGTCCGATCTCGACAATACAACTATCTTTAGAGTAAGTACAATGTGATTTCAGGACATAATCCCAACAAAGTGATCTTTCCCGGATCAACTGCTACTCCGGTCTTCGAGATCACGTGGCCTAGGAATCCATCATTCCTTTGCCAAAAGCTGCACTTGCTGAGCTTGGCGTACAACTGCTGCTTCCTGCGTGTCCAAAACTATCCAGAGGTGCCACTCAGGTTCCTCCTTGCTCCTTGAGTAGACCAGGATATCATCGATGAAGACGATAACACACTTATCCAAGTACTTCAGGAAGACGTCTTTCATCATCTTCATGAATGTTGCTGGCGCGTTGGTCAATCCAAACAGCATTACCACGAACTCGTAATGTCCATAACGGGTCTGGAATGTTTTCTTCTGAATATCCCTTTCTGTTATCTGGATCTGGTGGTACCCTAATGCAAGATCTATCTTCGAGAACCACGCGGCTCCCTGCATTTGGTCAAATAGCTCATCGATCCTTAGCAATGGGTACTTGTTCTTGATGGTCACCTTGTCAGGCCTCGGTAGTCAATACAAAGTCTGAAACTTCTGTTCTTCTTCTTGACAAACAAGATGGTGCTCCCCACTGTGAACTGCTCGGTGAAACGAATCCTTTCTCCATAAGATCCTCCAATTGCTTCTTTAACTCTGCCATCTCTGCGGATGCTAAACGATAAGGAACCTTTGACACAGGCGTCGTCCCGGCTCTAGCTCTATTGTAAAGACATCATTCCGTTCCGGAGGTGGACCTTTCAGTGGTACAAATACATCCTCGTACTCCGCAGCCACCAGAATGGTATCCAAGTTAGGTGCTTCCTCTTCCTTTGTCATTGAGATGGTTGCTAGGAAGCTTCATTTCCTTTGCTGATCAACGCTTCTGCTTGCATCATGGATATGATTGATATCCCGTCCGCATTTTCATTCCTTTGAAAATGATCTTCCCCTCTTCGCGAAGAAAAGTGACGGTCGCCTTGGCGCAATCCAGTATGGCCTGGTGCTGCACCAACCAATCTATTCTCAGGATGAATTCATAACGACCCAACTCCACTTGCGCTAGATCCGCAGGTAATTCTACTCTGGCTACCGTTACTAGCACTTCTTCGAAGATTCCCCTACCTGCTACTTTCTCCGATCCGGTGGACTCGACCTTTATGACTGAAGGAATTTCTAGCAGTTCCTAATCCAATTAGGCAACCCTAGTCTGAATTATAAGCCTAGGATCTAGGGTTCATGTAATTGAATCATTGGGATCTCAGAATTACCTGGTGATTTGCAGCGGAAGATTTGCATATAATCGAGATCTAGAGCGCCTCAAATGCTGCGCCTCTACTGGTATCCACACGCACACAAACTGAACAGAAGGGATGCTAGTGCCTTTAGAGATCAGATCTCTCGAGAGGTTTTTGTTTCTTTTCTTGTGGCTGTGAATTAGGTTAAGATCGAGTTTAGGTCGACCATATATCTTATATATGTCGACTTAAACCACAACGGAATTAACCAACGATTAAACCGAATTAATCTGGTAATCCGCGAGTCGTGTCGACCGACACACTCTCTGTGTCGATCGACACTGTCGATCTGTGTCGACCGACACACTTATTGTGTCGATCGACACTGTCCAGAAACTTTGTATTGAATGCATATCAAATATGCATTCACCCGATCATTACATTAATGATCAACCTCATATACTACGTCCAGTTTGCTTAGGTGTGTGACCCTGTAGGATCATATAACACTAGCAATGAGTTCTCAACTCACTGATCATAAGTGGCTTCTAGCAAAGCATTACGACTTCCCAGTGTCATATGATTGTCTCATCTCGACAGTACGACTTTCACTCAAGAGCAAGTACAATAGATTTCAGGACATTCCCAACAATCTCCCACTTGTACTGGAATCATCTATTCTATATTCCCTTCGTCACTATATCTCGATTTGGCATAAGGCAAGATCTGTGTCACCCTTATTTAGCCAAGATCATGTTTATCGAACTCCGATTTATACTGACAAGACAAACGACTGACAATCACCTCATTTGAGTGTGGCCACACATTTCTCAGTATCAAATCTTCAATGGGCCATGAGATATTTATCTCCTGTTATATAGGAGGGACAAATCCCATCTTGTTCCATCCCTGTTTCTTCACACGCTTCATGATACGCCCAATCAATGCCTTTATAGTCACCAGTTACGGCTGACGTTTGACAAGGTTAAAGCGGACCAGTTCACATGTAAGAAAACATGATGAACTCAGGTCTAAGGACTATACTCTATAGTCGTAATGAAAACTCTCATGACACTTATATAACTATCTCGTAGAGTTCTCATCAGTGGGTCATGTCCTATCATGTGTTCTCCAACACATATCTATGTGATTGACTTTAATACTCTTATTAATGACTCCATGAAACTTAGTCATCAGTCACCTCACATACTAGTCTCACGTTGTTGTTAATGTCCCACTTTAACAACCTTGACCAGGGACCAACATAATTTATGTCATTTATTATCTATAGGGTTTCATGATCAAGTCACATACTTGATGACCTATAAAATGTCATAAATTACTTTGGGACTATTATTTAATAACCATTATTAAATAATACAGATGTCAGATTTCAATAACATAATCAAATTATGTTTATACAAACATCATTTCATAACCAAAATTAATAACAACGACTCCCACTAAAATTAAGATCACATCATAAGACATATAATGCCTTTAGCAGTAGCCTGACCCTCATTCGCCTTTGCTCAGCGTGTGTCGAAAGACACTGCGTCTTGCTAAGAGTAATACCAAGAGTCATTTGCACGAAGCCCTTCTTGGAATCCTGCGTACTGGACCTGTGCAAGGCCTTATCACCATAAGTATCTTGACACAATCCAATTAGCTTATCCAATCAATCTCTATAGATTCTTATTCCAAGAATGTATATGGTTTCTCCCATATTTCTCTTCGAAAAACAACTTTCGAGTCAAGTCTTAACAGACTGAAACAATGAAATTTCATTTCCAAGAAGTAGTATGTTATCAACATACAATACTAGAAATGCAACTGCGCTCCCACTAGTCCTCTTGTAAACACACGGTTCCTCTTCGTTCCTGACGAAGTCAAACACTTTGACTGCTTCATCAAAACGAAGATTCCAACTCCAAGATGCTTGCTTATCTTCCTAGCTTCATTAGGATCAATGAAAACTTCAGGTTGTGTCATGTACACATCCTATTCCAGAATTCCATTAAGAAAAACTGTTTTCACATCCATCTGCCAGTCATCATAATGAGTGGCGGTTGCTAGGAGAATCCGAATAGACATAAGCATGGTGTCTGGGATTAGGTTTCTTCACAGTCAATACCATGAATTTACTTGAAACCTTTTGCCACCAACCTAGCTTTGTACGTCTGAATATAACCATCCATGTCAACTTTTCTTCTTGAAAGTCCATTTACTCACAATGGCTTCTACACCATCGGGTAAATCAACCCAAGTCATACTTGGTTCTGTGACATGGATCCCATTTCGGATTCAGCGGCTTTCAGCCATTTTTGGAGTCAAGGCCCATCATTGCTTCTTCAAAATTCGCAGGCCCATCACTTTCAATGATCAATAGATCACGGCAATCGGTTACGAGAAATCCACATTTCTCGGGTTCGTGACGGATCCTTTCGGATCTGCGAGCTTCAGTTTTGTGTAAAAGTCGTGCACATATCTTATATGTATACTTTTACCACGACCTAATTAACCAATATTCAAACCGTAGTTAATTGAGTCATAAACCAAAATATTTTGGTTCGCGGTCTGTGTCGATCGATACAACGTTTGTGTCGATCGACACTTCTTCAGAAACTTGCATTTGAATGTACATCGAATATACATTCACCAGATCCTTTATAAACTTTAGGCACCACAGGTGCAGGTTCTACAACTCTTTGTAGATCCAACTGCTGCTCTTCCTCATCAGGTTGAGCAGTCTCCTGTGACTTTCGAATTTCTTCGAGTTGTACTTTTACTCCCACTGTTCTTCTTGGAAAGAAAGTCTTTCTTGGAAAGAAAGTCTTTCTTAAGAAAACATAGTTCCGAGCAACAAACAATTTGTTTTCGAACTGGTTGTAAAAGTAACATGCCTTGGTTTTGTTAGGACAACCAATGAAGTAGCACTTATCAGATTTGGGTGTGAGCTTATCAGAGATTAAACGTTTTATATAAGTCTCGCAACTCCAAATCTCCATGATGGATAAATCAGAAACATTTCCATTCCACATCTCATGTGGTATTTCTGTAACTGATTTTGATGGAACTCTATTTAATGTAAACTCAGACATTTCTAGAGCGTATTCTTAGAAGGATACTGGAAGGTCTAAGTGACTCATCATTTATCGAACCATATCTAATAAAGTCCGATTCTGGAGGAGTGAATTGTGAAACACTTTCACAATCTCTCAGATGATCACTAAATTCTTGACTTAAGTATTCACCTCCATGATCTCATCGTAGAGTTTTAATACCTTTGTCAAATTGATTCTGTACTTCATTTTTGGAACACTTTGAACCTTTCAAAGATTCTGACTTATGTCTTATAAATAAGACATAACCGTACCTACTGAAAATATCAGTAAAGGTAATGAAGTACTGAAATTTTCCTCTAGCACTAGTGCTCATCGGCCCATATACGTCCGTATGTATAAAGCCCAATAAGCCTTTGGCCCTTTCATTTTTATTCGTTCGCAACCTGTATCGACCGACGCATCGTTTGTGTCGATCGATACTACCTTTGTTGAAAGGAGCCTTCGTCATTTTACCCAATAAACTGTTGGAATTATGTCCTGTAATCTCTGTACTGTCTCTAGAAAGTAAGAGTATGTCAATGATCAGACATAAGTCATATAATACTGGGGGTCATGATGGCTTGCTAGAGTCCGCTCATGATCTATAAGTCTTGGACTTATTGCCTTTATTATATGATCCCATATGGGTCACACGCCTAAGCTAACAGAAAACAATGAAGGAACGATTCAGCAGAAGTACGGTAAAAGTGCTAGGCATTTACTGTGCTTAGAGAGATTAAAGGGCCTGATTAAATCTAAGGGATTTAATCAGACTGGGAATTGGGCCCAAAAGCCCAAAAGGAACTAGGCATAAGTTTTATGATTAAAACTTAACCTAGCCACCTTTTTCCCCTAAGCTTTCTGCGCCTCTCTCTCTCAATTTTCTGCGCCTCCCACCTCCTTGGTCTAGCAGCCAATTTCCTGAAGTGTGCGTGTGTGAACCTTTGGAGGAGCTGTCTCTTGGCGGTTCTGCTGATCTCTGACCCATACCTCTCCATTCCGCTGCATAACAAGGTATTAGGTGAGATCTTTTATGATTCAGCAAGAGAACCTAGATCCAAGCATGTTTAGTAGGATCAATCAATGAGAAATTGAATCAGGATATACTAAACAATCCTTCAGTGGTATCAGAGCCAATGGTTCTATTAGGATTTCTTGTTTAGAATCATGTTTAGGTTGTTTAGAAGTGTTTGAATCAATCTATGATAAGAAAACACTTAAGAAACAAAAGAATTAAAACCTAAACTAGAAATCGCATGATCCGATCTATATGAATCGGTATGCATCGGAATGATGATCGCCAAAGGATCAACATGTCCGGATCGTGTGATGCACGGTGGACCGATCACCCGAGTGGATCGCATGGATCGATCGACGATCGCATGGATCGACGGCGATCGCGTCCCGCCTGTCTCGCGTCTCGACCCGAGCCATCCCGTCCCGCGTCTCGTCCCGTCCCGCGTCCCGTCCCGTCCCGATCGCGTGGCTTGCGGCTGTCCCGATCGTTGCTCGATCGCGTGAAGCTTGCGTCCGATCGTGATCGGTTCGTGACCTAATGGTCGGTTCGGTTTGGCTAGTGATGGTTCGGTTCAATATAATTAAAACTTGATCGTCACGGTTTAATAATTACAGACTTAATAAAATTTATTAGATCTGGTTAAACCGTGATAAGAAATCCAAAGTCGTAAAATTGGATTTAGTGCCTAAACCAGTGGTTTTCTAATTTGATTTGGTTGGACCAAATAAATTGAGAAAATCCGGTTTAGTAAATAACCGGTTGACAATTATGGTCATCGTAGTAATTAATTTTGGTTAGACCAATTTTAATGAACCAGACCGGTTATGTCATTTAATTGGACAATTGGGTTATGTCTTGGAAATAGACCAATTCTTGGGCCATGGGCCAAGAAGTTAAAACAATTGGGCCAGTTATTTGAGTCTTTTCTTCAGATTTATTTTAAAATTCATTTAATAATTAAAATTTGATTTTAAAATTAATCAGTTTCCAAAATTTCAAATTAGAAAGTTTCTTAGAATAGAAGTTTCTAGATTTGCATGTTTTGGATTATAGGAAATTTCTATAGTTAGAAAGTTTCCAATTTTAGGAAGTTTCCAATTTTAGAAAGTTTCCAAAATCAGTAGGTTTCCAAAAATGGAAAGTTTCCCAAAAAATAGTAATCTTCTATTTTGAGAATGAAATTTTAAGAAAACCTATAAACCTCAAATAATATCGAGCGTTGGATGTCTTGTCCAGATTATGTCAGCTGTTAAAGCCCATTCAATCGTACACACGGCCTTACAGTGTGAGGGTGTCTATCTTTTGCGTGGGTAAGACAGTTTGTGATTCATTGATGTCATTGGGAGTCCCAGACATTAGTGATTACATGACTGTATAGTCTGGTTTTCTTGACTAGGCCATCGGGAGTCCCGGGCCTTGAGACATCAGAGTGGATTGGGCCTCGGGCCCAGATTCACAACCAAGAGTTATATCACGGATATAATTAGCCGAGATAGGGCTTACCGATATAAGCTAAGGTTGGGTGATGGCCAGTGGCCCACTTTGATCTTAGTTATATGTGGATCTTGGAATCATTATATTCTATTGAGGGTAACTGATGTTATTGAATATAATGCGAGATTAATCATATTGAACATATTAACTAAAATCCTTTTATCTTATATTTCAGCTATGACTACAACAAGCACACAAAACACATTCTCAATCCGGTCTGTTCTCGACAAGGAGAAGCTGACTGGAACGAACTTCCTGACGTGGTCAAGGAACTTGAGGCTGGTCCTCAAGCAGGAGAAGAAGGAATATGTCCTTCGTGATCCCCTCCCCGAGAGGCCTCCTAACAATGCCGCCAGGAATCTGCATAATGCTTGGGAAAAGCATTCGTCAGATGAAAATGATGTCTATTGCCTGATGTTGGCGACCATGACTCCTGAGCTGCAAATGCAGTTCGAGAGTGTGCTGTCGCCCATCGAGATAATGGCAAGCCTGAAATCGCTTTTTCAGGAGCAGGCAAGGACTGAGAGGTTCCAGACAGTTAAGAACCTCTTGGACTGTAAGATGGCTGCAAATGCGGCAGTGAGTCCTCATGTCTTGAAGATGATGGGTTATCTCGATCATCTTCAGAAACTCGACTGCCCTATCAGCCAGGAACTTGCCTGCGACATCGTTCTGCAGTCTTTACCTGCAAGCTATGATCAGTTCATCCTGAACTTCAATATGCATGGCTTGAGTAAGACATTGCCTGAGCTTCACGGTATGCTCAAGACTGCAGAGCCCAACTTGAGGAAAGCCAAGGACCCCAACGTGCTTATGGTGCAAAAGGGCAAGGGCTTTAAGAAATCCTCTGCCAAGGACAAGGGAAAGGCTAAGGCTGTTCAAGTCTCGGACAAGGACACGCCAAAGCCCAAGCCCAAGTCCAAGGCTGGGCCTACTGACATCTGCAGGTTCTGTAAAGAACTGGGGCATTGGAGGAGAGAATGTAAGAAATTCCTGGAAGGTCTAAAGGAATTGAAGAAGAAGACTCTGGAGACTTCTTCATCAGGTATTTTTGTTATAGAAGTTAATACAACTACTTCTGATAATACCTCATGGGTTATGGATACTGGTTGTGGGGCTCATATTTGTACTAATATGCAGGCACTCAGCAACAGTAGGAGGCTGAAGCAAGGACAAGTGGAGCTACGAGTTGGGAATGGAGCGAAAGTTCCTGCACTAGTTGTAGGCACATACTTGTTGTCTTTACCTTCGGGATTGGTTTTAGAACTCAATAATTGTTATTTTGTACCTGCGATAAGCAGAAATATTATTTCAATTTCATTGTTGGATTTGGAAGGTTATGATTTTTCAGTTAAGAATAAATTATGTTCCTTCAATCGCAACAATTTGTTCTATGGTTGTGCCCCTCTTACGAATGGGCTTTACATACTCGATCAATCCGCGCCAATTTATAACATTAATACCAAACGGTTCAAACCTAATGAGGAGAACCGAACGTTTCTATGGCATTGTCGTTTAGGGCACATCAGCGAGAAACGCATTAAGAGGCTCCATACGAATGGACTTCTTGGCTCGTTTGACTTTGAGTCATGTGAGAAATGCGAATCCTGCATGATGGGCAAAATGACGCGGGCCCCCTTTAATAAACCTAACGAGAGGGCCAGTGACTTATTGGGCCTGATACACACAGATGTGTGTGGCCCAATGTCCACAAATGCAAGAGGAAACTATCAGTACTTCATTACCTTCACTGATGATTTCAGTAGGTATGGATATGTTTATTTAATGAAACATAAGTCTGAATCGTTTGAGAGATTCAGAGAATTCCAAAATGAAGTACAGAACCAACTTGGCAAAAGCATTAAAGCTCTTCGGTCCGACCGAGGAGGAGAATACTTGAGCCAAGAGTTCAGTGATCATCTAAGAGAGTGTGGGATAGTTTCCCAACTCACTCCTCCTGGAACACCTCAATGGAATGGTGTGTCTGAGAGGAGCAATCAGACCTTATTGGATATGGTTCGGTCTATGATGAGTCACACAGACCTTCCAATATCCCTTTGGGGATATGCTCTGCTAACAGCAGTGTTCACTCTAAATAGAGCGCCATCAAAAGCAGTAGCAAAGACACCATATGAATTATGGACTGGAGAAGCTCCAGTGCTGTCTTATCTTAGAATTTGGGGTTGTGAAGCCTATGTCAAGAGATTGATCTCTGACAAGCTTACACCAAATTCTGATAAATGCTACTTCATTGGTTATCCGAAGGAGACCAAGGCTTATTACTTCTACCTACGATCCGAGAACAAGATCTTTGTTGCCCGGGATTGTAATTTTCTTGAGAGGGAGTTTCTCTCTAAGAAAGACAGTGGGAGTAAGGTACTGCTTGAAGAAATTCAAGATGAACAGGATACTGCTCAACCTAATGAGGAAGAGCAGCAGGAGGACCTACAAGAAATTGTAGAGCCTGAACCTGTAGTACCTGAAGTTCGAAGATCCGGGAGGATCCGTCACGAACCCGAGAGATATCAAGGATTCCTCGTGACTAACTGTCATGATCTTCTGATCATTGATGGTGATGAACCATCGAACTTCAATCAAGCCATGATGGGCCCAGATTCCTCCAAGTGGCGTAAGGCCACTGATTCCGAAATGGACTCCATGTCGGTCAACCAAGTGTTTTCGTTGGTTGACTTACCCGCTGGTGTAAAAGCCATCGAGTGCAAATGGATCTTCAAGAAGAAGATTGACGTGGATGGAAATGTCCAGATTTATAAAGCCAGGTTGGTGGCAAAAGGTTTCAGACAAGTTCACGGTGTGGATTATGATGAAACCTATTCCCCAGTGGCTATGATGAAATCTATTCGGATTCTACTAGCAACTGCAGCTTTTCATGATTATGAAATTTGGCAGATGGACGTGAAAACCGCCTTCCTGAATGGCATTCTGGAAGAGGATGTGTATATGACACAACCTGACGGTTACATAGATCCAAAGAATGCTGGGAAAGTATGCAAGCTTCATAAATCCATTTATGGATTGAAGCAAGCATCGAGGAGCTGGAATCTTCGTTTTGATGAAGCGATCAAGCAATTTGACTTCATCAGAAACGAAGAAGAACAATGCGTGTATAAGAAAACTAGTGGGAGCAAGATAGTATTTCTTATTCTGTATGTCGATGACATACTACTTCTCGGAAACGACGTACCAATGCTGAGGTCCGTAAAGGACTGGCTTGGAAGTTGTTTTTCCATGAAAGACATGGGTGAAGCCGCATACGTTCTTGGAATCCGGATCTACCGGGATAGATCTAAAAGGCTGATAGGCTTGTGTCAAGATTCATATATTGACAAAGTCCTGCATAGATTCAGCATGGCAGATTCCAAGAAGGGCTTCACGCCAATGGTACATGGCACAACGCTAAGCAAGAAGCAGAGCCCAACGACGGCTGCTGAGCTTGAGCGCATGAAGAATATTCCTTATGCATCTGCAATAGGATCTGTCATGTATGCCATGATCTGTACTCGTCCTGATGTTGCTTATGCATTGAGCATGACGAGTAGATACCAGTCAAATCCAGGTGAAAACCATTGGATTGCCGTCAAGAATATCCTGAAGTATCTAAGACATACTAAGGATAAGTTCTTGGTGTACGGTGGAAGTGATGTGCTTGAAGTCAGTGGATTCACGGACGCAAGTTTCCAGACAGACCAAGATGATTTCCGGTCACAGTCTGGTTATATCTTTTGTCTGAATGGCGGTGCAATCAGTTGGAGAAGCTCCAAGCAAGACACCGTTGCTGATTCCACTACAGAAGCTGAATATATCGCCGCTTCGGAAGCAGCGAAGGAAGCTGTTTGGATACGAAAGTTCATTATTGAACTAGGTGTGATACCAAATGCGGCTGAGCCTCTGGCACTGTTTTGTGATAACAATGGTGCTATTGCTCAGGCAAAGGAACCAAGATCACACCAGAAATCCAAGCATGTACTAAGAAGATTTCACTTGATACGTGACATCATTAATAGAAAGGAAGTCAAGATCAGCCGAGTTCAGACAGATGATAACGTCGCTGATCCATTGACAAAGCCACTCCCAAGACCTAAGCTCGAGTTCCTGACTGAAGCTGTAGGCATTAGAGACATTGAAATGTAATCTAAATTTGAGTGGGAGTTTGAGGGCTTTATTTAGTTATTAATATGTTCTTGTAAAACATTTTAAAGATGTTTAAATAAAATTATTATTTCAAGATTATTTTAACTGTGATAAAATAATCGTTCCAAAATGATATGAACCATTTTATAGGTCATCGAAGTAAGTGACTTGATCTTGAGTCATCAAAGTCATTTAGCTTAATCATGAGACCCTATATTTGATAGATGGCTTATATCATCCTGTCCCTAGTCGAAGGTTGTTGAAGTTGGAACACCAACAACCGCGTGAGACTAGATTGGTATGTGACTTATGACAAAGTCTCAGGATGTCATAGATGCACGGCATCAAAGTCAGTACATAGGTGTATGTTGGGGTACATACGACCGGACATGACCCGCTTATAAGAACTCTTCAGGATATTTATATCTGTGTCATAAGAGATTCTTACTACGACTATAGAGTATAGTCCTTAGACCTGAGTTCGCATGCATGTGACTGCACATCAACTGATGCGCTTTGATCATTGTCTAACGCTGTCGTTAAGCGATAGTTATAAGGACCTTGTTTGGGTGTATTATGAAATGAGTAGTTTACAGTGATGGAACAAGACGGGATTTGTTCCTCCAATATAAATGGAGTGAATATCTCTAGGCCAATCGGAGATTTGAATACTGGAAAATGCATGGCCATGCTCAAACGGACTGTCCCGAGTCGTTTGGATTGTCAGTATCAAATCAGAGTCCGATGAACATGATTAGGTTTTATAAGGATGACACTCATCTTGCCTTATGACTAATCGAGATATTGAGACAAAAGGATTATGAATACAGAGATTCCAGTACAAGTGGGAGATTGTTGGAATTATGTCCAGTAATCTCTGTACTGTCTCTAGAAAGTAAGAGTATGTCAATGATCAGACATAAGTCATATAATACTGGGGGTCATGATGGCTTGCTAGAGTCCGCTCATGATCTATAAGTCTTGGACTTATTGCCTTTATTATATGATCCCATATGGGTCACACGCCTAAGCTAACAGGAAACAATGAAGGAACGGTTCAGCAGAAGTACGGTAAAAGTGCTAGGCATTTACTGTGCTTAGAGAGATTAAAGGGCCTGATTAAATCTAAGGGATTTAATCAGACTGGGAATTGGGCCCAAAAGCCCAAAAGGAACTAGGCATAAGTTTTATGATTAAAACTTAACCTAGCCACATTTTTCCCCTAAGCTTTTTGCGCCTCTCTCTCTCAATTTTCTGCGCCTCCCACCTCCTTGGTCTAGCAGCCAATTTCCTGAAGTGTGCGTGTGTGAACCTTTGGAGGAGCTGTCTCTTGGCGGTTCTGCTGATCTCTGACCCATACCTCTCCATTCCGCTGCATAACAAGGTATTAGGTGAGATCTTTTATGATTCAGCAAGAGAACCTAGATCCAAGCATGTTTAGTAGGATCAATCAATGAGAAATTGAATCAGGATATACTAAACAATCCTTCATAAACAAGATTCACTTTACTCATTATGATTCATAATCAGATGAGCCCAAAAGCCCATCACTATGGAGCTTCTGAATCTGTTTCTCATTTATGTTGCCCAAACGACAATGCCAGAGAAAAGGTTTGATTCGTATTATTTGACTTGAATCTCTTGGTATTAATGTTATAGTTAGGCATATTCTGGTTCAGAACATAAAGTCCATTCTCTAATGGATTGCTACTATAAAATATATCACTGTAATCAAATGAATAACACTTATTCTTAATTTGAAAACTGATATCCTTCCATATCCAAACAAGGAATAGAAATAATGTTTCTGCTCATAGCAGATACATAGTAGCAGTTCTTAAGTTCTAGAATTATGCCATAAAGAAAACAAATGAAATACTCCTACGGCTAATGCAGCAACTCTTGCTCCATTCCTACGCGTAGATCCATTTATCCTTTCTCCATAGTCCTACTTTTGCTCAGGCCCTGCATATTTTCACAAAATATGAGTACCACAGCTGGTATCTAATACCCAATAAGTAGAACCATAAGAAGTAACATTTACTTCTATAACATAAATACCTGAAGAAGAAGTCTCGTACGTCTTCTTCAGCTTCTCATAATCTTCCAAGAATTTATTGCAGTTTCTTTTCAAATGCCCATAACCATTACAATAACGGCACTTAACATCTTCAGAAGGACTGGTTTTAACCTTAGGAGCATGGCCAGACTCGCTTGGATTCACAATCGAGCCCGTCTAGCCATCACCTTTGTTCTTACCAAGTTTCTTAGACCTTTTACCCTTTTGTACCATAAGGACATATGGGGTGTCCTTCTTGATGTTAGGTTCAGCAGTCTTAAGCATCCCATGCAATTCAGTCAACGTCTTCGTCAAGTTGTTCATGTTATAGTTCATAACAAATTGATCATACCTTGACGGCAGTGACTGCAGAATGATGTCAGTAGCCAACTCTTGGCTAATGGGACAATCCAGTTTCCCCAGGTTATCAATATAACCCATCATCTTAATGACATGAGGACTAACTGGTTCGCCCTTTGGTAGCTTGCACTCAATCAGAGACCTAACCGTCTGGTATCTCTGAGTTCGTGCCTGCTTCTGAAACATACTTTTCAGGCCAGTGATCATCTCTTTTGGCGACTCCACGTACTCATATTGCTTCTGCAATTCCGAGTTCATGGTAGCCAACATGAGACAACTCACATCCACCGCATCATTAGAATGCTTATCCCAAGCATCCTTATTTGTCTGCCAGGCATTGGCTAGGTACTTCTTGGGGAGAACTTTCTCAAGGACATAGTCCTTCTTCTCCTGTTTGAGAACAATTCTCAAGTTCCGATACCATTCAAGAAAGTTTGATCCATTTAACTTGTCCTTCCCAAGGACGGATCGTAAGGAGAAATTGTTACGATGGTTTGTGCTAGACATAGCTGAAAAACAAGGGAGGTTTAGTTATGATGTTCAAGAAATGAGAAGTCTTAACAATTAAGAAAACTCGTATTATATTCAAACAATGTTTCCTCAGATGAATACAATGATCCAAGACCCATACTTCACTAAACTTGAGTGAGCCACTGGCTATCACCCAAATTTTAGCTATCTAGGTAAGCAACAACTTTGCTAGTTATATCCAATATAACTCTTGGTTGTGGATTGACATCTTATGTTCAACCCACCTGATGTCTCTGAGCCCAAAACGATTTTGATGGTCCAGTCAAGTAAACCAATCTCTTAAGTCATGTAATTGTCGATGTCTTACACTGCAAATCCATCCACACGATTACCTCTGTCTTACTCATGAAATTGTGGACATCTTGCACTGCAAGTCTATCGCACAATTAAATGGGTCTTGACAGTTGACAAGATTGGAAAGACATCAAGTATCACTTGATATTTGGTTGAGGAACGGAACCTTTAAAACGTTCAGTTTTATTATGTTTTAATTCTTCTAATTAAATGACTTATCTTGCTTTGGTTCTGTGATTTCAGGTTCCATAACCTAAACCATCGAATCTGATGTCGACCGACACTACTATAGTGTCGATCAATGCAGAATAACCAAAAGCAATCCGCGATAACTGATCAATCCAATTGATCCGGTTTTGAATACCGGTCGGTGTCGATCGAAGCTACATTAGCATCGGTCGATACCAACCTGATCAAACCAATCGCAATTAAGCCATTCACAGCGTTCAACCATTATAAACCAAGCTCGATAACCGGTCCAATCCAATTGAACCAATTCATCAATCTCGCGAGGTTTGTGTCGACCGACACAACTCTTGTGTCGATCGACACTAGGCGAAACATATTTTATTCGGGTTATCCTTCTGTGTCGACCGATACCGGATTGGTGTCGATCGACACAAGGCGATAAACCCTAATCGATTTTCAAGCCAAAAACCTAAAACTAGATTTTTCATGAAAACGAATTTTAACATGTTTGTATCAACTATACAGTGATCCAGATTCAACCAATCTAATCAACATGCTACTGATTCAATAGAACCCTAAGGCTCTGATACCACTGAAGGAATTTCTAGCAGTTCCTAATCCAATTAGGCAACCCTGGTCTGAATTCCAAGCCTAGGATCTAGGGTTCATGTAATTGAATCATTGGGATCTCAGAATTACCTGGTGATTTGCAGCGGAAGATTTGCAGATAATCGAGATCTATAGTGCCTCAAATGCTGCGCCTCTACTGGTATCCACACGCACACAAACTGAACAGAAGGGATGCTAGTGCCTTTAGAGATCAGATCTCTCGAGAGGTTTTTGTTTCTTTTCTGGTGGCTGTGAATTAGGTTAAGATCGAGTTTAGGTCGACCATATATCTTATATATGTCGACTTAAACCACAACGGAATTAACCAACGATTAAACCGAATTAATCTGGTAATCCGCGAGTCGTGTCGATCGACACACTGTCGATCTGTGTCGACCGACACACTTATTGTGTCGATCGACACTGTCCAGAAATTTTGTATTGAATGCATATCAAATATGCATTCACCCGATCATTACATTAATGATCAACCTCATATACTACGTCCAGTTTGCTTAGGTGTGTGACCCTGTAGGATCATATAACACTACCAATGAGTTCTCAACTCACTGATCATAAGTGGCTTCTAGCAAAGCATTATGACTTCCCAGTGTCATATGATTGTCTCATCTCGACAGTACGACTTTCACTCAAGAGCAAGTACAATAGATTTCAGGACATTCCCAACAATGACTCCTTCGACAAACCTGCCTTTAAAGTTCTAGCAGCTCGATAGCTTTGGGCTCACAAAGCTATGCGTATCTCCCGTATCAAACAAGGTGTGGGCGGCTACTCCCCCAACCATAACCAATCCTACACGAATTGCTAAGACTAAGCTACTAGACTTTGATCATCACGACTTCACAAAATTCACACAAGTAGGCAAGAAATACATTCCCGCAATCGGTTCAGCTCCTTCGTGGTTTCCAGCGACATACACCCGTGCCCTCCAGCTAGACCCCTAGGTGGAGCCGACGACAACACTACAGCTCCCGCTCCAGCTCCTGCTCCTCAGTTTGGGCACTCCCTCGCATAATAGCCCGGCCTACCACACTGGAAGCATGTATTCACGTCGATGCGGTTAGCTCTCGCTTGTCCGGCACCGAGACGTGGACAAAACCTCATATGATGGCCCGACTGTCCGCAACCAAAACACGCCATGGGTTGCCCCTGCTGCAACGGTTGTACCGGCTGCAACGGATGCACCTGCTGCAACGGAATTGCGGGCTCACTGGAGTTTGCGTTTCCCAGTTCCTCTTGGCGCTTCTATTCTGCGCACTCCTCTGCTCCCTCTGCTCTTACTCCCATCCAATCTCTGCATTCGCTGCCTTCTCGATCAAATTATTACTGTCGAAGTAATCCCTCATCTTGCAGCGGTTTTTGAGCTCGATCTTCAGTGCCGCAAGGAACCGATGGATCAGCTCCCGTTTGGTTATGTACCATCCTGCGAACTTCCTAAGACGGTTAAATTCCTCTCCATACTCCCGCACACCTCTGTTCCCTGATAGAGGTTGTGGAACTCCCCTTCTATCCTATCCATGCTCTCATGCGGAAAGTACTTTTGGTTGAAAGCTTCCCAGAACTCCATCCATGTCAGCTGGCGACCTTGCGCTCTCTCCACAATGCCTTCCCACCAAACTAAGGCATCATCCTTGATATAGAAAGCTGCTATCTCAACATGAAACTCCATTGGGAACCGAGACGTATCCAAGTTCCCCTCCAACTTCTTCCTCCAGTTATCAGCCGCAATGGCATCTATTCCACCGGGAAAATACTCCATTTGCATTTCCGGCAGATGCTTCAACATGCTCCAGTAGGACATCGCTTGCACCACTCATGGCACATGTGGTGGTGGTGGTGGTGGTTGCTGCACCGCTACTGGTGGAGGCTGAACAAATCTAAATCTCATAGGAGCGAATCCTTCTCCTCCAGCAACATAGTTAGCTCCACCTTCTGCATTTCCAGCTCCTCCTATGGCCCATGGTGCCGCATGTGCATTCCCTAGCACAACCTCGGGAGCTCCTACTCTTGCAACTCCCATTGCGGCTCTCATTGCAGCTCCTACTGCTTCTGCTGCTCCGATTGTTGCTCCTGCAACAGCTCATGCGGCTCTGGCAACTCCGACATGCGCCTCCCGAAGGGCTAGCAATTCTTGCAGAAGAGCGGCGTCCACGACTACCTATCCAGCTCCCAAAACTGCCCCTGTTGGGTTTCTGGTAACTCCTTCCTGGCGTCCATGCATGCTGGTAGCAGTGCTTGTCGAAGTGGCTGGAGACACGGTTTTGGCGTTACGGCGAGCTGGAGCGGTTTTTATCTTCTTGGGCGGCATCCTGTTATAAAAGAAAAACTAATGAGTCAGACGGCGGTTGAAACTGAACTTACTCACCGTAAAATGCAAATATATTTTAAAATATAAATATATTTTAAAATATGATTTGAGAAATAACAAACTCTTTTATATAGGCTTTTCTTATTTACAAATCTCAAAAACGTGTCCGAAAAAAAAATATTGACATAATAATGTCAAATCATACTTTCACTTGGACGTTTGAAGTCCTCGCCCAACAAATATTCAAAGCAAATGTCATTGGCTTAAATTAACATTGAATGTCAACCATGATTTGTCAATTTATATAGAGAAATGGCATTGTATATACAAGAGTTTTGTGTATTTAAGCAAATCGACAAATTTTACCCATACTTACCCATTGTATATTTTTATCCCACGTGATGAATATTCATCTTTTCTTTTGCTTTTTTTTTTGTTTTTTGTTTTTTTTTTTGTTTCATCTCTTCTATATTTCTTTTTCTCTTTCCATTAACTTCTGTTATATTACTTTTTCCTTTCTCTTTTAATTTTTTTTTAAACCTCACAAAATCTTAAAATCAAAATCAATTTCAACCTCACGAAATCTTAAAATCAAAATCAATTTTCGGAACGATTGATGAGTCACAAAAACGAAGATAGTTAGAAAACAACAAAGCAGCAGCCGGGATTGATCTCTCGGCAGAGTTCTCAAGGTTTAGAGTAGCATTTGCTTGTTGCCGGTTTGGTAGGTTTGTGTCTTTGTCGAGGGCGGAGCTGGTTCTCTGAGGCTGTAGTCAGCTTTCCGGCATTGGTCTTTGCCTACTTCCGGATCAAAGTTGCTGGTTCGAAAGGTAAGCTGAAGATGTGTGTCGGTGACGGGTGGAGGGTTTCATAAAGGTGGAAAGTTGTGTCGCCGGCTACCCTTGGTGGTGCCCGTTTTTGGCCGCGGGTGATGAAATGTTCGAGTGCGCTTTCAGATATGGAAGAAGGAATATTGGATCCATTTTTGGGAGGGCTAGTTAGCCGGATTTGGACACTTCAACGAATCTGCTCTTACGGCGTCGGAGAAAAGCTTCAACTTATATGTCCTGATTTGGTCTTCTAAATTAAATGTTAACCATTTAACATATTTAATAACAATATTAACCAATGTAATATTGGAATATCGTAAAAATTTCAAATTGTATAGCAATCTAACAAATAGAATAATCATAGATAATTAAAATGTTAGACAACTAACATTTGTAATTGTATATAATAATTTATTTTTTTTGATGGTTGATGTTAAGTGTGTTTGGCTGTGTATACAAACAAAATATATAATAAGCTTTGTATATAAATAATTTTAATAATAATCAATCAATTAAATATATATATATATATATATATATATATATATATATATATATATATATATATATATATATATATCTAGGTAAGCAAAGGTATTAAGTCATGTAAGAGATTGGTTTACTTGACTGGGCCATCAAAATCGTTTTGGGCCCGGGGACATCAGGTGGATTGGGCATAAGATGTCAATCCACAACCAAGAGTTATATTGGATATAACTAGCAAGTTGTTGCTTACCTAGATATCTAAAATTTGGGTGATAGCCAGTGGCTCACTCAAGTTTAGTGAAGTATGGGTCTTGGATCATTATATTCATTTGAGGAAACATTGTTTGAATATAATGCGAGTTTTCTTAATAGTTAAGATTTCTCATTTCTTGAACATCATAACTAAACCTCTCTTGTTTTCAGCTATGTCTAGCAAAAACCATCATAACAATTTCTCCCTGCGATCCATCCTTGAGAAGGACAAGTTAAATGGATCCAATTTTCTTGAATGGTATCGGAACTTGAGAATTGTTCTCAAACAGAAGAAGAAGGACTATGTCCGTGAGAAAGTTCTCCCCAAAAAAAATACAGAGCCAATGCCTGGCAGTCAGATAAGGATGCTCGGGATAAGCATTCTAATGATGTGGTCGATGTGTGTTGTCTCATGTTGGCTACCATGAACTCGGACTTGCAAAAGCAATATGAGTACGTGGAGTCGCCAATAGAGATGATCAATGGCCTGAAAATTATGTTTCAGGAGCAGGCACGAACTCAGAGATACCAGACGGTTAAGTCTCTAATTGAGTGCAAGCTACCAAAGGACGAACCAGTTAGTCCTCATATCATAAAGATGATGGGTTATATTGATAACCTGGGGAAACTGAATTGTCCCATTAGCCAAGAGTTGGCTACTGACATCATTCTGCAGTCACTGCCGTCAAGCTATGATCAGTTTGTTATGAACTATAACATGAACAACTTGACAAAGACTTTGACTGAGTTGCATGGGATGCTCAAGACTGCTGAACCTAATATCAAGAAGGACACCCCAAATGTCTTTATGGTACAAAAGGGTAAAAAAATTTAAGAAACTTGGTAAGACCAAAGGTGATGGCAAGACGAGCTCGATTGTGAATCCAAGCGAGTCTAACCATGCTCCTAAGGTTAAACATGGTCCTTCTAAAGATGATAAGTGTCATTATTGTAATGGTTATGGGCATTTGAAAAGAAATTGCAAGAAATTCCTGGAAGATTATGAGGGGCTGAAGAAGACGTACGAGACTTCTTCTTCAGGTATTTATGTTATAGAAGTAAATGTTACTTCTTATGGTTCTACTTATTGGGTATTGAATACCAGTTGTGGTGCTCATATTTTGTGAAAATATGCAGGGCCTGAGCAACAGTAGGACTATGGAGAAAGGACAAGTGGACATGCGCGGTGGAAATGGAGCAAGAGTTGCTGCATTAGCTGTAGGAACATTTTATTTGTCTTTATCTTCTGGCATGGTTTTTTGGACTTAAGAACTATTACTATGTACCTGCTATAAGCAGAAATATATTTCTATTCCTTGTTTGGATATGAAAGTATATTAGTTTTCAAATTAAGAATAAGTGTTATTCATTTGATTACAATGATATGTTTTATAGTAGCAGTCCATTAGAGAATGGACCTTATCTTCTAAACCAAAACGTGCCTAACTATAACATTAGTACCAAGAGATTCAAATCAAATGACACGAATCAAGCTTTTCTCTGGCATTGTCGTTTGGGCCACATAAATAAGAGCGGATTTAGAAGCTCCATAGTGATGGACTTTTGGGCTCAATTTATTATGAATCACATGAGAAATGCGAACCTTGTTTATTAGGTAAAACGACAAAGGCCCCTTTCAACAAAGGTAGTGTCGATCGACACAAGATGTGTATCGATCGACACAGGTTGCGAACGAACAAAATGAAAGGGCCAGAGGCTTATTGGGCTTTATACATACGGATGTGTATGGCCCGATGAGCACTAGTGCTAGAGGAAAGTTTTAGTACTTCATTACCTTTACTGATATTTCAGTAGGTACGATTATATCTTAGTAATGAGACATAAGTCGGAATCTTTTGAAAAGTTCAAAGAGTTCCAGAATGAAGTACAAAATTAATTTGGAAAAAGTATTAAAGCTCTACGATGAGATCATGGAGGTGAATACTTAAGTCAAGAATTTAGTAATCATCTGAGGGATTGTGAAATTGTTTCACAATTCACTCCTCCTGAATCGGACTTTATTAGATATGGTTCGATCAATGATGAGTCACTTAGATCTTCCATTATCCTTCTAAGAATAAGCTCAAGAAACGTCTGCGTTTACACTAAATAGGGTTCCATAAAATTAGTTGCAAAGACACCGCATGAGATGTGGACTGGAAATGTTCCTAATTTGTCTTTCATGAAGATTTGGGGTTGTGAGGCTTATATAAAACGTTTAATCTCTGATAAGCTCACATCCAAATCCGATGAATGCTACTTCATTGGTTATCCTAAGGAGACCAAGGCATGTTACTTTTACAACCGGTCCGAGAACAAAATGTTTGTTGCTCGGAACTGTGTTTTTTCTTAAGAAAGATTTTCTTTCCAGGAAGAACAGTGGGAGTAAAAGTACAACTCGAAGAAATTCGAAAATCACAGGAGGCTGGTCAACCTGATGAGGAAGAACATCAGTTGGATCTACAAAGAGTTGTAGAACCTGCACCTGTGGTGCATGAAGTTTGCAAAGGATTTGGTGAATGTATATTCGATATACATTCAAATGGCGAGTTTCTGAGGAAGTGTCGATCGACACAAAGGTGTATCGATCGACACAGATCGCGAACCAAAATATTGATTTTGGTTTATGACTTAATTAACTACGGTTTAAATCTTGGTTAATTAGGTCGTGGTAAAAGTCGATATATATGAGATATGTGCGCGAATTTTACACAAACCTGAAGCTCGCAGATCCGAAAGGATCCGTCACGAACCCGAGAAATGTGGATTTCTCGTAACCAATTGCCGTGATCTATTGATCATTGAAAGCAACGGGCCTGCGAATTGAAGCAAGCATCTCGGAGTTGGAATCTTCATTTTGATGAAGCAGTCAAAAGGTTTGACTTCATCAGGAACGAAGAGGAACCGTGTGTTTACAAGAGGACTAGTGGGAGCGCAGTTGCATTTCTAGTATTGTATGTTGATAACATACTGCTTCTCGGAAATGAAATTCCATTGTTTCAGTCTATTTAGACTTGACTCGAAAGTTGTTTTTCGATGAAAAATATGGGAGAAACCGTAAACATTCTTGGAATAAGAATCTATAGAGATAGATTGGACAAGCTAATTGGAATGTGTCAAGATGCTTATATTGATAAGGTCTTGCACAGGTCCAATATGCATGATTCCAAGAAGGGCTTCATGCCAATGACACTTGGCATTACTCTAAGCAAGACACAGTATCCCTCGACACACGCTGAGCAAGAGCGAATGAGGTTCAGACAACTGCTACAGGCATTAGATGTCTTAAGATGTGATCTTAATTTTAGTGGGAATTGTTGTTGTTAATTTAGTTGTGATATGATTTCGTGTAAACATAATTTGATTATGATAATGAACTCTGACATCAGTATTATTTAATCGGGTTATTAAATAATAGTCCCACAGTGATTTATGACATTTTATAGGTCATCAAGTATGTGACTTGATCATGAAACCCTATAAGTGATAAATGACATAAATTATGTTAGTCCCTGGTCAAGGTTGTTAAAGTGAGACATTAACAACGGCGTGAGACTAGTATGTGAGGTGACTGATGACTAAGTTTCATGGAGTCATTAATAAGAGTATTAAAGTCAATCACATAGATATGTGTTGGAGAACACAGGATCGGACATGACCCACTAATGAGAACTCTACGGGATAGTTATATAAGTGTCATGAGAGTTTTCATTACGACTATAGAGTATAGTCCTTAGACCTGAGTTCATCATGTTTTCTTACATGTGAATTGGTCCGCTTTAACCCTGTCAAACGTCAGTCGTAACTGGTGACTATAAAGGCATTGATTGGGCGTATCATGAAGTGTGTTAAGGAACAGGGATGGAACAAGATGGGATTTGTCCCTCCTATATAACAGGAGATATATATCTCAGGGCCCATCGAAGATTTGATACTGAGAAATGTGTGGCCACACTCAAACGAGGTGATTGTCAGTCATTTGTCTTGTCAGTATAAATTGGACGATGAACATGATTTTGGCTTAATAAGGATGACACGGATCTTGCCTTATGCCAGATCGAGATATGGTGACGAAGGGATTATGGGAATAGATGATTCCAGTACAAGTGGGAGATTGTTGGGAATGTCCTGAAATCACACTTGTAATCACTCTAGAGATAGTTGTGTTGTCGAGATTAGACATTCGTATGATACTGGGTAATCATAACGCTTTGCTAGAAGCCACTTATGATCTATGAGTTTAGAACTCATTGCTAGTATTATATGATCCTACAGGGTCACACACCTAAGCAAACAGGATATTCAATATGGGGTTGATCATTAGTGTAATGATCTAATGAATGTATATAGGATATGCATTCGATAACAAGTTTCTGAGGTTGTGTCGATCGACACAGAATGTGTATCGATCGACACAGGTCGCGAACCAAAATAGAGATTTTGGTTTATCACTTAATTAACTAAGGTTTGATCCTCGGTTAATTAGGTCGAGTAAAAGTCTATATATATGTGATATATGTCGACTTTTACAGAGATGAGACTCAATTCACAGCCACCAGAAAGAAACTGAAACCCTTTGAGAGATCCGATCTCTAAACGGCACTAGCATCCCGTCTGTTCCAGTTTGTGTGCGTGTGGATACCAGTAGAGGCGCAGCACTTGAGGCACTCCTGATCTCGTGTTCCTGATCATATTTCTGCTGCCTGTATTCGAGGTAAACACGAGATACCCTTTAGATCCAAGCGAATAGTAAACTCGAGATCCGGGCTATGAACTTGCTAGGTTGTTTAATAGTGATTAATCAGCACCAAGTTCCAACAATAAGTACTGAGTGTGTAAAACATGCTCTTTTCCCGCACAAGGGAAGTATATTTATATCAGAAGATTTTCTTCTAGATTCTCTCTGATATTATTTACAAAATCCGAACAAACCTAGATTTTATTTCCTTTAAGAAGATTTATAATTATCTTTATCTATTTTATTGAAATGTTAACTTAACGTTTCTATCTTCTTTTTTGCAGGTGGGCCTCGTAGACATCACCGAGCTGCTACAAAAAACAGCGTTTTTGCGACTGGACCTTACGACTATAATCGTAGTTGTAACATTTGGCCACTATCAGGGGACAATATGGATACTATTTTGCGACAACGAATTATTCGACGTGTAGTAGTCGCTTATATACGACCAAAATGATTGTTGTCAATTTAGTCGTCGATTTACGACTGATTAACGACCATTGTCCAGACCGAAAAAAATAGTTGCAGGCTAGTCGGTGATATGGCAACTATTTTTGCGTCTGATATTAAGAGTCGTAGAACAATCGCGAATTGGTCAGTACATGAGCGACTAATTTGCTACTTTGGGTATAGTAGTAACCAAGTCGTTTATTTGTCGATATTGATACGACTAATATTCAATTCACTCTTCGTTTCGCAAAGTAGTCGGCTATGGGTCGTATCATATATTCTTTTTGGATTTAGTAATAATAATATGAGATAGTTTGGTCTTCTGGAGTCCATGCATACAATGTGTTATTGAAAGAAAAACTTTAAATGTGCAAAAACTTTTATGTCATATCACAAATGAAATATAGACTTTGTTGATATTTGGATTTACCAATAACCAAATTATCAGGGTTAGATTCTATATGTTATTTAAATAATGTAATAAAAAGTAGATTATGATATATAGTGATCAGAAAAGTTGTAAACATTAACGACAAATGTGTTTTTAAAAGAAACATAGAGACTTAATAATAGTAAAAGGTGTAAAAGGCGACTACTTTGGACCATTGTTTAATAATAGTAAAAGGTGTAAAAATTAGAAGTCACAATCATTGGTTTAGAAAAACTATTTGAGCCACAACCGCTAATGATATTTTTTTTCTCTTAGCCCAGATAAATTTGGTTACGAATCACATTTATCCATGTCAGTAATGACGATTCAAAACTTCCTAGACTCGATATGCTTGAACCATATACTGGTTTTGTCGTATGCTTTGGTGTAGCCTCAGAGACATATAGAACCGAGCACTGGTTTTTGTCTTTTGTTCTCTTGCAGGCTTTTGCAGAGTTCCTCTGACTCCTCTGACTCGGCGGGACATTTATGCTGCATCCACCCTCCAAACTTGTTTTTAACGTTTCATTTGGTAGGCTTGTGCTTATTGTTTACACATTAAATGTGAGACAAGAAGAATATTCAATTTTCCTCTCAACCTATATTATTAAATTTTCTTAACATGATAAATTCGTATATACACAAACAAAAAGTATCAGATATCTAGAAAGATTCACAAAATCATAGTTTAATTTCTCAAACCACCTTAAAACCAGTAAGAACATTTAACACCAACCATCAAAATGGCACTTATGGGTGTTTCTCCACGAGACCCCCATCAAATCATCACTAATCATGGTTATCATGCAGAGGAGAGTTACGATGTTTGGTTAAATTGCTCTATTTTTCATTAAATTGTGGCCATAAGTTATAAACTTTATCATGCCATAACTTCATCCGTTTAGATTATATTAATATTTTCACTGTCGCTTTGTAAATATAACTAAGTTCGGTAGTTTTATAACTTGCTTCTTTTTTCATTATTTGAAAAGTCGAGCGCCACATAATCTACTACATTTAACAAACTATATATTAAAAAGGATCTTCATAAAGATAATGGGGCCAAATTCCGAAATTATCTCTCATGATTGTGAAGAAGAATAGTGACTCAAGGGTCCAAAAGCATGTATCGCAGATGTTTGTACCTTTGAAACCATTGTCCCACCAACTCAACCCGGTCTTTATCGGAGCACACAAACATCTATAAAGCCCTTTGATGTATAAACCTCTTTGCTTCTTATAGAACAGTTTACACCTTCTGTCTGACCGTCCATACCTTTGTCTCATAGTTAGCTTAACATGCACTCGAGTTCCATATTCGCGCTCGATGATGTACCCACGGTTCAAAACTTCTCCATCTCCATAAAACACCTGCAAGAACATGGAGTATGCGTATAGCCCCGTCTCCAATCGACTATCTGCCTATTTTTTATCATAGCCTCTCCTTTAAGCATCAGGTCGATGGAGGTCAACGATCGGTCAACCCAACAGTCGCAATATACAAAAAGACAGATATCTCTGAGGAGAAGAGCAAAAGGGTTTACGGATTCCAGACATTTGGTGGCCAATTTAGTTATAACCCTAGGTGGGCACCAGATTTCTTCAGTAAGGTTGGAGAAGTATAGATCGACCGACTTATAGAAATCTGAGCTTTCTCCGATGTTTTGCAGCGCAGTGCATGTTGCTTTCATCCGAGCCAAATAGCGTATCCCTTCGTTATCGTCAATGACAGAAAGAAGGATTTTTTTAGGATATCACTAGGAAGGAAATCCATTGCCGATTTTGGTTAGAAAATATGGAAACAGGCAAAGGAGACTTCTCAAAACTAATATTGTAGAGTATTTGAGATAGGTATTGTTTCGAAGGCATCCTAAAATGTTTATTTATAGGTTGGATCCAACCTTTGGGTTTTCCATTAATTTAAATAATTTATGTTACTGTTATTTATTAATTAAGATGCATAGGTTGGCGTGCATATTCAGCTGGAGTAAGTATGTACATGATGAATCTAATTAGCTGGGTAATTAATATGTAATATCGCTTCATTATTTATTGCAGTTTGAAATTTATTACACAAACGCGTGGTTACTTGCATGGATATGTTGTTGAAATATTATTTAGGTAAATGTAATTTCAATTTAATCATAAAATACCCTGGAAGTATTACCATTTTTTCCAAAAGATAATGCATATATAGTCCTTATGATTAATATTTGCACATAAATGAATACATCATATAATATTATTCGCAGTTTAAAACATTCTCGTCAACACTAAAAAAATATTTAGCAAATGAAGGATATTCAAGAATTTAAACAAGGCCAAATTCAGAAATTGTTCAGCAGGAGTGAAGTAAAATAGTGACTCTATGGACCAAAAGCATCTGTCGCACATGGTTGAACCCTTGAAACCAAAGTCCCACCAACCCTTCCAAGTTGTTATCGGAGGACACATGCAACTATAAAGGCCATTGATATCTACATTCGCTTCCTTCTCAAAGAACAACGTCTATCCCTTCTAGTTATCTTTATACATATCCAAGTGGCAAGTTCACGGTTGATGACATATCCACTGTGCAACACTAATCCATCTCCATAAAAAACACGCAAGAGTATGGAGTACACATATATCCCTGTTTCCCATCGGATATCTGCTGATCTTTTGATCATTGCCTCTTCTTCCACCATCCGGTCGCTGTAGATAAAGAAAAACATACCTCGGAGGAGAAGAGCTGCAGGGTTTCCTGATTGTAGACACCTCTCGATGAATTTTTTTTATAATGAGGTGGGCAAGCAAAGAGATTTAAGTTAATAAAACCATAGTATAAATCGATCGACTTGTAGAAATCTTGACTCTGTCCGACACTTTGAAGCGCCTTGCATGTTATCTTCGCCCTTATAAAATAGCGTAAACATTGGGAACCGTCAATAACTTCAAGAAGAATTTTTGAAAGAACATCACTTGGAAGGTAATCCATTACGAATTTGGTAATGAAGAGATGGAAGGCAAAAAGAATTTTGACAAATAATATAAACTTTCAATATTTGAGAGGTAGACCCAACCACCGGAGTTTATTTATGGAGACAATGCAACCTTTGGGTTTGTAGACTGTATTAATTATGTAAATGTCGTATCACTAAGTCCCACTAACAGCATTCATGATCATGATCATGGTGTTAATGGGTAAAACTAAGTATTTTTCCTTTTCCATTTCTGGTTTTTAATTTTTTTTAGGTATTCGAAAATTATTTATTTTGCTAATGGCTTATATGTTATTTAGTAGTTCATCTTAGTAATCTATTTATATACAACAATTATACCGAGTTACATATCCATCTTTGAAACAGGGGAAGAATGTGGGTGTCAACGTTCTGTGGTTAGGGTTCAGTATTTAGGGTTTAGGGTTTAATGGGGGTGTCAAAATTCTGTTTTTAGGGTTCAGTCTTTAGGGTTTAGGGTTTAAGGTATGAGTTTAGGGTATAGGATCATAAGCTGGTATAGTCCTGGATATTGTTAAAAATTATTAATTAATGCTATTACAATATTACTTAATAAAATATTATAAATATATATTTAATTAAGCACCACAACCGGCTATTCGTGAGAAAATTTTCAAATTATTTAGCGTAATTAATCCGGGAAACCAAACCAAAGTTTTTTAGCCCAAAACCTTTTAATTACCCGCCTTAACCCAGAAAATTTCGTCTGAGTGTCAAGAAACCATCATTTGCCGCAAACGTAAACCCTGATTTTATTTTGTTCTTCCCCTTCTCCAAAACCTCCTTCGAATCTTCTCGCATATTTTTTTCTCCAGATCCTCCTCGCTACCGACTAATCTATAACTGGCATCTCTTATTTGAATCTCTTATTCGAGGTTCTTAGTTTCATTGCTATCGACCCTATCAATTTCTTCTCTGAAACTTTCCGTGATACGATGCCTCAAAAGGGAAAGAGAGTATCTCGTAAGATATTAACCATTCCAAACGTCACTCAAAGATCCCCTGGGTCCAAACCCAGTGGTAAACAAAAACAAAGAGCCCTCTGTCACCCGAGTACACCTTCACCCCGAATTCCGTTGTTCCTCCGACTCGGACCACTCAAATTCCACAAAACAATTCAGCTATCCCCCAAACGTCAGCGTCAGTACCCCATGTTCAGGACTATCCACCGCCAATACAACTATTCCAGAACTCGACTACAAATCAACCTGAAGTCAAAGCTTCGCCAGTGTTAGAAGAAGTCCAGAACAACCAGGACCCTGTTGAGGATGTCCCACCTTTGCTAGTTTACCAATCTCAGGCTCAGAGTCATCCATCTTCTAAAGGCCACAACTTCCTCGACGAATCTCTTCATATTTTGCCAGACCTCGAGGAGGTCACACTGCGGGCTCTAAATGCTCTGCTTAGGGTGCCAAACAGGGAAACATTTACCACCGTACTCTCTCCCACACCTATGCCAGACACGACTTGGTATGGCTACTGTCATGTACTGTTTCTTCAGCTGTTGATATTCTCGTTATGGATTTTTTGTTCTTCTCTTAAGCTTTTCGCAATGGTGTGTTTTTAAACCGTTTAGTTTGTTTAGGAATCTGACTGTTGGTTTGCTTATGAGTTATGGTGATCAGATGAGTTCGAGTCTCTGATGGTTAGGATGTTAATCTTATACATATTTTAGGTTCACTCGTGACAAAGGATCGAAATTGGTTCGGAAAATTACCAAAATTTTTACAAACAAATTCGATAAACCATACTATAGCTGGTCACATGTACCTCGTGATAAATCAAAAAGATATTTCCTCTAGTTTGATGTACAGTTTTCTCTCCAACACATTTCATATATACATTGTCTGTGTTGCTTTCACTAATGCCATGCTTATTCTATATGTATTCTAGAAAACCCACCATTGGGATCTCTTGATAACATGGATAGTTCAATAGTATTTCGAGGAGATCTGTCAACGACGGTTAAAAGACATGATTAGCACTGCGAGGACTAAACAAGACCGACCCAAGTGGATCAACGAGACTCTCTCGAAAAAGTAGACCGACTATTGGGAAACTGAAGAAGCAAAGGCTAAAAGTAAGACCTATTCCCGTTGTCGTCTGTCTGACCGTGGAGGTCTCGGTCATCACGTCCATTTCTCAGAGCCCAAGTCGTACCTACAAATCTGGCTTGAAATGGCAAGTAACCTTTATTATATATATGTTGATCGGAAGCATTGCAATTAGGAATTTCAGTAATAATCCTTGTTTGAGGTATAACACTGCAGGAAGAGGAATATGGAAGACCGGTTCATATTGGTGAGGTATTCGTCAAGACATATACAAAGGCAGACGGTATGTTTGTTGATCGGAAGGCAGCGGACATCGCTGCAACTTTCCAAATGATTGTGCAGGAGAAGTTGTTAGCTCGCGATATAGAGACTTCATAAGTTTCGAACGGTGCTGCTTTGAGACATCGGGAACTCTCACAAGATAAATATGAGCACATCTTCCTTGAGGTAAAGTAATATTTTCATAATTCACATATATAAAGTCATGTTATGTTCTTTATTTGATTGTGTTTTGCGGACTGTCTTTAATTATAACAAGCCACTGAGATCGATAGACGAGGAAATCCTTATGGAGTTGGAAGCCTCAAAGAGTCTCTTTTGAGGGGCAAGCGCAAGCAACCGGGAGACTCTTCAGGGTTTGTGGCCATGCAAGACCAACTGAAGGAAGCTCAACGTAAAATCGAAGAGTAGGCTGCCCGTGAAGCAGATCACGTCCGAGTTGCAAATGAGCAGAAGGATAAGATCGAGTACCTTTCCTTGGTAGAACAGTATCTGCGGGAAAGTGATCCGCGTTTTCTTGACTTCCTTGAGACTCATGGGCCAGCAGCTAACACAGCTGGTCGTCCCCCAACAAGTACATCTTAACTCCATCTGCTGCCTAGGTTCTTGTCGCTCTGCCTACCGAACTTCTTTTTTGGTGTATCATTACGAAACTCCTTAATATTGGAGTTCGCATATGTAGATAATCGTTTGTGTATATATGAAACACAAAACTATTAAGGTTATCAATTTTTTCTTGAAGCAAATAGCTTATACATTGCTTGTATCGTTCATATTGAAATATCACCAATTACCAAATCGTAAAATTAACAAATTGAAGAATACCAAATTCTTATTTTCACGCAAACTTAACAGTCATCAGTTAAGGGTATCTGGATACCCCGCGTAGTCGCTGCATAGTCGTTCGATCAGTCATTAACCAGTCGTCAATGTATCACTGAAGAGTCGCCAAAACGTCATCATAGTCTACGACTGAATCGTGACTATACTAGTCAGTCACATAACAGTCGCCACATAGTGGCGAGATATATGGATGTTTAGATTATTCCCGGGAAAGTAGTTAAAAGGGTCATTACCCAATCCCTACATAGTGGCTACTATTTACGACTACTTTCTGACTATACATTACACTCACATGTTAATCGCCCAGACATCACCTAATTTAGTGACTATTTGATAACAACAGTTCTCCAACCGTATCTGGACTCCCTCTATAGTCGCACAATTGTCGCTGACGTAGTCGCAGATTAGTCCCTATATCTTTTGACAATTGTGCGTCGATTTTACGATAACCTATGTTAGTCGTATAAATAGTCGTAACTCGCCGAATAATAATACGACTATAAAATTTAGCGACTATGGATTGACGACTACCATATTTAGTTGTATGTTTGTCGTAAATCCCCTATTTACGACTATTCTGCGATTAAAAGTGCAGTCGTGAAAACGATGTTTTCTTGTAGTGGATTAACCGCTTGGGCCTGATCTTCTTCAGGACGTTCTCGCTATTGGGTCGGGCCATAAGGGGTTGCTAGACCCACCTCCAACAGTAAGTCCCCCCAGTTTGTCGAGTTGAGTGGAGCTTAAGTCGGCGAGTTTAGGTCTCGGTTTGGTCCAATAACTAGATCGGCACATTCTTGCCTCGTCGATCTTTTCGTAACTCGGGGCCATTTAATCCTCTTCCACCAATGGATGCGCTCCACATCTTTGTAATGTCACGTCGCTTTAATTCTGCGTTGGTAACCGTCACGTCGCTTCAGTAACCGCTGCTTCCTCTACTTTAAATATGACCTTCTTATTCACCATTTTCATCACTTTCATTTCCTCCCTTTTTCCTTTATGCCAAATTTTTGGTCTTTCCTTCTTCTTCCGTTTTTTTTAAAGAGTAGGGATGGGTCTCTCGTCTTTCCGTTGTCCGGATCTATGTCGTCCTCCAGAACTTAATCTGGCCGAGTTCATCGATGATCTTATGCTCTTTTTGCTAAAGGGTAGCTCGTCGATCTCCGGATTTCTGCCAATGGTTATCTGCATCGGTTGCCCTTCCAAACCTAAGGGAGGCGCTCAGATCCTTCATTTGGATCGATTTGATGCGTCGTTGATCTCAGTAACACGCTCTGGTCTGCTCCTTCTAGGATCAGTTGCCCTCGGTGTATAAGGCCCCCTTCCCGTTTTCCGCTGACCGACGAGCTGACTAGCCAAAAATCAAACAAGAACATGACCGATCGAACCCGAGCAGTCATACAAGAAGATTTTGTCACAATACGAAAGCCAGAGACAGTTCGGTTTGAGTCAAAGGCTCGAACCAAACCATCTTTGACTCCGTTTACCTCGTTTCTGCGATACGAGGCTTTTCAACCCGTACCGCTTCCACAAGTTATGTTCGGTTCGGACTAAACCGTATATCAGGGAATTATTCCATTTTTATTGCTTTAAAAAATATAAATCTTATTCATAACAATATACGGTCTAATATAAATCATTTAGTGAGATCTCAACAAAATCCGAAACCGAAAATAATGCGTAACAAACTGATATCCAATGCCAACCCGAGACTACTCTGAGTGTCCTACGCGTCCGCCGAGCTACACCAAACTTGAAAACACACAAAAGAGTCTAATGAGCAATCTAAGATTACCCAGTGAGACGGCTCCCAACTAAAGGCTGCTAATAATCTAATAATCCCTCCCAAACCCAAAATAACAATCAAGTACAATAGCCGATCACGTGCTACCAAGACGTGATGAGCTCCACAACACACAATCATTCAAATAACAACTCATAACATCAACGAAGGAAATTGAGAACACTGCGTCACATGCCCTCGATTAGACTCGATCTACACTAAACGCATCTCTAACGAAATCTCCACATCATGGGCCCCAAACGCGAGATCGGTAACTTCCACGGGAACACTTAGCTACCCCCACGGTAACTAAAACCTCCCACGACTCCTAGACGAAAACACGAAGTCCTACGACTAGGACACCGTTCTCTGTCCATCGATGTGCGGTGACTCGGGTTACCCCTAGATAACCAAAGCTTCCATGCACTCCGGCCCTAGGACGCAACCCCATATTCTCCGGACCACACACCTACCGACGTCACTCAGTAGGTTAACACCATTACCAGAATCACCACCAAAGGTATGTGAACTGATCATGTCACTACCCAAGGATCCAATCGGGTCAAAAGTACCGGAACGCTATCTCTAGACTTGCGGGACCTAACGCAACCTATAGAGTCCTAATATAGTAATGTAAACAAGAAGACTCACTGGGACTCTTTCACGCAATACCAACAAAGTCAAATAGAACTACCACCTCAATCCCCAGTCTATCCCGAAAGTCCTATCACCAACCTCCACATCACCCGACCTTACCCAGACTTACCCGGTTCCACACCTGAGTAAGTATCTACTAGTACAGTCTACTCGGCCCAACACCGTTGTAGATAAACAATCAAGCAAACAACAGTCTACTCGGTCCAACACCGAAGTAGATACACAATCAAGCAAACAACAATCTACTCGGCCCAACACCGAAGTAGATACACAATCAAGAAAACAACATCTACTCGGCCCAACACCGAAGTAGATACACAATCATACAAAAAATTATAACAACACCACACAAACAATTATTTAGGTTTATTCGTCTTTTAATATTTTCTTAACCTTTATTCGTTCAATCCTTAACCTTTACTCATTCAATCCGCTACCTTGTGATTAGTGGATTACTAATCCCGTAGACGGCCCATCAATCACACCACTTCTTTTACTTATCCCTTCCTGAGTATCTTTAATAAGTCCTCGATCTGTCGGTTTAGAGTTATTAAGATTACTAACTCCCCGACATCTCATTACTCATTAACTTCCATTCATTACCTTTAACCAAACCAACTAACCCACCCGTTATTATATTCGAAGTGTGTTATGTCTATTAACCTTATTTTAATCAACTCATAATTTCCCGTATATAGATTCCTTTAGATACGTTCTTAAATACTTATATATGCATATATGTCCTAGCATGCCGTTCTATATATATGCATCATCCAATCAACCAATCAACGAACTATCATTCACTTAATGCAACACCCAATCAAGCAATTAACGAATTATCACCGATGACGGATATGCAACCTAGTCGTTCTAACCAGTTCAATCAATCGGGTATGCAACCTAACCACGGTTTATCAATTCCGGATCTATATGATTCTAACTAAATGCAACACACAATTTAGCCGACTCAGAGTGTTATTATGACGACGGATGGATGGATTTGATAGACCAGCGGAACAATGAGACTTGGAACTTGCCCGAACCTTCCCCGAATCGTCGACTTGCTTTGACCCGACCTTGACCCGCACTTGACCGTAACGTTGACCTTAGTGATTCCGATCGAGCCTCCGGACCATTCTCATCTTCTTTCTCCTCTTCCCTCCTTCTCTCTCCTCCGTTTCTCTCTCTCTCCGGTTCTCTCTCTCTCTCTCTCTCTCCTCCGGTTCTCTATCTCTTCTTCTTCTCTCACGCTTCTTCCTCTCTTCCTCTTCTTCTTCTTCTTCCAGCTTCAGCTTCATTTTCTCTCTCTCCTTCACGCTTCATCTTCATCTTCTCTCTCCTTCATGCTTCTTCTCTCTCTCAAGCTTCTTCTTCTCCCTTTCTTCTTCTTCCTCCTCCCTCCGGACTTCTTCTTCTTCTTCTCTTCCTCTGGCTTCTTCTTCTCCTTCTTCCCTTCCTCCGGTTTCTTCTTCTTCTTCTTCTTCTTCTCTCACGCTTCTCTCCTTCTCTTCTCACTTTCTCTTTTCTTTGTTGTTTTTCTTGTTGATGATGGAAAATAAAGGGGATGAAGCTTCCTTTATATAGCAAAACCAAGTGCTTATCTTGGTGACAAGTGTCTCGTTCTCCCCCTTCCAACAGCCATAACACCAAGCTAAAAATGAACAAGTTCATTGCACATCTCTTATCCTTCCTCTCCTCTCATCTCTTGACACTTATTCACACATGCTTAAATGAACATTCATCTCTTCTTCTCCATCTGACACGTTCTCATTCCCACATTAAGCTATGCACAATACATTATTTTCCATGTGCTTCTTTCCTTACCTACCCATTCTCCTTTTAACACTTAATAAACATGTGAGAAAAAATGAACCTCTTTCTTCTTCTCTAAGGTTACCACGTATCCCATATTTTTCGTCTTTATTTTTCAATTTGAAAAACTTGTATTTCAAGCTTTGGCTTCTGATTGGTGATATTTTAAAATATATCATATCTTTAGCTTAATTATCCAATTAAGCTTTTAATTCTCCAAATTCCCCATATCTGCTCCCATAAAGATTCCAAGCCACATAATAAGATTCTTGATGACTTTATATGAATTTATCAATTTAAATCACCTCAAACGGATACCCATAGCTCTTGTTATGAATTTTACAAGTTTTGTCGGTTTTATCGGTTTCCTTTCCCGATAGTCCGAAAAACTCATCTATGGTCCGTTTCCACTATTCTTACTCTTCTAAATTTTTTCTTGATTTAAAAAGAATAACATTTGGCCCGTCTTAGCTTCTGGCTCACATTTTGGTAAAATTACCAAAATGCCTATAATCTTCCGAAATTACAAAAATGTCCCTCGTTGACTTTTCTGCTGCCCGTTGACCAATTTAGTGAGACAGGGTATTACACGGTGTTTTGATTTTCTTGTTTTTTTGCATAGAAACTGACAGTACATCGGAGCAGGCCTGTCATGGAAGATGCGGGCGAAATGTTTCTTCGGGAATCCGTCTTGAGGAGCTCGGTCAGCGGCGAGATGAGAGTTTTTTTTGGAATGGTTAGGTCGGCACATCGGAACTCTTTCTTGCCCCATCTAGATCGTCTTTCCGGCTTCAACTTCGCCACTGATCTTATTCGTGTAGCTAACTATCAAGGACGAGCCTCATAAATGGCAGGCGACGAAATCGTCTTCCAAGAAAGGTCCTCGGCGACGAGATGACTGTTTTTGGAAACGGTTCCTTTGATATTCTTTATCTTCAGGAGAACATTGGTGCTGATGTCATTCTCCTTAACAGTTTCTTTCTCATCGGCGGCCTTGCTGGGAGAAGATGACGTAGTCGCCTTATTGGGAAGCAGTTCGGTTTCAGGCGGGAGAGGCCGAACTTGGACGAAAATCGTCTTTCAAGAAATTAGTTTTAGTTCTTTTCCTTTTGTAGCTCGAGTTGTAATAATATTTTCTGAAGAAAAATAAAACGAAGGATTTTTTTAATTTTGCTTTACTCTACTTCCTATTCGGCTCAAATTTCCTCATTTCCTTTGGTTGTAACTCGGCGAATTAGTCCTACCGGGGTTTGTAAAATGTTTGACTCGTATTGTTTTTGTGATCTTGCCGATGTAATGTTATCCGGCCGACGTATTCAAATATTTCCTTCGATTTTTATCTTTGGTCGTGTTATACATAGGCGGGATTGTAACCTCTTAAGGATAACGCTTTCGGAGTTAGTTCCGTTTTGTCGCGAAAGAGGGTGGGGTTACCAAAGTGTGCTTCGGTACCCTTTTTTGATAAGATTGGTTATAAGTGCTGACTTTGTTTCACGAATATCGCTTAGTTTGAGGTCGGTTATGCGAGTCAGGTCGGCTTATTTATCGCGACTTGGACTTAAGTGAGCGGGGGCGATCCCGGCTTAATTTTTCATTAGTGCGACTTTGAGTCGTAATTTTTTTCACTCGTGATGAAGGTGTGAGTTATTTCACCAAGGCACTCGTGGACCGTGTTTGAGTCAGTCATCTAGCCTGGATGCCGACGTAGTCGTATCTTTTTTGCAGGATGTAATTTTATTAAAGGTATAGCTGAATCCTGTGAGGACTGCCTACGTACCCTGTTGAAAGGGATCAAGCCATTCGTAGTTCAGTTTACATAAGTTTTAGCTCGATGAGCGTAGTTTTTTTTACCAAAATATTTAGTACACGAAACGCTTGAGGTGCATCGAGTTCCATGAGAAGTCGATAGGTTTTCCGTTTAGTTTGAAGAGCTCATAGACCCCGGGCTTGATGACCTTCGATATTTGGTAGGGTCCCTCCCAATGTATGCCGAGCTTTCCGGCTTTCTTTTCTTTGGTTCCCTGATGAACTTCGTGTAATACGAGGTCTACTTCTTTTAGGTGTCGTTATTTAGTCTTTTTGTTGTAATACCGAGCAGCGAGGAGTTGGTAATTTTGAATCCTTAAGAGGGACTCGTCCCTTTGCTGTTCAAGTGAATCGAGGTTATCGTGAAGCATCTCATCGTTAAGTTTTGGGTTCCGGATAACATGGATTGCTGAATGGTTGGTAGGCTTATCTCGGCCGGTGACATAGATTCTACTTCGTGAGCTAAGGAGAATGGGGTTTGATTAGATGGTCGTCGTGGGGTGGTTCGATGTGACCACAAAACTCCATCTAACTCATCAGCCCAATTCCCATTATGCTCGTCGAGTCACTTTTTAAGTCCAACGATGATTGTTTTGTTTGTGGCTTCCGCTTAGACGTTTCCTTGTGGGTAATACGGTGTTGACTTACTTAGTTTTATGTTCCAATTGTTGCAGAATTGACTAAGCAGGATTGTTATGAATTGTTTCCCGTTTTCAGTCTCGAACTCGTAGGGAATCCCTTGTCTACAGATGATGTATTTCCACAAAAAGCTGGTGACGTCCCAAGATTTCATCGTTTTGTAAGCTTTAGCTTCTACCCATTTGGTGAAGTAATCAGTTAAGATCAGGATGTGCTCGTTTTCCTTGGATTTGTGCATTGGTCCGACTATGTCCATCGCCCATCGCATGAATGGGTAAGGTGTCATGGCGGACTGCAGCTCTTCATCAGGTGCATGTATTACCGGGGCATGTTTTTGGCACGGCTCACACTTCGCAGCGTAATTTACACAATCCTTTTCCATGGTTGGCCAAAAGAAGTCGAGCTTTATGATTTTTAGCGCCAATGATAGTCCTCCGGCGTGATTTCCCCCTGCTCCTTCATGGGTTTTCTTGATTACTTCCTCGATCTCCTTTCCTTCTACGCATCGTAGCGCTGTCTTGTATTCCATCGTCATGAGTTTGGTTTGTCGCGACGTCTTCGTCGTTTACATCTCCACAAATGACGTTGCAAGCGTTGGGGGGGGGGCTTACACTTGCCTTATCTATAACTTCCATCGGGATCTTTCGTCTCAGATGTGCGTCCGAGCTCGAAGCGAAGGCTGCGAGGATATCTGCCGATGTGTTCTCCTTTCTCAGAATTCTTGTTAAATCAAAGAAGATAAGATCGGTGGTCAGCTGCTTGGCTATGTCGAGGTAGGCATCCATTCTTTCGTTTTTGGGTTCATATTCCCCGCTGAATTGGTTTACGACCAACTGTGAGTTGTAGTAGGCTTGGATGCGCTTGGCTTTGATGGCCTTGACCAATCGTAATCCGGCGATCAGGGCTTCGTACTCGGCTTTGTTGTTGGAGGCTGGAAATCCTAGCATGAACGATTGCTCGAGCCGAATTCCGATTCCTGAGCCAGCCTTTGATGACGATCCGTCTACGTGGAGGCTCCAACTTTTTCCTACTGATTGATCATCTTGTGTCAACTCGGGTTGGAGTTTGACGATGAAATCCGCCAGGACCTGGGCATTACGCTAGTTCTTCCTTTGAATTCGATGTTGTACTCGCTTAGTTCGACAGCCCATTTGGCCAATCTTCCGGATTGAGTTGGGATGTGCAAGATCGATCGCAGGGGCATAGTAGTTAGGACGATGACTGGGTGCGACTGGAAGTAAGGTCTGAGTTTCCTCACCGACGTCACGACCACCAGAGCCAATTTTTCGATCGTTGGTATCGAGTTTCCGCTCCATCCAATGTTTTGCTGATGTAAAAGATTGTTCTCTGATCACCACGATCTTCCTTTACTAATACCCCGGTTACGGCCGCGCTCGACACTGCTATGTAGAGGTAAAGCGTCTCTCCTTCTTATGGCTTAGATAGTACCGGAGGTATCGTGAGGTATTATTTCAGCTGTTGAGGGCCTCTTTGCACTTCTTGTCACACTCGAATTTTTTGTTCCCCCCTCAGGAGTTGATAAAAGGAGAGACATGTATCTTTCGATCTGGAAATGAACTGGTTGAGTGCGGCGATTCTGCCGTTCAGCCTTTGTACCTCGTGATTTTTGGTCTGGGATGGTAAGTTCATTATCTATGTTATTTGTTTCGGGTTCGCTTTGATTCCTCATTCAGTCACGATATACCCTAAGAATTCTCCCGACGTAATGCCAAAGGTGAATTTTGTTGGGTTTAGTTTCATTCCATAGTCGTTCAAGATATCAAAACACGTTTTTAGGTGGGTGACGTGGTCTGCTGCTACCAATGGTTTTACAAGCATGTCGTCGATGTAGACTTCCATGGTTCGGCCGAAGTGCTCTGTGAACATTTTGTTAACAATGAGTTGGTACGTCTCCCTTGCGTGTTTCATGCCGAATGACATGACCTTATAGAAGAAGGTTCCTCGATCCGTTATGAACGACGTTTTCTCTCTATCATCCGGATGCATGAGGATTTGGTTATATCTGGAGAAGGCGTCCATGAATGACATGAGTTCGTTGCTGATGGTCGCTTCGACTAGGCGGTCGATATGCGGTAGCTTGGAAACAATCTTTAGAGCAAGCTTTGTTCAAATCCGTGAAGTCCACGCATACTCTCCACTTGCCGTTCTTCTTCTTTACCACCACTGGATTCGCGAGCCACTCGGGGTACTTCACCTCTGTGATGGATCGAGCCCCCAATAGCTTATCCACCTCGCCGTTACTGCTTTTGCTCTTTCTGCTCTGAGCTTCCTCCTTTTCTGTTTGATATGCATGAAAGTTCTATCGACGTTGAGCTCGTGACATGCGATGTTTGGGTCGAATCCTATCATATCCTTGACCGACCATGCGAACGTCGATACGTTTTGCTTGAGGAAATCGATCAGCTCAGCCCTGATGTCCGGATCGAGGTCAGCTCCGATTCCTATACTCTGTTCGGGGTTTCGGTCGTCAATCTTCACGTGCTCGATAAGCTCCAGTCGGGGATTGTCTCAGTCAAACTCCTTTGGGGGGTCACCTTTTCCCGAGCTGTCGCGGTGTTGACGCTGGTGATGTCGCCTGCGTTGCTGGTTCCTCCTAACTCTTGCGTCGAAAGCAGTGTTTCTGTCATCGCCGATCTTTCATTTGGTTAATCAAAAATAATCAAAGTCCCCACAGACGGCGCCAATTGTTGATTCAGAGAATCACACAGTAATCAGTTTATAAAACTGATTAGAAAATAAGGGACTTGGATAATAAGATTAAACAAGGATAGAAAAGCAATAACAGCTTAGACCAGAAAATCAAGTCTGATTGAAAATATGAGCCGGAATCGATCTCTGATCGCTAGCTCTAGGATTTCTGAATACAAAAGTATTTGAGTGTGTAAAACTTTCCATTTTCCCGCACAGGGGAATAATATTTATATTAGAGGATCTATGTTTTTTCCTAGATTCTCTTTGATATTATTTACAAAATCCGAACAAACCTATATTTTATTTCCTTTAAGAAGATTTATATTTATCTTCTTCTATTTACATTTCTATCTTCTTTTTTACAGGCCGGCCTCGTAGACATCGCCGAGCTGCTTTGCTCTGCCGGGCTGTTCATAATGGATCGAGATTAACCGCTTGGACCTAATCTTTTTGGGCCCTTCTAGTTTTTGGGCCGGGTCATAAGGGGGTGCTAAACCCACCTCGAATATTAGCATTGGTATCTTTTGTCTTTATCAATTTCTATTCTAATAGGTTTAAACAAAATGTTCTACCATTTAAGTTTGTTTTACCAGCAACTTATTTATTATGGTGTTGTTCGTTTGTCCATTCAGATGATTCATTTGGATGGAAATGAAAATTAATGTTCGTTTAGAATGAATGAACCATTAAAATAATAAACCATTAAGATGAATCATCTGAATAAGAATGATATATGAACAATCGAATAACCCCTAAGCTGATACATGGAAAACAATTCCAAACTCAACATATTGTAGAAAAACTAAGATGATTCATGTACTAATAAGTAATTATGATATGAACTTGGAATACTCGAAGAGTAAACATCAAACATGACCTATATATATATATATATATATATATATATATGAGATTTTAGAGAAAGCATAAAATTACAAATTTGATATTTAAAAAATATATTTTAAAAAACACAATATATTTGAAAACAAAATGGAGAGAGGGTCTATCAATGGGCTGCACCTCTCCTTGGGGATTAGTCTGAGCCCTTCCATAGGCTCGGGATACCCCCAGGTTAATCAAAAATGTTGTGTATTATATGCATGGAACTATTGTCGCGTCTGTATATGACCTTTGGTCTTGGATTTTCTTCATTTTTTTTAAAAACAAAATCAAACCATAGATAATAAATTTCTGATATAATAAATTTGAAAAAAAAATCGTAAAATTTTATTTCAAAATATAAAATTTAAATCTAAATAAAAAGTATATCCGCGCTATGCTCGTTTCAAACTCTAGTAAGTAGTTATAATAGGAACTTGGAATACTCAGAAGATTAAACATAAAACATGACTTTTATATATGAGATTTTACAGAGAAAAACATATAATTACAAGTTTGAATATTTAAACAAAAATAATATTAAAAAAACACAATATGTTGGCCAAACAAAATGTTGTACATTATATGCATGGAACCATTGTCGTGTATGTATATGACCTTTGAAATGGTACATAAAATGGTGAAAAGAACGAGACATTATGAATCTGGTGGTAAAAATAGATTCTTCACTTCTCGGATCTTACTTGTTGAACAAGCTCTCTTCTCAAGATTTTACCAGCAGCAGATTTTGGAACACTGCTAATGAAGTTCACTCTTCGTAATTTTTTAAAAGGAGCGACCTAATGAAAACAAACGAAAAGGTTCAGAAAAGAAAGAAACAAAACACATTGATTTGAAAGACTTGAGTCACAAGTTATTAAACCTGTTTGGCTATGAATTTCTGAATATCTTCCTCTGTTAATGAGCTATTCGGTGATCGGACAACAAATGCAATTGGAACTTCACCTGCTTCTTCATCAGGGAACCTGCAACATACACACACAGAGTCACATATGTTAGTTAATGTTTTCGAACAAAGAATGAACTAGGTAATTACGTTCTAATGTCTTAAATTGTGAATAAATGACTTACGGGATAACGACAGCATCTAGTATCTCGGGATGCGATACAAGTAGACCTTCTAATTCAGCTGGAGCAACCTGGAAGCCTTTGTATTTGATAAGTTCTTTGATTCGATCAACAACGAAAAGGTTACCATCTTCGTTGAAGTAACCAAGATCTCCGGTATGTACCCAACCTTCTTTGTCTATAGTTTCTTTAGTAGCCTGAGGATTATTGAAATAACCTGAAAGAGAATTTGGTTTAGCGGATTTTCAAACTAAAGAAAGACTATAGAGAGTTGAAAATTTGAAACAATAACCTTTCATCATGTTAGGCCCTCGAACCCATATCTCGCCTATTTGATTAGGAGGTTGAGGTTTTCCAGTTTCTACACTCACTATCTGAGCTTCAATACCTGGAGCAAGCATTCCAGCTGAACCAGAGTTCCTTTTCCCTAGCCTAGGGTCCTCCATTGAGACTATCGAACACGTTTCAGTCATCCCATAGGCCTGAAGAAATCACCAAACACACCTCTTTTGCATTATTCAAACAATCATCCATGACAAGAGACCCAAGAACAATGCAAAATGTTTATACTTTTTGGCCTAGTTCTTTACAGTGGCGGATCTTCTTTGAAACTTAGTACGATTCAGACGATAAATTCTAATTGGATTGTGATCGATTTCAATTTGCAAAATAATAAAAACAGAGAGTTGCGAACAAGCAAGAAGAGACGAGACACGAGAAATGTTATCCAGTTCAGGAGACAAACTTTCCTCTATGTATGGCCGAAGTTTGTCTCGGAATCCACTATGAACAAGGAACAGCTACAGTAATCACTCACCGGAAAACCAGAAAACCTCACGTCACTCACCGTAATAATGTCTCTCACGTTCTCTCTAACCCAAAACCCAGACGAAATTCTCTCACCCCATATTTTCTTATGATTCAATTACCTGATTACAAAAAGAGAGTGAGCTTATAAATCTCTCAAGAATCCTAAACTACCCAAAGCAGGAAAACAACACGTGAGCTGACCTCTAACGGCTTCAACGAACTCTGTAACGGATTTTGCCATCAAACTTTAACAGCTTGCCAAAATGACAACATGATGATCCTTATACCCCAACTCGATTTGCAGCCAAACCGGCTTGAATCGCCTGGTTCATTAAATCCGTTCCTAAAATGGAACACCCAGACTCAACCCATGGTTTCTCATCGACCAAAGTTTACCAGATAAAATCCACTTTGGTTGATAAACCATGAAACTCTAGTGGATTTTTCCTCGATTTCCTTCAATCTTTAGCAAGATGAAGCATCAAGTAAGCTTAACAGCTGCTTGAACTTATGAACCGACAAAAATTTCGTGAATATATCTGCAGGATTCTCACTCGTATGCACCTTAGCAACCTGGACTTCACCATCTTCAATTCTCTCCCATAAGAAACTCAACTCAACTTCACTGCCATGTTCTTGGCTCGCTCACGATGAACGTTATTTTTTGCCAAAGCTAAAACACTTTGAGAGTCACAAAGACTTCAACTGTATCTTGAGGATGGCTGAACCCTTCACTCAATCCTCTCAGCCACATAGCCTCTTTAGCCGCTTCCGTGATTGAGATGTATTCAGACTTTGTCGTGGATAACGAGACAAATTTCTGAAGGCTTGACCTCCAACTAATCGCATAGTTTCCAGACACAAATGCATAACCTAATATTGACTTTCTCTTGTCTAGGTCTGCTCCAAAATCTGAGTCATAAAACCTACAAACCCTAAAATCTGCAACTTGCTTGAAAGTTAGGCTCATATTTTGTGTACCTTGTACATATCTCATCACCCATTTGACAGCTCCAATGCTCTTTAATGGGATTGCTCATCCCATACATTAGACTTCGTACGACATTTTAGTAAAGAACTGACCTCATATATGTTTCCTCCAACTTTAACAGATCTTCTGTTGCAGCAACAAGCTTAAAATGTATCCCCATTGGTGTATTCACCGCTTTAGATTGATCCATGTTGTACTGCTTCAACAATTTTCTCATGTTGACCCAATCTCAGTATACCCTTCTGGTTGATCCATAAAGATCTGTTCCTCAATATCCCTTGTTGAAAGGCCGTTTTGACGTCCAATTGCTAAAGTTCAAGGTCTTCTTGAGTTACAATGGACTGGAAGTATTTGATGGAGATGTGTTTTACAACTGGAGAGAATATCTCATTGTAATCCAGACCCTCCTTCTGAGCATAGCCCTCAGCTACCAACCTTGCTTTAAACCTCGTTTATTCAACTAATGATATACCTGGTTTGAATATCCATCTGCAACCAATCACCTTTCTCCCTTTTTTCTCTGAACTAATATCCATGTAGGATTCTTAGACAGTGAAACCATTTTATCATCAGCTGCTAGTTTTCACTGTGAGCTTTTTGAATCCTTCATAGCTGCTCTGAAGTCACTTGGCTCAAGTGGATCTCCATCCTAAGATGCAAGAAAGGCCATGTACACAAAATCATCAAGCTTCTTTGGTGGCTTAGACTCCTTCCTTGTTCTGTATCGAGCAGAGTGATACTGGTTTTCTATTAGCTCAATGTGATCTTTTATGAGATCATGATCAATGTCATGTTCTGATTCTTAATCAACTACCTTTGCGGTTTTTTCTCCACCTAAATTGATGCTTACCTTTGAAAAAGCATCAGGATCAATATCCATGAAGGATATGTTACTATCGTTGCCCTTATCAGCCTTCCCTACAAAATCTTTGTAGAACTCATTTTCTTTGAAGGTAGCATTCCTGCTAATGACATACCTTCTCTCTTCTAAAAACCAGATCTTATAGCCTATAACACCAGATGAATAGCCAATAAACACTCCTTTATTGGCTCTAGGCTGAAGTTTTCCCTCATCAGTGTGATAGTAGCACACACATCCAAATTTTCTGAGATGATAAAAAATTGGTACTGATTTAGTCTAGAATACTTCATATATCTTTCCATATATTGCTGTTGAAGGAGTTTTGTTGATGAGGTAGACTGCTGTGTTTTTTACCTCTGCCCAAAATACCTATGGCAACCCGGATTCACTGAGTAAAATTCTGATCCGTTCAAGGATAGTTATGTTCATTCTCTCCACAGCCCCATTTTTCTAAAGTGTGACGAATGGCTTCATGCCTTGTTATGCCACTGTCAATGCAGTACCCATCAAACTCCTTGTTGCAGGACTCCATGCCATTGTCTGTTCTGAGTGTCTTAACCTATAGACCTGAGTGATTCTCCACCATTCGCTTCTATTCAACAAAATTCTCAAATGCCTGATCTTTTGATTTCAGAAAATAAGCCCATACCTTTCGTGAGCAGTCATCAATGAGGCTCATGAAGTAATGGAATTTTCCAAGGGACTCATACAAATTAGGTGATCCCCACATGGCAGCATGAATGTACTTTAAACAGTGGTTGCTTGTGTGTTTTCAAAAAGCAAAGCTTGTTCTGTGTGCCTTTCCAAATATACAGCTTTCACAGTACCTTAGAGTATATACCTTGGCTTTATCAAGTTATCCATTCTTAACCATGAGATCCAGGCCTTTCTGACTGACATGACCCAGCATCCCATGCCATAAGTTTGTATTATCTTCTAATCATGTTGCATTTGTCTCACCAACGCAACTATTATCCTGCAAGAAATACAACTTGCCTTCTCTCTTGATTGTTAATGTAGTCTTGTCACCTTTAAGTACTTTCATGATGCCATTTTCAGATGAGAAAGTACATCCATGTTCCTAAAAAATTCATAAAGAAATAAGATTTCTTTAGAATTGAGGAACATACCTCACGTTCTTGATAAGAACATAAGCAACCGCATGTATCTGAACTCAGATTGTTCATGTGCCTTCCACAGTAGAAACTGGCTGATTAGCCATTCTGGTTGATCCTCCAGTCTTCAACTTTAGATCAACGAACCAATCTTTTTGTGGTGTCATGTGGAAAGTACATCATGTATCCAGGATCCAAACCTCATTAAAGTCTATAATTCCTACCATGTTTGCTTTAGACACTATCACAGATTCTATCTACTCAACCGCAGTGGTAGCAGAAGACTCTCTTGTTTCTTGTGTCTTTTCCTTTCCTTTGTGGTTATGCTTTTTTGGACAATTTCTTTTGAAATGTCCTAAATTGGGACTGATTTAGTCTAGAATACTTCATATATCTTTCCATCTATTGCTGTTGAAGGAGTTTTGTTGATGAGGTAGACTGCTGTGTTTTTTACCTCTGCCCAAAATACCTATGGCAACCCGGATTCACTGAGTAAAATTCTGATCCGTTCAAGGATAGTTATGTTCATTCTCTCCACAACCCCATTTTTCTAAAGTGTGACGAATGGTTTCATGCCTTGTTATGCCACTGTCAATGCAGTACCCATCAAACTCCTTGTTGCAGAACTCCATGCCATTGTCTGTTCTGTGTGTCTTAACCTATAGACCTGAGTGATTCTCCACCATTCGCTTCTATTCAACAAAACTCTCAAATGCCTGATCTTTTGATTTCAGAAAATAAGCCCATACCTTTCGTGAGCAGTCATCAATGAGGCTCATGAAGTAATGGAATTTTCCAAGGGACTCATACAAATTAGGTGATCCCCACATGGCAGCATGAATGTACTTTAAACAGTGGTTGCTTGTGTGTTTTCAAAAAGCAAAGCTTGTTCTGTGTGCCTTTCCAAATATATAGCTTTCACAGTACCTTAGAGTATATACCTTGGCTTTATCAAGTTATCCATTCTTAACCATGAGATCCAGGCCTTTCTGACTGACATGACCCAGCATCCCATGCCATAAGTTTGTATTATCTTCTAATCATGTTGCATTTGTCTCACCAACGCAACTATTATCCTGCAAGAAATACAACTTGCCTTCTCTCTTGGTTGTTAATGTAGTCTTGTCACCTTTAAGTGTTGGGAATGTCCTGAAATCTACCGTACTATCTCTAGAAAGTATGATAAGTGTCGAGATCAGACATAAGTCATAAATACTGGGTGATCATGATGACTTGCTAGAGTCCGCTCATGATCTATAAGTTTAGGACTTATTACCAGTATTGTATGATCCCGAAGGGTCACACACCATAGCTAACGGGAAAGTTAAATGGAATTAATACGGTAAGATGCAATGGCATTTACTGTATTGGATCAGAGAATTGGGCCAGACAAAATGCAGGCTTTTGTCTGATTTGTGTCTTGGGCCCAAATAACAAATGAGCCATTAGTCATTAGACTTGGGCCCATAAGAGAGTTAATTAGGATAAAGAAATCGAAACCCTAAGCCAAGGTTTTGCGATTTTTTCCTTGTAGCCGCGAGCTCATCTCTCTCTCTAACCTCTCTCTCTGATCATCCATCACTTTGGTCTAGCAGCCATCCCTTGCTTGTAAGAGTGTGGATACTCAAGGAGGAATAGGTGATTCATCTGTTCTAGACTGATCTTGTCATTACCATCAATCCGCTGTGCAATCAATAGGTAATGTTACAGGTTTGGTTTTATGATTCGTTTTGCAAGAACCTAGATCTGTTAAGATTATGTGTTAGGTTGTAATACGAGAATTAAACCTTGATAAAACACTATAATCCATTAGTGGTATCAGAGCTAAGGCATTAGTTTCTTGTAATTTGGATCATAGGGCTGTTTAATGTGTTAGAGAATCAATTATGCTAAAATTGATTAAAATCTTAATGCCCTAATCGTTTTGTTTTGGTCTCGGCATGTTTAATTAATTGGCTCATTAATTGGCTCACGATGTGTGTGTGCGTGAGGCGTGTGTTCATGTATGAGCCGATTAATAAAACCCTAAGCTCACTTTCGTTCATATGTGTGCGTGTGCCGATCGTGTGATGCCGAGAGATGGGTCGCGTGGAGGAGTTGGCCGAGATCGATCTCGCGATCGTGAGGCTAGCTTGGATCGTGATGCCGAGAGTTGGACGATCATCCTCACGATCATGAGATCATGGATTGATCGATGATCGATCGTGATGGAAGGATGGATCGGCCGAGACTCGTGTGATCGTGAATGGCCGAGATCGATCATTCGATCGTGAGGCCGTGGACGGATCATGCGTGTTGGGCCGAGTTGGATCATGGATCCGATCGTTTGGCCCATTAAATTTTACGTCCCGCGAATAGTCAATCGGTTAAACCGAGCTTCGCGGTTCGTTACCCAAAACCACACCGATTTAACCGGTCCATTTAATTGGAGGTTAATTGTGTGTTTAAAGCCTTGAACCGCAAGTTAAATCAAATTGGCTAAAACACTAGGTGTTTCTTCCCGGTTTTGGATTTAACTGAACCGATCCAATTTAATTGGTGGTTCAAGCGGTTAACCCGAATCGCGGTTTGCTGGAAATTATTTAATACATGGTATTATTTAATTTCTGGTTAAACCGGATTGAAATCCAAAAAAATTGAATTTTAACCTAAACCGAAGGCTGGTCTAAGTTTGATTTGGTTGGACCAAATAATTTAGAGCTGGTCTGGTTTAGTAAATAACCGATGGTTTTGATAGTTAATTTGGTCTTGGACCAGAATTAATAAACCGTATCGGTTATGTCAAATTATTGGGCCAACTGGAATTCTATGGTCTTGGGCCAAGAATTGGGCCTATAATTTGTGACCCAACCCAAAATATTTAATAAAATATTAAATTAGAAATTTCTATTTTTAGTAAGTTGCTAAATTTAGAAAGTTTCTAAAATAAGAAAGTTTCCAAAAATAGTAATCTTCTATTTTTGGAAATAAAACTTAAAAATCCTCAAAAACAATATCAAGCTTGGATGTCTTTCCAATCTTGTCAGCTACTTAACGCTTATTCGATTACAGATATGGCTTACAGTGTGAGGTGTCTGTTTTCGCATAAGTAAAGTAGTATATAGTCACTAATTTCATTGGGAGTCCCAGACTTTAGTGATTATTTGACTGTAAGAGATTGGTTTCCTTGACTGGGCCATCGGGAGTCCCGGGCCTTGAGACATCTGGTGAATTTGGGCCTCGGGTCCAATTCACAACCGAGAGTTATATGAGATATAACTAGCTGTGTGTGTGCTTACCAAGTAAAGCTAATTCCGGGTGACGGCCAGTGGCCCACTTTGGATTTAGCTGAACATGGGTCTCGGAATCGTTGTATTCTTATGAGGTTAAAAACAAAGAAATTTTGAATGCAATGCGAGTTTTCTTATAAGTTATTAAGATTACTCTTTTATGAACTAAATAACTAAAACTCTTTTTATCTCTAAATTTCAGCTATGACGAGCACAAACAATCAAAACACTTTCTCGATCCGGTCTGTCCTTGAGATGGACAAAATGAACGGATCAAATTTCTTGACTTGGTCGCGGAACCTGAGGCTAGTCCTCAAGCAGGAGAGAAAGGACTATGTCCTTGAGAGAGCTCTCCCCGTGAGGATCGGGTCCAATGCCTCTCATGCAGTATATGATGCTTGGAATAAGCATTATAATGATGCGGTAGATGTGCGTGGTCTGATGTTGGCTACCATGAACTCAGATTTGCTGAAGCAATATGAGAACATGGAGTCGCCAATAGAGATGATCAGCAGCCTGAAATTGAAATTTCAGGAGCAGGTAAGAGTGGAGAGATACCAGTTGGTTAAATCTCTCACTAGCTGCAAGCTACCAAATGATCATCCAGTAAGTCCTCATGTCAGTAAAATGATGGGTTACATTGATAACCTGAGGAAACTGGATTATCCAGTTAGCCAGGAATTGGCAACTGAGATAATTCTGCAGTCACTGCCGTCAAGCTATGATAAGTTCGTAAGGAACTATATCAAGAAAGGCTTAACGAAGACGTTGACTGAACTGCATGATATGCTCAAGACAGTTGAGCCAAACGTGAAGAGTACCCTGTACAATCTCATGAATGAGAAGGGTAGGTTTACTAAACCTAATGCTGACAAGGGTGAAGACAAAGTTGTCCTGATTTTGAATCATGGCAAGCGTGTGTCTTCTGAGCCCGAGTCAGATACCTCTTACGTTGGTAAGTGCTGCTACTGTAAAGAGACTGGGCATTGGAAAAGAGATTGCATTAAATTCATGGAAGATTATGAGGAGTTGAAGTTGATGTATGAGACTACTTCCTCAGGTATTCATGTTATTACTTCAAGTTATACCTTATAGGTATTGAATACTGGTTGTGGCACTAATATTTGTTATAATATGCAGGGCCTGAACAACAGTAGAACGTTGAAGGAAGGGCAAGTGGAACTGCGTGTCTAGAAGGAGCTTGGGATGCTGCCTCAGCCGTAGGGTTTTCACTTGTAGATGCCTTTGAGGCTTGGTTTTGTATTAATAATTGCTACAATGTACCTGCTTTAAGCAGAGTTGTCTTTCATTTTCTTGTAAAGAATTTGAATGTTTTTCATTTTGATAAAGACAAGTTTTGTTCTTTTGATCTTAATGAAATGTTAATTGTAGCACCCTATTCAAGGAATGGGTTTTATATATTAAACCAAAGAGTGCCTAAATGTAACATAAATACCGAATTGGTTTAAATCTGATGAATTAAACCTGATTTTTCTTGGCATAAATGTTTTGGTCAAAGAGTAAGTCGGATTCAGAAACCCCATAGTTATGGACTTTTGGGCTCATTTGAATGGATATCTTATGAGACTTGAATTCTGCTTACTGGACCAAAAGACAAAGGGCCCATCTTAGCCGAGCTAGAGAACGGCCCAAAGGCTTATTGGAGATTGAACATACTCATGTATGTGGTCCGATGAGCAGTAATGCCAGAGAAAATTTCCTGTACTTCATTGTCTCTACTGATTACTTCAGTGAGTAAGACTGTGTTCATTTGATGAGACACAAGTCGGAATTCTTTGACATGGTCGAAAGAGTTCCAGAATGAGGTATAGAATCTGAGTGACAGAAGTATTAAGACTCTGGATTAGATCACGAGTGAGAATACTTGAGTCATTAATGGTGTGATCATCTGAATGAGTGTGAAGTCGTTTCACAGCTCAATTCTCCTGAAAACCTTGAGGTATTTCTGTGAGAAAGAATCAGATCTTATTAGAAATGATTAAAGATGAGTCACACGAATCTTCCATGATATTCTTTAAGAATAACGCTCTAGAAATATCTAAGTTTACGCTGAAATAGTTCCACCAATATCAGTTGAAAGACACCACGTAAATGTGGATTGGAATCGATCAAAATTCGTCTTTACTGAGTATTTGTAGTTGTGCTACTTCACTGGTTGTCCTAAGGAAACCAAGGCTTGTTACTTTTACGTCCATTCTGTTTTCTAAGAAGGGAAGTTATTTTCCAAGAAGAACAGTGGGTGTAAAAGTATAACTCGAAGAAATTCGAGAAATACAGGAGGCTGCTCAACCTGTTAAGGGAGAGCAGCGGATGGATTTACAGAATTTCTGTAGAATCTACACCTGTAGAGCCTGAAGTTCGCAGATCTGAATGAATCAGTCACTAATCCGAGAGTGATTTCTCGTCATTAGTTGAACCTGATGATCATTGAAAGTTGCCATGATCTGATGATCATTGAAAGTGACGAACCTACGAAATTCACAAAAGCGAAAGTGAGCCCGGACTCCGAAAAATTACACTATGTGTAAGTTAGCTTCATTGATCCATTCATGGATGGAAGCAAACATATCGGAGTTGGAATCTTCGTTCTGTTGAAGTAGTCAAGGTTTTGACTTGAACAGGAACGAAGTGGAACTGTGCGTTTACTAAAAGATAAGTGGGAGCGATGTTGCATTTCTCATATTGTATGTCGATGACATACTGATTCTCGGAAATAACGTCCCAATGCTGCAGTCGGTAAAGGACTGGCTTGGGAGTTGGTTTTATGATTGACATGGGTAAAGCCACGTAGTTCTTGGATTTTGGATCTAAAGATAGAGATCCAAAAAGGAGCTGGTAGGACAAAGTCAGGATTCTTAAATTGACAAAGTCCTACACGTAATCAGCAATCCAAGAATGGTTTTATGCCAATGTCACATGGCAATACGTTAAGCAAGAAACAGTATCCTACGATATCTGCTGAGCTTGAATGCATGGATAGGATTCCATATGCGTCGGCAATTGGATCTATCATGTATGCCATGACACGTACTTGTTTTGATGTTGCTTTAATGTTAAGCAAGACAAGTAAAGACCAGTCAAATCCAGCAAAGAATCACTGGATTGCCGTAAAGAATATCCTAAAGTATCTGAGGAATACTAAGGATAAGTTCTTGGTTTACGGAGAAAGTGAGGTGCTACAAGTCGATAGAGTCTGAAAGGCAAGTTTCCAATAGACAAAGATAATTCCTGGTCACAGTCCGGCTATATCTTGTGTCTGTCTGGCGGTGCAAGGCACTGTTGCTGACTCCATGAATTAAGCTGAACATTTCGCAGCCTGTAAAGCGGCGAAAGAGGTTGTTTGGAAAGTAAAGTTCATCACTGAACTTGATGTGATTCCCAGCGTAGTTGAGACTAGCTGCACATCAGAGGTCCAAACACCTTGAGGGTAGGTATAACCTATTCCGTGAGATAAATGACAGAGGTGTTAAGTAGATAAGCAAGTTTCATCGAATGAGAACGTTGCTAATCTATTAACAAAGCCACTCCTTAGGCCTAAGCATGAGTCGCGGGCTGTAGCTGTAGGATGAATGAAACTAAGATGTAGTCTTAATTTCAGTGGGAGTTTGTAAAGGGCTTTACTTAGTTGTTTTGAAAGGTTCATGTAAACATAATATTTTATGTTTATGAAATCTATGATTTCTGGATTATTTTTAACTGTGATATAAAATAATCGTTCCAAAATAATTCATGTCATTATATATGGGTCATCGAAGTACATGAGTAGACTTGATCCTGAAACCCCATATTTAACGAAATGACATAAATCATAGTGTCCATAGTCGAAGGTTGTTGAATTGGAACACCAACAACCACTTGAGACTAGATTGCGTTGAGACTTATGACCAAGTTTCGAGGGGTCATAGATGCACGACATCAAAGTCGACACATAGGTATATGTAGGGGAACATATGACCGGACATGGCCCGCTGATGAGAACTCTACAAGATATTAATATCTGTGTCATAAGAGGTTCTCATATACGACTATAGAGTATAGTCCTTAGACCTGAGTTCGCATGCATGTGGCTGCACATGGAGTAATGCGCTTTGATCATTGTCTAACGCTGTTTCGTAACTGGGAGCTATACGGACCTTGGTTGGGTGTATTATGAATTGTGTAGTTCATAGTGATGGAACAAGATGGGATTTGTCCCTGCCGTTTAACGGAGGTAATATCTCTAGGCCAATCGGAGATTTGATAGCTGGTAAGAGAATGGCCATTCCCAAACGGACTTGCCCAAGTCGTTTGCATTGTCAGTATCAAATCTGGTCCGATAAACATGGTCTGGCTATATAAGGATGACATGCATCTTGCCTTATGCCAGATCGAGATATTAAGACAAAAGGACTAGGGAATGTAGGATTCTAGTACAATCGGGAGATTGTTGGGAATGTCCTGTGTAGGATTCCAGTACAAGTGGGAGATTGTTGGGAATGTCCTGAAATCTACCGTACTATCTCTAGAAAGTATGATAAGTGTCGAGATCAGACATAAGTCATAAATACTGGGTGATCATGATGACTTGCTAGAGTCCGCTCATGATCTATAAGTTTAGGACTTATTACCAGTATTGTATGATCCCGAAGGGTCACACACCATAGCTAACGGGAAAGTTAAATGGAATTAATACGGTAAGATGCAATGGCATTTACTGTATTGGATCAGAGAATTGGGCCAGACAAAATGCAGGATTTTGTCTGATTTGTGTCTTGGGCCCAAATAACAAATGAGCCATTAGTCATTAGACTTGGGCCCATAAGAGAGTTAATTAGGATAAAGAAATCGAAACCCTAAGCCAAGGTTTTGCGAATTTTTCCTTGTAGCCGCGAGCTCATCTCTCTCTCTAACCTCTCTCTCTGATCATCCATATCTTTGGTCTAGCAGCCATCCCTTGCTTGTAAGAGTGTGGATACTCAAGGAGGAATAGGTGATTCATCTGTTCTAGACTGATCTTGTCATTACCATCAATCCGCTGTGCAATCAATAGGTAATGTTACAGGTTTGGTTTTATGATTCGTTTTGCAAGAACCTAGATCTGTTAAGATTATGTGTTAGGTTGTAATACGAGAATTAAACCTTGATAAAACACTATAATCCATTATTAAGTACTTTCATGATGCCATTTTCAGATGAGAAAGTACATCCATGTTCCTAAAAAATTCATAAAGAAATAAGATTTCTTTAGAATTGAGGAACATACCTCACGTTCTTGATAAGAACATAAGCAACCGCATGTATCTGAACTCAGATTGTTCATGTGCCTTCCACAGTAGAAACTGGCTGATTAGCCATTCTGGTTGATCCTCCAGTCTTCAACTTTAGATCAATGAACCAATCTTTTTGTGGTGTCATGTGGAAAGTACATCATGTATCCAGGATCCAAACCTCATTAAAGTCTATAATTCCTACCATGTTTGCTTTAGACACTATCACAGATTCTATCTACTCAACCGCAGTGGTAGCAGAAGACTCTCTTGTTTCTTGTGTCTTTTCCTTTCCTTTGTGGTTATGCTTTTTTGGACAATTTCTTTTGAAATGTCCTAATCACCACATATCCAACAAGTAGACGTGCCTCCCTTTCCTTTTTACTTGTACTTAAACTTGTTGTTATGTTTAGAATCTTTTCTTCCCTTCCCTTTAGTACTTGAGGTTGAATACAAAACTTCGCCTTGAGTCTTGCTTCCTCTTGAACTAGCTCCCATGTCCAACTGCTTAGAACAAATTAGGTTCAGGACTTTATCAAGGGTCACAGTAGTCTTATTGTATCTAATTATATCACAGAAGTTTTCAAACTGTTTTGGAAGTGACATCAAAAGAGGAATAGCCTGATCTTAATCTGGTACTTCCACCTTTACATTTCCAAGATCAGTAATGATCCTTAAAATCTCATCAATGTTATTCTCGATGGGAGCTGTCTCGTTCATCTTGAAATTGTACAAGCATTTGTTCAAGTACATTCTATTTGGAAATGACTCTAACATATATTGAGCATCTAGAATCCTTAGCATTCCTATTACAGTCTTCTATTTGATAATCTTCCTCAGAACCTTATATGTAACGTTCATAACAATGGTACGACATACCTTTATTTGTTTATCAACTAGTAGTGGATCGGTTTTTAGAATCTTTAGATACCTCTCCTTATTTAGATTCTTCAATCTTAATTAATCCCTCTCCCTCTTGAATATGCAGAGACTCCGTTAAACCAAGGAGATCGAGATTCGTGAGAAGCATCTCCTTCCACATACTGTAATCGATCGCGCCATTGAACTTTTCCATCTCATCTTTGCCGAAGTCATCCTGATGATAAGAACTCCGACTAAAACACTAAGATACACGAGCTATATCTCTCCCAACCTTCGCTCTAATACCACTTCTTGTGAAACTTATTACGATTCAGACGATGAATTCTAATTGGATTGTGATCGATTTCGATTTGAAAAATAAAAAAAAACAGAAAATTTCAAACAAGCAAGAAGAGACGAGACACGAGAAATGTTATCCAGTTCATGAGATAAACTTATCCCTACGACTCAATGAGGTTTTCCTAGGAATCCACTATGATCAAGGAACAACCTCCGTAATCACTCACCAGAAAACGAGAAAACATCACGTCATTCACCGTAAAAATGTCTCTCACGTTCTCTCAAACCTGAAACCCAGAAGAAAATCTCTCACCGATTTTCTTATGATCCGATTACCCGATTACAGAAAGAGAGTGAGCTTATAAATCGCTCAAGAATCCTAAACTACCCGAAGCAGGAAGACGGCGCGTGAGCTGACCCTCTAACGGCTTCAACGAACTCTGTAATGGAATTTTTCATCAAGCTTTAATAGCTTGACAAAACGACGACATGCTGATCCTTATACTAAAACTCGATTTGCAACCAACCCGGCTTTAATCGCCTAGCTCATTAAATTTGTTCCTAAGCCGGAACACTTTGACTCAACCCATGGTTTCTCGTCGACAAATATTCACCTGATAGATTTACATGAGGCACGTGCCCCCAATTACTTTATAAAACTTATTTAGTTGAAAAAACCAGTGTTGATCTTTGTAGATCATTTGGTAGAGATTCTCGTGGTTAGGTTAATACTATGTTTGAGTTTGACATTTTTTTTTATTACTGTATCATTTTTCAATTTACAATTAATTACAGCCTACATAGTTAAATGCTTTCACTTTATTAGTAATGTATTTTTTCCTTGTTAATATATTTCATTCTTTTGTTTATTCGTATTTCCCTAGTTTGTTAGATTTAAGTTTTAATTTAATTTTGAAACAAATTTTCAGCCCATTGTTTTAAAAGTCCACATTTCTCAATTGCTACTAGTAAATGAATAAAACTACTTAATATTAAAAGAGAAAACAATCCATTTATTTTTATGTAATATTTCGGTTTAATTTTTTTATATGATGACTAGAGAAAAAATTATTAACTATATTGTTATATATATGTGCAAACTTAAAGAGTACTTTTCTTATATTTAGAAAATTAATTGTTAATTATAACAGTGTATTATTGTGATTAATAACATTAGTAAAAAAGTAATAAATTTTAAAAAAATTGTAATAAATCTGTCATGAAGGAATCTTTAGCGCTTTTAGTCATAGCTTGTTATTGATTATGTTTTGTGATTAACAGTTGATAAAATATATTATTTATAATTTATTATGTTAATGTAATATTAATAAATACTCCATTTATTTTAATTTATTTGATGTTTTAGGTAAATGCACAGATATTAAGAAAAAATATTCTTTTACATTTTCTAATTAAAAATAGTAAATAATATTTAAAACTACAATTTTTTGTCTTTTACATTTCTTTATGCTTTATAAAACTAAACTTTGTATTAAAAAAAGAAAATATCAAATAATTTGAAATAAAACAAAAAGTCTAAAACATCAATTAAACTGAAACAGAGGGAGTATATTATTATGTGCTCCCGTCAAATCATTTGTATTATGTGTCCCCATCAAATAATTGATATAGTTCTGCCACTAGTTCTTTATGAGCAAAGATCAATGAATAAGCTAACATCTAATTCTATCAGAAAGACCAAAGAAAGAATATTTGATCTGAAACCAAGTCTTTTACCTGCATAAGCACGACATTAGGGATGTTTCTTGCACACTCTTCCATCAAATCTTTCCCAAGTGGTGCAGCTCCAGATGCAATGTATTTAAGTGAAGAAAGATCATATTTCTTCACAATACTCTGCTTGGCAAGAGCAAGGAACACAGGAGGAACAACCCAAAGATGAGTGACTCTATACTTTTCAATGTTCTTAAGAAGCATCTCCAGCTCGAATTTCGCCATGGAGACCAAAGCACTCCCTCTCTGAAGCTGAGAATAAGTAATCACTGCAAGCCCAAATACATGGAACATGGGAAGAAAGCACAAGAACACCCCGTGATACTCTCCCATGAGATCTTGATCCATTGTAATCATTAAAGAAGTTGCTGTGAGAAAACTCAATGTATAAAGAACACCTTTTCTTTATTAGATTTAGAAACTCTCTCAAAACTAAATCTCTCTTAAGATTGTCACAACTCAACAACCTTAATTCTCTTTTGAGTCTTATGAGTCTTATGGAACATCTCTCCATAACCTCTTATTTATATAGGTTTTAGAGTCCTTCCTAAACCTTATGAGAAAAGGAAATAGGTAACTCCTATTCCTAATTGGAAAATCTCCTAAACAACTTATTAGAATATTTCCTTTTTACTTCAAACCTTGAAGCTTACCCAACAATCTCCCTCTTAAGCTTCAACTCAAGCTTAGATAGGTTTTGAACTCCTATGAGACTTCTCATCTCTTTGAACTTGATTCTTGCCAACGCCTTTGTCAAGATATCTGCCTTTTGTTCCACTCCTGGAACATGCTCTACATCAATGTTGTGGCTACTATCACTGTATTCCACAAGCCTTTTGGCTGTGTTACGCCTGCACTTCAGACCATAACTAACAGTTCCTCTTAGATACCTTAGTATCTGCTTAATCACCTCTCCATGTGACTTCCTTGGACTCTGCGTTAGATTATATCCTTCTAATCCGTCTTCCATAGGAATTTGCGTTGGATTACATCCTTCTAATCCGGCTTCTTTTAGGATTCTTTGAGTATAACCTTCTTGCTTAAACTCAATTCCATCTTCTCTGCAATACACAGAAGATTCTTTTGTGCATCTCTCGAATCTCATCTCCTTTAGGATCCGATCTAGCTTTGTGTTCCATGCCCTTGGCGCCTTGTTAATTGAGAGTAGCAACATCTCGCTCTCCATTGAAACTTGATTGAGATAACTGGGTCCACTCACCGTTCTTGTAGATCTCCTTAGAGGCTGTTCTTGATGAAGTTCTTCCTCTACTTCATCATGGTCATCGTTGTCTTGCACAAGATCATTCCCTTGTTCAACGTCACCTTGCTCGTGATTGTTGAACCCTTGATCATCCAAAGCATCGTTCCTTTTATGCTCTGTTTCTTCATCATGCGTGACTTCTACAGGACCTTCTCCTGCATCTACAACAGTTCCCCATCTCATATGAAACATCCCTGGACTCATACTCGAATCTCTCCTTGTTTCATTCCAGTTCCAGCCTGCTTTCTCATCAAAGATCACATCTCTGCGTTCCACAACCCTTCTTGTTGTGTGACCCAATCTCGCCTGCAATCTCCAATTCTCTTCATCCAAATTGACTTGCAAACATACAGGTTTCCAAATCTTAAGACTAATCGTATAAAGCCGGTTTTGAGACCTTATGGCTTTAAGTATTCGTCTCCCCATTGGATCATGTAGAGTCAAGTAATTCATCCTCATTCTAACATCACAACCAGCTTCTGTGGCCTGTCCTAAACTTAAGATGTTACTCTTTAATTCAGGGATGTAATAGATGTCTGTAACAAGCTGTTGTTCCTTTGTTTTGCTTTGAAATAAGATGGATCCCTTCCCACCTATTTCTATGCAAGAACCATCTCCAAACTTCACCTTTCCTTTGATGTTTTCATTAAGTTTAGAGAAGTAATGCTTGTTACCTGTCATATGATTACTTGCTCCATTGTCTAAGTACCATAGACCTTCTTCTCCATCCTCAGATTCATACTTCTTCGGTATGATACTTTCTTCATTCAGAAACACAATCTCATGCATATAAAGTGATTGATCAGCTACTTCTGTCTCCACTTTATTTGCTTCTTGAGTCTCTTGGGACCTATCAGGGCAGCTAGATGCATAATGGCCATACTTGTCACATCTGAAACAGATGATCTCTGAAAGATCCTTCTTCTCTTTCGTATGTCCTTCTGTGTTAGACGAACCTTCTTGTTGTGTAACACGTCCTCTGCCTCTCCCTCTTGAGCTATGTCTACCTCCCCTGCTTCGTCCTCTTCCTCTGCTCCCTCCATAACTCGGATCTGAGCTAAACAACAACATCCCTTGTGGTTCAGATTGTGTCTCTTCTTCACCCACTCTATCTTCATAAGCCTTTAGCCTCCCTACTATGTCCTCAAAACCTGTGGTGTTTAGGTCTAGGACTTGTTCTAGAGAAGCTATGATCTGAATATACTTGCTTCTTGGTAAGCTGTTTAGGAACTTCTTCACCAGCTTTGGTTCCTCAATCGCTTCTCCTAGGGCAGTGGCTTTTGTTGATATCTCTGATAGCTTCCCCGCGAAGTTATCGATTGTATCCTCTTCCTTCATCTTCAATCTATCGAACTCGGCCATTAGGGTTTGAAGTCGCGCCTCCTTGACTCGATCAGCTCCTAGATGACGAGCTTTGATAGCTTCCCAGATGTCTTTAGGTGATTCTTGCTCTCCCACCTGTAAGATCATCGACTCCGGAATGGATTGGAATAGCAACGCTATTGCTATATCCTTCTTATCATCATCACCTTTGTCTGTTTCTACGGTTTCCCACACCTTGTGAATCCGCAACAGAACCTTCATCCTCATCGACCACACTGTGTAATTCGTGGTGGTCAACATAGGACATTGGATTGAGACTCCTCTCTCTAATCCTTTAACCGCTCGTTCTCCCTCCATGGCTTACGGCGATCGGCTCCTTCTTGATCTTCCTTGCTCAAGATGAACGAAGAACTACTTCACGATCTCTCTCTTCGATCGCGTGCGAGTCTTCCTCCGGCTTTCTTCGAGATCGTCTTCTTCTTAAGATGATTTCGAAAGCTCTCTACACAACAACTCCTTTGTTTGTGTTACACAACGATTCCTTTGTTGTGTTCACCAAGATGAATCAAATCCTCCTTGATTGATTCAACTAGGCTCTTGAGGTTAGGGTTTAATCAGATCTCTCTTGATCAGGATCTCACCAAAACGCTCTGATACCAAATGTGAGAAAACTCAATGTATAAAGAACACCTTTTCTTTATTAGATTTAGAAACTCTCTCAAAACTAAATCTCTCTTAAGATTGTCACAACTCAACAACCTTAATTCTCTTTTGAGTCTTATGAGTCTTATGGAACATCTCTCCATAACCTCTTATTTATATAGGTTTTAGAGTCCTTCCTAAACCTTATGAGAAAAGGAAATAGGTAACTCCTATTCCTAATTGGAAAATCTCCTAAACAACTTATTAGAATATTTCCTTTTTACTTCAAACCTTGAAGCTTACCCAACAGTTGCGATGAAATTCCCATGAGTTAATTCCACGCCTTTACTGATTCCCGTAGTTCCTGATGAATACAACAGTGCAGCTGTGTCTGATTGCTTAATATCAACGTTCGGGAGATCTGAAACTGGGTCGGAGAGCTCCATCACGTTGTTGAAACTGAGAATCTTCGAATTCGATTCAGGAATCTTTACAGATTCGCCAGCTCCAAGCAGCACAACGGGGATGTTAAATCCCTTGATTTTGTCGAACGATTGCTCTACGGTGATGATTATCTTCGGGTTCGAGTCCTTGATCTGCTTCGAAACCTCATCCGTAGTGTAAAGAGGATTCGCGGTCGTGAAAACGCCGCCGATTGCCGATACGGCGAGGAAGCAGAGAGGGAACTGGTAAGAGTTGGGAGCGAAGATTAGCACGACGTCGTTTTTACGAATTCCTAGACGGAGAAATCCATGGGCGAGTCTAGAGACGGCGGATTTGAGCTGAGAGAAGGATAAGGAATAGCCGGTCTCGGAGTCGACGAGCGCAGGCTTCGACGGGTAAGAAGAAGAATTACGGAATAAGAAAGAGACTAAGGATGTGTTGGGATCTTCGGGAAGAACGAGCATCGGACGAAGTGATCGGTAAATACCGTCTCTGCCATAGCCAGATTTTTCCATTTTCCGATCAAAAGGGGAAAGAGAGGATAATGTGAGTGTGTGATGAAGAGGAAGACGTACTAGTTGTTTGGGCTTGAGATGACATGAGAGGATAAGATGACTGAAGCGAATATGCCAAAAATGTTGTTAGTAGATCAATCAATCACGTGGACTAATTGTTCTTTCCCTTTTTGCTTTGGGGTCGAACACTCTGGTCACCTATGATACAGTATAATTCAAGTTAAAAAAAAAACGAAATGAAAAAAACAAATAGCTTTTTTTTTTCCTTTCTTGGAAGAGATAAATAATGTTTTCTATTTGTTAAATATCATAGAAGTTTCAGACTTTTAGATTTCTAATCTGTATTGACCTGGAATCAGCTTTTGAAGGTTTAAATAATAACATTGCGTTATACCCGAAATTTGAATCCAAGGTACATAAATAAATAGATTTTATTGCTACCGAAAGAACAATGCTTTTTCCAAAAATGTACGTATGCCACATGTTTTGTATTATTATGTTTCCACTGATATTTTTCGTGGGTTGTGTTTAATTTGAAAGTACGATGAAAAGAGCGAGCCGACACATACAGTCTGATCGCTGGTCTTCAGTAACAGAAGATTCTCGTCACATGTTTACATCTTACTTGCTGAACAAGTTACTTTCTCAAGATTGTGGTACTGACCCGGTATTTGGACCGGATGAACATTACCCTGTTGAACCATATGATTACCATGTTGAATCATATGATTGCCTTGTTGAACCATATGAGTACCCGCTGAACCGAACCAAGAAGTAGTAAACTGATGACTGGTAATGAACCTGTGGACCAGGGGAGTCTTGCCATTGCGAGTTAACCAGATGATTACTTTGTTGAAATACTTTTGGAGTCGAAACTGGTTCTGAACTTTCCGGTTTAGTTTGAACCGGTGTACATGATCACATCATCGGAGCTGAAGAGGTCAAACCATACGATGAAGGTGTAAGACCGCTAAAATCTAAAAATGAAAATAAGATCAAAAAAATTAATAAAAAATTATAAACGATAGATAAAGAAACAGTAGTTAACGAAAGAAATTAAGAATGAGACTTTGAATACGATTTTTGAAAAACCAAACCGTGAAGACGACAGTTTATCTTTCTTTTTTTTTTAACTTAATAAATCGCATATAGTGTAACGGTTAAAACATTGATTCTTGAATCCTATAATACAATCACATGAGACCGGCTCCAACTCTTAGGAACGAAGTCTACAAACTTAGTATTTAGGTAGACTCTCGAATACAAAATTTTTAAAAGAATAAGAGAAAAAATTTGCTGGTGAAACTCTTGTAAACTGTAAATATATTTTAGAATATGTTTTGAGAAATAACAAACTCTTTTATATAGGCTTTTCTTATTCACAAACTTCAAAAACATTTCTTCAAAAAAATATTGACATAATAATGTCAAATCATACTTTCACTTCGACCTTCGAAGTCTTCGTCTAACAAATATTTAAAGCAAATGTCATTGGCTTAAATTAACACCCAATGTCAACCATAACATAATGTCAATTTATCTAACATTTCTTCTTTTTATTTCTTTTTCTTTTTTTGTTTCTTTTTTTGAAATTTATTAAGATTTTTTTCGTGTTAAACAAAATTAAACACATAAACGAAAATAAATTTGCCCCACTAAATCTATTATTTAATTACCAAATTCAAATCTATATCTCAATCCCATTCCAAATCATTTTGTTAGACATATCTCTCAGTTACATTATAATGTAATTTTTTTTTCATGAATCCAATGACTAGTTTCTATTCACAATCACTCAATTTTTTTTTTTAAATGAAGCGTTACAACTTTTAAAAATTGATCTTAAATCCTCCACATGATTGAAAAAGTCTTTAAACAAATGAAAGCTCGACAGACTCGACCGATTCTATTGACTAGACTTAGGGGGTTATTAGCACTTGAATTCTTAAAGAGTTTTTTTTTTTAAATTCTATTTTTATTGGTTCATGCAATCTTAAAATCTTATTAAAATATTGTTATTGGTTTGAGAATTTTTAAACTTCATTCAAAATCTATTGTTATTAAAAAAAGTTTAGTTTTGTTGATGCTATAATTCTATTAAAATATATTATTATTGGGATGTGGGTTTGATACTTTTTATTCATGTGACTCAACTTTCAAAATATCATCTATATGTATGGGATTTTCAAAATCCATGTAATGAAAAACACACATAAAACATTTGTTAATTAATAATTATCAAAATTATGAATTTTCTCAAAGCAATCATTGTTACAAAAAAAAAAACTATATAGTATCATATTAAAATATTCTACTAATATGCCTTACCAACTTATAAAATAATTTAATGTTATACAATGACACAAGTAGTTTTTTTTTTTTTTTTGAAATATTCTATTATTTATCAACAAAAAAGAGGGTACAAAGTTTTTCTCTTGATCATCCAAAAGACAATCAAAGAGCAAAACTGAGCTATTCAAAGCTTACAAGATATTATATTTTTGATGGTTTGACAAAACCGAAAGGAGACATCAGACCAATTCAAGCAACCGACTACTATGAAGGCGAGACTGCAGACCATCTCTGGAGAGGAGCGTTTACTTCATTTCCTTGTTGGTACTGAGCTGTTAATCTGTTACACATCTCTGTTTTGATGTGGTTCACAAGCCGAGGGACAGTGTTTGAATGGCTGTTGTGGATACGTCCATTTCTTTCTCTCCAAGTCCAGTAGATCGTAGCTTGAAATAACATTTTTACTAGCACATTATCAACGCTTGTAAGCATGTTTCTCAAGATCGATTGGACAGTAGGTGCCCAGTCTGGATTTAGTCTTGTACAAAGGAGATTTCCGCTCAATGTTGTCCAAATGGTGTAAGTGTAGGGACAAGCAAAGAAGAGATGGTCCCTACTTTCATCAGGCTCCCCACAGAGGGTACAGGGTTGGTAGCATTTCCAATTTTTGGTCCGGTTCCCTATAGGCAGACGATTGTGAAAGACTAGCCAAACAATGAATGTCTATCTCGGAAGAGCATCCTTAAACCACATCATTTTGTGGCAGCTTACCTGTTCTCTATGGCTTCGAAGCTGATGCCAAGTTTTTGCTGAAGAGAATTTGGGATCAAATATATCTGATCCTTGCTTCCATAAATATAGATCTTGACCAGTTTCAGCAGAAGGAGCCTGCTTGCTTTGTATGAGAACTTTGATTTCCTGAAAATTTCCACATCTCTGCCGTAATTTCCAGCCATTTTCATTGACTGCGTCGGCTACTTTTGCTTGTCGAGTAACACCCAGATCTTGAATTCTATCTTCCCCCATCATCTAAAATAGAGTGCTGTTGTTGAGCCATTTATCGAACCAGAACGAAGCACTTAAACCATCTCGGATCTCCACTTTCATGAAGGTTGCAGCCAGTGGACGAAGTTTGAGGATTTTCTCCAAATCCAACTGCCTCTAGTCGATGTTTCGGGAATGTCCTAGAATGAAATACCCCTGAGAAGATACTGATTTGTCCACACCACCCAAAATGAACCAGAGTTTTCAAAGAGTCGCCATATGAGTTTGAGAGAGAAGACCCAGGATGTGTCCTTGAGTCTTCTTAGTCCTAAACCACATTCATTCTTCGGGGCGCATATACTTTCCCAACTTACTATGGATTTAGTTGTGATATTTGGATTTCCAGACCACAAAAAAGCCGCACACATCTTCTCAATAGTATCCAGACATCGAGTGGGAAGCTTGAAGACCGAGCACCAGAAATTTATCGTACTAACAATAACCGATTTAATCAGTTGAAGACGTCCTGAGTTAGATAATGATTTACCAGACCATGCAACCATTATTGATCTGATCTTATCTATTAGAGGTTCATAATCCACCTTCTTCATGGTTCAAGTTGTGAGTGGGAGTTGGGAGCCCAAGATATCTAATTGGGAGCTGTTCCATTTTGATATCCAAAGCTGTGGCCACTTCTTGCAGATCATGTCTTGTTCTGCCCGCCATATACAAAGCCGATTTAGTCATATTTATAGACAAGCCAGAGCTACCTTCAAATTTATTAAGAACATCAATCACACCCCTCAAAGAATCAGAGGTTCCATCCGTAAAAATCACCATGTCATCAGCAAAACTTAGATGTGTGACTTCAAGTTCCCTGCATTTCAGATGATAACCAATAAGATTTTCTCTCGCAGCCTCATTTATTCGATGAGAGAGAACATTTATCGCCATGACAAAGTGAATGGGAGAGAGAGAACAGCCTTGACGAAGACCACGAGAACTTCTAAAGAACCCCTCTAACTCGCCATTAACACATACTGAAAAGGAAGCAGTTGATATACAACTCTTTATCCAATAAATGAAGATCTCTGGTAATCCCATCACATGAAGCTTTTCCAAAATAAAGTCCCATCGTACCGTATCAAAAGCCTTTGTTATGTCAATTTTGAAAGCACACCGAGCTGAGATAGAATCCAAGTGATAACCCTTCACCAACTCAGTAGCCATCAGCACATTCTCAATGAGGAGACGGCCCTTGATGAATGCACTTTGGTTTGGGAGCATAGCTTCAGGTAACAGCTCTTTCAGCCTATTTGCAAGTATCTTGGATATCACTTTATAAATGATGTTGCAACAAGCTATAGGTCGATAATCCTTCATACTTTGAGCATCCACTTTCTTCGGTACTAAAGTTAGGACTGTTGCATTTGTTCCACTTGGCATGTATCCATTCATAAAAAAAGACTCAATCGCTGTGATAAAGTCTGTACCGACTATATTCCACGCAGCAAGAAAAAATTCCTTAGTGTATCCATCAGGCCCTGGGATTTTGTTGGAAGGAATAGAGCTGAGAACTAGCTTAATCTCTTCGGCAGTTACCTCACATACCAGCTTATCTCTTGTATCCTCGGGACATCTATACTGCAGTAGCTGCGACAAATCCTCCTGGTTCGGTTGTTCTAGCTCACTTCCATTGTTTAAAAAGGTAGAGAAATGCTCAACAGCAGTATCCTTGATTTCCTTTATGTACGTGGTACTTTGACCATCACTCTTAGTTAGGCTGTGGATTGAGTTCTTTGCTCTTTGTATTTGAACCATACGCTGGAAGAAGCTCGTGTTCTTGTCCCCATATTTCAGCCAAGTGATTTGAGATTTTTGCAAAAAGAATTTCTCCTCCACATTTGCTATTTGTTGCCACTCGTTCAAAGCAATTGCCTCTGCTTCAAAAGTTTCTGTGCAATGGTTTAGCAACGCCTGATTTTGTCTTTCACAAAGTTCCTCAAATGCATCCTTTGACTTAATCGTAATATCCCCATATCGTTCTCTGTTTAGTCTCCGAAGCAGAGGCTTGAGAAGTTTCAGCTTCTTGCTAAGACGATGTATAGCAGTTCATGAATGGTGGATTGGCTCTGTTTCCACCCAGAAATCCCCGACTGTTTCCCGAAACCGAGCATCTTTAGTGAGGTAATTAAAGAACTGAAAGTAGCGTCTTTTACCTGATTCGATACCTCCCAATTTTATCAGACTTCGCACATGACCAGATATACCATTTGTTTCGAAAGAGGCATAAGAATCTGGAAATTGCTAATTCTATTGCTCATTTACAAGTACTCGATCAAGATTTTTCCCTATCGGGTCTGCACTTCATTTGTTCCACCAAGTAAACCGCGGTACAGTGGAAGCTAGATCCACTAGCTCACAATCAATAACTTGATCCCGGAAATCTGTCATTCCCGCCTGATCTCCCAGTCTGTTCATCACACACGAGTGCTCTTCAGAAGATAAAGTTACGTTGAAGCCCCCCATGAGAGTCCAAGGGAGATTCCAAGTACTAAAAAGAGCTTTGTTCTGCTTGATTTCCTCCCATAGTGTTCGGCGATCAGCTCTGAAATTTGAAGCATGTACACATGAGCATAGGAAAATTTCATTTTTCCTTGTTTCCACTCCCATCGTAATCATTTGAGGACTTTTGTACAAAGTCGTAAGCTTGACGTCATCATTCCAAACCACCCAAATACGTCCTAACCGATGAAAATAGTAATTTGTTTCGTAGCTCCCCCCGGGAAAACCCAATTTAGAATATCCATACTCTTTGTTTCTGTACTCTTGTTTCCAAGATACATCCAAACGAAGATTTTGCAGAATTTAACCAAGATCGAATTTTATTATGTTTGCGCATTTTGTTGAAACCACAGACATTCCATGCAAAAAAAGTCGTCATTTCATTAGTTCCTCCGTGAGGAGGACTTTTTTGGTGTTGTTAGGACGTGCAACAGTCTGTTCTTTACGTATGTTCGCCGGTTTCCGCTGCTTGTTTTCCTTCTTGGTTTGGCTGGGTCGTGTTTTTAAAACATTCGGCTTGATTATTTACTCTTCCTCCGAAGATGAAGAGTCCTCATCGTCACTGACACAAGTATTTTAACAATCATATAAATATAATAAAATCACACTATAAATAATAAAAACATAAAAGTACACAGTAATAATAGTTTGAAGTTATTAACGAACAAAATAAAACTAACAAATAATCATAGAATTTGTATATGATATGAATACATATATTAGTTGGTGATATTTCCTTAAAAAGATAACTCATAAAATACTTGTATACAAATCTATGAAAATGAATGGAAATTAATGATAAGTTTTTTTAAAATCGATTAAAAATTTACGTAACTTTTTAAAATCCCACAACTTTTAAAATCATTACAATCCACCCAAATTATTTCCTCAATAACCCCCTATTACTAATAACTAGTCAGACAAACATTTCAAAAGTATAAACGAAATTTGTTGTACGATGAGTTGGTAGCATTTTTTCAGCCTTGAATCAATTATTGTTAATAGTTATCGGATTTACTCGAACATGAGGTGAACATGATATTTTGAACCCTCCGGTCTTTGATGTAAATTGAAACAATAACTATACCAAAGCGTCTTTTCATAAAACTATGTTTTCTATTGCCTTTATTGTAGCCATTCTAATGTCTGGTTACTTTTGATTGAACTTAGAGCATCTTTAACCCCACTCCATTTTCCCCTCCAAACTTTATTTTGGAGTAAATTATTCTCGAACCCTACTCCATTTTCTACTTTAAAATGGAGTAATAGGTGAGATTACCGGAGTAACTCCATTTTTTACTCTATTTTGGAGTTAAACTTTTTTATTTATAAAAAGATCCTTCCAATATTGAATTTTTCTAATTTGAACCTTTTTCAATACAACAATAATTTATTTCTCACGTGTTATGTTGTATGTTTTATGTTGTTCATGTAATGTACTCCCTTTGTTTCAATATATAAGTAGTTTTAGTGTTTTTGTTTTGTTTCATATTATAAGTTGTTTTCATATCTTAAAATAACTTTTAGCTTTATTAAAAACTGTGTGACCAATAGTATTTTGTTGTTTTTTTATGATTGGTTAAATTGTTTTTAATTACACTTTTAATTATGCTTTTTGAAAGTAAAGTACATTTCTTTGTCTCCATGCTTTTAAGCAAAACTACTTATATTTAGAAACAGATTAAGTACTAATTTTTTGTTGTTGTAATGTTATAAAGTATCACGTGCCCTATTATGAAATTTCTTTTTTCTTTTACTTTTATGTAATTTAATTAACTCCTTTCTCTCCTCTTAATTTAGTTAACCATTTTCATGTTTTTATTTCATTAATTTATATACCAATTTATATTAATTTATATTTAGATTTTTGAGGATTATTTATAAATAATTAAAAACTAATTTAATAAAAAGATTGCAAAGTAAATAAACTTAAGAATACATAAAAATTCTGAAAATAAAGATAAACAACATAAATATTAGCGATTTATTATTTCAGTAAATCTTTTTCCGATCCACGAGGTCGCTAAAATATTGTCCAAACGAAGTTGATGGAGGAGTAACTTGTTGATCTTGTTGTTGAGCATTCTGCTTTTGTAAAATTCTTGCTTGTTCACCATGAATACATGCTCGGATATTCGGATCTGATACGGAATTCGTGTCATAAAATAACATATTGTTTTCTATCTCCATCTCTTTCAAAGCATAGTTCTTTTGTTGAATCTCCAAAAGATCTTGTCTTTGTGTGCTTGACTTCTTTAACTGCTCCAAAAGTTGTTTATTTTCTTCTTCTAACGTGCTCAAAACTGATGTTGTTTGCTCATCAAGTTTTCTTTTCATTTTGGATTTCTTGTTTCCACTTGGTCGTGGAGATGGAGATCCGCCGATAAGCTCGTTACTATCATTTACGTTTAGATAAAATGAAGACAAACCTGGAGATTCTTGTATAGGAGAATCTGATGTAGCCCCGGAGGCGGAAGCTTGAGCGATGGATTGATGGAGGACAAGCACTGGCTTAAGAGCTCTCTTGCTTGACCGAGATGGATGGAACGAATGGATGAGATGAACAACTCACTTGTTCGACGGGCTGATTGACTCTCTCAATCTGTGGTTGAACAACTTATTTGTATCACACAAACAAGTTAATCCAAGGTTTTCTAGAGAATAGGTGAATCACACACTTATTCAAGAGAAGGGAAAATTCTTAACAAAGACACTCTTTGAAAGAAACTGAATAATACTTAGTTGATTGATTGAAAGCGTGAATAATACAATGAGCTAAGCTATGCCTTTATAGGCTCTTTACAAACGGTCATATTGACCTTGAACTAGAAGGAAATCGCAAACTTAATGAAAAACTAGCCGTTAGGCTGAAAATGGCAAGAATCCAAGCTCTTGATGATTTCCTTGTATCTGGATGGCTTTAAGGGATAAGTTAGGATCTCTGGAACATCTTGACAGGCAAAGAATTCGCAGCTCTCATTCTTGGAAAGGAGCCGTTGGATGATCTTCTCCTTGAATGTGCTTGTGTCGGAATAAGGAAAGTTGAACAAGCTGAGCCTCCAATTGATTCTGAGCATTCTGGATGAGTTGTGGAAATCTTCTATATTCTTGGCCTCGTGGTAAATGTCTCCTGGTCGCCATATCTTGGTTTGAGAGGTGGTAAACCAATTGGTCTTCATAGCTTCCATAAATAGCTCCGGTTGAGTTGGTTTATATTCCAATAGGATCCGCCTGATCCTGTGTGGGCTGGTGCTTCTTAAGGTGTTGTAGAGTCCTTCTAGAGGTAGTAATAAGCCTCCTGGGCGCCAAGTTCGAGTTTGGAAATATTTGAACTCATGATCTTCCAAATAAGGCAAGTGTAGCATCTCCTGATTTGGAAGTTGAATATCTTTCAAACCATTACTCCTTTTGGTACGAATCCAATTCTCCCTGGTCCTCTTATGAGTTGGGAATCCAGAACAATTGGATTTGTTGATTGGTTCCTCCTGGATTGGTCGGAGTGCTTCATTTTCTGACTGTTGGTCTCCATCGGGTCTGGTTGCGCTGACTGACGTAGTGGTTGAGTTAGTCAGTGTGCTGACTGACGTAGTGACTGACGTAGTGGTTGAGCTAGCGATTGAGTCAGTGAGTGCCTGGTCTAGTCTGATTCTGATGACCGCATCATACCCTCCCTCTTCAAGAAGTTTTGTCCTCAAAACTTGATCACCTTGAGAATCATTTTGATTCCGGTAGAGTTGTGGAGCATCCGGTGGCTCTTCTTTGAGTAAATAGGACAGCAATGCTCCTCTTCTTTGAGCTGGTGTGACGCCTCCTTTGCTTATCTTGCTTCTGCTCTCTTTAAGACCTGAAATATTCTCAACACTTTGGCAAAAAGACAAGTGCATTATGGGCTTCTTATGAAGAGATAAACTTGAAGCTATTTCACTATCCCTAGTTGTAGTAACTTCTGGGAAGTTTAACAAGTCATTCAACAGAGTTGTTGGGTCATTAGAAATGAGGTGGATTATAGATAGACTTACCTGGCTAACATCCTGATAGTGTTGGTTTTCTTTAAAGGACATGGTGGAGCATAGTGATGTCTCGTCCGGTGGATTTTCCTTGATCTCCCATTTGGCCTTAAATTTGGCTCTAATCCCTGTCTGAACACTTGACTCAAGAAACAAGTGCATTATACCAGTGGCTTGACAATCAGTGTTAGGCACTTTAAGTTCAGAAATAACCTCAGGTTTGGTTGACGCATGATATACTTCAAGCCCTTGATTTGATTGTGGCTCATGTGTGGAAACATGGCTCGGTCTTGGTCTCTCTTTCAAGACTCCTTCTGCCCTTGGCTTCTTGATCTTTATCAGACCTGTACCTAAGTCAACTCTTAAGGAAAAGAGCAAGTGTATTATATCTGAGTTTGAGACTTTAAAAACAGGTTGCACAAGGTTGAAGCTTACCATTATGGCTTTGACAAGCTGGTTCAGAGTCTCCTCTCTCCTAGTGCGTGTACTACTAGAAGTTTCATGCTCTAGTCCATCATTGGTTGAAGCTCTATGATTTTCTTCATCTTAATTCCTTTGTATTGATGGTTCTGCCTGAAACTTGACTCCATGACCTATACCTTTCTCAAGTTCTTTTGGACAAGACAAATGCATTATCATATACTTGGAATCAGTATGAACATTTTGAGTAAGATATTGACTTACCTTGTCTCGCTCATGTCTTGGTACAACAGTCATGATGGTACCTTGAATGTACTCTTGTCCTTTACTTGCTTGTGTATCATGACAATGATGTTGCTCCACTTCTTCTTTAACACCTAAACTTTCATGAACCTTTTGGTCCAGAGACAAGTGCATCATAACAGTGGTTTGACAAACAAGTTTATTCACTTTAAGTTCAGAATTCACCTTGTTTGCTTGCACTCTTCTGTTGTTGTCTTGCTTGGTTTCCTCTTTCTCGGCCTCCTTTGAACAAGTAAGGTGTAAGAATTGATTTTCTTCACCTTTGCTTATATGCCATTCTCCTTGTCTTATTCCTGCATCAAAACTCTTTGGCAAAGACAAGTGCATGAGTCTTGAATTGGAAATTAAAATATCAGATTGCACAAAATTATCATTTGTGTTAGTTACTTCCAATTTCAACTCTGATGTTATATCTTTGAACAACTTCTTAGATGGACAATTTGCAGCAAAATGCCCTCTTTTATGGCACTTATAACAGGTTGACTCTTTGGAATTTACAAGGTTAGAACACTTACCTTGTGTTGGCATGTCTAGGAGCTTGAGTGAGGCATCAAAGCTGGATCCGGTTGAATTGGGTGAGGCTTTGTGGCTCTGCTTCTTCTCTTGCTTCTCCTTCAGGATTTCGTGAGTGTGTTCTACTGGTGCAAATCTGAAGGTGGGAAACTCATTAAATGGTTTAGAGGCTGCTGGTTGCTTTTCTCCTCCTTTGGCCTCTTGTGGTACTAGCTTTTCACCATTTGATGTTGTAGTCCTCTTTCTTGGACAGTCCTTAGCAACATGATCCCTGCTCTTACACTTACAACACATTAGTTCTAATGTATTCTTAGAGACAGAGAACTTACCTTGATACTTTGTTTGAGAGCTATTGGCATCTTGCACAAGTTTAGGAGTTGATGATCTCTTCGGTGGATAAGTAGTTTTGTTCGGTGAACAATACTTCTCCCACATGCTCAACTTTAAGTCATCCCATGTTCTGATCTTTGGCTCCTTGTAGTACCATCTCTCATACTCTTCCTTGCTCCACCATCTTAGAGCCTCTTTGGTGAGTTGTCCAAGTGCTATATGGAGTCGCTCTTCATTAGGAACACAATAGTAGCTAAAGTACTCTTCCATGTTGCTTTCCCAATCTATGTAGCTTGCTTTACCTCCTGGATATACAAAGAATTCAGGTCCATAATAATAATATCCATCATCCCAAATTAACCTGACTTTTAACTTGTAGGTGGCTTGGAATGTCGCACGGCTTGAGTCACTCCCTGATTTTCGTTGGGAAGTCCTTGGTGGATGTGACTTTGTCGTTCTTGTTCTCCAAGGTTGGTCTGGTGGTTTAGGCTCCACATAAGTAGCTCCTGGTGCATTCCCAAGTCCATTCCCTTCTTGTTGTTGGGTAGGCTGAGAATGTTCCAGCTTTGTGATGCGTTCTCCTATAGTTTGAATAACCTCAAGGAGTTGAGCCATACAAATTTGATCAGCATCTTCCATGCTTCTTTTCCTGAAACAAATTTAAACAAGGGAGTATCAATGGGATCTCACAAAGGAATAGTTCAAATTTCGAATTGTAAAGGAATGGAAATTTGGTATATCCAACATTTCCTTTTTTTTAAAAAGTCTACACAATTTGAAACACAAAAGGGAAACAAGATTTTATGACAAAAACTTAAATGTAAACTTTTTTTTTTTTAAATTTCGGAAACAATGAAACAAAAATGGAAAGAGCACTTTTTTTTTTTTAGCTTTTGGTTTAAGAAATCGAATCAAAAAAATCCTCCTCTTTCTTTTTAAAACTTTTTCTGATTTTTATAAAACAAAAACAAGAACACAAAACAAACTTTTTTTTTTAAGATGTAAAACAAAAACAAAGAATGAAATAGATGAAAAATGAAAACAATTTTTATGGCTTTTTCCTTAAGGATGCAAATAAAACAAAACTATGAATCTAGATAAAATGAAAACCGAAAGGTAAGGATAGATAACACCTGATTAGGAACCTTTCGACTCTGATACCAGATGATGTAGCCCCGGAGGCGGAAGCTTGAGCGATGGATTGATGGAGGACAAGCACTGGCTTAAGAGCTCTCTTGCTTGACCGAGATGGATGGAACGAATGGATGAGATGAACAACTCACTTGTTCGACGGGCTGATTGACTCTCTCAATCTGTGGTTGAACAACTTATTTGTATCACACAAACAAGTTAATCCAAGGTTTTCTAGAGAATAGGTGAATCACACACTTATTCAAGAGAAGGGAAAATTCTTAACAAAGACACTCTTTGAAAGAAACTGAATAATACTTAGTTGATTGCTTGAAAGCGTGAATAATACAATGAGCTAAGCTATGCCTTTATAGGCTCTTTACAAACGGTCATATTGACCTTGAATTAGAAGGAAATCGCAAACTTAATGAAAAACTAGCCGTTAGGCTGAAAATGGCAAGAATCCAAGCTCTTGATGATTTCCTTGTATCTGGATGGCTTTAAGGGATAAGTTAGGATCTCTGGAACATCTTGACAGGCAAAGAATTCGCAGCTCTCATTCTTGGAAAGGAGCCGTTGGATGATCTTCTCCTTGAATGTGCTTGTGTCGGAATAAGGAAAGTTGAACAAGCTGAGCCTCCAATTGATTCTGAGCATTCTGGATGAGTTGTGGACATCTTCTATATTCTTGGCCTCGTGGTAAATGTCTCCTGGTCGCCATATCTTGGTTTGAGAGGTGGTAAACCAATTGGTCTTCATAGCTTCCATAAATAGCTCCGGTTGAGTTGGTTTATATTCCAATAGGATCCGCCTGATCCTGTGTGGGCTGGTGCTTCTTAAGGTGTTGTAGAGTCCTTCTAGAGGTAGTAATAAGCCTCCTGGGCGCCAAGTTCGAGTTTGGCAATATTTGAACTCATGATCTTCCAAATAAGACAAGTGTAGCATCTCCTGATTTGGAAGTTGAATATCTTTCAAACCATTACTCCTTTTGGTACGAATCCAATTCTCCCTGGTCCTCTTATGAGTTGGGAATCCAGAACAATTGGATTTGTTGATTGGTTCCTCCTGGATTGGTCGGAGTGCTTCATTTTCTGACTGTTGGTCTCCATCGGGTCTGGTTGCGCTGACTGACGTAGTGGTTGAGTTAGTCAGTGTGCTGACTGACGTAGTGACTGACGTAGTGGTTGAGCTAGCGATTGAGTCAGCGAGTGCCTGGTCTAGTCTGATTCTGATGACCGCATCAGAATCAATGGCAATATTGTTCGACTCCAAAGATGTATACTCGACACGAGATGATATTAATATACATTTAATAGAGGCGACACCATCTTTAAAATTTTCAAAATTCTTAACAATATTCCAAAATTTTCAAAATTCTTAACAATATTCCAAACATGCTCAAATTTCCAACTTGTTTTGAAGTTTGAATCTTTTTGAAACATTAATTTAGCTTGATTGAGCTGCATATCATTAAAAATAAAATTCTATTATCCATAAAATATAAAAATACAAATCCTCTATAAAAATATAAGAATACATATACAAGAATAAATGTAATAGCTATATTTAAATACTTACAATATCATCATTTGAAGCACCACTTGGACGTCTATTTTCACATTGTCTTATGCATGAATGTAATTTCTTCGTTGCTCTCTCAATAAGTTGAATTCGAGATTGAATGGATCTTTTTGAACGTTAACTCCAAGTCGAATTTTTCCACTCTCGCAAGCTTCTATCACACGAACCCAAAATTGATCAGATGATTGGTAAACACCCTTGAATGGATCATGAGAAATTTCCATATAAACTCACATAAAAGCCTATCTTCTTCTTGAGAGTACCCAGAAGAACGAATAGACGTTTTCTCACTCAAATGTAAATAGTATAGAATGTTCAATGTTGTGAATGAAAGTTAAAATCCATGATGCTATTTATAGATGTATACATCTCTAGCTTTATCAATTTGTATTTTTATATCTTTTTTTTTAACACGCACAATACATTTATTAACTATTGAGTCAAGCTTTTCTGACTATTCGTGTACGAGTCTACGAGATGGGAATTGGTTCACTTGACTAATGCATGTAATTTTCAGAAAAATCAATACATCGATTTGTAAAAAAAGCCTACATTTTTGAATATGGAAAGAGAAGGTTTATCCATAAGCTACACTTTCCCTTGGAGATTAGTCTGAACTTTTTTATATGCTTGAGATACCTTCAAATTAAAAAAACCTACATTTTGATTGGCAATTGTTGTTTGACTTGTGCATGTAATGTTCAACTCCTGCATGCAATTGATTTCTGAGGCATTGGACTCGTTGCATGGAGGTTTTGGTGGGAATTACAACTTTTAATTCATAGATTAAAGAATTGAACCAATACACACAACCTTGATATTCAAATAAGTTGGTGGAACACAATAAATAAAGATTGTCTTACGGATAGTTCTATTTTTTAAATAATAATATTTTACTTATTTCACATTTCTATAAATACCTCTAGAACTCTATGTTTGGCATCATAATCCAATAAATTTCTATTACTTTGTTCATTTTTTTTTCTTCTCTCAAAAATGAATTTCAATTTTAGAAATCTACCAAATTTTCATACTTCATCATCCTCTACAAATGATGATGAAAATACGGAAATCATCAATAGTCTTGATCATGACGAAGAAGTGATACATCTTGCTATTGCGAATAACAATTCGGTCGTCCAATTTTTCCTCTCTCAACAAGAAAACCAGGTGACCCATGGTGGCTCAGTTTCTGGACGTTCTTTTATCCACCACGATCGAGAAAGTGCACAAGATAGATTATTCAATGATTATTTTTCAGAGGCCCTGGTTTACAATAATATTATATTTCGTAGGAGATATCGTATGTCTCGTTCCCTATTCGTTCGTATTGTTGATGCAGTTGAAAGACATGACAAATACTTCATGCAGCGAAGGGATACAATGGGTAGGCTTGGATTATCGTCCCTTTAAAAAGTAACGGCCGTGTTTCGGATGCTAGCATATGGTCTTCCCGCATATGCCAGATATGAGTATGTAAAGATAGGCGAATCAACAGCAATCGAAAGCATGAAAATATTTTGTCGAGCAATTGTGGATATATTTTCAGAGCAGTACCTACGATCACCAACACCTAATGATATTTCTAGACTTCTTCACATTGGTGAAAACGGGGTTTTCCACGAATGCTTGAAAGCTTAGATTGCATGCACTGGAAGTGGAAAAATTGTCCTACCGCTTGGGCTGGACAATATGTAGGTCGTAATGGCTCACCTACTATAATTCTTGAAGCTGTGGCAGATTATGATCTAAGGATATTGCATGCATATTTTAGAATGCCAGACACTAATAATGATATCAATATGTTGGAGTCTTCCCACCTTTTCTCCAATCTTTCTCAAGGTATTGCTCCTCCCGTTCATTATATCATCCAAGGAAAGGAATATAATATGGGTATTATTTAGCTGATGGTATATTTCCAAAGTAGTTCACCATAGTGCAAACTATTCACGAGCCAATGAGTCCAAAGAAAAAATATTTTGCTACACAACAAGAGGCATGTAGGAAAGACGTCGAATGTGCATTTGGAGTTCTCCAATCACGTTTCGCCATTGTGAAAGGACCGGTTCGTTTTTGGAAGAATAATGTGTTACATGACATAATGAATACATGTGTAATTTTACATAACATGATAATCGAGGATGAGCGTGATCTCAAAGCACCAATTGGATTTGGAAGAGAAGCTCCACCTCCAGATGTCCAAATAGCAGATGATGATAATATCCGGTTCCAAGAGTTTTTTGGTCGATTTAGAAAGATCAAAGATAAAGAAGCTCATTTTTCACTTCGAAATGCATTGATAGATCATTTGTGAGAAAGATATAGTAATGGTGATACTTAAATAAAAAATTAATATGTTTTATTTTTATTTTATAATGTATTGAAGTTTTCTTTATTTAGTGAATTTTAGTTTAAAATAATTTCATCATTAATGGAAGTTTTGCAAAAAAAAAAAAAGAAATGAGGTCAATTTGTAAATTTTATAACTAAAACACATTAATAACAAAATAAAAAAAATCTATTTAGAATATTCTATTTATGAAGTAAAAAAGGAAGTAATACATTGGAGATGGTCTTATAGAATATAAAATGACCGTCATTCTCCTATAAAAAATCACATTTTACACTCACTAGGTGATTTCCACTAGCTGTGATTTCCACTAGCTTTGTTTTAAGAAGTATCTCATAATACTCTAGGTTTATCATAACTATAGACTCAATCATTAAAAAACTACAATTATTCTCTCACACTTACATTGAAGCACTATTTATCATCATAGGAACTGGATAGAGACAAAAGTCTCATAGTGCTTTGGCATATTCAGTTTGATTTAGTTTTCTCACTGAACCTATTTCTTGGAATCTCCGGTCATTTAGGTAGGTTTATCCAAACCTTCTCTTAAGTCATGGGCTGTAACGCCCCTTTCCCATTATCCGGTGACCGTCGAGCTGACTGGTCAACAATCAAACAAAAACATGACCAATTCGAACCCGAGCAAGTCAAACAAGAAAAGATCGCCACAAGACGAAGCCAGAGACATATCGGTTTGAGACAAAGGCTTGCACTAACCCGTCTTTGACCCCGGTATCCTCACTTTCGTAGTACAAAGCTTCACAACTTGTACTACTTCCGTGAGTTGTGTCGGTTCGGACTAAACGCAATACCAGAGAAGCATATTCATTTCTGAGTAAATCAAACGCTACATAACGTTTAACCGTCTTTACAAATCAATTTACCAATCTACAAAAACAACACCCAAATCTCAATACAAAATTGGCGCCAAAGCCGAACCGAAGGAAAATCCATAATCATCGAATCAAAATACCGCAACAAGCGATCCCGAAACTACACCGAGGACCTCCCGCGTCCGTTGATGCTAAACCTGAAAAACACAAAAGAGTCTAATGAGCGATCTAAGATCACCCAACGAGTCGGTTCCCCAATAAGGCTTCTGTTCTATCTATCAACTACAAATTCCCGCCCAAAACCCAAAATAACAAACAACACAACAAACGGCCGATCACGCACTACCACGTCGTGTCAAAACCACAACACACAAGCACTTGCCAAAAGGAAGAGAAAGCGATTAGAGGAAATCAGAATCACTGCGGCACATGCTCTCGATTGAGACTCGATCTATCTATCCCGCAATACCAAACACACCAACACAACACTGGGCCACTACGATCTTGGTAACTTCCACGAGTTTACACCATTACCGACATGGTAACTAACCCACGACTCCTAGACGTAAACACAAAGTCTCACGACCTAGGACACTGTTCTCAGCCCGTCGATACACAATGACTCGGGCTACCCCGTAGTAACCTAACTTTCCATGCGATTAGGCCCTAGGACATGAACCCGTATTCTCCGAATCACACACCTACCGGCGTCACTCAGTAGGTTAACGCCATAATCGGAATCACCACCCGAAGGCCCACGATCCGATTAGGCAACTTCCCGAGGATCCAATCGGGTCGGAAGTACCGAAGCGTATCCACTTACCTAGACTTGCGGGATCTAACGCACCCTAGAGTCCTAGTGCAGAAATGTAAACACACAGACTCGCTCGGACTCTAGCAATCATACTCAATCAAAAATCAACAATAATCTCAACACCATGTCCCGCAAGTATACTCACACTCACCAACACCTTCACCCTGACCCGGCACCGTACCAAGTCAGAGGCTACGACTTAACCGGTCCCGCGACCGAGATAAGTGTCCACACGGATCGCTCGGCCCAACACCGAGACGATCTAACAGGCCTGCACATAAAGCTCAACACAAGCACACAACAACATGATAGCACACTCACCACACAACCAGGCCTATTAGGGTTTCTAAAGTCTTTTAACTCATTCACAACCGCTACCTTGGATTAGCGGATTGCTAATCCGTAGACGGCTCGCCAATCACAACACTTCCCTTTTTCTTAACCTTTCCTAAGTATCTTTTATCAAATCCCCGATCCATCGGTTTAGAGCTAGAAGCTTACTAAACTCCCCGACGTCTCATCTTTCCTTTACTTAATCCGTTTCTTTCTCTTCAACCTCTATTAAACCTAATCCTGATAATATTCCATACGCTATACGTTCGTTAGGTTTAATTCCATATTTTAATACCGTCTTAATTCCCGTACTTAGATTCATTCGATAACGTTCTTCTAATATATATATATATATATATATATGCATATACGGCCCTATCATGCCACGACTATATGTATGCACCAACCAACGCTACTACCAACCAAACGACACACAATAGGTTAAATCCTTTTAATTCTCACGATCCTAACATGCGTCTTAAACCCTAACCGGTTTATCGTTAATCCAACCATTCAATTCTTAAATTCAATCAAATCACATTCGGGTATGCAAACACCTAGATCTACAGTTTCTCATTTCCCGATCTATATGATTCTATCTACGGTGTTTGAGCCGATTTACAGTGATTTAGGTCTGAATGGCGGATCGGATGCGGATACGAGTCCCGGGACCCCGGACTAAGACCCGAACCTCCCGAATACCCAATCACGAACTCCTGAACACTCCGGATCACTGAACAGCAGTTTAACCGAGCGTTGACCGGCCCTGAAGGGATTTCTAGCAGTTCCTAATCCAATTAGGCAACCCTAGGTATAAATTCCAAGCCTAGGATCTAGGGTTCATGTTATTGAATCTACAACAGATCTCGAATTACCTCGAGATTAGCAGCGGAAAATTAGTGAGTATTCGAGATTCTCAAGCGCCTCAAGTGTTGCGCCTCTACTGGTATCCACACACACACAAACTGGAACGGACGGGATGCTAGTGCCGTGAGAGATCCAATCTCTCAGAGGTTTCTCTGTTTCTCTAAGGTGGCTGTCAATTAGGTTAGGTTACTGTCAAATTCGACCATATATCATATATATATGTCGATCACCTAATTAACTCGGGATTAAACCGTAGTTAATTAAGTCTTAAACCAAAATCTGTATTTTGGTTTGCGACCTGTGTCGATCGATACACTTTCTGTGTCGATCGACACAACCTTAGAAAATCGTTATTGAATGTATATGAAATATACATTCACCAGATCATTACACTAATGATCAACCCCATATGTAACATCCAGTTTGCTTAGGTGTGTGACCATGTAGGATCATATAATACTAGCAATGAGTTCTAAACTCATAGATCATAAGTGGCTTCTAGCAAAGCATTATGACTGCCCAGTATTATATGACTGTCTAATCTCGACAACACAACTATCTCTAGAGTGATTACAAGTGTGATTTTAGGACATTCCCAACAATCTCCCACTTGTACTGGAATCATCTATTCCCATAATCCCTTCATCTCTATATCTCGATATGGCATAAGGCAAGATCCATGTCATCCTTATTAAGCCAAAATCATGTTCATCGAACTCCGATTTATACTGACAAGATAAACGACTGACAATCACCTCGTTTGAGTGTGGCCACACATTTCTCAGTATCAAATCTTCGATGGGCCCTGAGATATTTATCTCCTGTTATATAGGAGGGACAAATCCCATCTTGTTCCATCCCTGCCCTTAACACACTTCATGATACGCCCAATCAATGCCTTTATAGTCACCAGTTACGGCTGACGTTTGACAAGGTTAAAGCGGACCAATTCATATGTAAGAAAACATGATGAACTCAGGTCTAAGGACTATACTCTATAGTCGTAATGAAAACTCTCATTAGCGGGTCATGTCCGATCCTGTGTTCTCCAACACATATCTATGTGATTGACTTTAATACTCTTATTAATGACTCCATGAAACTTAGTCATCAGTCACCTCACATACTAGTCTCACGCGGTTGTTAATGTCCCACTTTAACAACCTTGACCAGGGACCAACATAATTTTTGTCATTTATCACTTATAGGGTTTCATGATCAAGTCATATACTTGATGACCTATAAAATGTCATAAATTACTTTGGGACTATTATTTAATAACATAATTAAATAATGCTGATGTCAGAATTCATTAACATAATCAAATTATGTCTTTATGAACATCATATCACAACTAAAATTAACAACTCCCACTTAAATTAAGATCACATCTTAAGACATTTAATGCCTGTAGCAGTTGTCTGAACCTCATTCGCTCTTGCTCAGCGTATGTCTAAGGACACTGCGTCTTGCTAAGAGTAATGCCAAGTGTCATTGGCATGAAGCCCTTCTTGGAATCATGCATACTGGACCTGTGCAAGATCTTATCAATATAAGTGTCTTGACACAATCCAATTAGCTTGTCCAATCTATCTACATAGATTCTTATTCCAAGAATGTTTACGGTTTCTCCCATATTTTATCGAAAAACAACTTTCGAGTCAAGTATTAACGGACTGAAAACAATGGAATTTCATTTCCGAGAAGCGGTATGTTATCAACATACAATACTAGAAATGCAACTGCGCTCCCACTAGTCCTCTTGTAAACACACGGTTCCTCTTCGTTCCTGATGAAGTCAAACCTTTTGACTGCTTCATCAAAACGAAGATTCCAACTCCGAGATGCTTGCTTCAATCCATAAATGGATCGATGAAGCTTGCATATCATCCTAGATTCATTAGGATCAATGAAAACTTCAGGTTGTGTCATGTACACATCCTTTTCTAGAATTCCATTAAGGAAAACTGTTTTCAAATCCTTCTGCCAGATCTCATAACCATTATGATTGGCGGTTGCTAGGAGAATCCGAATGGACTTAAGCATAGTGACTGGGGAATAGGTTTCTTCATAGTAAATACCATGAATTTGCTTGAAACCTTTTGCCACCAACCTAGCTTTGTATATTAGAATATTACCATTTTTCGGATTCAGGGCTCATCATTGCTTCTTCAAAATTCGCAGGCTTCTCACTTTCAATGATCAGCAGATCACGGCAATTGGTTACGAGAAATCCAAATTTCTCGGGTTCGTGACGGATCCTTCTGGATCTGCGAGCTTCAGGTTTGTGTAAAAGTCGCACATATATCTCATATATAGACTTTTACCACGACCTAATTAAACAAGATTTAAACCGTAGTTAATTAAGTCATAAACCAAAATCGCTTATTTTTGTTCGCGATCTGTGTCGATCGATACACCTTTTTGCCGATCGACACTTCCTTATAAACTCACCGTTTGAATATATATCGAATATACATTCACCAGATCCTTTGCAAACTTTAGGCATCACAGGTGCAGGTTCTACAACTCTTTGTAGATCCAACTGCTGCTCTTCCTCGTCAGGTTGAGCAGTCTCCTGTGATTCTCGAATTTCTTCAAGTTGTACTTTTACTCCCACTGTTCTTCTTGGAAAGAAAATCTTTCTCAAGAAAACATAGTTCCGAGCAACAAACAATTTGTTCTCGGACCGGTTGTAAAGGCAACATGCCTTGGTCTCGTTAAGATAGCCAATGAAGTAGCATTTATCGGATTTGGGTGTGAGCTTATCAGAGATTAAACGTTTTATGCAAGCCTCACAACCCCAAATCTTCATGAAAGACAAATTAGGAACATTTCCAGTCCACATCTTATGTGGTGTCTTTGTAACTGATTTTGATGGAACCCTATTCAGTGCAAACGCAGATGTTTCTAGAGCGTATTCTTAGAAGGATAATGGAAGATCTAAGTGACTCATCATTGATCGAACCATATCTAATAAAGTCTGATTCAGGAGGAGTGAATTGTGAAACAATCTCACAATCTCTTAGATGATCACTAAATTCTTGACTTAAGTGTTCACCTCCATGATCTCATCGTAGAGCTTTAACACTTTTGCCAAATTGATCATGTACTTCATTCTGGAATTCTTTGAACTTTTCAAAGATTCCGGCTTATGTCTCATTAATAAGACATAACCATACCTACTGAAATATCAATAAAGGTAATGAAGTACTGAAAGTTTTCTCTAGCTTTTGTATTCATTGGACTGTACACATTGGTATGTATAAGGCCCAATAAGTCACTGGCCCTTTCATTTTTGTTCGTTCGCGACCTGTGTCGACCGACACACTTTTTTGTGTCGATCAACACTACCTTTTGTTGAAAGGGGCCTTAGTCATTTTGCTTAATAAACAAGATTCGCATTTCTCATATGATTCATAATCAAATGAGCCCAAAAGCCCATCACTATGGATCTTCTGAATCTGTTTCTCATTTATGTTGCCCAAACGACAATGCCATGAAAAATTTGACTCGTGTCATTTGACTTGAATCTCTTTGTACTAATGTTATAGTTAGGCACGCTTTGGTTTAGAACATAAGATCCATTCTCTAATGGACTGCTACTATAAATCATATCATCGTAATCAAATGAATAACACTTATTCTTAATTTGAAAACTGATATCCTTCCATATCCAAAACAAGGAATAGAAATAATATTTCTGCTCATAGCAGGTACATAGTAGCAATTATTGATTTCTAAAACCATGCCAGAAGATAAACACAAATAAATGTTCCTACGGCCAATTCAGCAACTCTTGCTCCATTTACACGCGCAGGTCCACTTGTCCATTCTCCATAGTCCTACTTTTGCTCAGGCCCTACATATTTTCACAAAATATGAGCACCACAACCGGTATCCAATACCTCATAAGTAGAACCATAAGAAGTAACATTTACTTCTACAACATAAATACCTGAAGAAGAAGTCTCATACGTCTTCTTCATCTTCTCATAATCTTCCAGGAATTTCTTGCAATTTCTGTTCAAATGCCCATAACCATTAAAATAATGGCACTTAACATCTTCAGAAGGACTAGGTTTAACCTTAGGACCATGGTTAGACTCGCTTGGATTCACAATCGAGCTCGTCTTGCCATCACCTTTGTTCTTACCAAGTTTCTTAAACCTTTTACCCTTTTGTACCATAAGGACATTTGGGGTGTCCTTCTTGATGTTAGGTTCAGCAGTCTTAAGCATCCCATGCAATTCAGTCAACGTCTTCGTCAAGTTATTCATGTTATAGTTCATAACAAATTGATCATAGCTTGACGGCAATGACTGCAGAAAGATGTCAGTAGCCAACTCTTGGCTAATGGGACAATCCAGTTTACCCAGGTTATCAATATAACCCATCATCTTAATGACATGAGGACTAACTGGTTCGTCCTTTGGTAGCTTGCACTCAATCAGAGACTTAACCGTCTGGTATCTCTGAGTTCGTGCCTGCTCCTGAAACATGCTTTTCAGGCCATTGATCATCTTTATTGGCAACTCCACATACTCATATTGCTTTTGCAAGTCCGAATTCATGGTAGCCAACATGAGACAACACACATCGACCACATCATTTGAATGCTTATCCCAAGCATCCTTATCTGACTGCCATGCATTTACTCGGTACTTCTTGGGGAGAACTTTCTCAAGGACATAGTTCTTTTTCTCCTGTTTGAGAACAATTCTCAAGTTCTGATACCATTCAAGAAAGTTGGATCCATTTAACTTTTCCTTCTCAAGGACGGATCGCAGGGAGAAATTGTTATGATGATTTGTGCTAGACATATCTGAAAACAAAAGAGGTTTAGTTATGATGTTCAAGAAATGAGAAATCTTAACTATTAAGAAGACTCGCATTATATTCAAACAATGTTTCCTCAAATGAATATAATGATCCAAGACCCATACTTCACTAAACTTGAGTGAGCCACTGGCTACCGCCCAAATTTTAGATATCTAGGTAAGCAACAACTTTGCTAGTTATATCCAATATAACTCTTGGTTGTGGATTGACATCTCATGTCCAATCCACCTGATGTCTCTGAGCCCAAAACGATTTTGATGGCCCAGTCAAGTAAACCAATCTCTTAAGTCATGTAATTGTTGATGTCTTGCACTGCAAGTCCATCAACACAATTACCTCATGTCTTACTTATGTAATTGTGGACATCTTGCACTGCAAGTCTATCGCACAATGAAACAAGTATTGACAGTTGACAAGATTGGAAAGACATCTAAACATACTTGATATTTAGTTGAGGAACGGAACCTTTAAAACGTTCAGTTTTATTATGTTTTAATTCTTCTAATTAAAATGATTTATCTTGGTTTGGTTCTGTGATTTCAGGTTCAATAACCTAAACCAGCGGATCTTGTGTCGACCGACACTACCTTAGTGTCGATCGATGCAGATTAACCAAAACCAATTTTACGATAACCGATCAATCCAATTGATCCGGTTTTATGATAACCGGTCAGTGTCGATCGACACTACATTAGTGTCGGTCGATGCTAACCTTATCAAATTGATCGCTATAAACCGTTTAGCAGTTTAACCAATTTTAACCAAGCTCGATGATCGGTCCAATCCAATTGAACCGACTATCCTGATCGCGAGGACTGTGTCGACCGACACAACTCTTGTGTCGATCGTCACAGTCAGGTTAAACCTGTATCTTATTCGGGTTATCCTTATGTGTCGACCGACACCGTATTGGTGTCGATCGACACAGTGCGATAAACCCTAGAATCGTTTTTCAAACCAAAAAAATCTTAAACTAGATTACTTTGATCAAAACGAGTTTTAGCATGCTTGTATCAATTATACAGAGATCTAGATTCAAATAATCTAATCACCATGCTATTGATTCAATAGAACCCCAAGGCTCTGATACCACTGAAGGGATTTCTAGCAGTTCCTAATCCAATTAGGCAACCCTTGGTATAAATTCCAAGCCTAGGATCTAGGGTTCATGTAATTGAATCTACAACAGATCTCGAATTACCTCGAGATTAGCAGCGGAAAATTAGTGAGTATTCGAGATTCTCAAGCGCCTCAAGTGCTGCGCCTCTACTGGAATCCGCATGCACACAAACTGGAATGGACGGGATGCTAGTGCCGTGAGAGATCCAATCTCTCAGAGGTTTCTCTGTTTCTCTAAGGTGGCTGTCAATTAGGTTAGGTTACTGTCAAATTCGACCATATATCATATATATATGTCGATCACCTAATTAACCCGGGATTAAACCGTAGTTAATTAAGTCTTAAACCAAAATCAGTATTTTGGTTTGCGACCTGTGTCGATCGATACACTTTCTGGGTCGATCGATACACTTTTTGTATCGATCACCACAACCTTAGAAAATCGTTATTGAATGTATATCAAATATACATTCACCAGATCATTACACTAATGATCAATCCCATATGTAACATCCAGTTTGCTTAGGTGTGTGACCCTGTAGGATCATATAATACTAGCAATGAGTTCTAAACTCATAGATCATAAGTGGCTTCTAGCAAAGCATTATGACTGCCCAGTATTATATGACTGTCTAATCTCGACAACACAACTATCTCTAGAGTGATTACAAGTGTGATTTCAGGACATTCCCAACAGGCCCGGTTTCCGGCGTTTACCGGCGTTGATCGCGTTGACCGGCATCGTTGACCGGCGTTGACCGTTGGCCGTTTACCTCGTCCGTTGACCAGACCTAAACCAGTTGACCCAATTCTTGAACCGGCTGAACCAGTGAACCGAAATCAAATTGACCGGTTTAGGTAATCTGGGTCAAAGTCAACCGTTGACCGATACTTGACCGGTTAACCTAAACTGATCCAAATTCAACCAAACTAACTCCAATCTTGAACCTAACCAGCTGGACCAATCCACTGAAGAACCGTCGGAAGAGAGAGACGGCGGAGGAAGAATTCTAGCAGCTTCTCCGGCATTAACCGGCGGCGGCTGAACGTTGACCACGGCAGAGGAGGTGTTTTCCGGCGACTCAAGTGATGCTCTACACACAAAACAGATCAGAATAAAGAGATCTATCCATCTGTAGCTTCAAAAGGTCAAGATCTAGTGAAGGAAGAGAGAGAACCGAAGAAACCCTAGTCACCGCGGCTCTCTGGTCAGATTACGGCGAGCTCCAGCGACGGCGGCGGTGGAGTATGTCTGGGGGTTTTAGAGGAGAGTGAGAGGAAGCTACTGGGCTTTGCAGAAGTGAATTTGAGTTTACAGTTCAGGAGTTATGGCTTTTCTTGTGGTAGAAGGTATTTAAGAACACAGTGTTCTTGAGTATTCAAAGGGAGTTTCTGGAATTTTTGTGTGTAGAGAGTAGAGAGGAATGGCGACAGAGAGAAGCTAGAGAGAAGTTCTGATCATCCCAAATGAAGCTAGATTCATGAATAGTTTGAGGTGAAAGGTTATTCTTTGCATGTAACATGAACCATGCACCAAATGTGAGCTTCACACCTCACAAGGGAGTGGCTGGAGACCTAGGGGTGAGACATCTTTCTATGGAGATTCTCTCGATCCACAAAAATCAGCCCAAAACCGGGCCCAATCCATTTCTAAACCCATTTTGCAAGTTGTCTTTGTTTCCTCGGTTTCACGATTAAAGTTTTAGAAACTCCTTCACCATTTTCATAAATCCCAAAACTTAAAAAACAGATTCTACCTTATTTTAGATGAATTTAACAACTTGAATCACTTCATTTGGAGTTTTCTAGCTCCGGTTATGAATTACCGAAGTTTTCTCGGTTTTCTCTGTTTTCACTCCGATAAGCCGAAAAACCCGTTTCTGCTCTGTTTCTTCCGATTCTGGTCTTTAAAATGTTCTTTATGTTTTTAAAAGAGAAAATTTGGCCCGTCTCGGCTTCCGTCTTAAACTTTGACAAAATTACTATTTTGCCCCTGGGTTTAGCAAAATTACCTTCGTACCCATGTTGACTTTTCTTCTGGCCTTTGACCACATTTTTGAAAACAGGGTATTACGTGGGCTTTTGAGACGTTTCTACCTCCTCCATGTATTTCCTAGGATAACTTAGAATCATGCAGCTTTGCATTTATCATTTTATTAAGAGTTTAGAACTTTTGTCCCACAACCCCATTGAATGTAAATGAATAAAGATCTGTTTTTCTTTTCTTTTTAAGGATAATGTCATTTTCTTGAAATGCATTTTTCCTTATCAAAATCAACTTGTAACACCCGTCCCGTCGGATCCAGCAAACGACTCATCGGCTTTTCAAGCCATTTTCCAAAAACTAGTGACCCAAGTTATAAACTAAAATCCAACACTTAATTCTAAACAATTTACTATATTAAAATCAAAACCTGAGTCTTACAAAGGAAAAGCGAACTGAAATAGACATAACATGAAAACGAAAGCATCGCATAAGTCTTACTGAAATAAAGGAAAGACACCAAAAGTTCCCACTTCCCAAAACACGGCACCACACCCGACCGTCTACTCCTGCAACTCTCCAGGATTACCTGCAAAACAAACAACAAAGGAGGTCTGAGTAATTAGTTCAACACCAATAATAAGTGAGTGCAGGCTCTAGGAACCCACAATCTCATAATACACTATCACAACAACAAGAAATAAGTCCAAGGCTAATAACACCTTGCACCCAAAGCCCAAAGGCTCGCAATCAACCTACAACTAGTTACTTGTCCGTAGGCGCGACTACGCCCCCCCCAAGCCTAAATGCCTCCAACATCAAACAACAGCAGCCCACAGGCTTCCAGCACCACTACAACAGCGGGAGGGCTCGTCAGGACCCTCCTCCGACGATATAGGACACTTACGAAACTCACCTCGCACCGTGCCCTGCAACCAATTTTGACCACAACATAATCCAAACAAGCCATCAAACACAAACAACGTTTTCGTTTTAAGTGATAACCTATCTTTTAGGTGATTTCAATCACATCAACAGAAATCATCCGCCAGATCTACTCTACCTAAGAAGATATTATTAACAAAGGACTCACTAGTCAATTATTGAGATAGAATATGGTAGAGATCACGACCGGTCCTCACCTTAGTCCATATATGAGATACCGAAGTAGATCTGGAGATTCTAACGACAGATCTTGAGATCCTGCAAATAGATCTGGGGTTTCAGACAGTAGATATAGAGAAAGAGAGAACAAATCTAGGGTTTCAGGCAATATATATGAGAGAGAGAGACTGAGGGAGATACGGTTCAGATCTACAACTTCCAACGGATCATATCTGATCTTGAAGCACAAATCTGAAGCAGATCTGAGATCTAGAAGCAGAGATTAAAATATATCTGAGATATGGGATTCTAACCTTAGAAACGCGAAGAACGGAGGGCTCTGCACTCAAACGAATCGAGAAGACGATGACTGGGAGTTCGGGAATGAAGACGGGATCGACGGATAATTCCGGCAAAAATTCCGGCGATAAACGGCGGCGGAACGGTGGCTCCGGGTGGTGGCGACGCGGCGGATCTGGCGAACTGGCTCCGGCGGTAGGTAGTGGCTGGCCGGTGGTCATCGGCTGGCTGGCTCCGATCGCAGACAGAGCTTCGTTGTCTAAAACTTTGTGAAAAATGAGGGAGGCTCCTCTCTTTTTTATAGAGAGAAAGCCTAGGGTTTATTGAATTAATGAGTTGGACCTTAGGCTTTTGGTCCATCCCACTTCATCTTGGGCCATAGGATTTGGGCCATTACAATTCTCCCCCACCAATTGAGAATTTGTCCCCTAATTCATTCTGCCACTGGATTCCGCAAACAACTCGGGATTGGTTAACTTAAACTGCAGCTCAGGTTCCCAAACTTCATCTTGGATTCCGTCTCTCTCCTAGTGAACCAATACAATCTTGGTCCTTTTTCCATTAAACTCTGACTCCCAACGATCCCCAATTCTGACCGGTTTACTAGTCACTGACCAATTATGGTGGATATCTGATGGCAGCTTTGGCAGGATCAATTCCGGTTCACGAACAACCTTCCACAGAACAGATACATGGAACACATTGTGAAAATCTGACAGCTCTTGCGGTAACTCTAACCTATTCGCCACCACTCCAACCCTCTCTACTATAAAAAATGGTCCCATATACCTTGGCCTTAACTTTTTCAGCTTACGCTTGGGATTGTTGCTCCGGAATGTCCTCATCTTGAGATACAACGAATCTTCCACAACGACCATTAAATCCTTATGACGCTTTTCCACAAAACTCTTATGGCGGTCGTGGGCCTGCTTAAGCCTTTCCTTGAGCAATGCCACTTGCTCGACTGTTTCCTTAATCATCTTCGTCTCTAAGAACTGTTATTATACATAAGGGTTCTTACAGGGTCGACCATACAGAGCCTCGTATGGCGAAATCCCTATGCTCGAATGGTAACTGTTGTTGTAGGAAAACTCGACCAACGGCATAAACTTAACCAGTTGCCTTCCCAATCCAACACACATGCTTTTAGAATATCCTCCATTATCTGAATGGTCCGCTCAGACTGTCCATCGGTCTGCGGGTGATATGCCGTGCTAAGAAGTACCTTCGTACCCATCACTTTTTGAAATGCTTTCCAGAAGATAGAGGTGAACTTCAGATCTCTGTCTAAGACGATACTGACTTGTGAACTGTGAAACTTCACTATGAACTCGACATACTTCCACGCGAGAACCTCAGTTCCATCCATTTTCTTTATAGCCAGAAAATGTGCATACTTAGTGAGTCGATCCACGAGTACCCAAATTGTATCCTTCCTTCCTGTTGTCCTTGGTATCCTAGTAACGAAGTTCATTGTCACCATATCCCATTTCCATTCTGGTATATGTAACCCTTGTAACAATCCATTGGGAACCCTCCTTTCGCTCTTGACTTCCTGACAGTTCTGACACTGTGAAACCCACGTTTCCACATCCCTCTTCATTCCTTCCCAATGTTAGTACTGCTTGAAATTCTGATACATCTTGTGGTTCCTAGGGTGAATCAAAAACTGGGCCTGGTTAGCTTGCCTTAAAATCTCGTTCCTCAACTCCTTGAATTTCGGCACACAGACTCGGTTCTTGAACTTGATCGTACCATTGGTTGCGGTGTGATATCCAATCAATTCCTTCTCGGACATCACCTTCAGGGTTCCATCCTGCGGTTGAGCCTCTTTGATCTTTCCTTACAAGACTGCCTGGTCCAATGTTTCCAACCCGGTTGCTCCCTCTTCTATCGTGGTGGCACACAACCACAATTTTGCTAAGGTCGATGATAATTTATGCACTTCCTGGTTTTCCGACACGAAAATCTTTCACCTGCTTAGAGCATCAACTACCTGGTTAGCCTTTATAGGGTGATACTCGATCTCAAGATCGTAATCTGCTAAGAGCTACATCCATCGACGCTGCCTTAAATTCAGATCTCCTTGAGTGAAGAGGTACTTCAAACTCTTATGGTCCGTGAATATCTGCACCTTCTCCCCGTACAGATAAGCACGCCATATCTTAAGCGCAAAGACCACTGCTGCCAACTCCAAATCATGCGTGGGGTAGTTAACCTCGTGCTTCCTTAACTGTCTTGATGCATAGGAAATCACCTTTGCTTCTTGCATCAAGACACAACCTAATCCAACTCCGGATGCGTTCGTGTAGACTACATATGGTATTCCTGGCTTTGGTAGTACTAACACTGGAGTTTGAGTCAACAACTCTTTTAGTTGCTCAAAATTCAATGCACACTTTTCCGACCATACAAACTTGACATCCTTTCCTGTCAAGACCGTCAATGGCTTAGCTATGCTGGCGAATCCCTCCACGAACTTACTATAGTACCCAGCCAATCCGAGGAAACTACGCACATCGGTCGCATTCTTCGGTTATGCCCAGCTGGTGATAGAAGTGATCTTTCCCGGATCAACTGCTACTCCGGTCTTCGAGATCACGTGGCCTAGGAATCCATTATTCCTTTGCCAAAAGCTGCACTTACTGAGCTTGGCGTACAACTGCTGCTTCCTGCGTGTCCAAAATTATCCAGAGGTGCCACTCAGGTTCCTCCTTGCTCCTTGAGTAGACCAGGATATCATCGATGAAGACGATAACACACTTATCCAAGTACTTCAGGAAGACGTCTTTCATCATCTTCATGAATGTTGCTGGCGCGTTGGTCAATCCAAACGACATTACCATGAACTCGTAATGTCCATAACGGGTCTGGAATGTCGTCTTCTGAATATCCCTTTCTGTTATCTGGATCTGGTGGTACCCTAATGCAGGATCGATCTTAGAGAACCACGAGGCTCCCTGCATTTGGTCAAATAGCTCATCGATCCTTAGCAATGGGTACTTGTTCTTGATGGTCACCTTGTTCAGGCCTCGGTAGTCAATACAAAGTATGAAACTTCTGTTCTTCTTCTTGACAAACAAGATGGTGCTCCCCACTGTGAACTGCTCGGTGAAACGAATCCTTTCTCCATAAGATCCTCCAATTGCTTCTTTAACTCTGCCATCTCTGCGGATGCTAAACGATAAGGAACCTTTGACACGGGCGTCGTCCCGGCTCTAGCTCTATCGTAAAGACATCATTCCGCTCCGGAGGTGGACCTTTCAGTGGTACAAATACATCCTCGTACTCCGCAGCCACCAGAATGGTATCCAAGTTACGTGCTTCCTCTTCCTTTGTCATTGAGATGGTTGCTAGGAAGCTTCATTTCCTTTGCTGATCAACACTTCTGCTTGCATCATGGATATGATTGATATCCCGTCCGCATTTTCATTCCTTTGAAAATGATCTTCCCCTCTTCGCGAAGAAAAGTCACGGTCGCCTTGGCGCAATCCAGTATGGCCTGGTGCTGCACCAACCAATCTATTCTCAGGATGACTTCATAACAACCCAACTCCACTTGCGCTAGATCCGCAGGAAATTCTACTCTGGCTATCGTTACTAGCACTTCTTCGAAGATTCCCCTGCCTGCTACTTTCTCCGATCCGGTGGACTCGACCTTTATGACTCCTTCGACAAACCTGCCTTTAAAGTTCTAGCAGCTCGATAGCTTTGGGCTCACAAAGCTATGCGTATCTCCCATATCAAACAAGGTGTTGGCGGCTACTCCCCCAACCATAACCAATCCTACACGAATTGCTAAGACTAAGCTACTAGACTTTGATCATCACGACTTCACAAAATTCACACAAGTAGGCAAGAAATACATACCCGCAATCGGTTCAGCTCCTTCGTGGTTTCCAGCGACATACACCCGGGCCCTCCAGCTAGACCCCTAGGTGGAGCCGACGAAAACACTACAGCTCATGCTCCTCAGTTCGGGCACTCCCTCGCATAATAGCCCGGCCTTCCACACTGGAAGCATGTGTTCACGTCGATGCGGTTAGCTCTCGCTTGTCCGGCACCGAGACGTTGACAAAACCTCATATGATGGCCCGACTGTCCGCAACCAAAACACGCAATGGGTTGCCCCTGCTGCAACGGTTGTACCTGCTGCAACGGATGCACCTGCTGCAACGGAATTGTGGGCTCACTGGCGTTTGCGTTTCCCAGTTCCTCTTGGCGCTTCTATTCTGCGCACTCCTCTGCTCCGTCTGCTCTTACTCCCATCCAATCTCTGCATTCGCTGCCTTCTCGATCAAATTATTACTGTCGAAGTAATCCCTCATCTTGCAGCGGTTTTTGAGCTCGATCTTCAGTGCCGCAAGGAACCGATGGATCAGCTCCCGTTTGGTCATGTACCATCCTGCGAACTTCCTAAGACGGTTAAACTCCTCTCCATACTCCCGCACACCTCCGTTCCCTGACAGAGGTTGTGGAACTCCCCTTCTATCCTATCCATGCTCTCATGCGGAAAGTACTTTCGGTTGAAAGCTTCCCAGAACTCCATCCATGTCAGCTGGCGACCTTGCGCTCTCTCCACAATGCCTTCCCACCAAACTAAGGCATCATCCTTGATATATGATATATCATGATTTTTACCGGTTTTATGTCATGATATAATTGTGTTTTAGTGTTCTTTTGTGTTCTTTTAGAGTCTTTTACAGGTATAATCAGGTTTGGAGCAAAATTGGAGATATTGGAGCATTTTTGGGATTTTTGGAGTGTTTGGCCGAGAGATTGAGCTCACTGTCCGATTTTGAGATCATGCATCGATCGACACACCTTTGGTGTCGATCGACACACTAGCGAGTTGGGCCGATACGGCGGTTTAATGAAGAATCAAGATTTTCCACTTTGGCCCAGAAGTTTCCAGTATTTACAAAGAAGTCACAGCCGAGATTATGCCTATATAATTAGGATTTTGGTGTTTATTTTACATACGCTTTCATACTTAGAGCTAAGAGATTTTTAGAGCTTTTGGGGCTGATCTAATCCTGTACTTCATCTATTTTGGAGAAGATTTCGAACCCCTTTATCTATTTAATTTCTTATATGCAATCTATTAATTCTATGATTTCTGTTTCATTAATCATGTCTGAGTAGATTCATAGTTAGGTTTAGGGTTTCTCATTAAGGATTTCATGACTTGCTAGACTTGTTTAATTCAGTTAAGGATTCACATGAATAGAATGTTCTTCGATCTAAATTGAGTTTAATGCTAGTTCTAACCTGATCAATTAGAATCTAGATCTTAGGTTGCTAAATACGACACGAGAGTGTGGTTTAGAATCTGAACTATTTAAGTTGAGCAATTAAACTTCTCGCAAAGGAACTTGGTTTAGTTTAATTGTGAACATATCGAACTTGAAATTAATGCTGGTTTAATCTGTTAGTAATTGCAAAGGAATTTGGATTACTGCACTTAGACTTAGAGAATTCTCGCAAAGAGATCTGGTTAATTCTATATCCGTGATTTGAGTTCTAGAACTGTGCTTAATTAGATCCTGACTGATTAGTTTGTCTGCTTGTCTGATTTCCTGAGAACGCCTTAGACTTAGCGCCTTTAATTGACTGCTTTCACCACCGATAATCTGCTACTTGTTTACTTTCTCGCTTTGCTATTTAGTTTACTACAAATTGCTTTCTTCTTAGTTTAAATCTCTACAGTTCTAATCTATCGAGACCAGAGTCTCTGTGGATTCGATACCCTATATACTACAATCACTTAACTGTGCACTTGCAGTAGAATAGGATTAAAACCTGACCCTATCAAGTTTTTGGCGCCGTTGCCGGGGACTCTTTTGAGTCTTCGATAGATTTGAACTTAGGGTTTAGACTAGGTTTTTCGTTTTTGTTTTTTTTACTAATTTTTTTTTCTTTCTGTTCTTGCGTTTCAGGTACGCCTGTAATCGCCCTGCAACGATCGACACGGTCATGTGTGTCGATCGTCACATCATCGCGCTTGCATCGATCGACGCTTCTCCTGCATCAATCGACACATATCGTAAGGAAGATGTATGATTTCTTTAGTTCAGGGATTGACAGCTCGCAGATAGCTGGGCTGAAGAGCAAGGTAGACTCTCTACATAGTCTTGTACTTGGAAAGTATGCGCAAAGAGCTATCAGCTGTGTTGGAGGGAATGAATTCTACAGTCAGGAATCTGCTTTTCAGAGACCCTTCCAGCAACAGAGTAACTCATTCTCAAGGAACTATGGTGTTTCTTCTTACCAAGCACCGCCTGCACCTACACATAAGAGCAGATTAAAAGCAATGATGGATCAGTTTCTTGAGGGAGAACAACAGATCACGGTGTCCTTCAACTCAAAGATAGATGCAATGCATGAAGATCTGCACAGAAAGTTTGAATCTTTGAGCGCACATGTGAAGAAGCTGGATGTTCAAATCCAACAGACATCTCAAGCAATACAAAGGCATAATGAAGTTGGGAAAGCTGAACAGTACAGATCCATCAAAGCTGTGACCTTAAGAGATGAGATTGAGTTGCTAGGTGAAGAAGAGAGCATAATCTCGGATTTTCTGGATGAATATTGTATGTCTGAGACATGCATCGATCGACACCCCCTTAGTGTCGGTCGACACGCAGTTCTGACGGCAATTTCGAGTTCTTACGACGAACGGAAATTGACCATTGTCGACACTGAAGGTCGACATCAATTCAATGACGACCGACACCCACTCTGCGTTGGTCGACGCGACAGTCGGGTAGACCCAATTTCGCCCAAATCTGATATTTTTGCTAAGAAAAGGGTCTACAAACCTCCAATACCATTCCCAAAAGTTCCTATAAGGTCTAAACATGAGCAGAGTGTAGTCAAGCGCATGGTAGTGGTGGATAAGGAGATGAATGAAACTCAACCAGCTGAAGCTTCGCGAGTTCATCCTTCTGTGTTGGGATATGCAAAGAAGATGGTCTCCACTGATGGTCATTTAAAAGATGATGTTCAGATTGGTGGAACTACAGTATCTGATAGTGGAGAGAAGAAGATGGCGGTTCCTCTTGAACTTGCTCTAACATCTTCAAAGCCTGCAACTGCTCATACGCAGAAAGCTCAAAACATCAGATCTGCACCAAAGGTAAGGTATAAATCACCTAAGTTTAAACCTCCCGACCACATTGTTTTGAATACAGGAAAACGCAGTATCCCACCCAAGCTTTGCTCCCTCTCCGGTTCTGTCTACTCTTTCCATGGGAAACCTCATGATCCGACAGCATACACACCTCCTTGGATGAAGAGATATTCACAGAGACACTCAAAGTCTTTGTTGAAACCGCCATGAATCAAACCTCTATCCCATAGTCAAGCTGCTGACTTTAAACAAGCGCTGAGTGGGAGGCAACCCACTGTTAGGTTCGTTTTATTTTCATTTTTCGTTTTGATTTTGGTGTTTTGATTTTTTCTGTTTAAGTGTGTTCAGAGGCGTGAGAAACAGGCAGAATCGCTTTGCATCGATCGACACACCTAGTGCATCGGTCGATGCAGTTGCGATTTACGGTTTACCGATTCAATTGCCGTCCAGACATCGGTTATTCACATAACCGCGAGCAAAATTCGCCTTGCATCGATCGACACCCTTGTGGCATCGATCGACACATGGCGACGACAGGTACGTGTTCTGCAACTTTTCGGATTGTTTCGATTTGATTATTTATTCTCACCGACCCTAAGCTTGACACTACTGGGGACAGTGTGTTTTAAGTGTGGGGGAGGAGCTACTTACGCACGCTTTTGTTTTCTTAGAGTCAGTTCTTTGTTTTTCAAAATTTGTTTTATTGAGTCAAAATAGTTTAAGTAAGAAACAATGAATTTTTGAGAAGATTAACAGCACTTGCAGGAACTTAAGTAACCATTGGGATGAAGTTGCAGATCAATCTCTGACTATTAGAAAACCCAGACACGGATCAGCCTACTGAGAACACCCATATCACTTCAAGTATCAGAGGATCCTTTTACTGACTTCACCTTAATACTGACTTAATCTTTTCACCTAAGGGCTTGGTATACTTTGTGTCGGATTCCCTTGTTAGTTCTGACACAGCCTGTAAACCTGTCCTATTTAGTTCCCTTCTCCCCTTCCATAAAAAAAAAGGTAATAAACTGAGGATGAGTTAGTAACTCCGAAGTGGTCTCTGGGAGTGGTAGCTATAACTATCATATCCTGTGCATCCATGGAATGTGTCCAAAGTACACCCCTTAACGGGAAGAGCACTGATAAAAAAAATAAAATGATACCCAATGGGGAAAAATCAGAATGCTAAGGAAGGGAAAAGAGAAGAAAGGGACTAGAAAAAGATAGTATGGTGGTCTAGAGCTGATAAGGTAAGAGTCCATGTGCCTTTGATCGATACTCCTTAGGTGTGACCGCACTTAAATACCTGCAGAAGTTAGTAGGGAGAATTTGAATGCGTGAATGTGATTGTGGAGTTTACTTAGGACAGTTGCTAAGTGTGGGGGAAGTATATGTTGGTCTTGATGTCTGCAGGTTGATTCTTTCATGTGGTTTACTAAGTAGAATCTGAGTGTTGCTGCTTCTAAGATGAAAAGAGTTTCTGAAGAGTTTTCAAACCTCTTCACTACATTCTAGTTCTCTGTTTTGCTTGAGGGCAAGCAAAGGCTAAGTGTGGGGGAGTTGATATATCATGGTTTTTGCCGGTTTTATGCCGTGATATAATTGTGTTATAGTGTTCTATTGTGTTCTTTTAGAGTCTTTTACAGGTATAATCAGGTTTGGAGCAAAATTGGAGATATTGGAGCATTTTGGGGAGTTTTGGAGTGTTTGGCCGAGAGATTGAGCTCACTGTCCGATTTTGAGATCATGCATCGATCGACACACCTTTGGTGTCGATCGACACACTAGCGAGTTGGGCCGATACGGCGGTTTAATGAAGAATCAAGATTTTGCACTTTGGCCCAGAAGTTTCCAGTATTTACAAAGAAGCCACAGCCGAGATTATGCCTATATAATTAGGATTTTGGTGTTTATTTTACATACGCTTTCATACTTAGAGCTAAGAGATTTTTAGAGCTTTTGGGGCTGATCTAATCCTGTACTTCATCTATTTTGGAGAAGATTTCGAACCCCTTTATCTATTTAATTTCTTATATGCAATCTATTAATTCTATGATTTCTGTTTCATTAATCATGTCTGAGTAGATTCATAGTTAGGTTTAGGGTTTCTCATTAAGGATTTCATGACTTGCTAGACTTGTTTAATTCAGTTAAGGATTCACATGAATAGAATGTTCTTCGATCTAAATTGAGTTTAATGCTAGTTCTAACCTGATCAATTAGAATCTAGATCTTAGGTTGCTAAATACGACACGAGAGTGTGGTTTAGAATCTGAACTATTTAGGTTGAGCAATTAAACTTCTCCCAAAGGAATTTGGTTTAGTTTAATTGTGAACATATCGAACTTGAAATTAATGCTGGTTTAATCTGTTAGTAATTGCAAAGGAATCTGGATTACTGCACTTAGACTTAGAGAATTCTCGCAAAGAGATTTGGTTAATTCTATATCCGTGATTTGAGTTCTAGAACTGTGCTTAATTAGATCCTGACTGATTAATTTGTCTGCTTGTCTGATTTCCTGAGAACGCCTTAGACTTAGCGCCTTTAATTGACTGCTTTCACCACCGATAATCTGCTACTTGTTTACTTTCTCGCTTTGCTATTTAGTTTACTACAAATTGCTTTCTTCTTAGTTTAAATCTCTACAGTCCTAATATATCGAGACCAGAGTCTCTGTGGATTCGATACCCTATATACTACAATCACTTAACTGTGCACTTGCAGTAGAATATGATTAAAACCTGACCCTATCAATATAGAAAGCTGCTATCTCAACATGAAACTCCATTGGGAACCGAGACGTATCCAAGTTCCGCTCCAACTTCTTCCTCCAGTTATCAGCCGCAATGGCATCTATTCCACCGGGAAAATACTCCATTTGCATTTCCGGCAGATGCTTCAACATATTCCAGTAGGACATCGCTTGCACCACTCATGGCACATGTGGTGGTGGTGGTGGTGGTTACTGCACCGCTACTGGTGGAGGCTGAACAAATCCAAATCTCATAGGAGCGAATCCTTCTCCTCCAGCAACATAGTTAGCTCCACCTTCTGCATTTCCAGCTCCTCCTATGGCCCATGGTGCCGCATGTGCATTCCCTAGCACAACCTCGGGAGCTCCTACTCCTGCAACTCCCATTGCGGCTCTCATTGCATCTCCTACTGCTTCTGCTGCTCCGGTTGTTTCTCCTGCAACAACTCATGCGGCTCTGGAAACTCCGACATGCGCCTCCCGAAGGGCTAGCAACTCTTGCAGAAGAGCGGCGTCCACGACTACCTATCCAGCTCCCAAAACTGCCCCTGTTGGGTTTCTGGTAACTCCTTCCTAGCTTCCGTGCATGCTGGTAGCAGTGCTTGTTGAAGTGGCTGGAGACACGGTTTTGGCGTCACGGCGAGCTGGAGCGGTTTTTATCTTCTTGGGCGGTATCCTGTTATAAAAGAAGAACTAATGAGTCAGACGGCGGTTGAAACTAAACTTACTCACCGTAAAATGCAAATATATTTTAAAATATGATTTGAGAAATAACAGACTCTTTTATATAGGCTTTTCTTATTTACAAACCTCAAAAACGTGTCTTCAAAAAAAAAATATTGACATAATAATGTCAAATCATACTTTCACTTGGACGTTTGAAGTCCTCGTCCAACAAATATTCAAAGCAAATGTCATTGGCTTAAATTAACATTGAATGTCAACCATGATTTGTCAATTTATATAGAGAAATTGCATTGTATATACAAGAGTTTTGTGTATTTAAGCAAATCGACAAATTTTACCCATACTTACCCATTGTATATTTTTATCCCACGTGATGAATATTCACCTTTTCTTTTGCTTTTTTTTTTTGTTTTTTGTTTTTGTTTCATCTCTTCTATATTTCTTTTTCTCTTTTCATTAACTTCTGTTATATTACTTTTTCCTTTCTCTTTTAATTTTTTTTTTAAACCTCACAAAATCTTAAAATCAAAATCAATTTCAACCTCACGAAATCTTAAAATCAAAATCAATTTTCGGAACGATTGATGAGTCACAAAAACGAAGATAGTTATAAAACAACAAAGCAGCAGCCGGGATAGATCTCTCTAGCATTTGCTTGTTGCCGGTTTGGAAGGTTTGTGTCTTTGTCGAGGGTGGATCTGGTGGTCTGAGGCTGTAGTCAGCTTTCCGGCATCGATCTTTGCCTACTTCCGGATCAAAGTTGCTGGTTCGAAAGGTAAGCTGAAGATGTGTGTCGGTGACAGGTGGAGGGTTTCATAGAGGTGGAAAGTTGTGTCGCCGGCTACCCTTGGTGGTGCCCGTTTTTGGCCGCGGGTGATGCAGTGTTCGAGTGCGCTTTCAGATATGGAAGAAGGAATATTGGATCCGTTTTTGGGAGGGGTAGTTAGCCGGATTTGGACACTTCAACGAATCTGCTCTTACGGCGTCGGAGAAAAGCTTCAGCTTATATGTCCTGATTTGGTCTTCTAAATTAAATGTTAACCATTTAACATATTTAATAACAATGTTAACCAATGTAATATTGGAATATCGTAAAAATATCAAATTGTATAGCAATCTAACAAATAGAATAATCATAGATAATTAAAATGTTAGACAACTAACATTTGTAATTGTATATAATAATATTTTTTTTTTTTTATGGTTGATGTTAAGTGTGTTTGGCTGTGTATACAAACAAAATATATAATAAGCTTTGTATATAAATAATTTTAATAATAATCAATCAATTAAATATATATATATATATGTTATACAACTAAAAGTTAATTAGTTAATAATTAAGTTAACGCGTGTCATAAAATATGTACTACATGTTATACAACAGATAACAATTTTGTTATCAAGGTAAAAAAATATTTATCGGTAAACGTATATATTTTATATGATATATAATAATATAACAATTGAGTTAACACACATTATAATTATGTTAACATGTACCTAATACATCGAGTTAACTCAATGAATAGGCAACAAATTATCGATGAACTTATATATTTTATATGTAACATAACAACTTGAACACACACTCTAAGTTAATTAGTTAATAATGAAGTTAACATACGTAGTAATTATATTAACTTATATCTAACCCACTAAATCAATTCAATGACGGAGAACAATTTTGTGAAAAATATTTGCTGAATTTCTAATTAATTGTCGTGTATGTGTGCTTAATTTTTTATTTGCTTTAGTTAAAAGAGACAGAGAGAGAGAGGAGAGAAGGCAAAAAAAAAAGAGTACACGGAAACTCAAACTTTCGAGAACAAAAAGAAAGAAAGAAAAAGATCCTAGGTGTCATCATTACACAGCAAACGCAAGTTGCATTGTTTGCAGACGTGTTATAGATAGAGGGCTATAACAAACTTTTCTCCCTCACGAAATTGGTTTTTAAAAACTAATGTCCAACCAATGAGTTTCAACACCGATTTTGATTTTGTAGCCAATTGACTTATTTATCTAACGTTTTTCTGTTTTTTTTTTTTTTTTTTGTTTTTTTTTTTTTTGAAATTAATTAAGATGTTTTTTCTTGTTAAACAAAATTAAACACAAAAACAAAAATGAATTTGCCATACTAAATCTATGATTTAATTACCAAATCCAAATTTATATCTCAATCTCATTCCAAATCATTTTGTTAGACATATCTCTCAATTACACTATAATGTAATTTTTTTTGATGAGTCCATCGACTAGTTTCTATTCACAATCACTCAATTTTTGAAACAAAAATGAAGCGTTACAACTTTTAAAAATTGATCTGAAATCCTCCTCATGATTAAAAAGTCTTTAAACAAATGAAAGCTCCACAGACTCGACCAATTCTATTGACTAGACTTAGGGGGTTATTGGCACTTGAATTCTTAACGAATTTTAAAAATCTTAAAATTCTACTTTTATTGGTTCATAGAATCTTAAAATCTTATTAAAATATTGTTATTGGTTTGAAAATTTTTAAACTTCATTCAAAATCCATTCTTATTCAAAAAGTTTTATTTTTGTTGATTCTTTAATTCTATTAAAATATATTATTATTGAGATGTGGATTCTATACTTTTTATTCATATAACTCAATTTCAAAATATCATCTATATGTACAAGATTTTCAAAATCCATGTAATAAAAAACACACATAAAACATTTGTTAATTCATAATTTTCAAAACTTATGAATTTTCTCAAAGCAATCATTGTTACAAAAGAACTATCTAATATCATACAATATATTTTACTAATATGCCTTCCAACTTATAAAATACTTTAATGGTATACAATCACACATGCATTTTAACAATCATATTAATATAACAAAATCACACTATAAATAATAAAAATATAAAAATACACAGTAGTAATCAGTTGAAGTTATTAACGAACAAAACCAAACTAACAAATAAACATAGAATTTGCATATGATATGAACACATATATTAGTTGGTGATATATTTCTTAAAAAACATAATTCATTAAAATAGTTGTATACAAATAAATGACAATCAATGGAAAATAATGATAAGTTTTTAAAATCAATTAAAAATTTACTTAATTGTTTAAAATCCCACAACTTTTAAAATCATTAAAATTCACCCAAATTATTTCCACAATAACCCCCTAATACTAATAACTAGACAAACAGACATTTCAAAAGTATAAACGAAATTCATTGTACGATGAGTTGGTAGCGTTTTTCAGCCTTGAATCAATCATTTTTAATAGTTATCGTATTTAATCGAACTTGAGGTGAATATGATATCTTGAACCCTCCGGTCTTTGATGTAAATTGAAACAATAACCATACCAAAGCGTTTTTTCATAAAAATATGTTTTCTATTGCGTTCATTGTAGCCATGAAGATGTCTGGTTACTCTTGATTGAACTTAGAGAATGTAACATGACTGTCATGCTTCTATAAACTATCCCATTTTACACTCACTAGGTGATTTCCACTAGCTTTGTTTTTAAGAAGTATTTCGTAATATTCCAAGTTTATCAAAGCTATAGACTCAATCATTAAAAACTACAATTATTCTCTCACACTTACATGAAACAATATTTATCATCATAGGAACTAGATCGAGACAAAAGTCTCACAGTGCTTTGGTATATTCAGTTTGATTTAGTTTTCTCACTGAACATATTTCTTGGAATCTCCGGTCATTTAGGTAGGGTTATCCAAACCTTCTCTTAAGTCATGGGCTTTTGAGACGTTTTCCCCCTCCTCCCTGCATTTCTTGAGGTAATTTAGAATCATGCATCTTTGCGTTTATCATTTTATCAAGATTTTAGAACTTTTTTCCCACAACTCAACTTGTAACACCCGTCCCGTCGGATCCAGCAAGTGAATCATCGGCTTCTCAAGCCATTGTCCACAAACCAGTGAACCAAGTCATAAACCACAATCCAAAACTTAATTCTAAACAATTTACTTTATTAAAATCAAAACTGAGTCTTATAAAGGAAAAGCGAACTGAAATAGACTTAACATGAAAAACGAAAGCAACGCATAAGTCTTATTGAAATAAAGAAAGAACACCAAAAGATCCCACTTCCCAAAACACGGCACCACACCCGAACTTCTACTCCTGCAACTCTCCAAGATTACCTGCAAAACAAACACTGAAGGAGGTCTGAGTAATTGGTTCAACACCAATACCCATTGAGTGTAGGCTCTAGGAACCCACAATCTCATCATACACTAGCACAACAACAAGCAATAAGTCCAAGGCTAATAAAACCTTGCACCCAAAGCCCGAAGGCTCGCAATCAACCTACAACTAGCTACTTGTCCGTAGGCGCGGCCTCAGGTTGAAAGCCCCATGCGCCCACAAACTGGCGAGTACGCCCCCAGGCCTCAATGCCTCCAACATCAAACAACAACAGCCCGCAGGCTTCCAACACTACAACAACAGCGAGAGGGCTCATCAGGACTCTCCTCCGATAATTAAAGACACTTACGGAACTCACCTCGCACCGTGTCCTGCAACCAATTTCTACCACAACCTAATTCAAACAAGCCATCAAACACAAACAACGTTTTTGGTTTAAGTGATAAACTATCTTCTAGGTGCTTTGAATCGCATAAACACAAATCGTCCGCTAGATCTACTCTACCTAGAAATATACTATTAAAAAGGACTCACGAGTCAATTATTGAGATAGAATAGGGTAGAGATCACGACCGGTCCACAACTTAGTCTAGATCTGAGATACGGAAGTAGATTTGAAGATTCCTGCGACAGATCTGGAGATCTTGCAAACAGATCTGAGGTTTCAAACAGCAGATCTAGAGAAAGAAATAACATATCTAAGGTTTCAGGTAACAAATATGAGAGAGAGAGAGAGAGACGAAGGGAGATACGGTTCAGATCTACAACTTCCAACGGATCAGATTTGAGATCTAGAAGCGGAGATCAGAGTAGATCGTAGATCTGAGATTCTAACCTTAGAAACTCGAAGAATTGAGGGCTCTGCACTCAAACGAATCGAGAAGACGACGATTGGGGGTTCGAGAACGGAGACGGGATCGATAGGAGAATTCCCGCGAAGATTACGGTGAGAAACAGCGGTGGCGCGGCGGCTCTGGGCGGTGGCGATGCGGCGACTCCGGCTGTCAGTCGGGGGTGGCTAGCCGGCGGACGTCGGCGTTCGTCGGCTGGCTGGCTCCGGTCACAGACATAGCTTCTTTATCTCAAAATTTGTGTAAAATGAGGGAGGCTCCTCTTTTTTTTATAGGGAAAATGAAACATAGAGTTTCCAGAATTAATGAGTTGGGCCTTGGGTTTTAAGTTCATACTCACTTTATCTTGGGCCCTAGGATTTGAGCCATTATACAACTTTGTAATCATTTTGTATACCGTAATTTTCCAAAGCCATATTTTTGCTTTTTAGCAAATATACACATACTATCACAATTAATATCATTGGTTGTAGCAATGCCACCATTTTGAAGTCCAATAATTTCGCAATTGAGTATTTTTGACTGCTTGCGCTAAGCATTGACGGAATCTGAATCATGGATGTTCTAATTAATATCAGCAGCTCAATTCCTCCGACATACATAGTCATAAGTGGCAGACCTCTCCCAAACTGAATTTAGGACGTCAACTCACTAAACTTGTAATCGAAAATACTTTTATCACAACTAGGGTAAACATAATATAGACATTCAAATAAACATCAGAGTTCCAATCTAAAAAGAAAACAAAGTTATATGTGGCACCGTTCCCAATTTAAAATGTCGACACACCACACCAAATGTCATCTCAAACGTTTATCTAAATATTTTTCCAGTTTAGAAAATTAAATCGATGATAATCATACTTAAAATGAGCGGTTGAGGTAGTCCAAGTGGTAAAAGGGTTCGAGGTGGCAAACACCATCCGGGTTCGACTCCAGGCGGAAACAAAAATGCCTCCTCTGCTCACAACGCGGGCACTGGGCCTAAGGCTCAGGGAAAACCCTCCCAGGTGAAGCTGGTCTGCGGCCTGACTGGACCCAGGAAATTTAATCTGGACCTCGGTCTGGGATCCTCCCTGGATTATCAAAAAAAAAATAATCATACTTAAAATTGAATATGCACAAAAGAACCAAAATTGAATTAGTATACTAACACAAGATTTAGAAGATCAATCAAGTTAATGCAATTTAATCAAAAGTAAATAAATTGCAATAATCTTTTAACTAATATTTCAGAATAATTTAATTCAGAAAATGAATTAATTTGAATGCAAAGACAATAATAATCAAATAACTCAGATTAAATAAACTTATGCAGGGATAAAATATATATGCAAATTAGACCAAATTAATTTTATAAATAACCAAATTTCCAGAAATTAATAAATCTGCGAAAACAATATTAAACGAAAAACTACTACTACGTGTTAGCTCAATAACTAAGAATGTCATAACCAGACCACAGCCTTAACCGGGAAACTAGCATTGAACCAAAGCGAGCAAATCAAGCTTTTCACAAAAGCGATTTCCTTTCCCTTTAAACGGTTTTTGACGATTTTCAAAACCAATATGAATCGGTGAATACAAATATTATTATATAAATTTAGAAAATTATTTTATATAAAGTTGGTATTAACATTATTTTTTAAAGTGATATATAACATTAATAAAAATATTTTTTTAGGCAGTTGTGTGATTTAATTTTGCACTAACTTGCGTGATTTTAAATTTTCAATATTTTAACAAAATTAAAACATTCTAAAACATTTAGTTATCCTATGTGGTGGAATAGAATCCACAAATGCCATTGCTAAAAGAAATCTGTTTATTTTTTCTTATTATGTGTAATTTAAAAATAATCAAATTTATTTCTAATAAAATATTTATAATCTTGTATTATTATATATGTGTGTTCGAAAATGCGGTCGGAGTGGCCGATTTCGCGCCGAAAAACTGATCAACGGAGGAGTTTTGACGCAATTATGTCTAAGTCAGGTTAAAACTCAGATCTTAAAAATAATTATTTGGGTTTTTTATGTTTAAAATCATTTTTGATGGAGAAAGAAAACGACTTGAAATTTACCAAATTGCTCTTCATTAAAAACGTAATAAAAGACAAAGAAAAACATCATCTAGGGTTAAAAGCCAGTCCAAGAAGGTTTAGTGCCACTCCACTTACCGCTACACTACAGCAATTAATATGTCATGATCGTATAACTTTATTATATGTCTGCAATTTGTACGTACAATTCTGAAAATATTATACTAATATATACGTAAAAATTAAAAAAAATTATGGTAATATAAAATATCTAAAATTTCTGCTATTATATCTATAATGTCTAAAAGTTTCATCCAGATATTTTTCAAGTTTATCGCGATTTTTCGATAACTTGCTAGACACAGATCGACAACATGAATTGTGTCTATCGTGTTTCTGAACAAGGTTATATATATATATATTTATTTATTTATATTTTGTAAATTATTTCTTATTTTAAAAAGCATACTCAAAAGTTTGAATTCAAGATTCTTTTTTTTGTGAATCATAATTTTATTGATGTTAATCATCCTAGATTTTTTAGTTTAAAAAAAAATTTATACATTATTTTTATTTTAATGTTTTAATATTTTTTCTCGAATAATACTAAAAAGATGACAAAACACTTAAAATGATATTTTAAGTTAGAAGTGATAAATACTTTAAATAAAAATTTATATTTTGAATTATTTATTATATTATGTAATATATATATATATATATATATATAAATAGTGTGTTGAAATGATATTTAATCGTCTTTTTGTAAAATAAAATGATATATAATCATGTTATTTTTTATTCGCAAATGTTTTTTGTATTTTAACTAAAAATTTTAATTTATATTTAATTTTATATACCAGAAATATTATACAATTTGGTATTCAATTTTCTAGATAATATTTAATTTTCTATTACTTTATTATTTATTTTAATATTCAAAATTTACTTGAAATATTTTTTTATAAATTTTTTTATGTTGTTTATTTTTTTCTATAGCATTAATTTTTTTGTTTGAATTTAGTAAATTTTAATATGTGATAATAATATGTGAATTAGTTTTTTTGGCAACAAAAATAAACCAACATCAAAAAATACCTCAATCATCCATGCTGTCGGACCGTGGTTGATGTGGACTATATCTGACTTGGATGCGAGCACTTCTAGCTAGCTTATCCGCTTTAGTATTTTGAGTCTGAGGTATCCAAGAAATCTTGAAGGTTTTGAAGAAATCCGTTCTCATCTCGAATTCCTCCTCGTGTACTTCAAACACTGGTCAATACCTTGGCGACGACACCATTTTCACCAGTTCAGAACAATCTGTTACAAATACAATATTTTCTTGAAACTAATTCTATTTCTCGAATTAGTGCCTCGAATTCTGCATATAATAGTGTGAGACTACATCAAATATTTTCGGCTCCCATCATTTCATTTACACCTCATTTGTAGCAACTATACAACCCTTGACCTGAATTTAAACTGTCTTCTTTCAATGATCCATCTATATAACACCATTGTTACTTTTGGACTTTGTGTGTTTCTGTTTGATTTCCGATTCCTACAAAATTTTGTATATACTTTTCGTTTTGTTGGGCCCATATTAGACGTTCCTTCTCATCCATTTTTAACACCTCTATGTGATTCCAGTCTACATTTTGGTAGATTTTATCGTTTCTAATTATTTAGATATACCACATTATCCAAGAGAAAGTTCTTGCACTATCCTCTAAGTTTATTTTCTAAAATAAATAATTCATATTTTCAATCAACGAAGACATAGGAAAAATTCCCGATGGTGATGGATTTTGTGATAATGCCCATGTTTGTGTGGATGGCATGCTTTATTGATTTTTCATCCGCTCCACATCTCACATATAGTCCATCACATTTAATCCCTTTGGCCATCAAATTCGTTGTAACTGATAGGCAATATGAAGCTAATTGCACGACAATGGTGAATAAGAAGCTGACTCAGATCTCATTAGTTGATGCTCTAAAGAAACACCCTTCTTTACAGAGATATGCGAAGAAGATGATCTCTACTGATAGATATTTGAAAGAAGTGGTGTTGGTGCTATCTAAGCAGGTCAGTGCAGTATTACATAACCAGATTCCAGAGAAGCTTCTAGACCCATGAGTCTTTGTGCTAGACTGTTCCATCTTTAAGGACAGTTTAAGCATTCTCTGTGTGAATCTCATGCCATACTCTGTGGCTGTGATATTGGGATTGATGGATTTCCAACCTATTAGGATCTCTCTTATCCTAGCTGATCGATCGAAGAGGTTTCCAGAGGGAGTCTTAGAGAACATTCCTATAAAAGTTGGAAACTACTTGACTCCAACAGACTTTGTGGTGTTGAAGTATGAGGTTGAACAAGATGATCCTCTGCTGCTTGGTAGAGACTTCTTAGCTACTGCTGGAGTAGTGATTGATGTGAGACATGGTCTGATTGATATCCACCTGGGAGATAAACCTTTGCAGTTTAAGATGGATAAGCTGTAGAGATCCACCATTGATAGACATAGCTTCAGTGTTGAAGTGGAGCCATAAATTCAGATTGGAAAAGAGAAGATGGCAATTCATCCTGAACTTGCTCTAACATCTTCAGAGCCTGCAACTGCTCATAAGCAGAAAGCTCCAGACATCTCTCTTCCACCAAAGCAAATGTATGATTCCTCTAAATTTAAACCTCCTAACCGCATTGCTGTGAATGCAGGGAAACGCAGTATCCCACCCACGCTTCGCTCCCACCCTGGTTCCATTCGCTCATTTCTTGGGAGATCTCATGATCCAACTGCTTATACGCCACCTTGAATGAGGAGACATTCATAGAGGCACTCCAAGCCTTTGTTGAATCCCCATAAGCCTAATCTCCATCCCATAGCGAAGCTAATGACTTAAAACAAGGGTTGAGTGGGAGGCAACCCACTTGTAGGTCTGTTCTTTCTTTGTTTTTCTTTTTGGTTTTGGTTACTTTAATTTTTATTGTTTTGGTGTGTTCAAGGCGTGAGAATAGGTCACAATTTCCTTGGGTCGATCGACACGGCCCTGTGTGTCGTTCGACGCATAGGTCACATACGGTTTACTTTTACCGTAACGATTGCGGTCCTGAGCATCGATCGACACATCCTAGGCATCGATCGACACAAGCCAAAGACAGTTAAGTTTTCTTACCCTTTTCGGAATCTGTTCATTCTGATTCTTGTTCTCACCGAGCCCAAGCTTCATAACACTGCGGACAGTGTTGTTTAAGTGTGGAGGAGGTAGCTACTGACGCACCGTTTTCTGTTTTCTTAGAGTCAGTTGAGTCTATTTTATTGAGTCAAATTTTAGTAGGAAATTAGTGTAATATCCTGTTCCAAGAAATGGTCAACGGGCAGCAGAAAAATCAACCGAAGGCAGTTTTGTAATTTTAAGAAGTTTAGGGGCATTTGGTAATTTTACCAAAATATGAGCCTGAAGCGGAAATGGGCCAAATATTCTTATTTTTGTCCATAAAGAATATTTAGAAGACCATATGTGGAAGAAACGGAGATTAAACGAGTTTTACGGACTATCGGGAAAGAAGACCGATAGAACCGATAAAACTTGTAAAAATCATTAAGGGAGCTACGGGAGTCCGATTGAGATGAAACGACTTTCTAAATTCTTCTAAACGAGCCTAGTATTTTAAAAAGAAGCTTGGAAGATTTAATTCAGAGGCTAAGGAGTTTCAATGATTTTAACGGTTTGTCGGGAATAGAAACCGACAAAACCGAAGCAACTTGTAAAATCTATAACCGGAGCTACGGGTGTCCAAATGGGGTGATTCAAATTTCTAAATTCATCTAAGATCATCTATAATCTGAAAATTTGGTTTTGTGTATTTATAGAAGAAGCTAAGGAGTTTATAAAATATTAAACACGAAAACAGCAATATCGGTACGTCGGAATGGTTCGGGAATAAGGATCTTCTAGAAACAGATTGGTGCAATGTATTTGAACATAATGAACCCCAAGAAGACAAGTGACTTTTACTCCATTTAGAAACCTATCTATTCTGGAGTTATTGGATTACAACATGTGATGCATTATGTGAACAAAAAGGAATATGCAATGGATTTTGTTTGATGTGTAACATGGGCAGCGTGGCTGAGAGTAAGATAACAAGAAGATTCACTGAATTTGGAGATTGTTGGCGTGGCTAAGCATTAAGATAGGAAGGGACAGCTGTCAAGACTTTATAACAACACCTATTTTGATGTGGTGTCATTTGGGGAAGAGAAGAGAGTGACATTTGTCACATTAACACTCTCTTGGCTTTCCTATATAAGAAGCCCTAACCTCCCTCATTTCCTCACCAAAAACAACAACAAAAAGTAGAGAATAAGAGGAGAGGAAGAAGCGTGAGAAAGAGAGAATAAGAAGAAGGAGGAGTAGGAGAAGAAGAAGAAGACCAGAGGAGGAGAAGAAGAAGAAGGACGGAGAGAAGATGAAGTTGAAGCTTGAAGAAAAAGAAAGAGGAAAGAAGAAGCGTGGGAGAGAGAGAAGAAGCGTGGAGAAGGAGAGAAGAAGAAAGAAGAAGAATGAAGATGAATCGTGAGGAGAGAGAAGAAGAAGAGAAGAAGGAGGAGAACGTGAGTGAAGAGAGAGGAGAAAAAGAAGAGAAGTGTGAGAGATGAGAAGAAGAAGCATGAAGAAGAGGAAGAGAGAGAGAGAGATGGAGGAAGACCGGAGAGGAGAAAGCAAAGGAGGAAAGAACCTGAGGAGAAGAAGAGGGAGAGAAGAAGAAGACCGAAGGAGAAGAAGAGGGAGAGAAGAAGAAGACCGGAGGAAGAAGAAGAAGAGAGAGGAGAGGAAGAAGAAGAGAGAGAGAAGAGAACCGGAGGAGAGAGAGAGAACCGTAAGAGGATAGAGAGAGAGAACCGAAGGAGAGAGAGAAAGAGGACCGGAGGAGAGAAGAGAACCGGGGGAGAGAGAAAGAGAACCGGAGGAGAGAGAGAGAACTGGAGGAGAGAGAAAATGAGGAAAGAGAAGATGGTCCAGAGGTTCATCGGAATCACCAAGGTCAAGGTTGGGTCAAAGCGAGTCAACGGTTCGGGAAGGGTTTGGGGTAGCAGCGGGTTTAATTCGGGTCTCGGGAGTTCCGTCAATCCATCCATCCGTTTGTCATAATAACACTGTGAGTCGGCTAAATTATGTGTTGCATTTAGTTAGAATCATATAGATCTGGAATTAATAAACCGCAGTTTAGGTTGCATATCCGATTGATTGAATTGGTTAGAACGGCTAGGTTGATTAATAACTTGATTAATTAATTAAACGGTTAGGTTAAGAGAAGCATGCTAGTTAATCGTTGATAGTTCGTTGATTGCTTGATTGGGTGTTTCATTAATTGATTGATAGTTCGTTGATTGCTTGATTGGGTGATGCACACATATAGAATGGCATGCTAGGACGTATATGCATATATAAGTATTTAAGAACGTATCTAAAGGAATCTATATACGGTAAATTAGATCTGATTAAAATACGGTCAAATGACATAACACACTTAGAATATAACAACGGGGGGGATTAATGAATGAAAGTTATTGAATAATGAGATGTCGGGGAGTTAGTAATCTTACTAACTCTAAACCGACAGATCGAGGACGTATTAAAAAAAACTTAGGAAGTGATAAGAAGTGGTGATTGATGAGCCGTCTACGGATTGGCAATCCGCTAATCCAAGGTAGCGGACGTAAATTGGTTAAAAGATGAATAAACCTAAATCATTGTTTGTGTGGTGTTGTGATTGATTGTTTGTGTGATTGTGTGTATCTACTTCGGTGTTGGGCCGTGTAGACTATTAATTGCTTGATTGTTTATCTACTTCGGTGTTGGGTCGAGTAGACTGTACTATAGATACTTACCCTGGTGCGGGACCGAGTAAGTTTGGGTGATGTGGAGGTTGGTGATAGGACTTGCGGGATGGATTGGGGATTAAGATAGTGTTTCTGTTTGACCTTGTTGGTATTGCGTGATAGAGTCCCAGTGAGTCTGCTTGTTTACATTACTGTTATTAGGACTCTATAGGGCGCGTTAGATCCCGCAAGTCTAGAGATGGTGATCCGGTACTTCCAACCCGATTGGATCCTCGGGTAGTTACCTGATCAGGCACGTACCTTCGGTAGTGGTTCTGGCAGGTGTTAACCTATGGAGTGACGTCTGTAGGTGTGTGGTCCGGAGAATACGGGGTCGCGTCCTAGGGCCGGACTGCATGGAAGCTTGGGTTATCTAGGGGTAGCCTGAGTCACCGCGTATCGATGGACGGAGAATGGTGTCCTAGCCGCAGGACTTCGTGTTATCGCCTAGGAGTCGTGGGAGGTTTTAGCTACCGTGGCGGCAGCTAAGTTTTCCCGTGGAAGTCACCGAGTTCGCAAAGTGGGCCTAGATGATGTGGAGATTACGTTAGGGATGCGATAGATAGATCGAGTCTAATCAAGAACATGTGCCACAGTGTTCTCGATTCCCTTCGTTGATAATTGTGTTGTTATTTGAATGCTTGTGTGTGTTGTGAAGCTCATCACGTCTTGGTAGCACGTGATCATCTATTATACTTGATTGTTATTTTGGGTTTGGGCGGGATTAATAGATTGTTAGCAGCCTTTAGTTGGGAGCCGTCTCACTGGGTAATCTTAGATTACTCATTAGACTCTTTTGTGTTTTTCAGGTTTGGCGTAGCTCGGCGGACGCGTAGGACACTCGAAGTAGTCTCGGGTTGGCATTGGGTATCGGTTATTACGCATTTTGACTGTTACTTTCGGTTTCGGATTTTGTTAGAACGTTCCGCTAAATGTTTGTATTAGACTGTATAAGTATATTACTATGAATAAGATTTATATTTTTCAACTAATAAAAATGGAATAATTCCCTGATATACAGTTTGTCTGAACCGAACACAACTCGTGGAAGCGGTACAGGTTGCGAAGCCTTGTATCGTGGAAACGAGGTAGACGGAGTCAAAGATAGTTTAGTTCGAGCCTTTGTCTCAAATCAGATTGTCCTTGGCTTTCGTATTGTGACAAACTCTTCTCGTATGATTGCTCGGGTTCGATCGGTCATGTTCTTGTTTGATTGTTGGCCGGTCAGCTCGTCGGTCAGCGGAAAACGGGAAGGGGGCATTACAAAAAGGTGGTATTAAGATTGTGCTAATCATTTGGTGTTTTGTTGCAGTCACGCAGCAGGGACAGTAGAAGCGACATCCGTATTGACAATCTAGGCAGACATGATGGTGGACTCTTTCCTCAAGCTAAAGAAGACTCAAAAGTTCGGGGTCACTCACCGGCAGCCATCACCACCAGATGTTATTCAATTATTACCGCTGTTATTGCCCAGAAGTAGCAGTTGTTTTCACCACCAGCACAACTCCTGTCGGCCGAGAAGTGCATTACGCTCCTTTCCTATCATTACCGAGACCGCGTCGCTCCGCCACCACCACCACACTCATTCCATCCTCCTGGCGCACCTGTCGGTTAGGATCCACATGAGTTGTACCGCTCATGTGGGAGATTAGGAAGTAGATTAGGCCCAGGTAAGTAAGGGCTCTAACTCGCTTTTTGATGTGTGTATATCGGTTGTGTGTAGCGGTGCTTCTTTTGGGACATATTGGGAACTGCTAGTATGTAGACTCCGACGGACCTACGTATCTAAAACTATATGCGGTGAATAGATGTTTTATTTACGTAGTGGATGTGGGGTATTTCGGTTGTCGTTAGGAGTAGCGGAGTGGTTATATTGCATACTCATGATGGTTGTGAATGCAATATAGTTCCGATGCGAAAATAGATGATGGTCTGAGCAGACGATTTCCATCAGAACCCTAAGAGACAACTGCAATCGCCGATTTGCTTGATTGATTGTGTGTGATTGATTGCCTTGCTAGGGTGTTAGAATTTTGAACTGATGTGATTGCTCGCTAGGTTGGTAGTTGTTGATTTTGAATCTATGCATTTCGTTTAATCGCTAGGTTGCTAGAAAGTGATTTTTGATTTTAATTAGCGAGATCGTTTGGTTTGCTTGGGTAGAATTGTTTTTGGTAAGCTCGGAATTGATAAAGCGGTTTTTAGAAAGCTTATTTGAGATTGAGCGGAATTAAAAATATTGGTAATTAGCCACGTTTGACCGTTGGGTACGTGACTAAATGTCAATATCTATATAAGGACGTGATATCGATGAATGAGTTAGAAAGGTCTAACCGTTCCAGTGTTGTTGAGGTTGTTGATATAGGACGTGATGGACGATTTGACGTGGACACGAGACCAAACCTGAACCCTAAAGACAAGATGGTGTTACCAGAAGCAATTTAACCTGAGCTTGCAAGTGAGTCAGTGGAGTTTCGTCACCAGTGTGGGTATCAGTGATAGGAGAAACCAAGATAGATGGGTATGATGAGTTAGCAAAGGAATTTAGAAGCATCAGTGAAAGTTTTGGACCAGCTCGAGGTTATCGAAGGAAAGGCGGTTTGATATCCATGAAGCGTGGAGTTCAGTGATCGAGAAAGTTAGAGGCGTGCATAAGTATGGTGGTTTAGTTTTGAAGATAGAACATCAATATTACCATACTGTCGACGGGGAGCGATAAACAGTAAAGACGGAAAAATTATCGAGAATGGAGGGAGAGTCGGTGTTGTGCCATTCACAGAAGTCGAAGCAAAGTTGGGAAGTCAGAATATCGGTTGAGGAGATCGTCAGTTGGCGCAGATGAAATAAGGAACTCGAGTGGAAAAGTTCAGTCAGGATCAGTGGTTTCAAGAATCAAGATTGGAGTCAGCAAAGCAATGAGATGAGGAACCAAGAAGTGATAGTGATTCAAGTTCTTAATCCAAGGCATCATCATGTAGAGAAGTTTTGTGCAAGACAGTGTTTTAGAGGTCAGTGAGCATCGGAAGTACAGTTCAGTTGGTTCATTGTTCGAGCATCGAAGCAGTGGAATCAGTTCCAGAGTGGCGACTTACGGGGTTCAGTTTCCGATTCGAAGTTTTTAGTAACGGAGAATTCGGAGACCGAATTCCTGTAATTGGGGAAGAATGTAATATCCTGTTCCAAGAAATGGTCAACGGGCAACAGAAAAGTCAACCGAGGGCAGTTTTGTAATTTTAAAAAGTTTAGGGGCATTTTGGTAATTTTTTCAAAATGTGAGCCGGAAGCGGAAATGGGAAATTTTTTCTTATTTTTGTCCATAAAGAACATTTAGAAGACCATACGTGGAAGAAACGGAGATTAAACGAGTTTTACAGACTATCGGGAAAGGAAACCGATAGAACTGATACAACTTATAAAAATCATTATGGGAGCTACGGAAGTCCGATTGAGGTGAAACGACTTGATAAGTTCTTCTAAAAGAGTCTAGTATTTAAAAAAAAGGTTTGGAAGATTTATTTCAGAGGCTAAGGAGTTTCAATGATTTTAACGGTTTGTCGAGAATGGAAACCAACAAAACCGAAGCAACTTGTAAAATCCATAACCGGAGCTACGGGTGTCCAAATGGGGTGATTCAAATTTCTAAATTCATCTAAGATCATCTAGAATCTGAAAATGGGGCTTGGTGTATTTATAGAAGCATCTAAGGAGTTTATAAAATATTAAACACGAAAACAGCAATATCGGTACATCGGAATGGTTCGAGAATAAGGATCTTCTAGAAACAGATTGGTGCAATGTCTTTGAACATAATGAATCCCAAGAAGACAAGTGTCTTTTACTCCATTTATACACCTATCTCTTCTGGAGTTATTGGATTACAACATGTGATGCATCATGTGAACAAAAAGGAATATGCAATGGATTTTGTTTGATGTGTAACATGGGCAACGTGGCTGAGGGTAAGATAACAAGAAGATTCACTGAATTTAAAGAGTGTTGGCGTGGCTAAGCAGTAATATAGGAAGGGACAGCTGTTAAGACTTTATAACACCACTTATTTTGATGTGGTGTCATTTGGGGAAGAGAAGAGAGTGACATTTGTCACATAAACACTCTCTTGGCTTTCCTATATAAGAAGCCCTAACCTCCCTCATTTCCTCACCAACAACAACAACAAAAAGTAGAGAATAATAGGAGAGGAAGAAGCGTGAGAAAGAGAGAAGAAGAAGGAGGAGGAGGAGGAGAAGAAGACCAGAGGAGGAGAAGAAGAAGAGGGACACAGAGAAGATGAAGTTGAAGCTTGAAGAAGAAGAAAGAAGAAAGAGGAAGCGTGGGAGAGAGAGAAGAAGCGTGGAGAAGGAGAGAAGAAGAAAGAAGAAGAATGAAGATGAAGCGTGAGGAGAGAGAATAAGAAGAGAAGAAGAAGGAGAACATGAGAGAAGAGAGAGGAGAAGAAGAAGAGAAGCGTGAGAGATGAGAAGAAGAAGCATGAAGAAGAGGAAGAGAGAGAGAGAGATGGAGGAAGACCGGAGAGGAGAAAGCAAAGGAGGAAAGAACCGGAGGAGAAGAAGAGGGAGAGAAGAAGAAGACCAGAGGAGAAGAAGAGGGAGAGAAGAAGAAGACCAGAGGAAGAAGAAGAAGAGAGAGAGAAGAAAACCGGAGGGGAGAGAGAGAGAACCGGAAGAGGATTGAGAGAGATAACCGAAGGAGAGAGAACCGGAGGAGAGAGAGAGAGAAAGAGAACCGGAGGAGAGATAGAAAGAGAAACAGAGGAGAGAGAGAAAGAGAACCGGAGGAGAGAAGAGAACCGGAGGAGAGATAGAAAGAGAACCGGAGAGAAAAAGAACCGAAGGATATAGAGAGAGAGAGAAATGGAGGAGAGAGAAAATGAGGAAAGAGAAGATGGTCTGGAGGTTCATCGAAATCACCAAGGTCAAGGTCGGGTCAAAGCGAGTCAACGGTTCGGGAAGGGTTCGGGGTAGCAGCGGGTTTAGTTCGGGTCTCGGGGGTTCCGTCAATCCATCCATCCGTTGTCATAATAACACTGTGAGTCGGCTAAATTGTGTGCTGCATTTAGTTAGAATCATATAGATCCAGAATTAATAAACCGCAGTTTAGGTTGCATACCCGATTGATTGAATTGGTTAGAATGGCTAGGTTGATTAATAACTCGGTTAACTAATTAAACGGTTAGGTTAAGAGAAGCATGCTAGTTAATCGTTGATAGTTCGTTGATTGCCTGATTGGGTGTTTCATTAATTGATTGATAGTTCGTTGATTGCTTGATTGGGTGATGCACACATATAGAATGACATGCTAGGATGTATATGCATATATAAGTATTTAAGAACGTATCTAAAGGAATCTATATACGGGAAATTAGAGTTGATTAAAATAAGGTTAAATGACATAACACACTTAGAATATAACAAAGGGGTGGATTAATGAATGAAAGTTATTGAATAATGAGATGTCGGGGAGTTAGTAATCTTACTAACTCTAAACCGACAGATCGAGGACGTATTAAAAGAAACTTAGGAAGTGAAACGAAGTGGTGATTGATGAGCTGTCTACGGATTAGCAATCCGCTAATCCAAGGTAGCGGACGTAAATTGGTTAAAAGACGAATAAACCTAAATCATTGTTTGTGTGGTGTTGTGATTGATTGTTTGTGTGATTGTGTGTATCTACTTCGGTGTTGGGCCGAGTAGACTGTTGATTGCTTGATTGTTTATCTACTTCGGTGTTGGGCCGAGTAGACTGTAATGTAGATACTTACCCTGGTGCAGGACCGAGTAAGTTTGGGTGATGTGGAGGTTGGTGATAGGACTTGCGGGATGGATTGGGGATTAAGATAGTGTTTCTGTTTGATCTTGTTGGTATTGCGTGATAGTGTCCCAGTGAGTCTGCTTGTTTACATTACTGTTATTACGACTCTATAGAGCGCGTTAGATCCCGCAAGTCTAGAGATGGCGTTCCGGTACTTCCGACCCGATTGGATCCTCGGGTAGTTACCTGATCAGACACATACCTTTGGTAGTGGTTCTGGCAGGTGTTAACCTATGGATTGACGTCCGTAGGTGTGTGGTCCGGAGAAGACGGGGTTGCGTCCTAGAGCCGGACTGCATGGAAGCTTGGGTTCTCTAGGGGTAGCCTGAGTCACCGCGTATCGATGGACGGAGAACGGTGTCCTAGCCGCAGGACTTTGTGTTCTCGCCTAATAGTTGTGGGAGATTTTAGCTACCGTGGCGGCAGCTAAGTGTTCCCGTGGAAGTCACCGAGTTCGCAAAGTGGGCCCAGATGATGTGGAGATTACGTTAGAGATGCGATAGATAGATCGATTCTAATCAAGAACGTGTGCCGCAGTGTCCTCGATTCCCTTCGTTGATGATTGTGTTGTTATTTGAATGCATGTGTGTGTTGTGAAGCTCATCACGTCTTGGTAGCACGTGATCAGCTATTATACTTGATTGTTATTTTGGGTTTGGGAGGGATTAATAGATTGTTAGCAGCCTTTAGTTGGGAACCGTCTCACTGGGTAATCTTAGATTACTCATTAGACTCTTTTGTGTTTTTCAGGTTTGGCGTGGCTCGGTGGACGCGTAGGACACTCGGAGTAGTCTCGGGTTGGCATTGGGTATCTGTTATTACGCATTTTGACTGTTACTTTCGGTTTCGAATTTTGTTGGAACGTTCCGCTAAATGTTTGTATTAGACCGTATATTACTATGAATAAGATTTATATTTTTTCAACTAATAAAAAGGGAATAATTCCCTGATATACGGTTTCGTCAGAACCGAACACAACTCGTGGAAGCGGTACAAGTTGCGAAGCCTTGTATCGTGGAAACGAGGTAAACGGAGTCAAAGATAGTTTTGTTCGAGCCTTTGTCTCAAACTATATTGTCTCTGGCTTTTTTATTGTGACAAACTCTTCTCGTATGACTGCTCGGGGTTCGATTGGTCATGTTCTTGTTTGATTGTTGGCCGGTCAGCTCGTCGGTCAGCGGAAAACGGGAAGGGGGCGTTACAACTAGGACTTTTTAAGAGATCACTACACTTACAGGAACCTAAGTGACCATTGGATGAGTTTGCAGATGATCTATGACTATTAGAAAACAACACAGACCAGCCTATTGAGGACACCCATATCACTTCAGGTATTTAGAGGATTCATTACTGACTTCACTTTAACTTGACTTAATTTTCTCACCAAGGGGCTTGGTATACTTTGAGTATGGTTCCTCTGTTAGTTCTAACATAGCTTGTAAACCTGTCTAAGTATGGTTCCCTTCTCACTTTCCTTATTCAAAAAAAAAAAGAGATAACTGCGGATAAGCTAGTAGCTTCGAAGTGATCACGGGAGTGGTAGAGACCCCTATTTCCTCATTTGCATTCATGGAATGTGTCCAAAGTACACCCCAATGCGGGAAGAGCACTGATAGAAAAAATAAAATGATACCCAGTGGAGAAAATCAATTGCTAAGGAAGGAAAAGGAGAAGAAAGGGACCATAAAATGATAGTATCATGGTCAGGTGCTAACAGAGTAAGAGTCCATGTGTTCTTTGATCGGTACTCCCTATGTGAGACCACACTTATTAGATTACAAAAGTCATTATGGTGAATCTGAATGCTCTGAATGTGATTGTGGAGTGTACTTAGGACAGTTCTAAGTGTGGGGGAAGTACATGTTGGTCTTGATGTCTGCAGGTTCATTTTCATGTGGTTTACTAAGGGGAATCTGAGTGTGGCGCTCCTACGATGAAACGAGATTCTTAAGTTTTTAAACTTCTTCTCCAGATCTTGGTTTTCTGTTTTGCTTGAAGGCAAGCAAAGGCTAAGTGTGGGGGAGTTGATATATCATGGTTTTTAGGGTTTTTGACCATGGTATATGTCTTTGTTATTGAGTATTTTAGTGTGTTTTGGAGTCCTTTCATGTGTTTTACAGGTCTAGGTACGTTTGGAGCATATTTGGACATTATGGCGCATTCTGGAGCTATTTGGAGCATTTTTGCGAGAAGAAGAAATCACTGGCGAGAACAGAGTTCAGCATCGATCGACACATCCCAGGCGTCAATCAACACAGATCGTGGTCAGACAATTTTCGCCGAGTTAATGAAGACTTTGGATATTTGCAGCTTGGCCCAGAAGTTTTTCATAATTACAAAAAGCCCAAAACGTGTTTAGACTATTATATTAGGGGTTTTAAGCAATTGTTTAGGCTACGCTTTACTTATCAGAGTTTAGGAGATTTTGAGGCTGGTCTTGTACTCGACAGAGAAGAGATTTCGAACCCGTGTTTCTTTACTTCTTTTATGATATTAGGTTTAGGGATTCTCATTAGGGATTTCATGGAATATTAGGTTAATCAATCTGTAAGGATTCATACTTTCTAGTTCTCCATCTAGGGTTGTTCGTAATGCTTAATATGAATTAGCTACCCAGATTTATGATGTTATTCCGCAACGACAGTTGGTTAATTAGCTAGAAAGAACCTAGATGAGCAATTGAACTATTCACAAAGAAGTTTGGCTTAGATAAATTGTGAACGAAAGAACTTGATAGGAATGCATGTTTAGGATCTGTAGAACTCGCATCGAAAGTTGGTTAGGTTGCTAGACATAGATAATACTCGCAACGAAAGTTGATTTCTTATACTTCTGTGATTCTAGTTCTAGAATAGTTCTTACTTTGATCCCGATTGATTGATTTGCATGTATTCCTGATTTCCTAAGAACTCCCTTCACCTGACGTGTCGCTTGCTTGCTTACAACCGCTTGATTTACTTTCCTGTTTCTGATTTTGCTGCTTTATTCTCTATTCTTCTTAGCTTAATTCGAACCTTTATAGTCTATTGTAAGATTCTTGAGTCTATATGGATTCGACCTCTATATACTACTAGTCACGTCTGTGCACTTGTAGTGTAGCTCTAAGGATTAAAACTCGAACATATCATTTCTCTGAATCAATCTTTTGTGTGCCATTGATAGAATGTGATGAGAGCTTAAAATGGGAAGAATTATTATTTACTCTTATAAGAATAACGATTGGGGTTACATATTTATAGTATAGGTATTTCCTATTCTAGATATACACAAATATATGTAATATTTCTAAATCATATTTACACAATATTCAACAATATTATAGGATCTTCTAGATCCTTCTATAGCCATGAATATTTTAACATCCCATCGGGTCATCATTCCCTTTCTTTTCACTTTCTCTCCTCACTATCTTCATCCTTCTCTTGATCTTCCTCAAAAATTATCTGTTTATGAGCTTTAGGAACCCTTTTCCAGAATTGTTTACAATCTTTCTTCCTTTATTATTCGAATATATAGATAATCCCTTCCCTTTCAAAACTTCTAGCATCTTCATGTCATGCTCCGAGATATGACTTACCATATCCGATGTGTTCAACTTATCTAGACCTTTTTCGAATGATATTTAGCTTTTGTCCTCCTTTATATGGATGATAGTCTCTTTTCCCTTTCTTTTGTTGATAATCATCTCTTGCTATTTCTTATCCTTTAACCTTTCCTTTCTCTAAACCATGAATAGTTACACCTTTGTAGCTTAATGCCATCTCTCCTTGATCTGGCTTCAAAGGTGGAGGAGGCACATCCTCTGGTTTGTCTCCATTAGTTGATTTTGATGGACATCTGGTCTGGTCATGACACCGACTTCGACAGTTCTTACAAAGTACATATAGCTTCTCGTATCCATGGTTTTTCTCAGTTTTCACTCTACCATCAAACTCAACCGTGGTTGAAAAAATCAGAGGCCTAAAACCATCGGCCGTGACAAGGATTCGTCCTTCATTATGATCGACCTCTACTTCTACCCCTAAAGCATCTCCAATACACTAGAATGTAGGATATGCCCATAAATGTTATGGCACACCAAGAACTCTCACCCAAAAACGAATATGAGACAGATATTGAGTGTCCACAGTGGGCTCCCATCTAACTATGGGTAACATCCAATAATCAATGGAATGGCCCCACTTTTAGTACCTCCTTGATATCATCTTCATTATCAAAATCGAATTGGAATCTCCCCATTCCTAGATCTGCACCACCCGTTCCTAGAGCTGCCATATTCATGGAGACATAAACAATAACACTTTCTTGTCTTGCTTGCTTGGATTCATGAATCTTACTTGAGATTGTCAAAATTATCACTGCTTTATCAAAGTAAAGAAGAGAGAAAATGATAGATTGAAGTGTTTTCCAACTAAGTTGAAGAAACACTATAAATATTTTTTTATCTTTAGTCAATGTTTGTTTTAAAAACCAGAAATAACTCCTATAATCACGGAATAACCAAGATCGTCTCCATAGATTGTTAACTTTCCATAGTTTATAATTAACATAAAGTCTATCTGATTGCATGTGGATGCTGAAATCCACACTCAAGGATTTAGAGTCTTTTGTGTTTAAGGAAAGATGGGCTAGAATCTCAATTGTTGAGAATGGGCTTGTCACTTGTTCTTCATCTGTTGGGCTGTAAGAAGACTTGGCCCATCTATGTTCTCTTCTGGCCCAAACTCTGATTGATCCTGCTATTTGGCATGCACGATTGGTGAAAAGGGTTAGGGCAACACTTTATTATGTGAGTGAGATCAAGAGAGGCAGCTACGAGAATATTCAGAGAGCAATAGCTAGAGTATTACGAGAGGTAGAAAGAGAGCTAAGAGAACTTGTTGTTTCTAAGAGCTAAGAGTTCTATCATAGAGATTTCAAGCTTATATACAATAGATAAGTTAGTAGAGAAGAAACTTATATATACTCTTGTATTCTAAGAAATATAGTGCATCTTGTGAGATTGTGATCTCACCCCTGTGACGTAGCCATTCCGGTGAACACAGGGTAAACAAATTCCTTGTGTCTTTTATATTTCCTGCATACAAAACCAAACACATCAAAGATCACATAATCTAACAAGTTCAAAGCAAAATCTCAACAAGTGGTATCAGAGCTTCAAGGTAGGAGCAGAGATTAGTTTGATCAGTCTGAAGCGGAATTCATCTAAAGCGTGATCCTCAACTCACTGCTAGAATGGAACCAACAAGGGGGAAGTTTGAGATGGATAAATTTGATGGAAAAGGAGACTTTGGTATGTGGAAGTACAAGCTGCTAGGACAGCTAGAAATTCAGGGACTTGCGTCAGTCTTAGAAGAGGGTGCTACCTTGATTGATGAATCTGCAAAATCAGAAGATGGAGAGAAGCCTAAAGCAGATCCTCTAAAAGTCGCTAAAGACACTCGGGTTAAGAATCTGCTTGGAACCTGTCTTAGTGACATGATACTAAGGAAGGTGATGCATGAGCCTACAACTTTACTGATGTGGAAGGCTCTAGAAAGGGATTATCAGACCAAATCACTTCCTAATAGGATCTATCTCAAGCAACAGTTTGCTAGCTATAAGATGGATGAAGGTAGAAGCATAGAAGAAAACTTTGATGGTTTTCTTAAGCTTGTTGCAGATCTGGGAAGTTTAAACATCAACGTAAGTGATGAAGATCAGGCCATACAGCTTCTTACCAGCCTGCCAGCCCTTTATGAGCCTCTTGTACATACTCTTAAGTATGGTACAGGGAAAGAGACTCTAACAGTTCAAGAGGTAGTCACTTCTGCCTACTCTAAAGAGATTGAGCTGAAGCAGAAGGGTTGTTGAATAAATCCAGATCCAAGTCTGAAGGATTGTTTGTTGAATCAAGAGGAAGGTCAAAAGACAGATCTCAGAGAAGCAGTAGCAAAGGGAGATCAAAGTCAAGAGACAACAGGTCTAAGTCTAAGCCTAGATTCAACAAGAAGAATCAAAGTGAGTGCTTTATTTGTGGAAAGAACGATCACTAGAAGAAAAATTGTCCAAAGAAAGGGAACAACAAAACCAGTGAGTCTGCGAATCTAGCTAGTGAGCCCAAGCAACCTTTTGTACTCACTGCTAGTGTTCAAGACACTAAAAATGAATGGATATTGGATTCAAGCTGCACTTTTCACATAACTCCCAATCGTGAGGTACTGTTCGACCTCAAAGAAGAATCTGGTGGGCGTGTGTTGATGGCTGACAATACTCAGTGTGAGATAGAAGGTATTGGAAAAAATCAGAATCAAAAATCCTGATGGAAACACAGTGATTCTAACATAAGTTAGATACATGCCAAAGATGAGCAGAAATCTGATCTCATATGGAATGCTAGAGAAAGCTGGATGTAGGTATGAAGGAAAGGACTACAAAGTCACTTTCTTCAAAGGTGATCAGAAAGTTATCTCAGGGAAATACAATGAAGGATTGTATTATCTAGATGGAGAGGTTATTCAAGGAGATGTTAATCTGTCTAAAAAGAAAGGAGATAACGTTAAGCTTTGGCATTCTAGACTTGGTCACATGAGTGCTAAAAACATGGAGATTTTAGCAAAAGAAGGCTATCTGCAGAAGAATGAAGTAGGATACCTCAGTTTCTGTGAAGGCTGCGTTTTGGGAAAGGCACACAAGCAGAGTTTCAAACCAGCAAAGCACACAACAAAGGGGATCTTGGAATATGTGCATTCAGACCTATGGGGTTCTCCAACAACTCCTGAAAGTCTAGGGGGATGCAAATATTTCATAAGCTTCATTGATGATTACTCCAAGAAGGTATGGGTATATTTCTTAAGGACTAAAGACCAGGCATTCTCTAAGTTCAGGGAATGGAAAGAAGAAGTAGAAGCACATAGAAGCAAAAGGATTAAATGCTTAAGGACAGACAATGGTCTTGAATTCTGCAATAATCAATTTGATGAGTTGTGTAGGAAGTCTGGAATTAAGAGACATCGCACTTGCACTTACACACCTCAGTAGAATTGAGTATCAGAAAGAATGAACAGAACCATTATGGACAAAGTGAGAAGCATGTTAGCTGAAACTGGTTTGGGTCAAGAGTTTTGGGCAGAGGCAACATCTACTGCTGTCTACCTTATAAACCGCACACCAAATTCCATGATTGAGTTCAAATTGCCTGAGGAAGTATGGTCAGGACATAAACCAGATTTGAAACATCTAAGAAGGTTTGGGTGTGTGGCGTATGTACACACTGTACAAGGAAAGACAGAACCGAGAGCTGTGAAAGGAATCTTCGTGGGATATCCTTTCGGAGTTAAAGGATACAGAGTGTGGATACCAGAAGATGAAAAATGCTCAACCAGCAGGAATGTTATTTTTCAAGAGGCTGAAGTGTTCAAAGACACACAATCATGCGCCAAAGAGGATGAAAATCTTAAAGGGCCTACACTGAAGAAGAGTAAGAAAGTGACATTCAAAAGCGACCTCATACAAGGACCGAGTCCCACAGGTTTTAAAACCAGTGAGACATCTGATCAAGGTGAAGCTGCAGCTGATGAATCTGAGGATGAAAATTCAGAAGCTGAAAAATCAGAAACTGAAAAGTCTTATAAATCAGAGACTGAAAGGAGCTCAGAAAATTCAGATTCAGAAAGCTCAGAAGATGATGATGAAGGCTTGACTTTTGCTGAAAGCACATCTGAGCCAACAAATCAGTCTTTTGAAGACTATGTCTTGGCAAGGGACAGAGTGATCAGGAAGAATCGAAGGCTTCCAAAAAGGTATCAAGACTCAAACTTTGTTGCTTATGCTCTATCTGCAGCTGATGATATAGAGATAGATGAACCAAGAACTCTAGGAGAAGCTAAGGCTAGTAGGGACTGGAAGTTCTGGAATGCAGCAGCAAAGGAAGAGATGGATTCTTTAGAAAAGAATCATACTTGGGATCTGATAGACAGACCCAACAAGCAGAGACTTGTAGGATGCAAATGGATATTTAAGCTCAAGCCAGGCATACCAGAAGTTGAGGATCAGAGGTATAAGGCCAGACTTGTAGCTAAGGGGTTTTCACAAAAAGAAGGAGTTGACTATAATGAGATCTTCTCACCAGTTGTTAAGCATGTCTCCATAAGAATCATGCTATCCACTGTTGTAAACAGGGACTATGAGCTAGAACAACTTGATGTGAAAACAGAATTCTTACATGGAAATCTGGAAGAGAGAATTCTCATGGAACAGCCTGAAGGGTTTATATAGAAAGGAAACGAGGGAAAGGTTTGCCTTCTGCGAAAATCACTATATGGACTTAAGCAGTCACCTAGGCAATGGAATTTGAGGTTTGACAGCTTTATGAAGAAGGAGAATTTTAAGAGAAATGTTTATGATCCTTGTGTCTACATGAGGAACATTGAAGCAAAGAAGGCTATCTATCTTCTACTTTATGTAGATGACATGCTTATTGCTTCAGGAAGTATGTCTGAAATCAGAGAAGTTAAAGAGAGTTTGAAAGGGAATTTGAGATGAAGGATCTTGGGAAAGCTTCACGCATCCTAGGCATGGACATTATCCGCGATAGAAAGAAGGGTACATTGATTCTGTCATAAGAAAAGTACATTGAGAAAGTGTTGAAGACTTTTGGAATGGAAGAGACAAAATCAGTAACAACTCCCTTAGCTACCCATTTCAAACTGAAAAGTTTAACCAAAGAAGAAAGGAAGATAGAAGCTGCTCACATGGAAGATATCCCCTATGCTAGTGCAGTAGGAAGCCTAATGTATGCTATGATTGGATCAAGGCCAGACTTAGCTTATGCTGTAGGAGTAGTGAGCCGGTTCATGTCAAACCCAGGAAGAGAGCATTGGTCAGCTGTGAAATGGATCTTAAAGTATTTAAGGGGAGCATCAGATTCAAACTTGGTATTTACCAAAGGGTCAGAATTCAGAATTGAAGGATTCTGTGATTCAGACTATGCTACAGACCTAGATAGAAGAAGATCAGTAACTGGATATGTTTTCAAGGTTTGGGGAAATACAGTGAATTGGAGATCTAATCTACAATCTGTAGTTGCATTATCAACTACAGAAGCTGAGTATATGGCTCTTTCAACAGCTGTGAAAGAGGCCATTTGGTTAAGGAGAATATGTGAAGAATTGGGATTAGGAGGAGACAGTGTAAGGATACACTGCGATTCACAAAGTGCATTGGCCCTAGCTAAGAACGCTGTCTATCATGAAAGAACTAAACATGTTGCAACCAAATATCATTTCATAAGAGACATAGTAGCAGATGGCGGGGTTCTCCTATTCAAAATCCATACTAGCAAGAATCCAGCAGATTTCCTAACTAAAGCCTTACCTGGGCCTAAGTTTGGATTGTGCTGTGATTTAGTCAACAAAGCCTGAGCGGCTCAGACTCGCAGGAAGCACAAATGACAGGAGGCACCTTGCAATTCAGAAAGAAATCGTTGGTCAGTTTCATTCTTACTGAATCTCTTGTCATTACAAACTGAAAGAAAAATTAAATGAAGTGTGCTACCTGCGAGTAAATGAGGTTCTGGAGAAGAAAGCTTCAGGAACCTAAGGAGCAAGGGGAGACAAGCATTGATCAAGGAACTTAAGGGAAAGTTCAGATTTAATGCAGAAGGGATAAAAGGATTCACCTTGAGTCATAGCTGGGTTTGTTAGGAGTATGTCACAATCAACACTTGCAAGAACCTGTCAAGAACAGAGATGTATTAAGTGATCAGGTTTAAAAGAAGAAGTCAAAGCAGAGCTTGAAAAGAACAGCTCTGGACTTAGCTGATAAATCTGATTGAAGAATCTCAACATGAATGGAAGGCTGCAAAGGAACAAGTAAAACCTGTCAGAACAAAGGATCAAGGTCGCTCCTTGACAAGAAAAAGGACACAACTTCTTTACAAGTTATGTTTACCTTCCAAGACAAGTTAAACACTTGAGAGTAGCTATCACACAAAGGGTCTAGTAATCCGGATCAGAGACCTGAGAAGTGACAAAGTAATATGTTCAGTATCAGTTCAACATGACTAAAGGTGTACACTTAAGTAAAGGCTATAGAAGCAAAGCGAAGAGAAGACATACCTGTGCAGCCGGAGCCCATTTCGAGGGGTAGGCATAAGGCACTGGAGTCATCTTCCTTCACTCCTTTAACCTACACATGAAGTGTAAACCTGAAGTCAGAATGAATAGGTTGAGCAAACTGAGAAACAAAGTGTGGATCGTGACTTAGCTGTATAAAAGATCAACTCTGTAGAAGTCATGAAACGCTAGCTACATCAAGGATCTAGAAACACAACAAGGGACTGTCAAACAAGAAGGACAGAGCCAAGCCGACATCAGAAACATATCAGGCTCGAAGGAGTCAGTGAAAGTTTCAGACCAGGCTCGAAGTTATGAGCTACCTCGAAACAGATCGGGGAAGGAGAAGTCCAGGCTCGACCAAGACATGCACCAACAAACCTGAAATGGAAGGGTCGGAATGGATTCAAAATCGATGTCAAATGGTGAAGAGAAAGAAATTTCTAGAACTTACCAGAGCTCATCGGATCTGAATCGTAAGGAGGAAGCTGGTCTTCCTCGGCTCGCCAAAGTCGGAGCATCGAATCTCAGACTCGTCGCCATGGAAAGCATGCGTGAAGATTGAATGTTAAAGATGGTGACTAAAAACCGATTAAAATCGAATCAGAAAGAAAAAGGAATGAGCTCAGCTGAAGATCGCTTGAGTTCATAGTTGATGGAGCTCGAAAACGAAGGGATGAAGCTCAAGATCGAAAGGATGATGCTTGAATCGCCATCGAAGGCGCAGTCACAGAGAGAGAAGGACAGAGACCCAAAAAGATAGGGTTTCTTTCCTATTTTTTTTGTTGTCGGAGAAACAAAAGAGTAACAAGCCCAAGGGGAGAATTTGTTGAGAATGGGCTTGTCACTTGTTCTTCATCTGTTGGGCTGTAAGAAGACTTGGCCCATCTATGTTCTCTTCTGGCCCAAACTCTGATTGATCCTGCTATTTGGCATGCACGATTGGTGAAAAGGGTTAGGGCAACACTTTATTATGTGAGTGAGATCAAGAGAGGCAGCTACGAGAATATTCAGAGAGCAATAGCTAGAGTATTACGAGAGGTAGAAAGAGAGCTAAGAGAACTTGTTGTTTCTAAGAGCTAAGAGTTCTATCATAGAGATTGCAAGCTTAGATACAATAGATAAGTTAGTAGAGAAGAAACTTATCTATACTCTTGTGATCTAAGCAATATAGTGCATCTTGTGAGATTGTGATCTCACCCCTGTGACGTAGCCATTCCGGTGAACACAGGGTAAACAAATTCCTTGTGTCTTTTATATTTCCTGCATACAAAACCAAACACATCAAAGATCACATAATCTAACAAGTTCAAAGCAAAATCTCAACATCAATGAACCAACAATATAAATAAAGACTTGAATCGACGAATTGGATTTGTATTGATAGAATAATGAGTTTACAAGAAGAGAATAGCTAAAATACATGTGTAGCTAGGTGAAAATCAGATGCCCTGATGAATGAAGAAGGAGATCCTTTTATAGATCTGTTTCTGCAACTAACTTTCGCAGCTCCCGGCCGCGTGCTCCACGTACTCCGCGATTTGTGGGATCTTGGAGACTTGATCCACTCTGCGCACGTGCTAACTGATTCCGGAGAATACGGGATCTGTTATGACTTAGTATTGCCTTCAGTCTTCGGCTTGGAGTCGGAGTGTAGAGCTCGTTAACCGGAGCTGTAGAGCCGGAGTGTAGAGCTCGTTATCCGGAGCTGTAGAGCCGGAGTGTGGAGCTCGTTATCCGGAGCTGTAGAGCCCGAGTGTAGAGCTCGTTATCCGGAGCTGTAGAGCCAGAGTTGTAGACCCAGAATGTACAGCTCGATGTGTGCAGCTCGATGTTAGCTACATGTGCAGAGCTTGATGTTACGGAAACAGATAGAAAACCTTCCTTTCGGGCGATTAACGTTGGACAACATTTTGACTTTCGTTGACTGGATTTAAGTGTTAAATCCGACCCAAACAATTGCCCCCCAGTCCTTTAGACGAGCTGGCGAGCTCTGAAGGATGAGGAATGATCGAGAAGAACGAAAGTCTTTGTTGTTATTCCTCAAGCTTGTGTTGAGCTTTCGTTGGCGAAATGTTTAGCTTGGATGCTCGTGTTGTGGAGTCGAGCTATGTTATGAGTATTCGAGAGTTTGAATACTAAGATCGCGAGATTGAGCTATTGTGTTTTGTTTGTTTAGTCTGGCCAGACGTTTTGGTTTAGATCTCATTGCGATAAGTTTATGCCTTTAGATCAATGCTCTCTCGAATTGCGAAACTCATTTAGCATGTTAGAAAGCTGTGAGTTGTAGCTCGTTTGTAGAGTGGATTCGAGAACTGATCATCAAAAGCGGGCTTAAGTATATTCGTTAATGAGATCTCTTAGTTGTGGAGTTCTCCTAGAATTCGTTTGGTGAATCCTTACTGAGAGGAGTCTCGGAATTTAGTTGTGTATTGTTTCAGCTGTTTTATAGAGTTCGATGTAGCGAAGTCTTTGAGACTTAGCGTGAAATCAAACTTTTGTGAAGTCTTAAGACTTTGATGTTTGAGGAAGTGGCTGAACTCGAGGAATGAGCTGCCTACGTACCCCGTCAGGGGATCAAGCCTATACGTAGTTCGATTATTTTAGCACTCAGAGGTACTCTGGTACTGCGTTTTTAACTTTGGTGAGCTTATAGATGCTTTTGCGAACTATTTGGTAGATTGGTAGGGGGCTTCTCGTTAGGTCCCTAGTTTCCCAGCATCTAACTCTTTATTTAGTACACTTTACGTAATACTAAGTCTCACATCTTGCTTTTGAGGCCGTGTTGTATTTTTCTAGCGTTGCAGCTACATCTTCTTCGAACTTTGCGTAGTACGTAGCTTTGTGCAAGGCGTCGTCTAAAGACGTGCAAGGTCGAACTATGAGTTCTTTCTTGAACTCCGGTGTGTACCAGAGTCCATTTTCGAGAGCCGCAATGGCTATTTTTTTGTTTGGGTGTGCAATACGAGACTTGACCACACGGAACCTGCTGATGTAAGCTCTGAGGGTTTCCTCGGGCCCTTGCGCTAAGGCCCAGAGATCGGCTTCAGAGGTTTTGTCTTCGATACAAATCGAGTACTGCTTTAGGAATATTGATACGAGCTGGGTGAAGTTGTCGATCGAATTCCCTTTCAGGCTTGCGAACCACTCCAGTGCGGTACCGGTGAGGTTCTCGGCGAAGAGTCTGCAGTAACCTGCCTCTTTTTCCTCATCGTTAAGATGGGCTCTGGAGACTGCGAGCCGGAAGGCTCTAACATGGGCTTTTGGATCCGAGGTTCCTGAGTACTGTGGGATTTTTATCTTTCCAGTGTTATGAATTCGTGCGTTAGCGATCTTATCTGTGAACGGAGTTCGACGAGTTTCTTCGATCACTTGATCGATGTCTGGAGCCGAGCTCGTTGCCATGTAGACTGTGGCTTGGAGACGCTGGAGCTTAGCGTGGATTTCCTCATTCTCCGTGTTTAGTTCGGTTCCCAAACATAGGAGGTTGCGTGTTCTGCGGACGCGAGCTGTGGAACTCCTGTACCATACTCGGGGGAGGTCAAGCTGAGTTAGTTCTAGCTTGCGAGCTCGAAGCAAAAACTGGAGCTCCTGTTTGCTGGATCAGTTCGCTCGGAAGAGGTCCAGCTGTATAACCCGCTTGGGTAACTCCGAGAGCTTGCGAACTCGAACCAAAGGTTGGAGCTCTCGCTTGAGAAGCAGATCGAGCTAAAAGGTTTTGATGTTCAGCTATATCTCTTTCGAGATGATCCAAGCGAGCTAGAATAGTTCGTTGGGATGCTTCCTGGTTTTGAGATCTGTCTACCATGATTGCTAGCATGCTCCGGAGTTCTGCCATGTCGTCGTCGACAAGTATTGTCGGACATGGTGATGCTAATCGGGTTGGATCGGTTTGGGAAGCTGGAGCTTCACCAGTGGGTCATTCTTCAGATCGGATCCAAACCCGAGAAATGTTTCTCTCATTCGTCAACATGCTAGAGCTTGGAGGTGTGGCTCCGGGACTCTGCAGTTGAGATGGGAGGCCGTGAACCGTTAGAACATGTCCGGGATGGATCGGGGATGAGCATGATCCGATGTTGTCGTTTTGAGCATTAAAGCTCTGTTGATCGTGATTTGTCGCGTTCGACAATCTGAATGAGTCTGATGAATTTGGATCCACCTTCGTGCTTACCAGCCTTAGGTCGGGTTCTGGTGTAAGAGAAATCTATGAATCTGTCCCCACAGTCGGCGCCAAAATGTGGATGCTAAAATCCACACTCAAGGATTTAGAGTCTTTTGTGTTTAAGGAAAGATGGGATAGAATCTCAATGAACCAACAATATAAATAAAGACTTGAATCGACGAATTGGATTTGTATTGATAGAATAATGAGTTTACAAGAAGAGAATAGCTAAAATACATGTGTAGCTAGGTGAAAATCAGATGCCTTGATGAATGAAGAAGAAGATCCTTTTATAGATCTGTTTCTGCAACTAACTTCCGCAGCTCCCGGTCGCGTGCTCCACGTACTCCGCGATTTGTGGGATCTTGGAGACTTGATCCACTCTGCGCACGTGCTAACTGATTTCGGAGAATGCGGGATCCGTTATGACTTAGTCTTGCCTTCAGTCTTCGGCTTGGAGTCGCAGTGTAGAGCTCATTAACCGGAGCTGTAGAGCCGGAGTGTAGAGCTCGTTGTCCGGAGCTGTAGAGCCGGAGTGTAGAGCTCGTTATCCGGAGCTGTAGAGCCGGAGTGTAGAGCTCGCTATCCGGAGCTGTAGAGCCGGAGTTGTAGAGCCAGAATGTACAGCTCGATGTGTGCAGCTCGTTGTTAGCTACAAGTGCAGAGCATGATGTTACAGAAACAGATAGAAAACCTTCCTTTCGGGCGATTAACGTTGGACAACATTTTGACTTTTGTTGACTGGATTTAAGTGTTAAATCCGACCCAAATATTGCACACCTCTTTGATATCTAAGAGAATAAATATAATTTTCAACACATCCATCTTTATTTCCCTTAAATCAATCAAGATTAACCGCAAATCACCAAGTCTCAGACAAATCTCGGAAAATCCTACCATGTTCATACTTCCTTTTACCAAAACATTTAGGTAGAAGATAGGAGTGTTCCCATGTGATATACCTGCCATATTTGAATATCCTTGAGATCTTTGATTTTGTGACCAAATCGATCTACACCATCTTTATGTTGGGTTGTTTGAATAATTCCTTTCCTAATCTTTTTGTCTGATTGATTTGTTCTGTAAAACATGATCATAATCGGAAAATCAGATCCTAATAAAACATCTCCGAGATTAAATCTATCTTCCATACAAATCCAATATCATGATCATATATTGATTTTATATCATGTAGATTTGAAATCATCCAAGAAAAATCAATCTACCCTATTTTTTTAACAATGTTTTATTATATATGATACAAATTACAACACTGAAGAAGCTCGATATATAAAATACCATCATAAGCTATTGATCTTTCCGGCTTCCTTCGTGGTCGTAGCCTCTTGTTCTGCAGAGACGTCTCTTTAGCTTGGTTATTACCGGAGGGTTGGAATCATACCCAACTAAGCCTCATCCCGAAGATTATTAATCCGTCGAGGATGCAAGACATGCGCCCAATAAGCCTTTGCTCTGTTCAATATAAAATCATCTCGAAAATCTTGTGTGATAGATTGAAAGTGATCCTGCCACGATTGATCTCTGACACTCAAGGGGCGTTTGTATCTGGGCGTCTTATTTCTGATAACATCATCATCGCACATGAGATGGTCCACAGCCTTAGAACGAATGATAAAGTGGTGAAAGAGTACATGGCTATAAAGACGGATATGTCTAAAGCTTATGATAGAGTGGAGCGGTGCTTCTTGGAAGAACTTTGTGGATCCTAAAACCCACACTCAGATTTTAGAGTGTTTAGATGAGCTGATTTATAAAGTAGGTGGGCTAGATTCTTGATTGAACGTGATCAAGGAGTTTAACAATAGTGAAAAAGTGGATTTATATTGATTCGGATGTAAGAACAATAAGAACTCGAGCTACAGAGCGATTACAAAGTCTTAATGCTAGGTTAGAATGTGAATGAAGAATCGGATCCCTTTGCAAGTCGTCTGAGCTCTCTATTTATAGCCTTTCTCTGTCTTCAACCGCTTTCCCTCCATCTCGGAATCCACTCCAACGCCTCGCGCTTTTCTCGGGATCTTCTCGTTGCGCGACTCCTTCTTCTCCGGCTCCATGACCTCAAGCTTGACTGCGTCGCCATCTTATCGGGTCGCCTCTCGGAGTCGGGTCTTGTAACTGGGCCTTCACGTGTTAATCAGGCCTTTACTTTGAGAGATGGGCCTTGCTTAGCTGAATTCACTCGGGGTGAATTCTGGCCCAAACATTTGCCCCCCAGCCTTTTAAGCGATTTGTCGGGCTTGAAAGGCGGAGTCCGTTCGTGTAAGGCCCATAGCATTTTTCTGGATAGGTTCGAATCTAGTTATTAAAACAATGCCCGAGATACGCGATCGGTTAGCCTTCCTTCGCGTGCCGTTGGACGGTGTGCTGGATCAGAATCCCGCCAAAACGGACGGCTGGGAATAAAAGCGAATCTCAGCTACGCGTAGTCGCAGCGCGTGGGAGATATTCAGAAGATCCGACGGTTGCGATCTGTGAAATCTTAAAAGATTCACGGAGTCCCGAGGTTGCGCAACTATGATGGCTTTATAACTCCCTTCCTCGTGAACCCACTCTCCAAGACTCAACCGCCAGCATTAAGGTAACTTCTCCACTTCCTCTTTATAGCGCTTGTTCCTTTTTATATATTTTTTATATATATACAGCCCGGGTGCGAGTCTTGACTACTTTTCTTTGTTTTATATATTCCCGAGAGCATTCACTTTCTGACGCTGCTTCGTCAAGCACAACCCAGACAAAGAAAAAGATGAGGAGACGTCTCACTGTTCGAGAGTCATCCAAGAGGCCTTCTGAGAAGGCGACGTCTGGCGGATACGCGCCCATCCGTGCTGTCCAGCTGAGTGATGCTCTAGCTGGCGCGATTAACGATGGGAGGTCTGGAGGTGTTCCACCGCCGCCTCCGCGTCGGGACACGGAGTCTGGGAAGGACCCGGAGGCTGCACTCCCCGACTAAGTGATTCATCTGAGTTCTAGGGCTACCGGAAGTGATTCCTCGGTGCAGCCCTTGAACAAGAAGCCTCGATATGAAAAGGAGGCAGCTGCTGGGTCAGGCTCGTCGCATGCTCCGGGGTCCAAACCGTTTCGCTGGAAGTTTGAACACACGAAGGATTTCCCGATCACGGATGATCCCGACGGACTCGCTCATTTGCTCCGTCATTGTAAAGCCGTTGGGTGCTCTCTGCCTTCGGTGAAGAACCTGATTGGCCGGGAGCTGTATGTGAAAGCGATGGTCGCCAAGGGAAAGGTTTCCTTTCGAGCTCTGCTTTTGCTCTCCTCTTCTAATCTTTTAACGCTGGTTTTTCTCTTTTAGGCTTTGGAGGCGGACAACCAGCTTACGGCTTTTTACTAGCAGGGTCTCTGGTGTATTCCTCGTCAGGAGGAGCTCGAACAAGCTGAAAGCGTCATGCACCAGTTGACCACGAGTCTCAAAAGCTGTCAAGAGGAGATGAAGCTTTGCGAGTCTCAGCTGAACGTTGTGAAGTCCGAACGCTCGATCGCTGTGGAGAGGACTGTTACTCTGGAGAAGCAAGTCAAAGAGCTCCTTGCGAAGGCGGAGGATGCAATTCGCTTGGCTAGGCACGACGGAATGAGGATAAGGGACGGTCATTACTACGAAATGTTCGAAGCTCACAAGGACAAGTTCGAGAGGAAGAAGAAGGAGACGGACTGCGAGATCAAGGTCCAAGAGGTGGAGGCCAATATCGAGCTGATAAACCTTCTGCAGAGCGGAGTGAAAACCCTGGAAGAGGAGCTTCCCAAGCTGCTAGAGCAGAGGGAGACTTTCGCGAAGGAGTTCGAAGCCGCGCAGGTGTCTGACTTCTCTCTGAGCGCCGAGCTGCGTGCCATTCCTCAGATCTCTGACGACTCAGTGATGCGCGTGGCTCGCTCCACTGGTTTCAATGAGTTTGGGTCGAATGCTGAGATGATGGCGGGAGCTGCGAGTACCGGAGCGAACAGGGCGGCAGAGGTCGGAGTCCAGGAGAAGCAAGGCGGTGAAGGCGAAAAGGCTGGTGGTGAGGAGCAGGGCTGATGGCTGCTCCTTTTTAATTTCTGTGTTTTTTTAGAATCCCCTAAAGCCCCCTTTCGGGCTAAAGTTGAACTCTTTTTAATTTTGCTTTCGGTGTTGCCCGGGAGGGCTTTTATCCATAACTCTTTTGGGCTCGGGTGAGCCTTTTAATGCACGCTTTTATGTTTATGTTTCGTTCGAGTTTGGACCTTTCAGTTTAGCAAAATATCGAGGTTCGCTTATGCGTTGTCAGTTTGCAAGTTGAACCTTCGAGTCGTGAAGTAGAACTCTTGATTTTTGTTATTTAGTCTGGCCAGATGTTCCTTGCATTCTGGAGTTCGTTTCGCGACTTAGAGCCCTTTTTGGTTCCCTATGGTTTGGATACCTGTTTAAACCGTGCAAAGTTTGTTTAGGGTTTACTTCTGAGGTTGTTTGCGAGTTGCGGGCTTTGGAAGATTGCTCCGGAGGAATCTTCTGGAGTTATGGTTCGCGAAACACTTAAGGTTTTGAGACTTGGCGTGTGTTGGTACTGGATTTCCCTCTAGGAAATCCGGCCCATTAACAAATAAGACAAAAGCCCATATCTATGACCCCGTTCCAGGATCAAAGACGAAAAGACGAGCCGATTCATTTGTTGGGCCCAAACAAATGACGCTTTGACGAAGCCCAAGTGATGCCGAAGTAAGAGGCGATCGAGCTCGAGCTCGGCAGGAGACGACGTGGAGATAGAGCGACTCGGTCTTTCCCAGTTCAACTTATCCGCGAGAATCACGGGGATCGTTACGAAGGAGAGGCCAAAATATCGGAACGGAGGGATCAAAGTCGAGACTATTTAATAAAGAAGTGGCGATCCATTCAAGACATGCTGACCCTAGCTTAGAACACTTCGACTAGATAGCTCGATCTTTATACTTTGTACTCTCTTTTCGATTGTGTTTGTTCTATCTCGACGATCAATCTCAATAAAGTCTTTGATTCATAGGAAACTATACCATTTCTATACCTAAAAGTCCAAATCCACGAATACAAATTCTTAGTGTGAATCCCGGATCTCACATTTGGCGCCGACTGTGGGGACTATCTATAGTTTTTCCTGTCTTAAGAATCAGATCTTAGATCCGATAGATCGAGATGAATCCCGACCAATCTGGCTCTCCCAGCGCCACACCACCGGTTGACCGCCCTCAAATGGTCGACAATGTTCCTCAGACCACCACCGGGGTAAGAATCATGGGTCAGACCGATGGCGTGTTGACGAGCTCTGCCTCAGTCTCCACGACCTCGGCGCCGGCCGGCTCAGTCGCCCAAACAATCGCGACGAGCCAGACTCCGACAAATGTTTTGTCAGGAACTAACGATCCGAGCAGAAATTGGGTGTGGATGAGAAACGATTCGATTCCCACCCCTGGAGGTGGATCTGGAACAACCAGACCCAATTCGCCACTGCCCTCTGCTCCACAGTGACAAAGCCCGGATGATCTCGCTGAAATCCGTTCGATGTTAAGCCTGTTGGTAAACCGAACGAGAAATAACGAGGCAAGCGCACGGGCCCAAGAGATTGCGAACCGCTCTCTGGCCGCGCAGCTCGATGAACAGGAAAGGCGCATTAACGCCCGTCTTGAGGAGCTCGCTAGCCAAAACCAGGGGGGTAGATCAACACACGATCCATGAACCGCTATAAGTCCCCCACCGTGTACACGTTTGGACTTCTCCCAGGTGGTAACTCCACCGGGAACGTCGGGGAATTTCGCCGGTACGTCGAATAGCGGCTTTCGCCCTATAATGACGCCCGTCGCGACTCCAACCCCATTCGGTTCAAATTCAACGATCACAGATCCAACTGGATCGGGAAGTCGACCATTACCCGGGCCACCACCTTTCCCGAGTAGTTCGAATATCCGGCCGAGGCAACTAGGAGGCTCTGCTTTCGCCTCGAGCTCAGGACCCGTTAACGGGTCGAACACGGTACAGTTCCGAACGCCGCAGGTCGACCAGACGGGATCGTTTCCAGCAATCGATCTCCTCGACCCAGCTTTCTCTGGATAAACGTCCAATCAAGCACAAGCCCAGTTCGCGCCTACAACAGGCGACGACCACGATATGCTGAGACAGTATGTTGAACAAGCTAAGGCTCAGTTCGTCAGTCTGAGCTCCAAAGTCCATATGGCGACAAGCACGGCGCCCGACATCGATCGAGTGATCGAAGAAACGCGACAAACGCCGTTCACAGACTGGATCGCCTTCGCAAGAATCCGAGAAATCAAGAAAACTAAATTTCCGGAATTCTCTGGGAAATCGGACCCCAAAGCCCATATCAGGGCATTCCGACTAGCGATGGCAAGGGTATACCTTACCGACGGGGAGAGAGAACCGGCTTTCTGCAGGCTCTTCGCCAAAAACCTATCGGGCTCCGCCCTAGAATGGTTTGCCGGACTGGAAGAAAGGTCAATCGACAACTTCACCCAGTTCATGACGGCATTCCTCAAACAATACTCCGTCTTTATCGAAGAAAAGACTATTGAGGCAGCTCTATTTGGCGTCTCCCAAAAACCCGACGAATCGCTTCGCTCGTACATTGACCGATTTAAGGAAATAAAATCCAAAATCGCAAACCCACGAGACGAAGTAGCTAAAGAAGCACTGCGACGTGGACTATGGTATTCAACCAGATTCCGCGAGGAAATAACAGTCCGCGAACCTCAAACACTCGATGACGCCCTTCATCGCGCATCGGCCTTTGCTCGCCTCGAGGACGAAACCACGACCCTCAGAGAAAAGCACCGAAAAGAGAAAAACCCTTCGGGCTCGCAGAACTCAAACTCGAAAAAGGATTCCCGTAAATCAGGGAACGTCAATGCGGTCGAGAGCCGAAGAAATTCGAGTTCGACAAGGAAAATTCTGTGAATTTCACAACAAAAGAGGACACTCGACCGAAGATTGCTATATTCGAGCTAAAGCCGAGGCTCAAAAGCGAGAGTCCGAAAGCAAACAAGATTCTGAAGTCGAGGAGGAAACTCCATCCGACAAAAAGGAAAGTAAACAGACCAAAGAGTCAAATACCAAGAGGCCTTCTCAAAATAAACGAGAACGGACAAAGGAGCCGGAATCTCCCGAAACACTTCCTCAATGGTCGCGGAAGCGAGTTGAGTTTATTCTCGGCGAGCTCAACCTGAGCGGCACCCCGGAAGGTTTGGCATTATTCCCACCTCCGGCTCCCGTTAAGAGTTTACGCTCACGAATCAATCTCCCTCGTCTCTGCGGGGGGGGGGGGGGGGGGGTACGGGCTATACCCCCTAAACAAATCGACTTCATCTTCGGTGGCTCCAAGCTTTGCCGAGACTCGGTCAATTCAATCAAAGCTCTTCAAAGGAGAGTCGAAACTGACAAAGGGGGGAAAATCCCAATGATAGGTCCAGACCACGAGATCATTTTCCACGAGAGCGAGACAAGCAACCTCGACAAACCACACGACGACGCTCTCCTCGTTTGTCTAGTAGTGGGAGATGTCGAACTCTCAAGGATAATGATCGACACAGGAAGTTCGGTGGATGTCCTCTTTAACGACGCGTTCAAAAAGATGGACTTCAACGACTCCGAGATCGTGGAAGGAAAGACACCACTAGTAGGGTTCGCTGGCAAAACAACGTACTCGATGGGCTCTGTCTTCGCCCCGGTGATAGCCGGAGGAGTCCGAAGAATGACAGAGTTCGTCATAGTGGATCGGGCAGCTCCCTATAACGCTATTCTAGGTCGACCATGGATATACGACATGAAAGCGGTACCATCGACCTACCATCAATGCGTAAAATTCCCAACTCCTAAAGGGGTAAAAACCGTGTACGGAAATCAAAAGATTTCCCGCCATTGCTACATGAATGGATACAAGCAGATTGAGAAATCCCCTGCATAGCAATTACAGAAAGGGGACGAGCTCGCCACCATGCAGACCAAAAGATCGAATGACCCGAGTCAAATAGGACCTCCAAAGGACCTCGCGGTCCAAGTTTGCATAGATGATGCTCATCCCGAAAGACTCGTTGGCATTTGAATCGACCTATCAGAGCCAGTCAAAAACGAACTGGTCTCTTTCCTTAAACAAAACGTCGACTCCTTTGCCTGGTCTTTAGCAGACATGAAAGGGATCAACATCGACGTTACCAGCCACGAGCTGAATGTCGACCCAACCTACAAACCGGTAAGACAGAAACGTCGAAAACTAGGTCCGGAACGAGCTCAAGCCGTCAATGACGAGGTCGATCGATTATTAAAAATCGGATCGATCAGAGAGGTCAAATACCCCGACTGGCTCGCGAACCCTGTAGTGGTTAAGAAAAAGAACGGAAAGTGGAGAGTCTGTGTAGATTTCACGGATCTCAACAAAGCATGTCCGAAGGACAGCTTCCCACTCCCACACATCGACCGGCTGGTCGAAGCCACCGCCGGACACCAGCTACTATCCTTCATGGACGCTTTCTCGGGGTACAATCAAATATTAATGAACCCCGAGGACCAAGAAAAGACTTCGTTCATAACTGATCGAGGCACGTACTGCTACAAAGTCATGCCCTTCGGACTAAAAACGCAGGAGCGACTTACCAACGCCTCGTCAACAAGATGTTTTCAGGACTCCTAGGCAAAACTATGGAAGTCTACATCGACGATATGCTGGTCAAATCTTCCAGGTATGAGGATCACATCCCACAACTAAAAGAATGTTTTATCATTCTCAATAAATACGGGATGAAACTCAACCCAGCAAAGTGTACCTTCGGGGTCCCCTCAGGAGAATTCCTAGGGTACCTAGTAACCGAAAGAGGGATCGAAGCGAACTCCAAACAGATCGCAACATTCATAGAGATGAAATCTCCCAGAACAACGCGAGAAGTCTAGCGCCTGACTGGCAAAATAGCTGCTCTGAACCGTTTCATCTCGAGGTCGACTGACAAATGTCTGCCCTTCTATCACTTACTCAAAGCGAACAAAAAGTTCCTCTGGGACGAAAAGTGCGAAGAAGCGTTCACTCAGCTCAAAGCTTACTTAAGCGAACCACCCATACTAGCAAAACCAGTAGAAGGGGAACCCCTCTACCTCTACCTAGCTGTCTCGACGGCAGCGGTAAGTGGAGTCCTGGTTCGCGAAGAACAGAACGAACAACGACCGGTGTATTACATCAGTAAGACCTTAATCGACGCTGAAACCAGATACCCCGCCATGGAAAAACTCGCCCTAGCGCTGGTGACATCAGCTCGGAAACTCCGACCATACTTTCAATCGCACTCGATCATAGTGATGACCTCTCAGCCACTGAGAACCATCCTTCACAGTCCAAGCCAGTCAGGTCGATTAGTCAAATGGGCTATCGAACTTAGCGAGTACGACATAGAATACAAAGCTCGAACGTGCCTAAAAGCACAAGTACTGGCAGATTTCATAATCGAGCTCCCTCCGACCATCGAACTCGACCCGAACTCGGCCCAAAGATGGAAACTCTATGTCGATGGAGCTTCCTCGAGGCAGGGATCCGGAGTTGGAGTAAAACTGGTCTCCCCAACGGGCGAAATACTAGAACAATCGTTCAGACTGGGCTTCGCCGCATCAAATAACGAAGCAGAATATGAAGCGTTAATAGCCGGGCTCAGACTAGTGATAGCAATAGGAGCCCGGGAAGTTGACGCCTTCAGCGATTCCCAATTGGTCACGAGCCAGTATCATGGCGACTACGAGGCCAAAGACGAACGGATGGAAGCATACCTACGGGTAGTCCACACGCTCGCCGAACAGATCGAATTCTTTGATCTAACACGAATCCCACGAGGGGAAAACACCGCAGCCGATGCCCTAGCCGCATTAGCGTCGACATCAGATCCTAACCTCAAAAGGATCATACCGGTCGAGGGGATCGAAAAACCGAGCATCGACATAGCCCTGAAAGCTCTGTCCTTGAAAGGGGACAGGCTCGCCATAAAGGACGGTGTCGAGCACAGAGAATGTCCCGAGGACACCAGTCGCGACACCATCGAGATTGATAATGACCTTGATCCAAGAAACGCCGTGTACGTCGTGAGCGTCCCCGACAGGCCGATCCAAGCCGCATCCACTAGTCAAGGACCCGAGCCTAACAATGACGAAGATTGGAGAACTCCGATCATTCGATACATTACAAATGGCAAAGTTCCGGACGACAAATGGGAGGCACGGAAACTCAAGGTACAAAGTGCAAGGTACTGCGTCACACAAGGAGAGCTCTTCAAAAGGAGTCTCTCCGGACCTTACCTTAAATGCCTTAACAAAAAGCAAGCCCTAGCCGTGATTACACAAGCACACGACGGATCCTGCGGAAGCCATTTCGGAGGACGATCATTGGCCGTGCGAATCAAAAGGCAAGGCTATTTTTGGCCGACAATGGCCACCGAATGCGAGTCCTTCTCCAACAAGTGCGATAAATGCCAAAAGCACGCCTCGATTATCCACCAAGCATCGGAGAAACTCTCCTCCATTTCATCGCCATACCCATTCATGCGATGGGGAATGGACATCGTGGGGCCCCTAGTCGCATCTGGCAAAAAGAAAGCCACACTTATTGGTAATGACAGACTACTTCACCAAAATGGATTGAAGCAAAGTCGTACCAAAAGATCAAAGACGTTCACGTCAAGGAGTTCGTCTGGCGAAACATCGTTTGCCGGCACGGACTACCCCACGAGATCGTCACTGATAACGGTTCCCAGTTCATATCAAACGCCTTCAAGGAGTTCTGCAGAACGTGGAACATAAAGCTGACTTACTCAACGCCACGCTATCCACAAGGGAATGGGCTGGCAGAAGCGGCCAACAAGGCAATCATGAATAGCCTCAAGAAAACACTCAATGAGTGCAAAACGAGCTGGAGCGACGAGCTCCCAGCCGTACTCTGGGCCTACCGGACTACCCCCCGCAAATCCACCGGTGAGACTCCCTTCTCGCTGGCTTACGGGATCGAGGCGGTAGAACCAGCCGAAATCCTCGTGTCAAGCATCCACAAAGAAGAATGCTCACGACAAGAGGAACTCAATAACAAGATGATAACTGACGAGCTCGATCTCGTCGACGAAAGGAGGAACCTCGCACTAGCTCGAATCCAGAACTACCAACAAGCCGCAGCTCGTTACTATGATTCCAAGATCAAAACTCGAAGGTTTCAAGTAGAAGAGCTCGTCTTACGGAAAGTGTTCGACCATAAAAAGGAAGAACACACTGGGAAGTTAGGAGCAAAGTGGAAAGGTCCCTACCAGGTCACCGACGTTGTAAAGGACGGGGTCTACCGACTCAAGTCGGTGGAAACCCAGAAACCTGAACTACGACCTTGGAACATCATCAACCTCAAAAAGTACTTCCACTAGGAGTACGACAACATAATCGAACTACGAAATGGCTTGATCCCCTTAAAAGGGTACGTAGGCAGCTCGACTTCGAGCGCAGCCACTCCCCAAACACAAAGCTCTTACCGAGCTCAACAACTTCTGACGAAGTCATACTAGCTTATCTTTGTGAAATCAAAATAAGTCTCTCAATCCAATGCCTCTTTCTGTCGTAAAAGTTAGAGTCATTGTGAAATACCTCACCATTACATTCTCAAAAAGTGATATGAAATTATCTCTTCAAAAGCTAAAGTGATATGAAATTATCTCTTCTAAAACAAACGATATTAATTTATCCTTTCCGAGCGACCTGAAATGGCCTCTCCCAAAATCAAGCGATATGAAATTATCCCTTCCGAGAGACCTCAAATGGCCTCCCCCAAAATCAAGCGATATGAAATTATCCCTTCCGAGAGACCTCAAACGGCCTCCCCCAAAATCAAGCGATATGAAATTATCTCTTCAAAAATCAAGTGATATGAAATTATCTCTCCAAGAAATAAAGTGATATGAAATTATCCCTTCAAACAAAGCAACCTAAAAAGGTCCTTCCAAATCGAACGAACTGAAATGATCGTCCCAAAGAAAGAGATCCAGAGCGATCCTTCCAAAACCAATAATTCTTCTAAACCTTATACGGATTAAAAGAATTGGGGGACTACCCCCTCCCTTCAAGCAAAAGACAACGAAGTCGAGACAGTTATTCAAGCAAACAACCTTTGTAAGTCCACTTCGATTCGTCCTTATATTCATCAATTCTTTGAAATTCGTACACAAGCTGGGATCTCACACTACGAAAGAGAGGTACCACACTACGAAAGAGTGGTACCTCGCGTACAATTAATTTAAAAAAGTTCGTAAAGAACTCCCCAAGGCAATTCAAGACAAGTTATTTGTCGTCCCCTCCAAAGAGGCTCAAGTTGCCATAACGGACAAACTCTATGCCGAAGCATCAAAACAGTAGAGTCTATGCTAATGCATGAAAGATTCAAAAGGAATTCATAAAAAAGGAGAGAGGATACGATGTCCTCGAGTTCGAATAAAAGCCCACTAAGGGCAACACCAAAAATAAAGAAAAAGCCCCATTGGGCAACAAAAGTTTTTTAAAAAAAAAAGCCCTCTCGGGCAACAACAACGACAGTGGTTTAAAACGCAGCATAGGAGGAGTCTCCGACCTGGCCCTCCGCCCCATCACCCGCCTCTCTTCTCGGCCGGGAATCGACCTCGTCAGTCATCCTCGGATCGGTCTCAGCCGGAGGAACAGGCGGAGAACCCGCCATGGACACGGAGTCCTCCGACATTGCCGGCAAGGCAAGCTTGCCAATGCTAAAATCAGAGACTGCCGCGGCCTCCATCTCCGCTGCGGCAAGTCGCTTTTGCTCAACCAGCTTAAGCACTTCTTGGGTCATATCCACCTCTTCAGCTGAGATCTCAGCGATGAGCTTGATGTTGGCCAAAGTCTCTTGGAGACGGATCTCGGCGCTAGTCTGGATTTTCCTCTTCTCGGCTCTCTCTTTGATCCCAGCCAGAATCATCAGATACTGGCCATTGAGTTCATTCTGAGCCTTACGAATTTCGACTCGGCTCGATTCTTCCACAGTCCGAATTCGAGTCTCGGCGGCGCTAAGCTGACAAGACAGCTCCTCCTCCCTCCTCTCGAGATGCGCAATCCTGGCCTCCACAGCAGCATGGTCCGCGACCCTCTTCTTCAAACACTCCTCCCTAGCTAGAGCTTCCTGGAGCTCGGCGTTCATTTGGGTAGCAGCCTCTCGAGCAGACTTGAGCTCGTAGGTCTGAGCATCCAACACCTCGTTCTCAGACCGGACCGCGTACGTATTCACAGCCTCTACGGCCTGCGAAAAAGCGTCGATTTAGCCAAAAAATTTAAAGAAAAAAGAAGACAAAAGCAAAAACGTCTCACCTTCCCGATAACCGCCATCATCTCGGAATACGCACTACCGAGGACCGTTTCCCCAGAAACCGGGAGCTCGGAACCAATAGGCCTAACGCGCCTCAGCAGACGAACCACACCTTCTGGATCGTCCACAACCGAGCACTCTTCTCGGTCCGACCCTTCTGGACTCCTTCCCGCGTCTACTTTACGACGCTTTGGCAAAGGGGGGAGAGAGCCTCCTCGACTCCGACGATCTTCCCCGGACAAATCCAGTCGAGGGTCGCAGAGAACAGCACCTCTAGACTGAGGTAAAACCACCTCTCGTTCGGCCAAGGGGAGAGTCGCGTCGACGACCCCCGCAATTGTTCCCTCCGGGCCCGTCACCGGAAGGAGCGAGGCCTGAGCAGGAGGAGGAGGATAAGCCGGAGGCGGAGGAGGAGCCCGATCGAGGGCAAAAAGAATAGCATTACTAAGGTCGCCCGCCTCCATCTTGTCGACCAGGTCGACCGGATCTTTCCCGTTATGGTGACTGCTCACTCTGCGAGATGACGCCTCGGGAGGAAGGGAAGCGGCCGAGCCATCGCCCGGAAGAGGTCGAGCTATATATATAAAAAAAAGAGTCAGACAAGTCTAAATGACGATGATAAACAAAGACATTGCGAACAAAAAGACTCACTCTCTCCGGCCCCCTCGGCAATACGAAGCGGAGGCTGAGTATCTTGAGCCGGGAGAGTCCGAGAGGGTTCGGAAGGAGGCAACGGGTTTCGAGGAACCCGAGCGCGGTCCCGCGGAGCCCGTTCAGGGCCGACCCGCAGGACAGCCTGCACACGCTCAATCGTGAAACTACCCCAATTAACAGCACCCCCTCTCAGACGAGCTATCAAAGCCTCTGTGATCGGGTTGATAGCAAGCGACTCCGGAGCCTCTGTGATAGAAACCAAATCAGATAAGGGACGACCTGACAAAAACAAAACACTAAAACCAGGGTCTTACCGACGCTGGACGACCATCGAGACGGGATAATCGAATAGTCGAAGTCTCCGACCGAATGATGGGTTATCCTGAAAAAGAAGTATCGGTCCTTCCATACATCTTTCGTCGGAACTTCCTCGAGAACCCGCCCGAAACGAGGCGAGAGATAGTAAGTCCCCCGGAACTTAGTGTTGTTCTTCACTGAGCAAACACGCATAAGTTCCTCAGGTCCGAACTCGATTCCCTCTTCCGCAGCCCTGACTCCGAGCCCGATGACGTACCGGACAAAGTTTGGTGTCATCTGATGGAATGCCAATTGAAGCTGGGCTAGCACCAAAGAAATTAAGCGGGGAATAGGGAAGAAAAGCCCGCATTTCTCGAAGTAGGTGTATGAGGCGCAGCAATAACCCTCCACCGTGGTCTCCGGCGACATCGCCGGCAACGGAATCACAATTTCCACCTCCGATGGAATCCGACAAATCCTCCGCAACCGCTCGATTTGGTTTGCGGTTAGGGCAGACGGCGGATGTGGGCCGAACGAACCCGCCGCCGTGCTTGTACTAGCCCATGTCGCATCTCTGAGAGCCATAGGGAGCGACGTATCGGAATAAAGAAAGCAAAAAACTTTAGGAGGAAATTTTTCCGATGACAAAAAACAACAAAGCAAAAGTAGAAGAAGAGGTGAAAGTGGGAAGAAAAGAAGTTGCCCTCGGCGAATATGAGAAAATTATAGTGGGAATCGTGTAAAAGCTCAGTCGCACGATTCCGAACTCGTAATAATTACGAGAAAATCGAGGTGATTTTGACTCCTCGCTTTCCCTTATCCCAACCGTTGATTTAAGATCGACGGCTACGAATGCGCGACAATTAGGTCACATCATCAAAAGAACGAGCCCGAAAAGACTCTTCGCAACCTTCGAATCTAAGCCGTTGATGATCGACCAGATCCACGGTAAGAGATGAAATTCTCGAAACCAATACACGCCACGGCTGCAGACGCGCTAAAAAGCAGTTTGGCTCGTCCCACGCGTTCGCCTTTGATCAGTGGATCAAAACAAGATCTACGGATGGGGCGAGAGTAATCATTAGGTTTTCAACGCCCGAGACACGCGCGCGTCTTCCCGAAAACGTCCACTGCCCATTAACCTCGACTTCTCGAAAACAATGGGCTGGGGGGCTATTATTGGTACTGGATTTCCCTCTAGGAAATCCGGCCCATTAACAAATAAGACAAAAGCCCATATCTATGAGCCCGTTCCAGGATCAAAGACGAAAAGACGAGCCGATTCATTTGTTGGGCCCAAACAAATGACGCTTTGACGAAGCCCAAGCGATGCCGAAGTAAGAGGCGATCGAGCTCGAGCTCGGCAGGAGACGACGTGGAGATAGAGCGACTCGGTCTTTCCCAGTTCAACTGATCCACGAGAATCACGGGGATCGTTACGAAGGAGAGGCCGAAATATCGGAACAGAGGGATCAAAGTCGAGACTATTTAAAGAAGAAGTGGCGATCCATTCAAGACATGCTGGCCCTAGCTTAGAACACTTCGACTAGATAGCTCGATCTTTATACTTTGTACTCTTTTTCGATTGTGTTTGTTCTATCTCGACGATCAATCTCAATAAAGTCTTTGATTCATAGGAAACTATACCATTTCTATACCTAAAAGTCCAAATCCACGAATACAAATTCTTAGTGTGAATCCCGGATCTCACAGCGTATTTGCGATTTGTGTATGTAGCCCGCGTCTGCTGTAAAGAGGTTTTGTGTGGACTCGGAGCGACGCGTAGCGTTGAGTTTATACGGAGTAAAACTTGCGTAAAGTAAGACTTTATTTAATGTAAACTTTCATGTTTGCTATTGCCAAGGTTTTAAGACTTCGCAATAGCATGTGTTGCTTATCACGAAACTTGATAGGAACACGAAGAGATATGTAAAAAATTTCATTAATGTATTCTCCAGAGTTTACATTGATGTATTGGGTGATAACCCTGTACTCCCCCCCCCCCCCGGAAAAACGAAAAGGTAGAATGGAAGAATTTCTAAGTTTTTGGGTGGAGTGGCTGCACTCGAAGTTCGAGCTGCCTACGTACCCCGCCAAGGGATCAAGCCTAACGTAGTTCGATTATTGTGAGTACTCACGGGTGGTATAGTCTGAGGTTCGCGGCATTCCACGGCCTCTTCACGGGTACTCCGTTTTTGTGTTTCGTGAGCTTGTAGACGCCGTCTCGGACGATCTCGGTGACTCGGTAGGGGCCTTCCCAGTTCGTCCCGAGTTTACCGGCGCCTGGCTCTCTAGTGTTTGAATAGACCTTGCGCAGTACTAAGTCTCCCACGCTAAACTTCCGGAGTCGGACTTTGGAGTTGTAGTAGCGGGAGGTTTCTTGCTGGTAGTGTTGCATTCGTATCAGTGCTCGGTCGCGTTGTTCCTCGATCATATCTAGACGATCTCGGAGCATCTGTTCGTTTAGTTCCTCGTGTCTGGGGCTTAGGGCCCTCCTGATGGTCGGAACTGATACCTCTGCAGGGACCACCGCCTCCATTCCGTAGGCCAACGAAAATGGGGTCTCGCCAGTCGCGCTGTGAGGTGTGGTGCGGGAAGCCCATAGGACCCCCGGTAGTTCCTCAGACCAAGCGGACTTTTTAGAGTCGAGTCTTTTCTTGAGGCTACTTAGCAAAGTCTTGTTCGCAGCTTCTGCCTGACCATTTCCTTGGGGATACCTCGGAGTCGATGTGGTCAGGCGTATCTTCCAAGTTTTGCAGAAGTTTCTGAAAGCTCTGGAGATGAACTGGGAACCGTTGTCCGTTACTATTTCGTAGGGGAGTCCGTGTCGGAAGACTATGTGCTCCCAGATGAAGTGTCGTACTTCGATTTCTGTAGTTTGCTAGTAGGCTTTAGCCTCTATCCACTTGGTGAAATAATCGGTCAAGACCAGCAGGTATCTTAGCTGCTTTGGCCCTGACGAAACGAGTGGGACTACTATATCCATCGACCACCTCATGAAGGGGTAAGGCGCGGAGACCGAGGATAGTTTCTCTGCAGGCTGATGGATGATTGGGGCGTGCCTTTGACATTTATCGCACTGCCTGGTGTAGTTCTCGCAATCGGCGATCATGGTCGGCCAGAAAAACCCTTGTATTTTGATGCGGATGGCTAGGGCTCGTCCTCCGGAGTGGTTTCCGCAGGTGCCTTCGTGGGTGTTTCCCATTACGGCGAGAGCTTCTTGAGCATGCACGCATCGTAAGTATGGTTCTGCGGTGCTGCGCTTGAATAGATGATCGGTGATCACGCAATATCGGGCGCTTCGCGCCTTTAGTTTTCTGGCTTGCCACTTGTCGTCGGGGACCAAGCCGAGTTGAATGTAGTCAAGGATCAGCTTCCGCCAATCCGGCCTGTTCAAGAACTCTGCATCCGGTTCCTCGACTTCCGGTTCGGATTCTTCCTTGACCCGGGGCTCCGGAACCTGTCTGCCGCTACGAAGACCGATATCGCAAACTTCGGAGCATGTCAACACTGTCTCCGAAGGAACTTCGGAGTCCGGTGCCTCGGACGGATGTTCGGTCTGATCCGTTTGAGACGACGCGAGTGCTTTCAGCGCCACGTCGATGCTCGGTTTGTCTATACCTTCCACGGGTATGATCCTTTTGATTCGAGGGTCGGATGTCGAGGCTAATGCAGCCAAGGCATCGGCGGAGGAGTTTTCCCCGCGAGGTATCCTCTCGAGCGTGAAGCTTTTTAGTTGGTCGGCGAGCTCATGAGCCACCTTGACGTATGCTTCCATGCGCTCGTCTTTGGTCTCGTACTCGCCGTGGTACTGGTTCGTGACTAGTTGCGAGTCGCTAAAAGCGCGTACTTCTTGTGCTCCAACTCCGATTGCGAGTCGGAGTCCGGCTATGAGGGCTTCATACTCGGCCTCATTGTTGGAAGCGCTGAAGCCGAGTCTGAATGATTGCTCGATTATCTCTCCTGTGGGGGTTACGAGTTTGATTCCTACCCCGGAGCCGTGTTTGGATGAGGCTCCATCTACTTGGAGAGTCCAATGCTTATGTTGATTTTCCTGTTCCGGAGCCGTGGGCGGGAGCTCGATAATTAAGTCTGCTAGGACCTGGGCTTTAGCGCTCGTTCTGGTCCGGTACTCGATATCGTATTCGCTTAGCTCGATTGCCCATTTGGCTAATCTGCCGGATTGGCTCGGACTATGGAGTATAGTTCGTATGGGCTGTGATATCATCACTACTATGGCGTGTGACTGAAAGTATGGCCTAAGCTTTCTTGCCGCCATTACTACTGCGAGTGCGAGCTTCTCCATTGCTGGATACCTCGTCTCTGCGTCTATGAGTGTTTTACTCACGTAGTATATGGGCTTTTGCTCGTTTTGTTCCTCGCGGACCAGGACTGCACTATCGGCGGCGGGCGAAGTCGCGATGTAGTGATACAACGGCTCGCCTTCCATAGGTTTGGCTAGTATCGGAGGTTCGCTAAGGTACTTTTTGAGCTCGTTCAAGGCGTTTTCACAGCCCTCGTCCCATTGGAACTTTCGGTTTCCTTTGAGGAGGTTGTAGAATGGTAGGCATTTGTCTGTAGACCGAGAGATGAAACGGTTCAGAGCTGCTATCCGTCCTGTTAGCCTTTGTACTTCCCTCGTGTTTTTCGGGGAGGGCATCTCCAGGAAGGTCGCTATCTGTTTTGGGTTTGCTTCGATCCCTCGTTCTGTTACCAGATACCCGAGGAATTCTCCCGAAGGTACTCCGAAGGAGCACTTGGCGGGGTTGAGTTTCATCCCGTATTGGTTTAGGATTTTGAAACACTCCCGGAGCTGTGCTATATGGTCGCTCTCTTTGGAGGACTTCACTAGCATATCGTCAATGTAGACTTCCATTGACTTTCCGAGCTGATTGGCGAACATTTTGTTCACCAATCTCTGGTAGGTAGCTCCGGCATCCTTTAGCCCGAAAGGCATCACCTTATAGCAATAGGTTCCGCGATCGGTTATGAAGGCTGTCTTTTCCTGGTCCTCGGGGTTCATGAGGATTTGGTTGTACCCGGAGAACGCGTCCATGAAGGACAACAGTTCGTGTCCGGCGGTGGCTTCCACCAGACGGTCTATATGCGGTAGTGGAAAGCTATCTTTCGGGCATGCCTTATTCAGGTCAGTGAAGTCTATGCAGACTCTCCACTTTCCGTTTTTCTTTTTGACGACGACCGGGTTGGCTAACCAGTCGGGGTATTTCACCTCCCTGATTGACCCGACCTTCAGCAGTCTATCGACTTCGTCGTTAACGGCTTAAGCTCGGTCTGGGCCGAGCTTGCGGTGTTTCTGTTTCACGGGTTTGAAAGTTGGATCTACGTTCAACTCGTGCGAGGTGACGTCGATATCGATCCCTTTCATGTCTTTTGTGGACCATGCGAATGTGTCCACATTCTCTTTGAGGAAGTTAACAAGTTCTTCCCTAGTGGCGTTCAGGAGTTCCGATCCGATGTTTACACATCTTTCCGGATTCTCGTTGTCAATGCAGACTGGGACGACTAAATCTTTTCGTGGGCCTCGGACTGTTGGATCGTTGTTACGTTTCGCGGCCCGGGAAGCGAGCTCTTCCTCTTTCTGTAATTGCTATACGTTCAAGGTCTCTAACTGTTTGAAGAAAGTTAGGTAGCACGATCTTGCAGCCTTTTGGTCCCCGTAAATTGTCTTTATCCCCGTAGGGGTCGGGAACTTCACACATTGGTGGTAGGTGGAAGGCACTGCCTTCATGGTATAGATCCATGGCCTACCTAGTATCGCGTTATACGGGGCCGGTTTGTTTACTACTACAAACTCCAGGATTTCCTGTTGCCCCCCGGCGATGGACGGGAGCTTTATAGTTCCCATCGAGTAGGCGGTTTCGCCGTCGAATCCGGTTAGGGGGGGTTTTCCTCCGGTCAACATTGAGTCTTTGAAGCCCATTTTTCTGAAGGCGTCGTAGAATAAGAGGTCTACCGAGCTTCCTGTATCAATCATGACCCTCGATAGTTCGAATCCGGCTACGTCGAGTCGGATCACTAGGGCGTCATCATGCGGTTTGTCGAGTTTGAAGGTTTCGCTTTCAGAGAATGTTATGTGAGTGTCTGGTCCTTCGATCGGGACCATTTCTCTGACTTCATTCGCAACTCGCCTCTGGTGAGCTTTGATCGAGTTAACCGAATTTCGGAAAAACCTCGAACCATCCGATATAAAGTTTATCGTTTTGGGAGGTTCGAATTACACAGTCCGATCTTAGGCAAGCACTGGCTGGCTGGTTTCTTAGGAGCTGGGGGTGGTGTGATGACCGATTTCATCGATCCCCCGCATCGAGCTAAGCTAAAAATCGCGTCTATGCATTTGCGAGAGGGGACCGGGGAGTCTGATCCCTCCTTCTCTGGGGTTCTCTCGCGCTTAGATTGCGAATTCTTTTTGCTTCTCGACTTGCTCTTTCCTTTGTCTTTCTTTTCTGGCTCTTTCTCCTCCGGTTCCGGAGTTTCGTTGCTGTCGTTTTTGGCTGCCAGCAGGCGGTCTTTGAACCTGCACTCCTCGGAGGAATGTCCATTTTTGTCGTGGTATTTACAATACTTGTTTGCATCGTAAGGCTTACGCCATTGAGGCTTGCCATCTACTGCCAGGCAGTGCTGTCCCTTGCCAGAGGATTCCTTTTTGCTAGTTTTCTTCTGGCTTGACTCTTCTTTTGTTGCTGCTACGGTTTCTTCGTACTTTGCGTAGTAAGTAGCTTTGTGCAGCGCATCGTCCAAAGACGTGCATGGTCGAACCGCGAGCTCTTTTCTGAACTCCGATGTGTACAGGAGTCCGTTTTCCAGAGCTGCGATCGCTATGGTTTCGTTTGGGTCGGCTATACGCGACTTGACTTCTCTGAACCTAGCGATGTAGGCTCTGAGAGTTTTGTCTGATCCTTGCTTCATAGCCCAGAGGTCGGCTTCCGAAGTTTTCTCTTCGATGAAGATCGAGTATTGCTTTAGAAAAATCGATACGAGCTGTGTGAAGTTATCAATCGAGTTTCCTTCTAGACTGGCGAACCATTCTAGTGCGGTACCGGTGAGATTTTCGGCGAAAAGTCTGCAGTACCCTGCTTCCTTTTCTTCATCAGTGAGGTGTGCTCGGGAGACCGCGAGCCTGAAGGCTCTAACGTGGGCCTTCGGGTCCGTAGTTCCCGCGTATTCTGGGATTTTGATCTTCCCAGTATTCTGGATCCTCGCACTAGCGATTCTGTCCGTGAATGGGGTTCGACGGGTCTCCTCGATAACTTGATCGATGTCTAGAGCCGCGCTTGTTGCCGAGTGGACTGCAGCTTACAGACGCTGGAGTCTGGCATATATGCCTTCGTCGTTTATATCGGTTCGTTGGTCGAACATAGGGAGTTGCGTGCTCCGCGGATGCGTGTTGTTCGGTCCCCTAGTTCCGGCTTGTTGGGCTATCTCGCTCGGGGGAGGCCGAGCAGTGTTAGTCCCTGATTCTGTTACTGGAGGACGCGTGCTGGAGGCGAAGGCTGATGCTCCCAACACCCGATGCTTGTTTGTTTCGTAGCTTGATGGCATGGGTGGGGGCGTCGGCAGCCGTGCTCCTTCAGGAGCTGTAATTCCCGTCGAGGTAGAGGCCACGGTATTCGCGTCGGGATGTGTGGGTCCCGAAGCTGGGCTGAATATCGGATAGCCACCGTTCCCGGGCATGGATGTCTGTCTCGGAGCTTCGGGAGTTACATATTCCTCCTCGAAGTCCAGACGCATGCGAGGTAATGGGCTTCTCGTGGAGGTGTCCGTTGTGGTCCCCGTGGCGGGCCGTGGCCTGTTTCCGAGGTTCAGCAGACTCCTGTCGTGCATATCTAGTCGGGCTATTACAGTCCGTTGTGTGACTTCTTGATCATGCGATCTGTCAATCAGGACTGCTAGCATTTTGCGGAGCTCCGCCATACCATCGGTTACAGATCTGGTTAGGCACGGCGAGTCAGGTCGTGTTTACGGATTGACCCGAGGAGTTTGTACGTCCCCTTGGGGGCGGTCCTCGGACTGGATCCAGGTTCGAGAGTTTGTTCTCTCGGTTACTTGCGAAGTTGAGCCCGACGGCGCAACTCCCAAAGGCTGGGAAACAGGGACACGGTCCACTGCTCCGGATCCTTCTTGAGTTACAATCGACTCTGATCCGGTATTCTCGGCTTGAACGCTTGCGTTCGTTTGGTCGAGGTCTTGCGACCTTGGTGATCCAATCGGGGCTGTTGCGTTGGGATCCATTTCCACGCTAGTGAGCTGTTGACCAGGTTCGTGTGTAAAGAATGTCTATGAATCTTCCCCACAGTCGGCGCCAAAATGTGGATCCTAAAACCCACACTCAGATTTTAGAGTGTTTAGATGAGCTGATTTATAAAGTAGGTGGGCTGGATTCTTGATTGAACGTGATCAAGGAGTTTAACAATAGTGAAAAAGTGGATTTATATTGATTCGGATGTAAGAACAATAAGAACTCGAGCTACAGAGCGATTACAAAGTCTTAATGCTAGGTTAGAATGTGAATGAAGAATCGGATCCCTTTGCAAGTCGTCTGAGCTCTCTATTTATAGCCTTTCTCTGTCTTCAACCGCTTTCCCTCCATCTCGGAATCCACTCCAACGCCTCGCGCTTTTCTCGGGATCTTCTCGTTGCGCGACTCCTTCTTCTCCAGCTCCATGACCTCAAGCTTGACTGCGTCGCCATCTTATCGGGTCGCCTCTCGGAGTCGGGTCTTGTAACTGGGCCTTCACGTGTTGATCAGGCCTTTACTTTGAGAGATGGGCCTTGCTTAGCTGAATTCACTCGGGGTGAATTCTGGCCCAAACAAACTTGTTGAGAAGTTTGGCTTTAATACATGTTGGACTTGCTGGATCATGTCTTGTATAAGTTCAGTATCTCACTCCGTCCTCCTCAACGGTAGATCCCATGGCTTTATTAAACCTGAGCGTGGAATTAAACAAGGAGATCCTTTGCCGCCATCTTATGCGCGGAGGCTCTGGTTAGTTGTCTTAACCATGCTGAGAGCCAAGGTCGTCTCAACGGCATCAGAATAGCAAGCTCTGGTCCTGCAGTCCACCATTTATTATTCGCGGATGACAGCCTCCTTATGTGCAAAGCGTCAGTCAATGAAGCCTCTGAAATTATGCACTGCCTCAAACTCTATGGAGAGGCTTCGGGGCAGGTCATCAACAAGCTTAAGTCTTCCATAATCTTTGGTTCAAAGGTTCCTCTAGCCTTAAAAACTGATGTTAAGCTGACTCTGGGTATCGATAAGGAAGGTGGGGAAGGTTCCTACCTTGGCCTTCCGGAGTGTTTCAGTGGCTCGAAGCGTAAACTCCTCAGCTTTCTCCGTGATAAACTCCAGGGTCGTCTCAACGGTTGGTTTGCGAAAGCCCTTTCCCAGGGTGGTAAAGAAATCCTACTGAAATCAGTAGCTCTAGCACTCCTGGTATATGCCATGTCTTGTTTTAAACTACCGAAGGATGTTTGTACTAAATTGACAAGTGCGATGACTGAATTTTGGTGGAGCAGTGGGGAAAATAGAAGGAAAATTTCATGGGTAGCTTGGCAAAAGCTGTGCAAGTCAAAAGAAGAGGGTGGGCTTGGCTTCCATGACATAGCCAAAAAAAACCAGTCCTTATTGGGCAATCAAGCCTGGCGGATATGGAAAAATCCAGACTCTCTTGTGGCTCAGATTCTTAAGCACCGCTATTTTCCTAATGGCTCTTTCCTTGATTGCAGTATAGGGGTGCGCCCTTCGTACGCTTGGAGAAGTATCTTACACGGGAGAGAACTTATGCTCCAAGGCTTGGTGAAGTCTATCGGTGATGGTACATCAACAAGAGTGTGGTTAGACAACTGGATCATGGACAAGACACCAAGAACACCAGGTTATAAAACGGATACTGTGGTAGATCTTACTTTGACGGTCAATGAGCTCATGGATAATGTCTCTGGTGGTTAGAATATAGCGGCAGTTAAAAGTATCATTGCAGAAGAGGACGTTGATCTGGTTCTTCATACAAAATGCTCTCGTTCTAGACAGGATTCATTAACTTGGGGTTTCTCTAAGAATGGGCTGTATAACGCACAGAGTGGTTATAAACTAGCTATGATGCTTCAGGACCTTCGTCTACCTAACCGTGCTCCCGTTCCTCCTTTGGAAAAAAGCCTATGGAAGAACCTCTGGAAATCGAGTACTTCTCCAAAGATCCGCCACTTTTTATGGAGAGCCCTCGCTGGTGCGCTAGCTGTTAAGGAGAGACTATTCTCTCGGCGCATCCCGATTGACCCAACGTGCCCTGCTTGTGGTCAAGGTCAAGAAAGCATTTGTCACGTCTTGTTTAACTGCAGGTATGCGACAGAGGTATGGAGTTTGTCTGGCATCCCTCTGCCTCCAGCTGGTTTTTCTACTTCCTCAGTCTTCCTCAATCTCCACCACCTTTTCGTAATCAGTAAGAAACAATCGGTTAACGAGCTAACTCGATTGATGTTTCCATGGTTATTGTGGCATCTTTGGAAAGCTAGGAATTCCTTTTGCTTTGAGCATGTGAGACTGGATTCGGATACTATTCTGGCTAAAGCCCAAACTGAAGCAGAGGTATGGCTAGGTGTTAATGAATTCCTCTCCCCGGTCCCAGAGACTCTATCTATGCCAAGTGGTTGGATAAAACCTCAGTCAAACTTCCTCAAATGTAATATCGCCTCGACCTGGGTGAGTAGTTGTCAGAACAGTGGCTCAGCCTGGATTGTACGTGATCACTCGGGTCTCCCTATCGTCCATGGTCGTCGCTCCTTCTCTTATGTTCAGTCCCCTCTGGAGAATGACCTGCAAGGTCTACTGTGGGTTGCATCCTCCATGCGAGACCTGCGCTTCTGAAGAATCTGCTTCAAATCTTCCTCGGTGGAGCTCAGAAATGCACTTCTCCATCCTCCTGACGATCCAGGAATTCGACTACTCACGGATCAGATAAGCGCCCTCCTCAATACCTTCGATAAGTGGAGTTTGAACCATGCCTCTGTTCTCAGAAACAGAGTGGCTACTCTTATGGCTGAAAGTGTTATTCGCTACAGAAAGTACCAATCTTACGTAGCTCCTCAAGGCCCCTATTGGCTTCGGCAACTGATCCTTGAAGACTCAGCTATAGCATAATCTCCTGATATGATCTTCAGACAGAGCCTCTCCTATTCTCCTACTAGGACTTTCGACTTGCTGGAGTCGGAATTAAGTTTGTTTTAACACCATCTTCTGATGGCTTCCTGTTTTCTTTGCGTTAGCTTCCTTGTTTCTTTCTCTGGTTTTGTAATTTGCCTATACGGGCTAACATTTTCAACATTCCAGTACTCAATATACAAGTGTTAAAAAAAAAAAAGCTATTGATCTTTCCACCAGAACATAGGTGAAGACAACAAAACCATGACACAATAGCGATATCATACATAAAATATTTTCTAAGACAAAGTAAAAATAAAATGTTCCGGATCCTACAATAGAAGGCAGCCTTCCAATATCTTTACTTCTAAAACCTTGTTTTGTTATCACAGTATATTCTTCTCTTAATCATGATAAACGATCTATAATCCTTAATATTATAAGAAACCAAATCGTAACTGTCAAAAATTTAAACGAAATGAAAATGAATTAGTTTACCATCCTTTTCTAGGTCGTGTCCTTTTTAATTTATTGCCTCATAAATGATTTCTATGTCACCGAATATGCGAAACTCCATCCAGCATTTATCACATGATAAAATCAATCCACCAAATAAATTTGATAATCAAACTGAAGGTCACCACATGTTTTTAAGATCAATCCTCCATCGATCTATGAATCAGATCGATTTGGGAACAGAGCGATGATGGTAATCCTTTTGTGAAATATCAGTGTATTGTAACAACGAAGGAACATGAATAACTCTAGATTGCAATCACCATTTTTGTCTCTCTCTCTAATAAAAACAAATTACAAATTTATTAAATAAAAGTGAGAATATACTCTCAAAAATCACTCATGAATAACCAAAAATGTTCAATACCAACATGAACACAATAGAGAACTTGAATTACAATATGTTAGCCTCTTAGTTTACATATTACTAATCTATGTTTTACTTTTGCTTTATCTTCTCTTGGCTTTTTTTATTTTTTTGGGGGCTAAAAGCAGCTTGTAAATGACTCTGATGTAAATTTCTTCCCTTTGGGCAATCAATTTAATTCTTATCAAAAAAAAAAAACTTGAATTAACTGAATCATTTCGACCAAAAAAAGAAAAAAAAAAGAAAAAAGAATTAACTGAATCATTAATATTAGTTTTAATGTTTTTTTCCTCTTGTTTTTGTTGATTTGGACATTCTCATTAGAGAGAAAAGTTCTTAATTATATATAATATTTAAAATAAATAAAAAAATATTATGATTTTATTCCAAATTAACATTTTTGTCAACATTCCAAATTAACATTGATAACTAAATAAGCCTAAGATAAATTTCTAAAATAAAACTAAAATTTCACATTTAAATCTAGATCATGTCTTTACTTAAAATGTAATATTTATAAAAGAAACTTTAAAATATATTATATTAAATTCATTTAAAGAGCCAAGTTCCAGTTAAAAGTGATCGTCACTATTTAATTTAGTATGATATGATTGATGACAAAAATTTCTTTTCTATGAAATTATTTCCCTACAAGTTTGATTTATTATGCTGGTTATAATTAATTCTATTTCTAACAATGAATTCTTTCCCTACAATTTATTTATTTGACTTTACTACAGTTTTTTTTTTTGATAAGTATGTTAATATTATTAATCAAAATGAAAAGTTCAGATTTACAGTTGTTTGCACAAATTACTAACTCAATGATAAGAACCCACGCAAAAAAAAAGATAAAAAAATATGAGAACTAAACAATCGACAATTAACCGCTTTTACTTGGGAGCAATAGAGGCAAGGTTATCGATATACATCTCGGAATCTTAGAAAGGAGCAGCCGGATTAGCGAGGAAAGACACATGTAGAAGCCTGAAGAACCGATCATAAGAACTAAGGAAGCTGATTCATCACGCAACCCGAAAAGTGAGTCCATTCGACAGCAAAGTCCAGAGATACCCGATCTAAGATTGACCACCACATCTCAAGATCGATCTCATAAACTCCTGGATCCGACCTTACATACGAGATTACGCTATCAAACGGGGCTTAATAACAAGGGATAAACCGAAGCATCACCATAACCGTATCTTTATTACCTCCTCCACAGTTCAAAAATCAGAAAATAGACAAACACAAGTGCAAACCTAACCAAACCCAACCTTCACTAACCATATTAACCGAGTCTATCCTAAATCATCATAATCAACTAAAGTACTAAACCAACCGCTAACAATTGAACCATTGAGTCAAATTGACTAGACTTAGGCGCAAACCGTACGAATGATACAATGGCCGGAAAGTGGAGAACTGTTGCCGTCGGGGAGAAGTAGCAAATCGGCGGGACTTCACCGGACACGGGTTGTCATCAACCATCAGCCGCCGTCGTCCCACTGAACCGCGAGGCAAGATCTCTGCGAGAAAAACGGACCATCGATGCCCTGAAACCACCTCCGCGAAGAAGACCAAAGACCTAGCTCCACCTTCTCCACCGCCGTCCTCAGACAGTATATCCGAACCGAGCAGGCTAGGTCGCGGCTCGAAGCACCACTGAAGCTCCCAACACTCTCCGCTGGAGCAAGGAAAAGTCGCCGCTCGTCCAGCTCGATCTGTTGTCTCCGTCTCACAGGCAGGTTCTCCGATCCAGACACGACCGACGCACGGCGATTAGGGACAAGGCACCAAGTGATCCCTCCTCGGCCGCCGGCAAATTTCCGACGCCGAGGAGGCGATACGCACCTGAGTGATGGAGATTCGAGAAGTTTAGTTTGAGAGGAGAATAGGGTCGCGCGTTAGACCCACTCGCGTTTCAGACTTTACTACAGTTCACTCCTCTTTTATTTATTTTCACTAGTAGCAGCTCATGAAACCGTGGAGTTGTGGAGACAGAAGCGGCTTTACTACGACCAGGGGTTGATGAACCCTAAAAGTGAAGACTCGAAACAGAATGATTTAAAAACCTCGAAATGAAGATAGTCACGATTCATCCCAAATTTTTGGTTATTGAATGAATCCATCAAATAAGACATATGAAGTTTCTTTAATTCTTATTTTATTTTATTTATCCTCATTTTCTTGTTGTATTATGGAGAATTAGTTTGTAACGTATGGATAAATTTATCGTTTATGTCAACCCGTTATGTAAAAACCAACTACTGTCTTAAAAACAAACGTAGATGGACAGATACAGCATTTTGAGATTAGTAAAATTAAATATTTGATTAGTCACTCTTAAAGAAACGTTGGTTGGCGAATGTTGTATACCATATAAATATCTATGCAACCTAAGAATCAGACGATGAAGCAATTTAGCTGAATATCATAGAAAGATCTATGCAAACGATGAACAGACACTTACATATTTTATATGACATATAAATAATTTTTGTCATCTCGTATTCATAATAAAACAATTTCAAACTATTCCAACATCATTTTCTAGTAGCAACACATCAGTAGATCGAAACTGCAGAATATTCAACAATTCAAGATGATTTTTAATCATCCTTCTTCACATAATTCTTCGATCAGATGTTGAAGAAGAGAGCCAAGAGTGAAGCACTAAAAGCACCGTTGAAAATAATTCCCCAAACCCGGAGCAACCCGACCCGGAAAAAATGCTCTTGGAACATCAAACCGGATAATCCGAAGCAAAAATCAAATTGCACTAGCTGACAATCCGTCACTAACTTCTTTCACTTCGGCCTCCAACCGACGACACATAGGAAGTAGTAACCGTACATAATGACATGGACCGTTGAATTTGTAATGGTCCGAATCTGGACCATTTTAATTTTTTCTAAAAAGAAGAATAAAAGTCCATCCCAAGCCCAAAGCCTTCCTAAAATCTTAGATCTCTATTCTTTTTTTCCTATTTAAATGAGCCTCCACCTTGAGAAAACCAAGAAAAGTTATCCTGGCGAAGTCCTACCTCTCCTCCGTCGCTGCCACCGTCTCCCGAGTCAAGATTTGGTGCTCCTCCATCGGCTAGGGTTGAAGGTAATCTTGAAACCCTTTTTCAGATCTGATTTCTATTAATCCGAGAACTAAAAGATTCGTAACTTTCTGACCGTGATGAATCTGGCAAATCTGAGACTACCACCACGTCTATCTCGACGAAACGAAGCTGTAGCCGTTAATTTCTCCTCCGTAGGCCTCTGGATGCTCCCGAAATCGTCGGTAGAAGTTCGACCATTTTGCCCATGCACCGCCGCACGTGCCGTTGCCGTCCACCGCTGACCGGAGCCACCGTCTGTCGCCGGAGAGTCTCCGTCCGCCGCCGGTGACTGAGCCGGTGACTGAGTCAACTTGGTTGACCGGTTCGTTGATCGGTTTGGGTAGGTTTACCAGTTCGGTCCAGGTTAGTTTGGTCCGGGTTAGTTCGGTCCAATCCCGGTAGAAGTTCGGCCGTTTTGCCCATGCGCCACCGCACGGGCCGCCGCCGCCGTCCACCACCGACCGAAGCTGCCATCCGTTGCCAGAGATCCGCCGTCCGCCGTCGCCGGCGGCGGCCGAGTCAGCTCGATTGGCCAGTTTGTTGACCGGTTTGGGTAGGTTGACCGGTTCGGTTTGGGTTAGTTTGGTCCAATCCCAATTTACGGTTTAAATCAATTCCATTTCAGTTTGTTCCGGTTCAATCTCTATTCCTGGTTTAATTTAATTCCAATCCAGTTTAGTTTGGATTAAATCGATTTAGCTGGTTAGGGCTGGTTATTTCAATTCGGTATGGGTTGACTTTGACCGTGTTGACTTGGACCTTGACTTTTCGGTCAATATTTTCAATTGATCATAACCAGCTCTTCTTTAGGCCGATTTAAGAGAAAAGAAAGCCCAAATTGCTTATTTTCCGTGCTCTTTCCAGTTATTAAGTCCGTTTGGACGTCAGGAACTTCCAATTTACGCTTTTTCCCTTCTTTGGCCAAGGTGAGGACCGAACATGATTCCTTCTTACTTTATCTCAATTTGGGGCGCGAGTCCCTTGTTTATAGCATCTTTCATAGGTAACTTAGGTTTAGTTTTGAGCTCGATGTGATTGTTGGAACGTAGAATTGCTAAGTTATCACTTAAACCAAAAATTTTGATTGTGTTTGATGGCTTGCGTGAATTAGTTGATTGTGCTAGGTGTATGATACCGAGAAGTAATTCATGTGCCGGAAATCTGTCGGAGGGAGGTGTGACGCGCCTTCCGAAAGGAGTGATGTGAGATGTGGCATGCACGCCGGTGGTTGTGGTGGAGTGATAGTTGTGTAGGTTGTTTGTGTGAGCCTTCGGGCGTGGGTGTAAGGTGTTATTAGCTAGGTACTTGTTCCTGTAGTTGTGTGGCGTAAGCCGAGTTTGCGGGTTCCTTGAATCCACCCTCACTGGGTAGTTGTGTTTGAAACAATTGCTCAGTCCTCTTTCCTTTCTCGTCCTTTTTTCTTCGCAGGTCTGAATACAAGATTGATTGATCGTCTAATGTGCTTGGTGGATTTGAACCGAAGGGAGCGTACGGGTTCATGGGACCGTTGAAAGGCAGTCCGCTTGGACCGTTTCGGGCTAGTTATATCCAAAGTCTTAAGTCGTTGACCATTGTTCAAGTTCTTCTATGTTTAATTATACTAATTCAATTCAGAATCTGAATTTTGCTTAGGTGGTGGCTGTGAGATCCGGGATTCACACTAAGAATTTGTATTCGTGGATTTGGACTTTTAGGATATAGAAATGGTATAGTTTCCTATGAATCAAAGACTTTATTGAGATTCATCGTCGAGATAGAACAAACACAGTCGAAAAGAGAGTACAAAGTATGATGATCGAGCTATCTAGTCGAAGTGTTCTTAGTTAGGGTCGGAATGTCTTTCATGGATCGCCACTTCTTCTTTAAATAGTCTCGACTCTGATCTCTCTGTTCTGATATTTCGGCCTCTCCTTCGTAACAATCCCCGTGATTCTCGCGGATCAGTTGAACTGGAAAAGACCGAGTCGCTCTATCTCCACGTCGTCTCCCGCCGAGCTCGAGCTCGATCGCCTCTTACTTCGGCATTGCTTGGGCCTTGTCAAGACGTCGTTCATTCAGGCCCAACAAAAGAATCGGCTCGTCTCTTCGTCTCTGATTCTGAAACGGGCTCATAAATATGGGCTTTTGTCTTATTTGCTAATGGGCTGGATTTCCTAGAGGGAAATCCAGTACCAACAGTGGCTATGTGACTAATGATGCAATCCATGTCAATGGTGAAATTCAGATTCGGTTTCAATTCATTCAGAAAGAGGAATTGGGTGGGAATCTTCATCATGGTTCTTATATTGATCTTTATCATCGGTATGAACAATTTGGAACAATTTTTATTAAAGACATGGGGTTTTATTAAAAATGTGTTTATGTAAAAAGAAATAAGTTAAGCCCATAAAGAATTAACTGTTTTCGTTGTCTATAATTATTTTTGTGAAGAGAAATTTTCCAATTTTTGGAATTTGGTGGACAAGTTTGTGTGCGGCCCAAGTCGAAAAACTTAGTGGACAAGTCTGCGTACTTGCTGCACAAGTCGGTTTATTTCCTAAACCTACCCTCCTCTCTAATCCTATATAGGACCCCTAAGCCTCTTTTGTAGAGCATCCTTAACAAAAACCACATAGAGTAAAACTCAAAAGAAGTTCATTCAGTTCCTTCTATTTTAGGTTTGTGTCTAATTCGAGAGTATCGTAGTTCATTATGTTCGACATAACTGATATCGAGCGTTGTGATACGGTTTCCTATGGTTGTATCCTAGGACTCATGAATCTTGATTTGACATGTCGAACTGTGATTCTTTGAGTTAAGGAAAGAGATCAATTCTCGCCTCCATATATTCTGATTTCTACTCTTTTTGTTAAATCGTTTTGAAATCGTTTCCTTAACGCTTATTTTTTATTCGTGCTTAAACCATTTTTATTGTAGTGTATTAAATTTTGGTTCTACAATCTTAACTCAAAGAAATCTGTTTTGTTTCATAAACATCAAACGGATTTTAATCGCGAGTAAATAAACATTTTCAAACGATTTCTCTTCCGCTTATGATACTAAAAACGGTATCAACGTTATATCTAGCGATTCAGATACATAAATGTAGAGGCGGATTTAAAACCATTTTCCAAAACGGATTTTTGAAGGTTTTCTAATAAAACACAGCGTATATCACAAATCGTTTCATAGAGATTTTCGTTATTATTTTGTGTATTTAATACAAGTTTATTAATTGCGATCGATAAACTGTTTCACTGCGATTTTCAAACGGTTTCAAATTATTTCGTTAAAATCGCAGTTTATGTAAAAATAAACCCGATTATCAATCGCGTTTTAACGCTTTGACGAACCCTCTGCGGAGGTTCGATTTTGATAATGCGCTTTAAGCGGTTCTAATTGGTTCGATATCAATTATCAAAATTATGATTTAATTCCATATTGAAATATCTTACGATTCAAATTATATGAGATTTAATTGTTTCTAATTGGAGTTTTGTTTGTTTTCTGTTTTAGGATGACTAACGTAGCACAAAACAACTTTAAAGTGGTCGAGAACGATGAGGAGACGACTGATATGGCGGTAAAAGTTCCACATGAGAACCATGTTCTTTCTCTAAAGTTCGATGAAATAGCTGAAAGGATAGCGTTTAAAAAATTGGAAGAAAAAGATAGTTGACTTATTAATTTTTAGTTTAATATTAAGAAATAAATATAAAAGGTAATTTTTTGATAATATATATTAAAAACTCATATAAAATATTTTAAGACATTTAAAAAAATAAAAGTGCAAAAATACAAGATATTATTGTTTTAGTAAACTATATTTATTCTGTGGGAGAAGGAAATGAAAATCTGAAAATTGATCTAACTGATGATTAGTCTTTTTTTAACAGTTGTCCTATTTAATATTTACAATTAAATTTTTTCAATATTTTTTCGTCGGTTATTTTTAAATCATAATTTTATTATTACGAAAATTATATATTTTGTTTTTACCTTAATTTATATGAAAAGCCATTGAAAAAAAATTCAAAGCTATTTCATAATTTAAACTTCTTATATTATATTTAGTGTTGGTATATTTTGTCGTTTTCAACTTCTATTCTAATAGGTTTATGCAAATATTCTACCATTTAAGTTTGTTTAACCAGCAACTTATTTACTAAGTTGACACATGGAAAACAATTCCAAACTCAACATATTGTAGAAAAACTAAGTTGATTCATGTACTAATAAGTAATTATGATATGAACTTGGAATACTCGAAGAGTAAACATCAAACATGACTTTTATATATGAGATTTTACAGAAAAGCATATAATTACAAGTTTGATTATTAAAAAGAAAAATACTTAAAAAACACAATATATTTGCAAACAAAATGTTGTATATTATATGCATGGAACTATTGTCGTGTATGTATATGACCTTTGGTCTTGGATTTTCTTCACTTTGTGCGGTTTGTGTAACAGTTTAATTTGAAATCTGGTCTCCGGTAGTAAAAGATTCTTCACATCTTGGATCTTACTTGCTGAACAAGCTCTCTTCTCAAGATTTTACCAGCAGCAGATTTTGGAACACTGCTAATGAAGCGAACTCTTCGTAATCTTTTAAAAGGAGCGACCTAATGAAAACAAACGAAAATGGTTCAGAGAAGAAAGAAACAAAACACATTGATTTGAAAGACTTGAGTCACAAGTTATTAAACCTGTTTGGCTATGAATTTCTGAATATCTTCCTCTGTTAATGAGCTATTCGGTGATCGGACAACAAATGCAATTGGAACTTCACCTGCTTCTTCATCAGGGAACCTGCAACATACACACACAGATGTTAGTTAATGTTTTCGAACAAAGAATGAACTAGGTAATTACGTTCTAATGTCTTAAATTGTGAATAAATGACTTACGGGATAACGACAGCATCTAGTATCTCGGGATGCGATACAAGTAGACCTTCTAATTCAGCTGGAGCAACCTGGAAGCCTTTGTATTTGATAAGTTCTTTGATTCGATCAACAACGAAAAGGTTACCATCTTCGTTGAAGTAACCAAGATCTCCGGTATGTACCCAACCTTCTTTGTCTATAGTTTCTTTAGTAGCCTGAGGATTATTGAAATAACCTGAAAGAGAATTTGGTTTAGCGGATTTTCAAACTAAAGAAAGACTATAGAGAGTTGAAAATTTGAAACAATAACCTTTCATCATGTTAGGCCCTCGAACCCATATCTCGCCTATTTGATTAGGAGGTTGAGATTTTCCAGTTTCTACACTCACTATCTGAGCTTCAATACCTGGAGCAAGCCTTCCAGCTGAACCAGAGTTCCTTTTCCCGAGCCTAGGGTCTTCCACTGAGACAATTCCACACGTTTCAGTCATCCCATAGCCCTGAAGAAATCACCCAACACCTCTTTTGCATCATTCAAACAATCTTCCATGACAAGAGATCCAAGAACTATGCTCTGTTTTTACCTGCATAAGCACGACATTAGGGATGTTTCTTGCACACTCTTCCATCAAATCTTTCCCAAGTGGTGCAGCTCCAGATGCAATGTATTTAAGTGAAGAAATATCATATTTCTTCACAATACTCTGCTTGGCAAGAGCAAGGAATACAGGAGGAACCACCCAGAGATTAGTGACTCTATACTTTTCAATGTTCTTAAGAAGCATCTCGAGCTCGAATTTCGCCATGGAGACCAAAGCACTCCCTCTCTGAAGCTGAGAATAAGTAATCACTGCAAGCCCAAATACATGGAACATGGGAAGAAAGCACAAGAACACTCCGTGATACTCTCCCATGAGATCTTGATCCATTGTAATCATTAAAGAAGCTGCGATGAAATTCCCATGAGTTAGTTCAACGCCCTTACTTATTCCCGTAGTTCCTGATGAATACAATAGTGCAGCTGTGTCAGATTGCTTAATATCAACGATAGGGAGATCTGAAACTGGGTCGGAGAGCTCCATCACGTTGTTGAAACTGAGAATCTTCGAATTCGATTCAGGAATCTTCGAATTTGATTCAGGAATCTGTACGGATTCGCCAGTTCCAAGCAGCACAACGGGGATGTTAAATCCCTTGATTTTGTCGAACAGTTGCTCAACGGAGATGATAACTTTCGGATTCGAGTCCTTGATCTGCTTCGAAACCTCATCCGTAGTGTAGAGAGGATTCGCGGTGGTGAAAACGCCGCCTATTGCCGATACGGCGAGGAAACAGAGGGGAAACTGGTATGAATTGGGAGCGAAGATCAGCACGACGTCGTTTTTACAAATACCCAGACGGAGAAATCCATGGGCGAGTCTAGAGACGGCGGATTTGAGCTGAGAGAAGGATAAGGAGACGTCGGAATCGGAGTCGACGAGCGCAGGCTTCGACGGGTAAGAAGAGGAATTACGGAATAAAAAAGAGACTAACGATGTGTTGGGATCTTTGGGAAAAACGAGCGTCGGGCGAAGTGAACGGTAAATGCCGTCTATGCCGTAGCCAGATTTCTCCATTTTCCGATCAAAAGAGGAAAGAGAGGATAATGTGAGTACGTGATGAAGAGGAAGACGATGATGACCGAAGAGGAAAAGTCATCTGATTTGTCCCACGTAAGCGTCGAATATGTTAAAAAAGTTGTTAGTAGTTGGCGTCCTTTTTTTTTTTTTTTTTTTTTTTTTTGTCAACAGTTAGCGTCCTTAAATGGCAACTATATCAATCAATCAATCACGTAGACTAGTCTTTTTTCCCTTTTTGGTTTGGGGTTAAATTCTCTACTGACCTATGATTTAAATATACACACTAAAAATCAAGTTCAAAAATGAAATGAAAAAAAAAAATAGATTCCTCTTAGTATGGAAAGATATTGTTTAGATAAGAATATCTAGAGAAGACCTTCTCCCGCTTCAAATGGCGTGATTTTCTCCGATTGCTTGTCTGTCTTCCTTCATGCCTTTTTCCCTTTCGGTTTTCACAATGGTCTACGATGGTTTGCAAGTCTCCGAGCCTCTTGAACACCCTGACCCTCTGCCTCCGCCCAGTAGCGGACCCAGGAAAAAAATTTAGGGGTGTCATAAATAAAATTAATTATTTTATAATTATTATAATATATAATATTTAATATATAAAATATTAGAGTTTACACATTTAAAAAAAAATAATATCAAGAAAAACCACACTGTGTATAATATACAACCAACCATTGAAAAGGTAAAAAAAATGACTTAAATCAATGGCAAAAGTAAAAGTAGTGATTAAAAAAGTCAATATTTGTGAGATAATTAAAAACTACCGTAATGTAAAAGTTTTCAGAAGAAATAAGGTTTAGCCTTAACAAAGAGTAAACTTGGACTTTCTAGGTTTATAGATAAAATTAGCAAATGGGCTTAAGGCCCAGATTTTTCTGGAAAAAAAAAACTGAAAAGGGTTCAATTCAAGGGGTCGAACTTAATAAGGGGTGTCAGCAATAGCGATTATAACCAGTTGAGCTGGCAGTTTTTATTTGTCGTAGCTTACACTTTAAAGTTTATATTTTTTAAGGGGTGTCAGATGAATCCCCAACCCATACCGTGGGTCCGCCTCTGCCTCCGCCGCTTGTGTTATCCACGCCTCGAGCTCTGCTGCTTGTCTCTCCTCCATCCGCGCTCACTTCTCCACGACTCGTGCTCTCCACATCTCCGTCTCTGTCGTCTGCCTCTCTCACCCCTGAAGTTCGTTCCCCTTCGCTTTATGTGCGCATTTTCCGGGGTTTTCCCAGCTTCTTTGTGTTACCATTTGTTTCTCGACTCATGTTCGACATGTATGGTCTCCTTGACCCTCTGTAATACCACAAAATAGATCGACCTTAGGCTAGGAGTGATTTCCTATTGCTTTAGAGTTCATCCAGTTCACTTACCTCTATATGAGGCTTTGGGCTATTTGATTAGTCTTTATTTACCTCAGTATGAGGATCAATTTACTACGGTCGTTTGATGTTTGCTTCGTCTCAGGATATATCGAGTTTTATTCCTATTCCTTTGTGACAGATTGAAGGATGATTTTATGATATCTCAAATTTCTCCTGTTGATCAGGTCTTATTGTACTTTCTTTGTCCACTTTTATCCATTATGGAGAGTGTTCATCTCCTGTTTCCACTTGTTTAATGTGGTTTTGATGTAGGGAGTTTTCTATCGAAGATTACAGAAACTTTGGTTTCTGCTCTATCTAATGGCTCAGTAAGATGGTGTTTCATTGCTTCTACTGCTGTAGCCGACCTAACGATTGTATATGGTGATTTTGCTGCCGTTTCAATTGTGGATTTTAGTATACTAAATGTGTTCTAATTTCCAATGTTGCATTCTTCCTTCTAGGGCTATTGTGTCAAGTTTATAGGACTACTTCACATCTCTAGTTGTCTGAATGATACGTCTGCGTCCATCTATCCATTGTTTTCTTTGTATTTGGCTATTTTTATAGCTATGTTTGGCCATGTTGGTCTTTTATTATGTTGTATAAACAATTAAGCTAATATATGAAAGTAAGGTTTGACCCAAAAAAATAAAATGAAAAATCTTCTAGTAATTTCAGGATGTTTATTGGTTACGAAAAAAATAAATGCACGAAAAATAAAGTGTGATACAAGGTATATTGTGGATTAGAGGACTTAATAAATCATGTTCTATTTGAATGTTCACTGGCTCGATAAACTTGGGCATTTTCAAAATTTCTAACAAACCTGGATTTCTTTCTTCACGACGTAGATCTACACGAATATGATTTTTTTGTTATGGAGATTACCATTGGAACTTAATAAGGATAATTATCCATGGATTCTATGGTATATTTGAAAAAGCATAAATGATATGGTCAATAGTCATATTGATAGAAGTCCTCAAGACACAATTAGGATGATAGAAACTTAATTCTTAACATGAGGGGATGCCCAACTTCTAGGGGCGCCAGTAGTTTCTGAGAATTCTGGAGAGACGAGAATCTGATCCATGGAACGAACATTGTACAACACAGTCAATAGTGTTTTGTGGATGGATCATGGATGGAAGTGATAACAAGGATTTTGCAATCCTTTGAGGTACCAATTCCTCAAGCTTATCGATGTAGCTTTGAGGTATCGAACCTATTCTGGGATGGATAAAACCAATAAGCAAACACTAAACCTTCAGAGTCAAATCAGACAATTGAGTTTTTGTTCTAACAGTCCTAACGAAAACAATTCAAATCGAAGTAAATAAAAGAAAGTAAACGATGTGAATTCAATCTATGATAGAGATAGGGCACAAGGTTAAGGTCAACGGACAGTTGACTCGGGATGATCAAGGATCCTAATTCAAACTTCAAACAAGCTAACCTCCTAGTAAGGAACACAACGATACGATCAATTTAATCTCTTAATAATAATCTCTTTGCTTAATCCTAATCCAAGAACAAATTCTCATTTGTGAATTAGAATCAAGCAAGCAATCAAACAAGTTCCAAACAACTAACAATCACTCTAAACATACATTCTCATGCGCTAGAATGTGAAAGTTCTATCAAAGCTATGAACAGGAATTTCATCGAACATGTTGTGAGCAAGAAATCTTAAGCATTCTAATCAACTTGATCAAGGCTAATTAGACATTAAACACACTTTGACAGATGAGATTTTAAACAATCAAGCACTAGAAATCCATTGATCACCCCTAATCAACCTAATCCTACCTAACCAGTGGCGGAGCCACATTAAGTAACAGGGGGGCATATGCCCCCTATATTTTTAAAAATTTTCATTTAATTCTTATATAAGTTCAACAATTTCCTATCAATTCTTTAGCATTCTACCTTCAATTCTTTAACCAAATTTGAAAATGCCCCCCATGAAATTCTTGTCTGCCTCCGCTATTGTACCTAACCCATAAGCCCTATGAAGAACTACTCACTAATCATCATTAGATCAACTAAACTCATAGAAATAGAGTTGATCATCGGAGATTAGTGATGGATTGAGAGATTTGATGAAGGAATCACAAAAGAAGTACTAGATTAATCAAAAATCAAACTTGTTCTTACAAAGTGTTTAGAACATAAAATAAAGCTTCCCCAACAAATAGAAATAGGTTTTTGGCTTAAATAGTCAATATGGTGCGAGCCGGGTCAACCCGGAACAAACCGGGTGTTGACCCGGATCCAAGTGAAAATCTGGGGACGGTATCGGTTGGGTCGGTCGATACACCGACCGATACGAGCTCTCGGATTTTCTGTTGAAGGAGCGTATCGGTTGGCTGAACCGATATGCCAACCGATATGGATGCACAAAAATTAATCCGAGAGGTCGTATCGGTTGGCTGGCCGATATGCACCCCGATATGAACTCTCAGATGTTTGGTCGAAGGTGTGTGTCGGCTTGTTGGCCCGGTACTTCGCCCGATACTCGCGTTCACGAAAATCGTCCTCGCGGAGGGGGGGGGGGGGGGGAGCAAAGGCTTACCACCTCTCTCGCTGGTTCTTTAGCCACACATGCATGAGAGTTGACTCCATATTCGTTGACTTGAGCACACCATTTTTGACCCATCTTCTTCGTTGACTTCTTGTTCCATCACATCACCTCAACTCTGTTTTCCTCTGCTCTCGTAAGACATTCCAATACACCTGAAAATGATCAAGACACACTCCAAATGCAAGCCTAAAATGCTTACTCCTAATTCTAGATGTTCCTAGACTCTAAGATGCAACAATGATCAACAAAATGGTTCAAATGATGGTGGAGTGAAGTCAAAACAAGAACTATATACAAGTCTAAATGCATGAAAATGTGTGAATATCAATTCCCCCAAACTTAAACCTTGCTTGTCCACAAGCAAGCATAAGACAATCAAAAATAAGTTGGGGAAAAGGTTTGAAGGCGGGAGCTCATATTCAAAGACAAAACCGAGATCAACAAGTTCCAATTCGAGTCAACATCACAAGATGCAACCAAGTTAGGCTTACTCCAAAAATTTAGCCATGCTCATCAAGACAAAACTCTTAGCTCAATTCTCAACCTAGACAAGCATTCTTATCAACTAGCTCTTTAACATTCATTAGGTTTTCAAGTGGATCTTACTCAATGCAAGGTGATCAAACTCATTTGGCAAAGGGACAAGGTTTTGAGATTAAAGTGATCTCAATCAAAAGAGGAGTTTACTCCAAAAGCATGAAGGTTCTCTCATAAAGAAGTGAATGAGCTATAGTAAAATGCTAAGAGTTAGAGGCAATTGGTGCATACTAGGTTGATTTCCATCTACCCATGCCCCAATTACTTCTTCTCCTAGTCTAGCCCACCTAAATGGATATTACCCTTGACCAAGGCTATTTTTGCCTCATCCCCTTTTCTCAATCAAACACTTTTCGTCAGCTCTCCAAGGATCATTCGAAATATTTCAAAACAGTGGCTATTCTTTCTTTTGACTTAGCTCTTTTCATAAACTTTCTTCCTTTTTTTTATGGTGATCCTTTGGCTTCTTTTCATTTCAAACTTGAGACACTTTTCTTTTTAAAACACATAAGAGCTTTTCTTCTAAACACTTTTTCCAAAAATTTCATGATCCCATTCCAAAATCCCTTTTTATTCTTTCTTTTCTTTACTCTCTTTCTCCTTTCCCAATTCCTCCCCCAAACTTGGATTCTAGCCTATTGCAAAGCTAAAGGTGCTGAGCTTGCACTATATGGAAATTTTCCCTAGTCGCCTCATACTCAACACTTTTTACCTAGCTCATTCAAAAAAAATAGGCCTACCTCTCAACAAGAGTGTTTATGGTTTGAAAGAAGGGTGGTGAAAGGTGTGGAGTCTATTCAAGCAAACGAGAGTGGTAAAAGGGATAAGAATGCTTGAATATTTTCAGAGTATCCATGAGTTTAACACACAAAACATGAGCAAGATAATTAGATGTCATCATTAAAGTTCTCACTTAGGTAGAGCTAGTGTCAATTCAAAGCCTATTTCAGTTTCAAATCAAGTTTCAAAGCAAGCAATCCTAGCATGGTTCGTCTTAACTTTCTAGCCTTTCTTGAATTGCAATCTTAGGACAATCAACTAGCTCAAACAACTAGCATAAAGAACACGTCATCACTCAATCAGTCTTACAAGGAATTTCAATCATTGCTTCCTATGCATGCGTCCTATATGATGCAACTAGACTCGATCCTGTGATGCAAGTGCAACTACATGCTTTCTTTTTGAAATTTTTTTGAAAATTTTTCAAATTTTTTTTTTTTTGGTTTTTCTATGCCATAAATGAAATGCATGAGACTCAAAGTGAGGAAATCGAAAATAGGAACAAAGAAAACATGGTTAGCAACTAGCCTCTCCCCCAAACTTAATTCACACCGTCTCGGTGGGAAAGTAAGCTCGAGAGAGAGACTCAACAAAAGGAGAAAAAGAAAGAAAAGAAGCTAAAATGCAAGTATGTACAAGTTGGAGTGTTACCTGGTCTAAGAGGAGGCGTATCGGTCGAGTGAACCTGGGCAGTGAGAGCGTATCGGCCTGGCCAACCGATACGCCAGCCGATATGATGTCTCGGATTATTTCTGGGAGGAACGTATCGGTCTGACTAGCCGATATCGTGGCCGATACTGCTTCACTGTTTTCCTTCCAACCACTTCGTCTAAGATGTTTCGGCCCTTTCTTAACGCCAATGAGTCCATAGCTTCACCTATCAACCAAAACCTGATAAAAACTCAAAGCAAAATGTCAAAGATGACTGGAAAAAGATCAATATGTACAAGGATAAACATGGGAATGTCTCCCAAGTGCGCTTTTGTTTAAAGTCGTTAAGCTCGACTTTCGCAAACCGAGATCTAGGCGGTTGAAGAGTGTGGCCTGCCCTCGAGAGTGATGGCTAGGACCTGAGGAGTCAGCTCACTGAGATTGACTGAGTCACCTTGGAACCTTGGACTGCTCGAAGCCTTTACAACCGTTGGAGACATCTTTGTCACCATATCCACAACCTTCTCTTTGGGGGATTTTTCCTCATAGATGCTCAGCTTCTTCGAAGAGATGGATCCAACAAACTCAGTCCTTATGGTCATGGGAGGAGTTCCAATAGCTCTATCCACTCCCTTCTTTTGAGCACGCCCCATGTGCTCACTCAATGATCCATAAGTGGTGTGTTTAGGCCAAACTTCCTTGCCCACATTTGCAAACAGCCTTGCCTCCTCTAACACAGCATCCTCATTTGGAGAGAGGATGACACCACAAGTGTGAAGAGATGTGCTCCTTAGAGGATAGTAAGCTTTGGTATCAACATTATTCAGCACAGCACGTCTCTTTTTGAAGTCCAGACAAGCTCCAGTGGTGTTGAGGAGAGAGGTACCAAGTAGGAGAGGTAGTTGGGTACTCTTCTTCATCTTCATGACAATAAAGTCAGTTGGGATAGTGCACTCACCAATCTTCAGTGGATAGTCCTTGATCATTCCCATTGGAGTTTTTGAGTAAGAGTCTCCAAATGTAATAGACGATGGGTACCTTTCCATGCTCTTAATCCCAAGAGATTCCACCATGTCAAGAGATATGACACTCACAGTAGAGCCGGAATCACACAATGCATCGTTAATCTTCAAGTCTCCCAAAGTACAACTGATGGTAAATTTACCCGGATTACCAAGCTTGGGAAGTACCCTTGGTGTTGTGTGGATAGTAGGCACAATATCTTCAGCTAAAATATCAGTAGCACTCATCACCTTAGCTAGTGCAACATAGGAAGGCTTAACTACAGTGGCCTTCATCTCCTTGAGAGTAACAGGTGCAGCCGGAGGGAGTTCATAACCATAGATAAGTGCTTCTATCTCATCAACCTCTCGCTCATAGTCTGATTTCTCATGATCAACAGTAGAGAAGATTGCATTGCAGTAGTCTTTTGGGTTCTTCTCCGGGTTTCCGGGCAAGGTACCGGTAGGTCTAGAAGTGGAAGCGTGCATGTTTTCAACATTGATCAAGCGAGATGTCAAATGCTGCAACTCATTCTTTAAGTTCTTCACTTCCAATTCCCCACTAGCTTGTCCTTGGATGAGTTGTTGCATCATGCCCTTTAACTCATTACCCAAACCCAAAGAGGAAGAAGCTTGTGGCTGTTGTTGCCCAAAACCGGGTGGAGGGTATTGCTGCTTGGGAACATAGCCTTGTTGTCCTTGAGGCTGAGGCTGAGAGACAAACCCTTGCTGGTTTGTGTATGGAACAAAAGGCTTTTTCTGCTGAGGAAAACCTTGCTTCCCTTTTTGATGAGCTTGTCCTTGAGATGGAGCTTGAGGATATACTTGGTCTTGAGGATTGGCTACATTGGGATTGCGGTATGAAAAGTTTGGGTGGTTTCGATATTTTTGGTTGAAGCCCTTATTGAAACCACCTTGTCCAGCAATGAAGTTAATCTCTTCTTGTGTCAAATCCTCATCATCATCATAAAGCTGTGGCTTAGAATCCTCATAGTGTCCCACAAAGCTGATGTTCTTTTGGCCAATGGAGATCATCTTGTCTAACTTCTCATTCAAAGCTTTGATTTCCTTTTCATACTTCTCATCCGTGGAAGATGATCCTCTATTGGTGCGCTCATAGTCCTCATTGTAGTTACCATCACTCGTTGCAAGATTTTCAATCAGCTCCATAGCTGCATCTACTCCCTTGCCTAGGAAGTGTCCATTGCTGCAAGAATCTAGCATTGCCCTCATTCTAGGAAGCACTCCACGGTAGAGGTTGCTGAGTAATGGTTCCTTGGTGAAACCATGATGGGGGCACTGAGTAGTGAGCTTATTGAACCTCTCCCAAGCTTTAGCAAAGCTCTCATTGTTGCATTGCACAAACCCGGATAGCTCACTGCGAAAACGGGCAGTCCTAGTAGTTGAGAAGAACTTCTTCAAGAAAGCTTTCTTGAGGTCTCCCCAAGTAGTGATGGATCATGGTGGGATGGTGCTTTCCCAATCCTTGGATCTATCTGCCAAAGAGAAGACAAAGAGACGCATCTTCAAACCATCGTCAGTCACACCATTCAACCTTGTAGTAGCGCATATCTTGTCAAAAGTGTCCAAGTGTTGCAACGGGTCTTCAGATGCTAGCCCATGAAATTGATTGTTCTGCACCATGTTCATCACCATAGCCCGGATTTCAAAGTTGTTGTTGTTTACCGGTGGTGGAATGATCCCATGCCGGTTTGCATTTGTATCCGGTGTGTCTCCATCACCAATGGCCCTAGCTGGCCTTTGCTGCTGCTGTTGATCCTCGTGGTTATCCATAACTGTTTGCTCAACACTCTCAAATTCTTGTATATCTTCAACAGTTGGTTCCAACCCAAGTCTCTCAACGTTAACAGCTCGTTCTTGTGCTCGTCGTTCCCTTGCTAATCTCCTCTCGTGTGCTTTGATGTCGTAAACTCTTGCAACTAAGTTTGTAGTCCCTTTGCTGCGCAAGTTCATACACCTAACATCAAAAAGAGAGAAAGTAGCAAATCAGTAACAAAAACTTGAACTAAAAAGGAATAGAAAACGAATTGATATATCCAGAATCCCAAAATGGCAACGGCGCCAAATTGATAACAAGGATTTTGCAATCCTTTGAGGTACCAATTCCTCAAGCTTATCGATGTAGCTTTGAGGTATCGAACCTATTCTGGGATGGATAAAACCAATAAGCAAACACTAAACCTTCAGAGTCAAATCAGACAATTGAGTTTTTGTTCTAACAGTCCTAACGAAAACAATTCAAATCGAAGTAAATAAAAGCAAGTAAACGATGCGAGTTCAATCAATGATAGAGATAGGGCACAAGGTTAAGGTCAACGGACAGGTGACTCGGGATGATCAAGGATCCTAATTCAAACTTCAAACAAGCTAACCTCCTAGTAAGGAACACAACGATACGATCAGTTTAATCTCTTAATACTAATCTCTTTGCTTAATCCTAATCCAAGAACAAATTCTCATTTGTGAATTAGAATCAAGCAAGCAATCAAACAAGTTCCAAACAACTAACAATCACTCTAAACATACATTCTCATGCGCTAGAATGTGAAAGTTCTATCAAAGCTATGAACAGGAATTTCATCGAACATGTTGTGAGCAAGAAATCTTAAGCATTCTAATCAACTTGATCAAGGCTAATTAGACATTAAACACACTTTGACAGATGAGATTTTAAACAATCAAGCACTAGAAATCCATTGATCACCCCTAATCAACCTAATCCTACCTAACCCATAAGCCATATGAAGAACTACTCACTAATCATCATTAGATCAACTAAACTCATAGAAATAGAGTTGATCATCGGAGATTAGTGATGGATTGAGAGATTTGATGAAGGAATCACAAAAGAAGTACTAGATTAATCAAAAATCAAACTTGTTCTTACAAAGTGTTTAGAACATAAAATAAAGCTTCCCCAACAAATAGAAATAGGTTTTTGGCTTAAATAGTCAATATGGTGCGAGCCGGGTCAACCCGGAACAAACCGGGTGTTGACCCGGATCCAAGTGAAAATCTGGGGACGGTATCGGTTGGGTTGGTCGATACACCGACCGATACGAGCTCTCGGATTTTCTGTTGAAGGAGCGTATCGGTTGGCTGAACCGATATGCCAACCGATATGGATGCACAAAAGTTAATCCGAGAGGTCGTATCGGTTGGCTGGCCGATATGCACCCCGATATGAACTCTCAGATTTTTGGTCGAAGGTGTGTGTCGGCTTGTTGGCCCGGTACTTCGCCCGATACTCGCGTTCACGAAAATCGTCCTCGCGGAGGGGGGGGGGAGCAAAGGCTTACCACCTCTCTCGCTGGTTCTTTAGCCACACATGCATGAGAGTTGACTCCATATTCGTTGACTTGAGCACACCATTTTTGACCCATCTTCTTCGTTGACTTCTTGTTCCATCACATCACCTCAACTCTGTTTTCCTCTGCTCTCGTAAGACATTCCAATACACCTGAAAATGATCAAGACACACTCCAAATGCAAGCCTAAAATGCTTACTCCTAATTCTAGATGTTCCTAGACTCTAAGATGCAACAATGATCAACAAAATGGTTCGAATGATGGTGGAGTGAAGTCAAAACAAGAACTATATACAAGTCTAAATGCATGAAAATGTGTGAATATCAGGAAGCATATCTTTTCTCAGGACAAGAGAGGTACAATTGTTATAAGAAAGATGTAAATGTCATAATGGATTCAATGAATATTAGGACAAGCTTGTCCCCCCTTCACGTGGAATTAGAAGCGCTAATTTGGGATATGGAATGTATGAAGTTATTTCAAAAACCTTACATAATATTTTCAACGGACTGTTTGGATTTAGTGAATATTGTGTCTGAACTAGAAGGTTGACCAGCTTTCTCAATCCACTTGGAAGAGTTTGAACGAAGGAAGGAGTACTTTTTGACTTTCGAGCTTAGGCATATACCTCGCACAAGAAATTTGACAGTAGATATGCTAAGACAGAATGCACGTCTCACGCCGTCGATGAGTTTTCATATGGTTCAGAACCACCACTATGGATAATGGATAGTGTAATAACTTGTCTCGTATTATCATCGACAGACAGTTTCAGAACTAAAATCACTGAAAGGACATTTTGGAAATTTTGTCAACATAAGAGTGTTTCGGTAGTTTAAGAAAAATAAGAGTCAGGAAGCAATGGAGGGCGAAAAAATATTTTATTAATTAATAAAGATATTTAGAAGACGGAAAATGCATAAGACGGATTTTTAGACAGTTTTTAAAGTTTATCGGAAAAGGAAACCGATAAATCGAAAAAGTCTTGGGAAGGCTGTTTTTTGAGTTTTTGGAAGCTACAGAGATCAAGAAAACTAAAATTATTATGGAGAAATATTTTTGTAGGTTTCGAAAATTAAAATAGCATCAGAGTATTTTTAGCAGATTTCGAGAAATACAAGGAATCGTGTCTCGGGATCACCATGACACATGGTGATCCGTGAGTGGATGGGAACGCCACTTGGCAGCAGCTGGGACAAATACATTTTACCATGTGGGACAAATACGTTTCACCTTGTGGTAAATTGAACTTGAATGGCTTGGGTGGCAAGCATTCAGGCATGTGACAAGTGTCCCTTAAAAACTTGGTGAGCAAGTTTCTTCATGGCTATAAAAATGAGTCATTTGTTCAAGCCACATCCATTCACGTATTCAAACTAATAATGGATCTCCTTTGATGTCAAAAGATCTGATTTTTTATTTGATACATATGCGAGAACGGATAGTAAAATTATTATTTGACTAAAAAAATTACGACAATCCACCCATTTGCCATATTCTGATGCCAACGTCAGCAACACCACAATGTTTTGGATGATGGTCGGACAAATCTGCGAAAAGGCCAACTGACGCCATTCGAAGTAAGTCACAAACTCTTCGGGAAACCTTAATCGATAGCCCGAGAAATAACCCTCATAAAGATATAAAAACCCACGCGGAGGATTCCAAGGGCGATCGGACGGTCCGAAAACCTTGAGATTGACTCCTGGATGAAACTCAAACTTAGTCCTCATCTCATCCATGTAATTTTGGGTAAACCACGTCAAGGAGTCCCCATCTGCATATTGAACCTTCGGAGGTTGTGGTGTACAAAATTTTCTGACTCGATTTCTTCGGGCACCTTGGTTTCTTTGGCCACCTCGCCCCCTAGGCCTCCTCGGTCTGCTTGGTCCCCGCCCGAGGAGGAAGTCCCGATATTGGACTTATTTATTTGATTCCTCCTAATCAACGAAATAAAGTATTCCTCATCCGATCGAGGAGAAGATTGTGCTCTGAGCTATTATTTTCCGGTGAGGTTTCTGGGTCCCAATGATCAAAAGCAGAGCAAGAAGCAGAATGGAGATCAGATTCCATGTCAATTCCTCTAAGCGTTGAAGCCATGTCGAGAAACATAAAACAAAGATGGAAGAAAATCCGAAGATCCAGAAAGACAAAACACGAAATCTGTATCCTTTGCTAAACCAAAAATTTTAAATATAAAGAGTCAGCAGAAACACTAGGCAGAGGCGGAGAAGGAAATTCTGAACAAATCTTGACGAAACAGGAAAAGTGAGAAATCACAAGCGAAATGGAGGAAGAAAGAAGGAAACTTTTTTTTTATATGCGCAGAGGAGTATAAAAGAAGGTATAAAGGGAAACTTAAGTAAGAAAAGAAGAGGAATTAGAGAAGTCCAAATTGATGCATGGAAGAGAAGCACAAAAATTGTGGAAACCCCTATATAATAGTGTCATTTCAATCTCTGCATACGAGAAAGGGCGGGAATATATATGGAGACTTCATGACAACGTCGATTCAGTTATTGCTCGTATGGCCCAGTCGCTGAGAACTCCAAAACCCTAACCATCCTCGACTCTACGATTTCTATGACCGAGCTAAAATGCGCCAAGCTAATTACAAGACATTACAAAAATTCAGTGCACTCGCCAAGTCTTCATCCACCAAACTTGGGAGGGGTTATTGTTGAAGAGGGGGGGGGGGGAGGGGGGGGGGGTCTTAACACCCCTAATTAGTTAGACCCATCTTGACAATTATAGACCTTTTTCCAAAAAGTCAAATGAAGTCAACCCAGATTCAATCAACATGAGCCCACTGACCTGTCATTATTACGGTGTTGATCTACAGTCGCAGGGTTGACCAGAGATGAAGTGTGGCAGAGTGGTTCGACGAACAATACCATATCTGAACAGTAATCCAGCGTCGTATCATGATCACTCCACAGTACGTCGCAGAGCAGCGTCCATGAACAGTAGGCTGTCGATGTTGAACATAACTTTTATGTTTATTGTACCTTCTGTCCGTGGGCTGATCTATTGTTGAGTTGAACATTGAGAAAGATGATAACCCCACTTCCAACAAAGAACTATTGCTTAAAACATAAAGATTATGCCAAGAATCTAGCTTTTGTATATGTTTTGACGATATCCATTTTCCCATAGTTCTTATACGAGAACACGGGACAACATGGGTAGGAATGTTAAAACGAGCGGGTCCAGCCTGTTTAGGCCCGGTACGTTTAGACCGACCCATTTAGTTTCGTACCCGTTTAGGTCTGTTTTGACCCGATTATGACCGTTTATATTTTTGATTCATTTAGGTCCGTCTGTTTAGACCCGTTAAACTAACACATGCCCGTTTAAGTTTGTTTTGACCCATTTATAAATGTATTTTCTTTTAAAAAAAATTGAAAAAAAAAATTGAAAAAAAAAATTGAAAAAAAAATTAATTAATTTAAATATATATATTAATTTGTACAATTATCATAAAAAATGGACACATTATTTTAAAATTTTACATTATAAAATGAAATGGTAATAGAGTAATTATTGACCTATGAATAACTGAATGACTTTGAATATGACTGAAGATGGAAAAAACAAGAAGTTAATTGGGATCGAATTGATGATGCGTTCTTTTTCGCATTTGGTACGCGCTGTTGGGGAGGTACTTGCCGCCCCGAACAGACGAAAAAGAAGAGGATTATTATGGAGTTATCCATAGTCTAATGTGTTTAGGATATTGGTTAAAGATAAGTCCTAAAATATATTAGTGATATAGTGCAATCCCGTTATGATAAGATCAAATCTATACGAAATTGGCCTTTTTAGTTGTATATGTACCTTGTACTTGTGATTATTGTGAATAAGGAACTCTTCCCCAAATACAAAGTTTTTAAGTTTAGATGGTATTAGAAAAGCTCTTGAGACCTAATTATTTTGTTCATTTATGAAATATTGCTTCTCGTCTTCAATACTTAAAAGACATGAAAGATATTGTTGTTATTGGTTCTTGTTTCTCGGTGAGGGATAACAACCATGGTTGAAGGAGACAGCTTCGCGTTGTCGAAGAGTTTGACTTCTAAAGAGAAGAGTGCGGATATTACTACTATGTATTCTCTTCATGCCTCGGACAATCTAGGTGCTATGATTACGTCCATGATGTTAACATGGAAAAATTATAATGAATAGTCTAGTGAGATGGAAAACGCCCTAAGAGCTAAACGGAAGCTGGGTTTTGTTGACGGTACAATATCTAAGACACCTATGAACGATCCAAACCTCGAACTCTGGCTTTCAGTGAACTCCATGATAGTAGGGTGAATTCGAACGTCGATTGAATCAAGGGTTCTCTCTACTGTTACTTTTATTTAAAATTCAGATAAGCTATGGGAGAATCTACGAAAGCGATTCTTCATCGGGAACAAGGTCAGAATACATCACTTGAAAGAGAAACATGCGGCTTGTCGACAGGAAGGTCAATATGTGATTGACTATTACAGACAATTTTCAAAGATATGGGAAGAATTGAACATGTATAAACCATTACCGGTTTTGTACTTGTATTGCAATTGCTGAGTTTGAAAAAGATCGAGAGGAATAAAAGATGCGTCAGTTTGTTATGGGGTTAGATCAATCTCATTTTGGTGGAATATGCCAGTCGATTATCTCCTCAGATTCTACAGTGGATTTGTAATAGATTTATGCAAAAATTGTTAGAGAGGAACAACGTTTAAACAGTGTTAAGGAACGAGAATCTCAGAGTAATGCAACTGGCACTACAGGAAATTGAGGTATTGATTGCACATTAACATAGCGTTTTTAAGTTTACTGCAATAATTGTGTTTGACCCAACTTTTTCATAGCGTTTATAATTTTCATGTGCTATAAAAAGTATTGGCGCGTTAAGAACGTGATTTTTAACTAAATTCGACATAGTTTATATTGCACTTTAAAAAATAAACGCTATTGTAGGTTAGAGCGGGATGTTTTTGCGGGCTTATTTTGTTTTGCTCGCGTGTTGAAATTTTAGGCAAAATATTTTCTAAGTCCCAACCCCAAAAACAAGTTCTGATTTCTTTATTTCATTAACCAGACACTCTTGTTCTCTTTGTTTGGTGTGCGATTTGTAGATCTGATTCTACAGAAATCTTCGCCTTCATCGTCTCCTTTTGCCTCTCAATTCCAATTACCCAGATACAGTTAGATGTTTGTAGGTGAATTCGTTTTTCTAGGTTTTAAGGATTTGTAATTTATAGTTCTTATAGTGTCGGCTACTAACCTTTGCGAGTATTTATGTTCGCATGCAGCTTTGGTTCTGGCTTCGCAGTCGAAGGTATGTCAAGTTCTTAGGTTTTAGGCTTAAATTGGGGTTTCACATGTTCTCGATTTTTGATTTCTTTCTTGATTTTTGCAGTAAGCTCTTTGGATTAAGTTTCACAGTAGACAAAGGTAAAGTTTACGGGCTTATTGTCTTATTTAAGTTGTCGATTACACGATTTTACAATAGTTTCCTTCAATACTCGAGTTTGGTTCCGTTTTACCCATGTTCTTTATCAAAAATCGTTTTTTTTTACCAGATCTACAAGTCCTGCTTTGTTCCTTTCTCTAGCTAACTGGTAAGCTTGTGATTAATTTCTCTCATTGTTATTCATCAATTTATCTTAAGATACTCAACATATTAGTTACTTGATTGTCTGATAATTTGTTTTATTGTAAAATATGTATGAATAATTGGTCGAGGAGCTGTGTTTTGTTTCGTGAAATATGGAGAAGTCATGGGTTTGGTTACCTAGGTATGAGACTCTCTGCGAAATTACATTACTCAACATTTCTGATGTGTCTATGACTTAAAGTAATGCATGGCGTTTATGGTTTTATTTGCAGGAATAGTCTTGAGTATGCTGAAGGAGCAAAGAGTTTTGTCAATGCATCAGCGAGGTCTTTGTGTTATCCTACATAGATTTTCTGTCCATGCGTCGAACAACAAAGAGTGCGACGGAGAGACTTAAGTTAAAACCAAGCAACATTCAGTCACTAGCATCTTGGAACAATTGGGTGAAGAATAGGACTTCCACAACCTTCAAGGTTTTATAGTATTATTTTATTTTTAACTAGTTTCATTTGTTGATGATTGCGGATTACATTGTTTAATTTCCATATTGTAGGCAAAAAGTGAGAAGTACAGGGTTCTAAGGAGCTCTCAGATCCCGCACACCACTAGCAGGAAAGAAATGTATCGTCTTTCAATGGAGATGGTACGTGTCTTTTTCCTGCTTCTCATTTTATAATTATGTATCGGTATTACAATTTAATCATGTCACACACATATAAAAAGAAGAGTGCTGACCCGAAGATGGTGAGTAGAAGCAAGGTCTGGTTGGCAGCACACACACACCCTGATGGGAGACCAATGAAGAAGGAATTTGCAGCTACGATTGTAAGAATATATCAATTAATGACCAAGTAATTGCTTCAAAATCTTAGGTGAGGTCATTCAACATGATTTTTATATTGTGATAGGAGAGGATACAATCGCTAGATAGTCAAATGGACTCCACATCAAATGAGACTATAAGAGAAGATGCTGTCAGCCAAGTTTTAGGGAAAGAAAGATATGGAAGAGTTAGAGGAATGGGCAAGGGGATTAGTCTGACCAAGTTAGAGTTTCTCAATGCTAGAGACTCTCATGTTAAGAAGCTTGAAGCTTCACAAGCAGCAATGAAGAACCAAATAGAAGAATTGAAGAATCAAGTCCGTGCATTAAATGAAAAGAAAGTAAGTTTCACTACTGTATTTTTTGATGGCCAATGAATAAAGATTTGGAGCTTAATCTTTCTCTATTCTTGTCAGTCATCAGGTGCATATGTGGATGCTCAATCTAATGTCTCGAACCAAAATAGTGGGCGGATTAAGTGTAAGATACTGGATTGGTTTTCGTCTACAGATGTTATTGTTGGGGAAGGAGAATATTGCTCGGCGGAACCAACCTATAAGATTGGTCAACTTCCAATCGGTCCTAATGCGGCGGCTGTTTTTGTGAAATCTGCTACTACCCCAGATACATATCTCTGGAGGCCTACCATGTCAGTTTGTTCACTTGGTGAAGCTATTGGGACGAAAATTCCTTGGCCAGTTGACAGGGTTGTTTTGGACTCTCCTGATTGCAGCTCTGCTGCAGTAAAGCCTGCAGGATCGACAGTAAGTTTTAAGTTGTTTCAAATTACTTGACGAGTAGTACTTGCAACAACAATAGATAACTGATTTGTATGCATCACTTCTTAGGCCTCTTATGATCAAACGAGATGCAACATATATGCTTGGAATGGTAGTGGAATTGTTGCTGAGGGTATCATTTGTTCAGTAGACCCTAATGAGAAGGTCAACCAAATTCCTCTAGGTCCTAATGCTGCGATTATGAAGGTTGAGAAGGTAATTGATCGTGAAGCTTTTCTGTGGAGACCGAGTTCAGAAATGGCAGTAATGGGTGAAGCTCTAAATATGACCCTCGCATGGCCACTAGATAAGATTGCTTTTATCAGTACAACAGAAGATTCACCTAAAACATCACCTGGGGTAAATGCTAATCATACCTTATATATATTTTTTTCATTTTCACATGTTTTTATCACACACTTTTTAAATAATTTGTGTTGTGCAATTGTGAATGCAGAGTACAAGTAAGAGCACATGTAGTAGCAAAAGTGCCAACAAGAAGTGCATTTTATATGATTGCTGCAGTACAGGGAAAATTGTTACAGAGGGACGTGTCCTGTCTACTGATCCGTCTGACCGAGTTCACTTCGTCCCTCTAGGACCCGATGCTTCGAAGGTAATGGTAGAGAAGTCAAAGATTGGAGATGCTCAGGTGTGGAGACCAAATTCAGAGATCCAATGTATTGATGATGCTAGAGGTAGTGTGGTTGCATGACCTAATGACAAAATGGAATTGATGTGATGCAGAAGATTGTTAAGTGCACATCTTATTATTTGGTTCCTATTTACAATTCCTAGTCATGTGTTTCATATTGTAGTATGAAATTGTAATTTAAGTGTTACGTTTCTAATGACATTGTGTGTTTATCAGATTATATATTGATTTTCAGGTTTCAAATTAAAATCAAATAAATAATTAGGAAAATTTTAAAAATTCCTAAATATTACAGTAAAATTTAATAACAAAAAAATGCTATATCATTTCTAAGGATAGCAATAAAAGAGTGCTATGAATAAACAATCTATAATGAATAATATATGCAATTAAAACTAAATATATTGCACTCGCTAAATTGCAATATTAGATAAGCGTTATTATTGCATTTATAAAAAGCGCTATGTAAAGTACGATACTTTTTATGATGGGAGCATATACAGCGTTCGTTAAAGCGCTATCTTTTATCTAATATAGCGGATATCGAGCGCTACGGATACCCATTTTTCTTGTAGTGCATGGCTTTCTCGCCACGTAGGTAGTGAGTTTAGACCAAGCATCAAACCGGTATGACTCATAAAAACAAGATCACCAAAACAAGTGCTCTCATTGCGGTCGTGTTTGACATGAGAAGGCTAACTGTTGACAAATTATTGACTTTCCCGATTGGTGGGAAGAACGTCCTCAAACTCGTAAAAACAATGGTGGAAACAGGGGACGAGGTGAATGCGAACGTGGTGGTTCAAACAATGACCGTTCACGTAATTCTGGAACACGGGTAAACACTGATCACGCAACAACCTCTAACTATTCAAAATTCTCGGAGTTTACACAGGACCAACGAAGGGCTCTTACTCAACTACTCAACGATCGTGCTAATACCTCTTCGGAAAATTTTTCTGCTAAGGACAAACACGGTGATCTTATATTAGACGCGGGAGCCTCACACCACATGACATGAAACATGGCTCTGCTTGTGGAGACAAAGATTATCCCCCGTGTCATGTTGGCTTCACTGACGAAAACATGACATATGCAACACATATGGGTGTATTCCTGTTAAAAAACTGAATCACGTTACAAAACGTGTTATATGTGCCAAATTTGAATTGTTCTTTGATTTCGGTTTCAAAAATCCTCAAGCAAACTAATTGTTTTTCACTTCTAACAAATACAATGTGTGTGTTTACATGGCCATTTTACGAGGACCCTGATTGGAGCTGGTAAAGGACGAGATGGGATGTACTTCTTTAAGGATGTAATGGCTACAAGGGTTCATCGCATTAACAGTTCAGTCGTTAGTTAATGATCAGTTTCAGTGGCGCCAAAGGCTTGGTCATCCTTTGTTTTCTGTTTTGTCTTCATTACCTATGTTTTATTCAAATAAGTTTGCCTCCCCTAGTCCTTGTGACACCTGTTTTAGGATAAAGAAAACAAGACAAGTTTTCTCCAATAGTTTAAATAAAACATAAGAGTGTTTTGATTTAATCCATTGTGACGTATGGGGTCCTTATAGGACATGATCATCTTGTGGCGAGTCATACTTCCCTACGATCGTGGATGATTTCCCACGAGCAGGTTGGACATACTTGCTTCTTGAGAAATCAGAAGTGAAAATAGTTCTTCAGAAATTTGTAGGATGACCGAGAAAAAATTCAACAAAGCGGTCAAAACAGTTCGATCAGAGGAACATAGTTCATGTGTCTTGCTCGATTCTTTTGAGAAAATGGGATCAATCATCAAACTTCATGTGTAGCAACTCCTCAAAAAAAATGGTAGATTTCAGCGAAAACATCGACACATTCTCAATGTGTCTCGCACTTTTCTGTTTCAAGGAGGGTTGCCAAGTTTTTGGGGCGAAGCAGTCATGATAGCATCCCCATGTTTTCAACCGGACGCCTTCAAAAATCCTTAAAGGTGTATATCATTACGAAATCTTATACGGATAGGCACCATCGTATGATCAACTATGAGTGTTTGGGAGTCTCTGCTTCACTCACTTGCGAGCTAGAGACAATGGCAAGTTTGGTGCTCGTAGTCGTCACTGCATTTTTCTGGTTTATCCTTTCGGCCAAAAAGGATGGAAGGTTTTCTATTAGGATAAAAAAGGAATTCATAATCTCTCGGAAAATGGTATTTTATGAGATAAATTTTCCCTTTGCTTCCGCTGATGTGTTACAATCTCCAGCTGCGGTGCCTCCAACCTCATATGCCTCTGATGGAGATTGGTTAATTAAGTCCACCCCCAACTCAGATAACAGGGTGAGTACACCTAGTGAATTGTCTGCATAAAGTAGAAACGGAGAACAATGGTGAACTAGAAAATCCATCACCGATGTCTCCACCTACGCTTATTGAACTGTTAGCCAGAAAAACAAACAATGAACAATCATCCGGAGATGCTATGGTTCCTGTTTCTCAACATGATAACATTCAGGGACCATAAGCAGAGTTTCTAGGAAGAGGAGAATGACCTCATGTCCCGCCTTCAAAGTTTAGGGATGACATCTCCTACAATATATTATGTTTACAAAACACCCATCTCGCTCCATGCTCTTCATCAATGTCCTCACAAAATGTCCAAGGTACGACTCCATATCAATTATATGCATATGTCTCTGACCTTCATTTCTCACCATCCCATCGAGCTTTCCTAGCTGCTGTTCAGCATGAATTGAGCCCAAATGTTATTTGGATGCCGTGAAACACAAGGAATATTGCTCTGCAATGAAGAATGAGGTGGTAGCTCTTGTGAATTGAGGGATGTGTGAAATTACTTCTCTTCCTTCAGGGAAGAAAGAAATTGGTTCCCAATGAGTCTATAAGATCAATTATAATACGGATGATATTGTTGAAAGACACAAAGCTCATCTTGTTGCTGTTGGGAATAAACAAGTCGAGGGAGAGGATTTCAATGAGACTTTGTTCTCATGTTGTTAAGATGTGAACTATCAGAAATCTTCTTCGCATTGTTGCAGCTAAAAAGTGGTAAGTGCATCATATGGATGTCCACAATTCCTTCCTACATGGTGATATAGAGGATTAAGTTTATATGTGTTTACCTTCTGGTTTTCATCACACTGATTCTACAAAAGTGTGTCGTCTTAAGCAGTCTCTTTACGGACTAAAGCATGTTCCGCGTTGTTGGTTTGCAAAGCTCTCTTACGCATTGCTTAAATTTGGTTTTACTCAGTCTTACTTTGACTATTCCTTGTCTACTTACTCCAAGGATTGAATTGAGATTCAGGTCTTATTTATGTTGACGACCTAGTTGTTTCAAGTAATCAAATCACTGACATTCTGACTAAAGCACTCGGACATCCACAATTTGAAGTTCTATTGTCCAAGTTAGGAGTTAAAATTTTACACTCTCCAACTTGAGGGGGCGTATTATGGAGTTATCCATAATCTATTATGTTTAGGATATTTGTTAAAGATAAGTCCTAAACATATTAGTGATATAGTGCAATCTTGTTATGATAAGATCAAATCTATACGAGATTGGCCTTTTCAGTTGTATATTATATACCTTGTACTTGTGATTATTGTGAATAAGAAAGGCTTTCCCAAATAAAAAGTATTTAAGTTTACAAGAATACTAACACGAATAAGTTTCAATACCTTAAGTTGGATTCTTAATTCACTGCTTTCGCAAAAATGTGTTTCACTTGTCCAACTTCATCAGGTCTCAATCCAATATTTTGTTGTAACTGGTGACTTACGACTAGTTTAGACCAATATAGCTAGCTCATTAATTACCATTTTCTAAAATCTATAAAAAAATGTCTTAAGATGTGATGATTATGATTAAAATATTTAGTCAACTGATTTATAACACTTTATAGGCAACTATTATTGCATAATAGAAATTAGAAAGTACGAGGGATTTTTTAATCAGATAAGAGTTGCCCCATATGTGGAGTACCAGAGGAAACGATTAATCATCTTCTATTTGAGTGTCCTGCAGCTTTGCAGGTTTAGGCTTTATCAGACTTTTGTCCCTTCTGGATTGCTTTCCGAGTACATTTATCTACCGAAACATGGATTTCTTGTTTTGTAAAACAAAATAAATTGACCTACATGTGCCACAAAGAGAAAGCTATCCTTAGATCATATGGTATATATGGAAACAAGGAATGATAAGGGTTTTAGTAGCATCGAGAAATCTCCAAAACACACTCTTGAACATGCCACTCTTGAAGCGGAAAGATGGAGGATAGCAAACCAGAAAGAATATGAGGTTGAGGTGGATGTCAATATCTCTCCATAAAGGACTCGACGGAACATCCTCCCAAGACTCGTTATATCCCTACATGCCATATTGATGCCTCTGGGTCAATCATTGTTTTGTTAGTGAATTGGGATGGTGTTTACGGGATAATATGGTTTGGGTCCTAGCAGGAGAAAATGGGTGCATGAGAAGCTTAGCACTGCTTCATACATAATTGCACGGACTCATCTGGGCTATGAAGAGTCTTTATGAGAGGGGTATTCTCATCGTTAGATTCGAAACATACCGCATGAACCTCCTAAAAATGATTGAAGATCCGATAGACTGGTCGGGCTTTATTTCAGACTTGGACATCGTCGACACTATTAGAGAGAGATTCTCATATTTTAGTTCGGTTCACTTTAACTGTAATGATAATGTAGTGGCCGATGCCCTTTCTCAAAAGGCTAGGACACAAGATCATTTTTTCGCTTGTAAGACATAACTGTTGGATTTCAAAATTTCACAAAAAATTGAAATGTCTGGCCTATTTTGACTTAATTTTAGAAGTGTAGGTGAAAAAAAAAAAAATACGAGGGATATCCTAAAATACCCCAATAAAATATCATGTTTTACCAAAATATCATATTGCTTTAAAGTTGGTGTGATATTTTTCTGAAAAAAATATAACATGAGATATTTAAGAAAATTTTCAAAAAAAAAAAGAAAAGAAAATTGCATATTATTATTGCTTCCAATTATTACAATTGCTTGAACATTTAAACGTCGTGATTATGTATTTTTAGGCCATACTACTTTATTTGAAGTATTTGGACTGAAGCCGTTGATTTGTGTTTTAACATTCCATACCTCACTGAATAACTTTCATGTTATTCACTTCTCCTTCCTTTTTTTCTTTTTGCAAGTAAGTTTGCTGAATAGATAGATGCTTAGTTGGATCAGGTGCTTTGGAAAATTTTATCGCATTTTCTGCATTTTTTAGATGTTATTTGTACAATTTATTCGTTTTATCTCGATTATTATTTTTGTTGATTTATTGGAATTATTTTAGATATTTAGTTATTAAGTGATTTGAAATGTAAATTATGGTTCATAACATGTTGTTTCGAGAAAGAAGAGGACATATGTTACATAACAAAATAGTTTTTAATAGATTTTTATTTTTTGTTTCATTGTTGTCATTCATGGCCGTTTTGGTTGTAGCTAGTGCTCTAAACTCAGTGTTTCGAAAAATTGAATGACCGTCAACAAAAAGAAGCAAGTAAGTTGAACATATTTCGGGAAATCTCAATCCAAAAGAAAACAAATATTTCAAGTGTTTTGAAGTTTCATTTCTTGCTCTTTTTACTTGTAATTTCTTATCATTCTCTATTGAATTAAACACTTAGATCTCAGATCTGTTATTATAAAAGATACACTCTTTTATTGCTTTAAAACTCTCTCAAAACTAAAGCTTTCTCAATCTCTCTAAAACTCATTAGTTATGACACAATTTGGCATCTCTTTATATATATTTTTTTAACGCTAATACAGATTATGAGAACTATTACAAGAATAATTTTACAGATAATACTACCTCCGTTCCACGAGAATCCTCCATGACCACGATGAACGGCTCCACTTTCTCCTGAAAACTTCCTTATAAGCTTGCCTCCACTAATCTGTAGAACTTGGACCTTCAGGGATTTGAACATGGGACCTGCTAGTGTAGAATCATTAAGAACTTTTGGTCAAACCACTGGACCAAATGGGCTTCCACAACATCTCTTTATATTATAAGAGATCTAGACAATTTCCTAATCTTAATAGAGAATATTCCTTTTAATCATAATCCTTTTAGTAACCATAATTCGGTAGAATTAAGATAACTTATGACTCAAGCTATTCTCAAGCTTAGGTCAACATTCTCCCCTTTAATCTTGAAATCACCTTTCGACACATCTCAAACCCCAATGAGATCTCTCATCTCCTTGCATTTGATTTTTCCAAGTGCCTTTGTAATTATATGAGCTTTTTGCTCATTACCAAGAATATGCTCTACTTCCACTTGCTCATTCTCAATACATTCTCGTATAAAGGGATACATAGTGTGCATATTCTTGTTTCTTCCACGGAACACCGAGTTCTTAGTAAGTGCTATTGCATACTTGTTATCAATTCGACCTGGCACCTTCTCGCATGGTTTTCCGGTGATCTTACCAAGAAGTTCTTGAAGCCAAATCGCCTGTTTTGCTGCTTTGGTGGCCGCCACAAACTCAGTCTCACAAGAAGATAATACCACAGTTTCTTGTTTTTGTGAACACCATGTGATTGGACAATCATTATGATAAAATTTTTGACCAGTTGTACTCTTACCATCACCCCGATCCACATTGTGAGAACTATCAATGTAGCCCACCAGTCATGTTTTGTTGGTTCGATTAAATGTGAGACCATGAGAAAGAGTTTCTCGCAAGTATCTTAGAACTTGCTTCAATGGTGATCCATGAGATTCTTTTGGTTCTTGTATATATCTACTTATTACACCGACACAATAAGAGAGGTATGGCCGTGTATGGTAAATATCGAATACACCCAATATTTCTTCTATACTATTTCTCATTCATATATTTCTCCTCTTATGATTTTGACAACTTTAAACCCGAGTCATTGGTAGAAGAACTGCATTGCATTCTTTTATTCCAGCTTCTCCCATAATCTTTGATGAATATCTTTCTTGTTTTAACATAATATCTCCTTCATGTTGAAACACTTCAATGCCGAGATAGTAAGTCAACTTTCCAAGATCATTCATCTCAAATTTAGTTGTCATTCCTCTTTATAACTCGAGTATTATGTTTAAACTAGATCATGTGATTAGCAATTCATCCACAAACAACCATGAGCAGGATATGCTCCTTCTCATGCTTTCGATATAATGAAGGTTCTTTTGAGCACTTAACAAAATTCATCTCTCTAAGAATTTTGTTCTAACTTGTTATTCATGTCATTGGTGCTTGTCTTATCTCATAAATTTCTTTATTAATTTATACACCTTTCCTTCACTCCCTTTGGTTATAAACCCTTCAGGTTGAGTAACATATACTACTTCTTTCAACTCGCCATGAAGAAAAACAGATTTGCCATGCAGGCGATGCACCTTATAACCATTTGAAGCCGCTAGAGCAATGATGAACATTGTCTCGATGCATGCTACCGGAGAAAATACCTCATCAAAGTCTATGTTGTATATTTGTGTGTAACCTTTTTCCACGAGAGTTGATTTGTACATGTTTATGCTCCCATCATAATTTTTTTCTATCATTTTGCCTCGTTAAAATCCTATGTTTCCTTGTTTATCTCCATCAAGAGGCGTTCGTTTTCCTCCCAGGCTAGTTGAATATAATCATCTAAGTAGATCGGTTTCGCATTTTGTCTTGTTGACATTCTTAAAGGAGTCTGGAGCTGCTCATGTCCCTCAAAAGCCTCTGTTTCAAATCTAGGATAAGCATCTTATTCTACAAAGACCTCATCGTCAACAAAATCTTCATTGTTTCCCTTTGTTTCTCTGTAAAAGTCATCTTTCCTTACGCCATTATTTCCAAATTCTCCAAAGATTAATTTAAATATTCGAGATTTGTCCATGGTTTCTCTCCCTAGATTTTTCCACTTCCAACTCTTGATTTCATCAAAGATCAAATCCCTGCTAAATACTATCTTTAGGTTTGTTGGTTCCAAACCGATATGCTTTTTCCTGGTTCTGTTCCTAGATGCACTAGTGCTCGTGATCAATCATCCAACTTCTTAAGATGTGGAGTCTCTGTTTTCCATAGCCGACACACCCAAATACATGTATGTGGTCAACATTTGGTTTCTTGCTCTTCAAGACTTCGTATGGAGTTTGTGCGACCAAAGCTCTTGTTGCAACTCTATTTATGAGATAGGTAGCATATCTCACTGCTTCTCCCATAAATAATTTGGTACCTTCATGTGATTTAAAATACTCCTAGTCATCTCCAATAATGTCATGTTTTGTCTCTCAGCTACTCCGTTTTGTTGAAGAGAGTAAGGCGCGATTAGGTGTCTTTGGCTGCCAGAGTTGTCACAAAATGTTTGAAATTCTTGTGACACAAATTCTCCTCCCCTATATGTTCAATTTTTTTTTTGATATTAGATCCCATTTCTTGCTCGAGTAGTGCATTTAACTTCTTGAATTTATCAAAAACTTCGCTTTTTAATTTTTAGGAGAAACGACCAAATGTTTCGAGAGTAATCGTCAATTAACACAAAAATATACTTGTTTCATGTAAACGTAGGGGGTGTAATAGGTCCACATATATCTCCATGTATAAGCTCAAGTATATGTTTGGAGCGATCTGATATGGCTCGTGGAAAGACTCGCCTTACTTCCTTTCCAAGAAGATATGAAGCACATGTTTCCTTCTCAATTAAAATACTCGGTATGCCAATGATAATTCCTTCTTTACCATTGATTTCATGGTTTCTTTGCCAATATTTCCTACCTTGCGTGTCACATTATTGAATCATTTAATGTCATAAGATGTAAGCACTTAGTAGTCTCAACTTCCATGAGTACTTATAACAGATTTTTCGACATTTTCGCCCTTACTGTCTCTATCATATATTGTTAAATAGGCTTCTCTCATTCTAATGTCGCATCCTGAATTTGTGGCATGTCCAAGACTTATGATATTGCTTCTTAAGTCCGTTATAAAATAGATATCATTCAAAACCTTTCGTTCACCGTTCTTATTTACAAAGGGAATTGAACCTTTTCCTTTAATGTATATGCAAAAGTCATCGCCAAACCTTAATTTTCTCGGGACCGTCTCATCAATCTTAGCATACTATTCCATCTTTGATACTCCAGATAAAGCTTCATCCACCCATGCTACAGAGTGTTCCAGTCATGTGGTCACTATTCCCATTGTCTAAATACTAAACATTTCCGAATGCGTCTCAATTTTGTTTGGATTTACGTTCCTTTCATTGAGATAGACCACCTCGTGCATCATTAACTTGTCAGCCTCTTTAGTGTCATCATCTTCACTCTCATGAGATTTTAGCTTAAGCATCCTATCAGGACAATTTCTTGTGTAATGCCAATCTGGTCACACTGATAACACACCAATTTAGACTTATCCCTTCCTTATCTATAACCTCCGTTTTGTTGATTTCCGTAACAGCCACGCCCTCTTCTCCATCCGGAGAACCTTCCACCTTGACCTCTATCTCTACATGCACCATAATTGTCTTGGTAAGTTGCGAGTCCATGTTAGCATACATAATTTTTCCTTGGTCATCTTGTTGATCCTCTTCATCACAAATTCCTTCTTCACAAGCTTTTAACCTTCTTACGATCTCTTCAAAGATTGTTGTATTAAGTTTAAGAACTCGTTCAAGGGCGGCAATGATATGCATGTATCTTCTTCGTGGTAGACTCTTAAGAAATTTTTTAACAAGTTTTGTTTCTTATACATTTTTCTCCCAACACTGCTGATTTTGAGGATAATTCTGAGAGTTTACCAACAAAGTCATCAATTGTGTCAGTTTCCTTCATCCTCATTCTATCAAACTCAGCCATAAAAGTTTGTAATCTAGGTTGAAAGGGCGCTCGGGTTGTAACCCCACCGATAATTTGGATTAAGTCTGTAACAACCCGGTTTTTGGACCACATTGTCTAACCACACAATATCATTTTATCGAGTTGTAACCACATAATGTTGACTTTAAATGTTTCTGTTAAACAGACGTTAATTTTAATTATAAACCGTTAACTACAACTTGAAATCGAAAACAATTTTAAAACCCGACGCAAATTAATATTAACCCAGAATAAATCCCTAAACCCAAGCCAAGAGGAAATTTAAAATTAACCTACCCAAAACCTACCCGACCGAGTCTAACCTAGTCAAAATCCCTAAGACCAAAAATTCCCAAATTTATGTTTTCCATCGACGATTTCTAGGACGATTTCCTGGCTGGATTTCATACTCAAAATCGATTCGATTTTCATCTAAAATAATGATTACAGAAGGAAATGAGGTAAGATTCTTATTCGATTTTCATTTTCCTCGGTTTTTCTTCGTCGATTTGTAACACCAAAATCCCACAATTCTTTCTGCTTTTAGGTTTCATTTCTCTGATAGAAATGAAGTTTCGACTGATCAAATCTCGTTTACGACTGATCCAAGTTCGATTCCCACTGATCCAAGATCGATTCCCACTGATCCAAGCTCGATTCCCACTGAACCAAACTCAGTTCCGAAGGAAACAGAGAGAGAACGGACTGATCCAGTGAGAGCCACGACTGAAGCAGAGAGAGAGAGTTAACTGACCCAATCTCTGTTCTGATGGATGCAGATAAAGAGTCGAGCGATCCAGTGAGAGAGACGACTGATCCAGTGTTAGACACGGCTGGTCCGGAGAGAGAATGAAGCATGCAAATGTCGGATGAGGAGATTTCTAATAATCCGGATTTTACAACTGCGTAGGATATCACTACCTCGACTAGTAGTTCTGAAGACGAATATGAAGAAGATGAAGAGGAAGTGGTTGAAGAATGAATTGCTTGATAAGTTTCAATTGGAGATAGAGGCTGACGTTGTTGAGTTTATGGATGAACCTGCACTGAATCATAATTCAGTTCCTGTTAGCGATAGTGAAGACGAGGATGCAGATGAGGAAGTTCAACATGTGGCTGGCATTCGAGGGCACAAGATTAGACGAAGAGGAGATGGAAGATTGCATATTCATCAAGTGTTCATGACTGGTGCAGCATTCAAAGAAGCGGTCCTTGATTATGCTCTCAAAAACACTCGCAATATCAAGCAAACAAGACGGGATCGTACTAAGCTTGAGTATAGGTGTTGCAATGCAGCATGTGAGTGGAGGATTTATTGTGGTTTACAAACAAGAAGGAACGTATGGGAGGTGACTCGTTATAGTGGAGATAACCATACATGTGGTCGCAGTGGAAGTTGTGAGATGCTAACATATCGAGTAACTGCTATTTTGTTCTTGGACAAGATAAGGCAAGAACTGAGTGTTATGATGCCATTGAGGATACAATTTTTAATTAATGACCAGTAGAAGTTTAGTGTGACGAGAAATCAATGTCAAAAAGCAAGGAAGAAAGCTCTTAGGTGGATCACAAAGGAACATGAAGTCCAATTTGCCCATATTCGTGGATATTGCGAGGAGATCACCGAGTCAAACCCTCAATCAACTATGGTACTTGATACCGTTCCTATACCAAATGGCGAGAATGTATTCGAGAGATTTTATGTATGCTTTCACTAACTCAGTAACTCTTGGAAGCTAGCATGTCGGCCAATCATAGGGGTTGATGGTACTTTCCTTATGAATTCTTTCTCTGGTCAGTTGCTGGTTGCTCAGGATCGAGATGCTAAGAACAGGATATACCCTATAGCTTGGGCTGTGGTGAAGGTCGAGAATGAGAAAAATTGGTTATGGTTTGTCAAGCAACTGAAGAAGTACTTGGATTTACAGGATAAAGCTGGTTATGCCTTGGTCTCGGACATGCAAAAGGTATGTATATCGAGCTAATTCTGCGTTTACATAAATCGGATTTGAAGCATGGAGTTAGATATAATTTGGATTTTTTTGCATGGTTTATGCAATGCTGTTGTGAATGAGCTGCCACGAGTTGAACATCAAAATTGTGTTCAACACATTTATCGTAACATAAAGAAGATTCATGGCAAAAAAATGGAGCTCAAATCATTGATATGGAATCTGGCATGGAGCTACAATAAGGACCAGTATATGAGGAACTTGAAAAAGATTGAGGAATATGATACAGGAGTATACAACGACGTGATGAAGAGGAATCCCGAGAGTTGGTGCAGAGCTTTTTACCTAATAGATGGTAAATACTGTGAAGATGTGGAAAACGACTCAGTTGAGTCTTTCAACAGCTCTATTGTCACAGCAAGAGAAAAACCATTCATGCCCATGTTAGAGACCATTCGAAGACTAGAAATGGTCTGTATAAATGAGAGATGTGTTGCTGCTATTATATACCCGGGAAGTCTTCAGCATATGTTCAACGCATTCTCGATGAACAACACTAAGATGCTTCAGCTTGCATTCTCTTTCCAGGTACTAGTGGGTTTTTGAGGTCCAGTTTGGTTTTGATTACGAGAGGGTGGATTTAATCAAACGAACATGTACTTTCTGCAAGTGGCAGATACGTGGGATCCCATGTGAGCATGCTTACGGGGTCATCTTGAAGAAGAAATTTGATCCAGCTGATTATGTGGCTGATTGGTTTTTAACAAAGAGACATCGAATGTTATATTCTCACAACATTAATCCAGTTAGAGGACCGGGACATTGGGCTTCAGAAACAGGTGATGTAGCTTTGGTGACTCTACATGTTGAAGATCCGGATGCAAACGCCGATCCGTAGGATGGTAAGAAGAAGAAGAAGAAGCGTGGTAAAAAAACAGAGGAGAATGAAGGGGGAAAACGAGTCTCCATCAAAGAAGAAAAAGAATAAGCAGAGAAAGAGGAAGAATGCTTCTATTTCTGAACAAGGAGAGTTAGCAACCACCAAGAAGAGGATAATGTATTGCAAGAAATGTGGACAAGCTGGTCATAATGCTAGGTCTTGTGGGAAACGATTAAAGAAGGTAGTGATTTTCTGGTTTTCCTAAAGTCTGATTTTTTTTGTTTGAATAACTGAGAATCAGATTTGGTTAGCTTGTACTTAGTTTTATTGTTGTTTGCTTTTGGTTACAGGCTCATGGACAAGCTGATGGTCTAGGGACTCAGCCAATGTCACAGGTTTTTGATTAGCAAGATGAAACAAGAAGAAGATTTCGGATGTTGATGGTTGTCGCTTGGTTTTAGTCGGATTTAGTTGTTGTTTGCTTCTGCTGTTTTGAACTCATGTACTAGAGTTTGTGGTTTGTAATCGTTTTTGGAACGCAATCAACCATGTCTGATATTTTGGAACTCAATAAACTCTACTAAGATTGATAACAACATAGAACAACTGATAAAAGAAGAATTACAACAAGATGCAATCCAACAACACACAAATAAACACTCAGCCATCAAGAAATTTGCTAAATCCAATGATGATGATGCATCCAAAAACAAAAAAAGACACATGCTCTTCCTTAACATTGTTTTCGCATCTAACATTGCAACTTCAATCCGATTCATACACCTCTCCTCTATATCCATTTCCATCTTTTCAAACATCTTTTCCCCATTTTCTAAGCTCTCCATGATGATCTCCTGCATTGCTTTCATCTCTTCCTCGAATGTCTTTTCTTTGTCATCAACCATTTATATTTCTTCAAGCAAGGCCTCATCAACCCATTTGAATAAATGGGAACCATCAGTCTTCAACTTCCGATCTGTAGCAAAAGAGCACCTAAAGAATCTACGACCAAGATTAGTATATGTCTTCGAAGTGAACTCCTTTACCTAATCTCCACACCAACACACTTTCGGTATCCCATGATATTGTCTTTGGCCTCTAGAAACCGAACTCGATCCGGTTGTTAAGTTACTCATGATTGGGGGATGAATTTGATTTTGTCGATAGAGAGAGTTGGGGTTTAGATTTGTCTGATTTTTGGGATGAATCTGAGTTTGACGAAGATAAAGAGAGAAATGATTTGATTTTAATATTGGTTATGGTTAAATTTTAATGTATTCAGTTCGGTTATGGAAGGTTTGGTGGTTTAATTTTAGTTTAATTTGATTTGAAATTTAATCTGGGTTATTTATTGGTTTTGTACTGATTTTAAATCGGATAATGGTTTATAATTAAAATTAATGTATGTTTAACATAAACAATAAAAGTCAATATAAAGTCAACATTATGCGGTTACAACTCGATAAAATGATATTGTGTGGTTAGACAATGTGTTTCAAAAACCGGATTGTTACAGACTTAATCCAAAGTATCAGTGGGGCTACACCCCGAGCACCCTTTTTTCACCCTATCAGCTCATACAAGTCTTGCTTTTATTGCATCCCAAAATTCTTTTGAGGTGTCAAGATCTCCAACTTGTAAGATTAATGCTTCTGGAATAGATTGGAATAAGAGAGCTATAACCATATCGTTCTTTTCACTATCGTTTGTTCCTGGCTCGATAGTCTCCCATATTTTATGCAACCTGAATGGTACCTTCACTCGTATGTACATACTATGTAGTTTGTGGTCGCGAGCATTGGGAATTATATGGACGAAGGACCACTCTCGTTCGGTTTGTTTGTTGTTGTAACTATATCGCCCATGCTTTGATTTCTCAAGACGACAACTTATCTCGCCTTGGATGTTTAATTCAATATGCTTTGATACCAATTATTGAATTAAACACTTAGATCTCGAATCTGTTATTATAAAAGACACACTCTTTATTTACTTTAGAAACTCTCTCAAAATTAAAGCTTTCTCAATCTCTTTAAAACTCATAAGTTATGCCATATCTTGATATATCTTTATATAATAATAAATCTAGACAATTTCCTAATCCTAATAGGAAATATTCCTTTTAATCCTAATAAGAAATATTCTTTTTAATCCTAATCCCTTTAGTAACATAATTCGGTAAGATTAAAATAACTTATGACTCAAGTTATTCTCAAGTTTAAGTCAACATTCTCAACATTCATAGAACTTTTGTGTGTGATACTACATGCTTATGAATTCCCAAAACTACCATTGTTAATTTGTGTTACCAAAAAAGTCGCTTCAAAACGAGAATTTATTGCACCCAATGTATATTTTTATCTTTTTAATAGCAATCTTGTATTTTATGCAAACCTATTGCATTTTTGTATCTTTTTGTAGGTCCCAGTGTTAAAAAGACTACATACCCTCACAAACAGAATAGTTTGTGGATGGATAGGGGTCATACGATTTCCCTCCTATCCATTCTTTTTTATACTTTCTTTTCCCTTTCACTCTCTTTCTTACTTTACATTTTTCTTCACCCCTCATTTTTCGACGGTGGATAGGATGGTGGAGTTGACGTTTCCGGTCAGTCTCCCGGAATGGAGATATAATCGGTCAATGTACTGGAATTAAATTAAAAAAAAATTGGCTTAATATGGAAGTTTCGAGTGGACAGTCTAGACTAGGTGTCATCGGCTATTCGTGGATATTGTCATGTTCATATCACACGCTATACGCTCCCAATGGATAAAAAGTGCCACGTGAAATGTTGTTTTTTAAGTGGATAGTGGGGCTCATTGTAATATGTATCAACATTTCACATGATCGTGAATCAGTGGACACAAAGTACATTTGGCCCACTATCCATCCAAAAACAACATTTCGATTGACTACTTCTTATCCATGGTAAGCGACTTGTATGTGATATGATCATGGTAGTTTAGCCGATATTGTGGACATTTAGTATAGACTATCCACTCAAAACTTTCGTATTAGGTCCAATTTTTTCTTTTTCGAATTCCGGTGCATCGACCGATTATATTTCTATTTCAGCGGTCTATATGGCCGGAAACCTCACATCCGGCATCCTATCAACCGTAAAAAATGAGACGTGAAATAAATGTAATGTAAGAAAAAGAGTGAAGGAAAAAAAAAAAAAAAAAAAATATGAATAGAAGAGAAATCATGTGACTCATATCCACTGATAGAGTTATTTGATATTTTTGACTGTCCGTAAAGGGTAAATCTATCTTTCTAATGTTATGACCCACACAAAAATATATAAAATTGCAATTAGATTTCAAAAGATACAAAACTGCAATCAAAAACTAAAAAGATACAACATGTGCAATACACCCTCAAAACGATCCAAAATTGTTGTTGCTAGTATCCAATATCAATTAGATTTGGTAACTTCAGATTCTTCAAGAATCTTTCATGATTTTTAAAGATTCCTCAATGTGAGACATTGTTTACTTTTCTGATTTTTCTATGTGGACGTATGATCACTCGAAGAATTAAAGGCTAAGAAAAAGAGCTATTGTTTCAAAAACATAGACTATTCAGTAAATCTACTCTTTATCTACCTTTTGACATTATCCTTTTCCCCCCGGTTCTTAGACGAGAACACGGGACAACACGGGTTGAATAATAACACGAACGAAATGCTTTGGCAAAATGTCTTTCACTTGTCCAAATTCTTTTTTTTTTTTTTTTTTTGAATGAATGTAAAATTTATTCAATCCAAAAATACTTTTTACATCAAGTGCATAAAGAATGTTTGTGTCTAAAAGACTAATTGTTCTGAAAGTTTAAAGAATCAAAGAATGAACATAACTCCTATGAGAGAGCTTGGCGTGAGCCAAACCAAGCTTGTAGCCCATTCATTAGGCTTTGTACTCCTTCTTGTTGAATAGCCAATAATTTGTTCCGGACAGCTTTGTCTATAACCCGAAGCAGTTGGTGATGATCTTGCGGGTCTTGTCCATGCTTTCTAGCATTTCGTTCCCGCCATATAGAATGAACCGCAGCTTGGAACGCATATCTGAGCAGAAAGGTCGTAACAGAGGTAGAGTTGGAAGCTGAGACAATTGTGATAATGCTTTCCCAGTCACAGGTGTATCTGTTCGGCATTAGTCCTGTTATCAGCGGCCTCCAGACATTTTCAGAGTATGAACAAGCGAAGAAAAGATGCTGTCTGGTCTCGGTATGGCTTGAGCATAAGACACATGTGGGGTCTGTATTCGACCATCTGACCATACGGTCTCCAGTTTGAAGTCTGTTCAAAATTGTTACCCATAACATGAAAGAGTATTTAGGAGTGTGCTGGGTGAACCATACGCCTTTGCTCCATCCACATTTTGGAGATTGCATTCTTATCAGTTCCCACGTATGCTTAGTGGAGAACCAGTCCTTGAAAACGTCATCTTTATATCGCCAAACCCTTCTATCATCAAGCTCACTATCAACTTGAGTTCTCAGCTTATCAATACTATCTTCAACAGAGTTCAAGAGTTGGACTCTGTGTCGTCTTCGACGATGATTGCTGAGAGCTTCTTTAACTGTTGAGGTTTCAGGTATACCCATATCAATAATTCTGCGTCTTCCTAGTACATCAATCAGTCTCCCTTGAGGAAGCCACCAATCATACCAGAAAGATGTGTCCTTACCACTGCAGATTTCGACCATGTGCAGCCACTTTGCTTGCTCTCTTAATTTTAGGAGTTTCCTCCACATCCATGATCCACACATTGAAGTTCCTCCTAGTGACCAGAATGAACCTTTACGGATTAAGTATGTGTGTATCCAGCATGCCCAAAGAGAGTTTGATGATGTAATTCTCCATATGAGTTTTAAACCCATCACCAAGCTGACTTCTTTCAAAGGTCTAAGCCCCAATCTTCCCTCATCTTTTGGTTTGCAAATATCAGTCCATTTAACCTTTGCCTTCTTTGGATTAAGGTCCGGCCCTGACCATAAAAAGGCTGAACACAGCTTCTCTATATCCTTCAAACAACTTCCTGGTAGTCTGAACGCTGTTAACCAGAAATTGGCCAAGCTCATGATAACAGAGGTTATTAGTTGCAGCCTACCACCATAAGATAAAAACCTTCCTGTCCAAGAGCCTATACGATTCTTTACTTTCTCAATCAAGGCAGAATAATCATTTACCGTCATTCGTTTAGTGAGCAATGGGAGGCCAAGGTAACGTACCGGGAGCTGACCATTGGCAAGAGCAAAGGAAGAGAAGATTGCGTCTCTGTTGTTTTCGGAAACTCCAGCTAAGAAGATTTTCGATTTCTCGAGGCTGATCTTCAGTCCAGAGCATTTCGAGAACTTGTCAAAGACGTGTACAACTCCTTCAATTGAGCGTTTTGTCCCGTCCGTGAAGACCATTATGTCATCTGCGAAACATAAGTGCGTCAATGACAAATTCTGACATCTAGGATGGTACCCAATCTCTCTATTCCGTGCAGCTTGATCCAGCATTCTAGACAGAACATTTATGCAGATTACGAACAAATAAGGAGAGAGAGCACATCCTTGACGCAGACCCCTCTCACTTCTGAAGAAACCCGCCAATTCACCATTCACTTGGACTGAGAATGATGCCGTAGAAATACATAGATTGATCCAATTGATGAATTTATCCGGAATTTCCATAGCACGCATAGTATTCAGAAGAAAGCTCCATTGAACAGAGTCGAAGGCTTTAGATAAATCAATTTGCATTGCACTCCTTGGCGACACTGAGCTCTTATGGTAGTCTTTGACTAACTCAGTGGCTAGGAGGACATTCTCCACAAGAAGCCTGTTTTTGACAAAAGCACTTTGATTCCAAGAGATTAGCTCGGGAAGGATACCTTTGATTCTATTAGCCAAGATTTTGGAGATGACTTTGTAGAGAACATTGCAGCAGGAAATAGGTCTGTAATCTTTCATCTCTATAGCATTCTCCTTCTTCGAGATTAAGGCTAGAATGGTTGTATTGATTCCTTTAGGCAAAAACCCTTTGATGAAGAATGATTGGACTGCAATGGTGAAGTCTTTCCCAATGGTGGACCAAGCAGATTTAAAAAATTCAGTCGTGTACCCATCTGGACCAGGTGACTTATCCGAGGGCATTCGGAAGAGAACCTCTCTAATCTCGTCCTTAGACACCTCCCTTTGAAGTAAAGCAGTATCTGTCCCATTACAACGATAATCCAGAATCGTTTGCAGCTCTTCTACCTCCAACCCTTCGAAATCCGGAGGTTTATAGGTCAAGAAGTCCTTGAAAAATCGCTCTGCTTCAGCCTTAATTCCATCATCAGTACATACCACTTCACCTGAAGAACATTTAACTTCACGAATTGCATTACGGTTTTCCCGGACTTTAATGGCAGTAAAGAAGGCCTTATGGTTTTTGTCCCCTACCCGTAACCAGTGGAGTTTTGATCTATGCTTCAAAAAATTTTCCTCAAGATCACTCAGTCTCTGCCACCTTATTTGAGCTGCCTCCTCTGCCCGAATATTCTCAATGGTTGGGTTCTCCAGAGTAGCTTCTTTTTTCTGACAGAGGTTATCTAGCGCTTCCTTAGCTTTCATTTGTAAACCTCCCAGATTCTTCTTGCTCAGATTTCTTATATGAGGCTTTAATCCTTTTAGCTTTTTCCCAAGTCTGAAGAGTGCAGATGTGGAATGAAATAGAGCACCGGTTTCTTGCCAATATGAACTAACAGTCGGCGTAAAGTCTGGAACTGTAGCAACAATATTAACAAATTTGAAAGGCCTGCGCTTACCACACTCTTTTGCTTGCAAGTAGAACCGGCAGCGCAGGTGATCTGAACAGCCTCCAGATTCGAAGACACTGTAAGCCTGAGTGTACTTATGGAGCCATACATCATTTATTAAAATCCTGTCAAGTTTTTTGCAGACAACCCCTTCTTCTCTTTTGTTCCCCCAAGTGAACTTTGGTCCATGATATTTCAGATCCGATAGAGCGCAATATCTAACTACATCTCCAAATTCAGACATTCCAGAACTGACCATCGGATTAGTAGCAAAGTCTGAATGTTCGTCAATAGCCAAAGTTTCATTAAAATCTCCCATTACCAACCATGGTTTCCCCTTGAACATTCCTGCGTCTTTGTGGCTTTTCAGATCAGCCCACAAATCCTTTCTTGTTTCAGCCAGGTTTTCTGCATAAATAAAACTACAGAGGAATTCCTCTGTGTTACCATCCAGCATAACAGACACACTTATCATCTGATCCGTTTTGTAGATAGGGGTGAGTCGAACTGTTGGAGCCCACACAACCCAGATTCGGCCCCTATTACTATTCTCATAATTAGTCATAACCGACCATCCCTTGAAGACCGAAGAGATGATCTGCTCAGCTTTCCTCTCCCTTACTCTTGTTTCCAAGAGACAACCAAACTGCAAATCATTATTCTTTATCCACTTATTTACAACTGAGTGCTTCTTTTTTTTTGTTGAAACCTCTAATATTCCAAAAAAATCCCGTCATTGAGAGGATTTTCTAGGACCTCTCCTATTAGTATTACTAATCACTTCATTACCTTGCTTACTTGAGGCTTCACCAACTATCTTGTGATTTGTTTTTGATACGCGTGGTAGGGTTTGTCGTTGAGGATAAGTAGTCTTCAGCTGCTCCGATTGTGTAGAAGAGCGATTTCCTTGGACTGCCTGAGCATGTTCTTCTTGTGTATTCTCCTGCACTTCCACATCTATTTCAGGTTCTACATCCACAGATTGAGGCAACCCATTCTCATCAAGATCCATCAAAATTGAGTAGCGTGAGGGCGAGTTAATTGTGGCCTGCTCATAGTCTAATCTGTTAGGTTTGACAGGACTCCTGGCTGTTTTGGAAGGTAATACAAATGACTCCTCCCGTGATTTTTCAACAATCTGACCCTCCTCTACTTCCTCCTCTGGATTGTGTTTAACCTTACTAGTAGACATACCAGTAACGTCAGCCATTGACTCCTCCCGTGAGTCTTCCTCCCCTGTATTTAACTCTATCACAGACTCATCATTCCCTCCTAATAGACTGTTTCCTTCTACCTTTCCAGAAACTGGCTCTTGATTCCTATCCCCTGCATCAACTCCTTGATAGATAACCATAGCCAACTCCCTTGGTGTGTTCTTCCCTTTTTTGTTTGCAATGCAAACTGATTCCAAGTGACCCCATTTCTCACAAGTTTTACATCTCTGCGGCAACCATGGGTATGAAAATTCAACCGTGAATGACTTACCATTCTTAGAGAAATTAATCTTTCTTGGCAATTCCTTTGATAGATCAGCCTTAACAAAGATTTTTGCTTTTTCCAGGTCCAAACAAGCAAGCGTATCAGGGTGTGGCCTTACTGGTTCACCAACAGCACTGGAAATAAAGCTGAGCCCTTCCCATGAATACATGTTTAATGGAACATTCTTCAAGTGCACCCATAGGGGGAGAGTAGTTACCTCCGACAGCTCCTCTGCCTCGGCCATTGGAGACCACTTTGATACCATCATAGGCACACCTGCTATCGTCCACATACCGCGACGAGTAATCCTGTTTCGCATCTGCTCACTTGAAATCTTAAACCTCATTGTCTTAGAATCAACCACGAAGACTTCAATATTTTCTCCGCTTGACCAGATTCTGTTCACAATGACGTGAACTTTAGCTACGTGCGGAGCTGTAGACAGAAATTTTCCAACCAGAAATCCGTCCCACAGAGAAATTGCTTTGTCGATAATATCATCAGGAATTTCAACACATCTCTGACCATCTTTCTCCAGAATCTCCAATTCAAACTTTCTTAGCTGATTGTTCCCTTGAACTACACCAGCCCACGAATTACCTTTACCAATCGGCCCCTTCAGACTACCTCGATCATCCCCCGCCACCGCCGGAGCAGTAGGCGGCGCCATCCCCAGAGGACGCAGCTACAACTTTGACCTAGAGATGCAATCGCCAGAAAATCGCCTATTTCTTAAAACACCTTGAGTGATGCCTTGGGTACAATCCACTTGTCCAACTTCGTCAATGCTGAATCCATTTTGTTTGTGTATTTTTTTTTTTCGTCACTTACGAAGTACGACTTTCTTAGACCCATCTGGCTAGCTCATTAATTACCATTTTATAAAATCTATTAAAGAACGTGTTAACATGTGATGATTTTGATTAAAATATTTAGTCAATTGATACTTGCATAATAGTTTACAGGCAACTACTATCCTTAAAAACTTCATAGAAATGAAAAAGTACGAGGGATATCCTAAGAGTTAAAACACCAAAATAAAATATTATTTCCATAAATATTTCTAATTGCTTTAAAGTTGGTGTGATATTTTCTGAAAATAAAATATTATAAACATGAGAATACATTAAGAATATTTCCCCAAAAAAACAAACTGGTATTATTATTGGGTCCCATTACTATTTGTTAATATTGCAACCCAAATATAGTTAAAGGGTAAAGTTTTGCTTTCAGACAACAAAGTCTACACCGTCTGCAAATATAGAATTGTGGAAAAGCTTTCAGACTTTGGATTCTTTTGATTCTGTTTCTTTATCTGTTCTTTTCAGTCTTATTTTATCCTCTCACATTAGCTGTCAAACCTTAAAAGTCTCTTATCATATTTACTCGCTCGTCTCCATTATCCAAGAATCTTGTTTTGAATCTACATGAAAGCTTTGCTCGTTGACTCTGCACAAATCCTCACGTGCTAAAGTTCCAAGTAAGTATACGTAGCTTTTGCTCCCCCCCCCCCCCCCCCCCCCTCCCCCAATAAAAGAAAAGAAACAACACCTTGTGATCGATCCGTTTCTTGAATCCTGAAACAGGGTTAGGTTCTTTTGAGCTCTCTGTGACTATTTAAAAATGGCGGATCGATATGAGAACCAAGCTCATGAGAAGCTTCAGGTTAAATTCTACAAAACCCATAACTCAGATCCATAAATCTTTCATTGTTTTCATCTGAATTAAAAACCAAAAATTCTTGTTTATGTCTAAACACAGGGGAAGTTTCAAGCGATGGTTGTTTGCTGTATTCTTGGAATCGGAGCTCTTGTTTCTTGGAACAGTATGCTCACAATTGCAGATTACTACTACCTAGTTTTTCCGGTTCGGTTTGGAATTGGTTTTTTTTTAAATCTAATGTTCTGTTTTGGTTATTGAAAACTTTTACATTTCTTTGTAGGATTATCATCCTTCAAGGGTATTAACACTTGTATACCAACCGTTTGCACTTGGAACAATCGTGATTCTCGCATACCATGAATCGAAAATCGATACCCGGAAACGTAACCTGTTTGGTTACATTCTATTCACAGTATCCACCTTCTTGTTGATAGTCGTAAGTCTTTAATTTAAGTTTTGATCCTTTCTAATGAAACTGGATTTTGATTATGGACTAACTCTAAAAACAGTTGGATTTGACCACGAAAGGACACGGTGGAGTCGGACCCTATATTGGTTTATGCGCAATCGTTGCGTCTTTTGGCCTTGCGGATGCTACCGTTCAAGGAGGAATGATCGGTGATTTATCATTGATGTGCCCTGAATTCATTCAGGTTTATAACTTTTTAACAAATTTCAAGATTAACCAAACTTTAGTAGAGTTAATCATCTTGCTTCTTTGTAGTCATTCATGGCTGGTTTGGCTGTAGCTGGTGCTCTAACCTCAGCGCTTAGGCTAATGACTAAAGCATCTTTTGATAACTCACACGAAGGTCAACGGAAAGGAGCAAGTGAGTTCCAACATTTTCTAATCATCTTAGATCCGAAACAACCGATAGCTTCTCATTGCAAAGAACTTCATTTCTTGCAGTGATATTCTTAGCAATCTCAACCTTCATAGAGTTTCTCTGCGTGCTGCTTTATGCTTATGTGTTCCCGAAACTTCCCATCGTTAAGTATTACCGAAGAAAAGCAGCTTCTGAAGGATCTAAAACTGTTTCTGCTGATCTTGCTGCTGCTGGTATCCAAAATCAATCCGATTTGGTAACTTCAGATTCCTCAAGAATCTTCCCTTCCTTGATTCCTTTTCAAGACTATTCATTGCTAATCGTTCTTTAAGCTTCTTGAGTCTTCTATGCAGACTGATGATGATTCCAAGAACCAAAGACTAAGCAACAAAGAGCTTTTACTTCAAAACATAGACTATGCAGTGAATCTAGCCCTCATCTATGTTTTGACATTATCCATTTTCCCCGGGTTCTTATACGAGAACACGGGACAACACGGGTTAGGCACTTGGTACCCGCTTGTACTTGTAGCGATGTACAATTGTTGGGATTTGGTCGGGAGGTACACACCGCTGGTGAAATGGCTCAAGATTGAGAATAGGAAGTTACTCACAGTTGCGGTTTTGTCACGTTATTTCCTCATACCTGCGTTCTACTTCACCGCGAAATATGGCGATCAAGGATGGATGATTATGCTCATTTCTGTTTTGGGATTAACTAATGGACATCTCACAGTTTGCATTCTAACCGCAGCTCCTAAAGGTTACAAGGTAATAATCTATTTGAATATTTTCCTAAATAAATAGATTAGTCAAGTTAGTATGTGTGATTTTAATGTTAACAACACTATGTTTGTTTTTTGTGAAGGGTCCGGAGCAGAATGCGTTAGGTAACTTGTTGGTGATATTTTTGTTAGGAGGAATATTTGCAGGAGTTGCTTTGGATTGGTTATGGCTTATTGGTAAGAAAAATGCCTTCTGATTAAATCATCATCTCTCCAAACAACTTCACTTAATTAATTGGAGATTAATCTGTTTTTTCCTTTCTTTTTCACACCCAAAAATCCATTATTATTTGCTTGTAATCTGTAAGTGTTATTATTCTTGGAACCAGAGGATATTCGATTATATTTTCTAAATAATTGTTCTTTTTACCGATCATTTTCTTGCAACATCTACCATAAAACGCATCTGAAAACACAAAAAGATAAATAAATCTGACACATAGTAAACCAGAGATATTATAGATGCTAACAAACCACCAAATTACACTTATAAAAATGATGACAAAAATACTTATTAAAGATGAAATTAATTTATTCTTCTAATTATATAAATTAATCATCCTCTCTCCAAACCACTTCACTTAATTAATTGGAGATTAATCAGTTTTTTTTCTTTCTTTTTCACACAAAAAATCCATTATTATTTGCTTGTAATCTGTAAGTGTTACTATCCCTGGAACCAGAGGATATTTAATTATATTTTTCTAAATAATTGTTCTTTACACCGATCATTTTCTTGCAACATCTACCATAAAACGCATTTGAAAACACAAAAAGATAAATAAATCTGACACAGTAAACCAGAGATATTCTAGATGCTAACAAACCACAAAATTATAATTATTAAAGATGATGACAAAAAATACTTAATAAAGATGAAATTAATTTATTCTTCTAATTATATAAATTTATCGTAAATAAAATATATTAAGAGATTTTAGAACGAAGTCCTACATATCGCTACGATCAAAGACAATATAGCATGTAATATAGTCCTCCTTTAAATGCAGTTTTCACATAACAGTTACAAGTTTCTTCAATACAGTTAACTAGCATAATTCAAACACAAAATTTTGAACATCAATATATTTAAACATTTGATCTAAAATTTATATTAAAAAATAATATATGTAATATTTTCAAGTTTATTATTCAAAATAATTATACAATTTATTATATAAAATCATTTTATCTATAAAAGATATATAGTAATATATTGAAATCAAATAGCAAATATACTATAGTAAAAATGATTTGATAATTTAAATATTTTATTATCTGGATTTTTTATATCTACTAAATATAAAAAATTTATTTAGATAATAGTATAAATAACAAAAAAAAATTTAAAGTAATGTTAATATAGTAAAAAAAATAATTTCGTTAAAGATAAACTAGTAATCAACCAATCTGAGAATTAATGAGACCTCAAATCACTTCTCGGCTAATATAAAGATTACCATGTTATATCAATATATTAAAATTTTCTATTAAAATTTCCATAAAAATAATTTATCTTATATATATTTTCAAAATTAATAATAACAAAAATACAATTCATTTTATAAAATTGTATTAATATCTAAAAATAACATATCAAATATCTTATAGTAAAAATTATTTATATGATCTTTTAAAAAAATTATTACCAAGGTTATGTATATCTTCAAAATATAATACAAAATAATTTATATCAATATAATAAATAACAGAATATTCAATATAAGATAAAGTTAATATAGTAAAAAATCTAATTTCATTAAAGAGAAGCAAATAATCAATCAATTTGAGAGTCAATGAAAGTTCAAATCGCTTATAAATTAATATAAAGATGTCTATTAAGGAGATGTCGTAAAATGGATTGATGGTTCATAAACTGAAATTAAAATGAGTAAAATAAGGACACTTTTGGATTTTTTTCTCGTCACAAGGTTTATTGATTGGCCCAATGTGCTTAGTACAAATAGAAAGAAAAACAAAAACAGAGCTAGTCGAGCTAAGTGGGCTACAACATGAAACCCAAAACACAAATATAAGAACGAAAACACAAGAGAAATTACCATCATGCAAATCGTCGTCGAGTGATGAAGATTTTCTACCAGAGATGCATGATCAATTTTTTCTTTGCCTAAACAATCCATTTGCTGATCTGAACCTCCGAAAAAACCGTCGACGAGTTACTGCAAAGAGGAAAAGTCATATTTTAATCTTTATTGGAAAACACTAAGACCAAGGACGCTTCGTCTCCGGCTAAGTCTAATCTATTGACCTAGATCTTGCCCACATGAAATCTCGTCCTCATCAACCTAGTTGAAACTCCAAAAACATTAACCGGAGAGACTAGCGATCCAAATATAAGAGGATAAGAAGATCGGCAAAAAGGTAGAAGAAGAGATCGGAGGGAGATCAAGAGAAAAACAATTAAAAAAAAAAACAAATTGAATCCTTCCATAAGGGAAAGTTCGAACTAACAAAGCTGATAATATAAACACAAATATTCTCATCCTTCTGAAAGATCTTGAATTGAGAAAAAGGAAGAGAAAAAGGACCGAGAGAAAATTCTCTCTTTGATATATTTTTGGATTTAAACACTTATTTTACTAAGGAAATCTAAGCGCCATAACTCCTACAACTCGAAGAAAACTACAAATTTTAGATACTCCAATCTTTTTACAGTACCACCCTCTGGTTTTAGTGCGGGATTAGTTCTTGCATCGAAACATGATATCTCCCTGGAGGTTCTTCATTCTTCTCCAAAAACAAAACCGCTTACATTACTTTCATCTACGGCGATCTGATCGTTCAGAAAAGGCAAGAGGCTCGAGATCAGCTATCCTCGATTGGTAATCTTAGATCATCCTCTTGGCTTTTGAGTGGAGATTTTAATGACCTTCTTGATGAAGATGAGAGGAAAGGAGGTCCTCCTCGACCCGAGAAATATTTTTTCGATTTTCAAAGCTTCTTGTCCCAGAATGGTCTATGAAATGTCAAGCACTCAGGACCCTTCTTCTCTTGGCGAGAAACAACTCGCATAGTCTTGTTTCAAGCTGATTCTGAGATGATGGAGAGAGAGAACGCTGAAAAGGCAAAGGCTGAAAAAGAGAAAGCTGAGAAAAACGTGGTGTTTCACGCTCCTCCTCCTCTCCCAACGTTTGCTTCTCTTCAAGCCTCGTGCCAGGGCTTATTGCCTGACAAGTTCAACGGCAAAATCTGGAAGATGTGGTCGAACCAGATGAAGTTATATCTCCATGCGATGCATCTCTCGTGGTACCTCGAGGAGGATTAACCCGAAATTGGAGAAGGAACCGGCGATGTATACACAACTTTGGATGCATGGAATCAATGAGATTACATGAAGAAAGGATGGATTCTTGGCCGTCTCGTTGAGCCGCTGTATGCAATCTATTGCGAGCAAAAGACCGCCAAATCCTTGTGGTCCGCTTCGGTGAAAAAGTACAAGGTCGAGGATGCTGGATACCAGAAGCACGCAACGGCAACGTTCTTGGAGTTCCAGGTGGTGGACGACAAACCCATCATGTGCGTTCCAGCGAATCTGTCAGGAAGTCGCTACGGAAGGAATGTCCATGTGTGAGATCTTCACGGTGAATAGTTTCATTGAGAAGCTTCCTCCAAGCTGGCTGACTTTCAAGAACTACCTCAAGCTAAGAGGAAGGCTATCACACTGTAGGACTTGATCCAGAGGCTGAACACGGAGGATCGGAACCATCAAGAAAATGGAGTCCAAATCCGTGAATACAGTGTGAAAATGGCAACTCACAACAAGGAGAAAGGTAATGTGGACAAGGGAAAGGGCAAGGCAGTTGCTAAGTCGCCCTTGAAGTCTAACGGGAAGAACTTCAAGAAGCATGGCTCCTCGTCCGCCCCTGCCCCCACTGAGGACAAGAAGAAGTTCTTAAAAGGCAAATGCCGCGCTTGTGGAAAGAATAGTCACAAGTCCAGTGAGTGCCCCACCAAGGAGAAAGCGGCAAAGTATCAGGCAAATCTGACCGAGGATGATCTTTGTGCTGTGGTAACAGAGGTAAATATGGTGGGTGAGAAGACCAATGAGTGGTGGTACCTACATCTGCAATGATAGGTCCATGTTCAGTACCTATGAGAAGAAAACGTCTGAGGAGGCGCTCTTCATGGGCAACAAGGCTGTCTCCAAGATCGAAGGAAAGGATTCGGTGGTTTTGAGGATGAACTCAGGACAGGAGATCACATTGAAGTACGTGAAACATGTGTCCGACATGAGGAAGAATCTGATTTTCGGTACGCTGCTGAGCAAGGCCGGTTTCTCAGTGATCTTCGAAGCTGAAAACCTCACCCTCAAGAAGTGGGGCATGTACCTGGGAAGAGGATTCGTGAAGAATGGACTGGTCATGGTGTGTGTCCAGGCTGTCCTCAAGAAAGATGAAGCAAGTACCTCGAAGAACAAGAATGAGATTGTTGTTGCTAAGAATAATGTTGCAAATGTTTCCACTGTTGTAACCGATTCTGAAATGAATAAGAATAAGCATGTTTCTTACTTGCTTGAGTCTTTTAATATTTGGCATGAATGATTAGGACACGTGAATTATAAATCAATAAACCGATTAATGAATTCAAACCTAATCCCAAAATGCAAAATGAGTAAACAAAAATGTAAAGTATGCGTACAAGCTAGCTCACAAAAACACCATTACCCCAAGTCGAAAGGATTTAACGCACCTCAAGATTTTGTGACTTTTATCGATGACCATACGAAATATTGTTATGTATATCTATTACATAGCAAAGATGAGGCGCTGGATAAGTTCAAGGAATGTAAAATGGAAGTTGAAAATCAACTTAGTAGACTATTAATATAGTCAGAAGTAATAGAGGAGGGGAATATGATGGCCGATTCAATGATTTTTGTGTGGAACATGGAATTATTCATCAGACGACCGCTCCTTACTCACCGGAATCTAACGGGGGTGCAGAACGAAAGAACCAAACTCTGAAAGAGATGATGAACGCAATGCTTCAAGAATCTGGGTTGGCCCAGAACATGTGGGGGGAAGCTTTGCTTACATCAAATTATATCCTTAATAAGATTCCACACAAGGTCACCGGCACGATACCCTATGAACTTTGGAAAGGTGTTGTACCTTCGTATAAATACTTGAAAGTGTGAGTGTTCCTAGCAAAAGTGGCAGTGCCGCCTCCGAAAAAAGTCACGATAGGACCGAAATTTAAGGACTGTATTTTCATTGGATCTGCGCACAATAGTAGTGCTTATCGGTTTTTGGTTCATAAATCGGACATACCGGATATTCATGTAAATACAGTAATGTAATCCTGCAATGCATCTTTCTTTGAAACGTTGTTTCCATGTAAAGATAAATCTTATCCTAAGCGGACACGTGACAAAGATATGCAAGTGAAGCTAGTACTTCGAGTACTTCAGCTCTTGAAGTCGTAATAGATGAACCTAGACGCAGCAAGAGAGCTCGTAAGGAAAAACACTTTGGCGAGGATTTCATGATTGTTTTTCTTTTAGAGAATGAACCAAAGACGTTCACAGAAGCCATGACTACACCTAACGCACCTTTTTGGAAGGAAGCCGTTAATAGTGAGATTGATTATATTATGCAGAATCACACTTGGGAGATAACCGATCTACCTCAAGGGTTTAAGACACTAGGGTATAAATGGATTTTCAAAACCAAGTTGAGAACCGATGGGTCGATAGATAAGTACAAGGCTAGGCTTGTGGTTCAAGGATTTCACCAAAAAGAAGGTTTGGATTTTTTTGACACTTATTCTCCGGTAACGAGAATAACCTCAATAAGAATGCTGATCGGCATAGCAGCATTAAGAGACCTAGAAATCCATCAAATGGATGTTAAAACTTCTTTTCTAAATGGAGAATTAGAAGAGGAGATTTATATGAAGCAACCCGAAGGGTTTGTTGTCCTTGGACAAGAACACAAGGTATGTAGACCTGTGAGTCATTGTATGGATTTAAGCAAGCTCCAAAACAATGGCATGAGAAGTTTGACAACGTAATGATGTCGAACGATTTCAGCATAAACGAGTGTGATAAGTGTATCTACGTAAGAAGTACTCCACATGGGTATGTCTTGCTATGTTTATACGTAGATGACATGCTCATCATTGGCAGTACCAAAGATATGATCAATCATACTAAGAACATGCTTAGCCAGAGATTTGATATGAAATATATGGGACTTGCGGATGTATTTTTAGGGATTAAGATCATTATAACTACGGACGGTATAACCTTATCCTAAGCCCATTATGCTGAAAATATACTTGAGAGGTTTAAGGCTTACTCAAAAGTGACAACAAAAACTCCTGTTGATACTCAACTTCACTTGAAGAAAATTTCAGGTGAAGCAGTTTCACAATTGGAGTATGCAAGGGTGATCGGGAGTCTGATTTACTTAACAAATTGTACTAGACCCGATTTAGCGCACGCAGTAAATGTACTGAGTCACTATGCCAGTATTACAGGACATAAACATTGGAAAGGTATAACTAGAGTATGGAATTACTTACGTCATACCAAAGATTATGGTTTGCACTATGGTAATGAGCCGCTATTTTCAGGGATATAGCGATGCAAATTGGATATCTGACTCTCAAAATTTGAAATCCACGAGTGGATATGTCTTTACACTAGCGGGTGCAGCAGTGTCATGGAGATCTTCCAAGCAAAAAATTCAAGCCAGATCCACGATGGAGTCAGAGCTCGTAGCTCTAGAGACCGAGGCAGCTGAAGCAGAATGGCTTCAGAATTGGCTGTAACATATCCCAGTGTGGGATAAACCCATGTCCGCTATTCGTATGCATTGTGATAGCCAATCAGTGATACTGCGGTCAAAGAGTACCTTTTATAATGGTAAGAACCGTCATATTAAGAGACGTCATAAATCCATTAGGAACTTTATAACCACTGGTATAATCCATGTAGATTATATCAAAATGAATGAAAACCTAGCGGATCCTTTCACAAAAGGGTTGCCGCGAGATAAAGTTCTAAAATCATCAAGAGGAATGGGTTTGAAGCTTACGAATTAAGAGGAAATTTGATGGAAACCCTATTTACCTGACTGGAGATCCAGGATGTAGGTTCAAAGGGAAAACTAATTGAAATGAAATCGAGCACTGCAAGACTTATGTCTTTACCCGTTTCCTTGAATGATAAAAGTGCTACATGTATGTGAATAAGGATAAACATTGGCTTTTAATGATTCCATAGTTTCACAATAGTGGAGTATGACAGGATACTTCTGCAAAGAAACTAATGGCAGATCACCAAGTGAGTGTGAAATGGGGCCGTTTCTAGGAGAATAAAAGATAGGCTATTTTCTCCATGTTCACTCATGAAAACCAGGAATGTCAAGGCTAAAAGGAACAAAAACAGAGAACAAAATTCTACGAGAAAATGTCGTTGCGCGATACATGTTGTCTCGGTTTACATAAAAGTCTGGTTAGTTCAAGACATCATGTTCACCTCCCGGCCAGTAAACCCAACAGATATTAAAAATGGTGGATGAAATTTTTTACCTATCAGACACAGTTACATTTTCGCCTATACTCTTGAAAGTCTGTCTAGTCTAGTCAAGTCAGTGTCTAGTCTAGTCAAGTAAAGTCAATGTCTAGTATTATTCTTTCGAGTCTGTCGAGTCTTAGTATGTTTAGAGTAATGTCAATTCATGTGAGGGATTGTTGGAACATATTTTTGTATAAGATAAAGTTTTGGGTTTTCTGAAATATGTATGTGTGAATGAGAAATAAGTTGGGACATGGGCTCATAAAAACCATAATATTTTGGCACATTTTAATGAGGAAAAAAGTGTATAAAATGTCTGATTAGATGGGAAATTTATCACTAGTATAAATAAGGACATTTTCATATCATTGTTCAAATAGCTTAGACCACACTATGGAGTGTGAGAGAGAGGATGGAAAGACCACACGTGCGGGCCGCCGCCGCCGTGCCGAGCCGGGCCGGGTCGGGCTTGGGTCTTGGGTCTTGAGTCTTGCTAATAGGCCCCGAAGGGACCTCCGCGCGCGTATTTTTTTTGGGAAATTTTTTGGTAAACTAAAATCAATTGGTTATTGGTTTAGGTTTTGTTTAATTTTGTTCTAATGGATAAGGAGAATATGCTATTTGATCCTCACCGAGCAGCTCCACTCGCTCAACCACTTCCCTCTATCTCGCGCACGTGCAACTGATTCACTCGATCTCGGATTGACTCGTTTTCAAATACACGCTCCTAATGGATTGTTCACATACACGCTCACACGCAAACATAATCTCGCTTACGAGATAATAGATCCTTCATCTCTTTCTTTAAGTAAGTTTCGAGAGTATATCACAGTGCTTTCGTTCGTTGAAAACGTTTTTTGAGTGCTTGCGAAATCGTTTCGATATCGGTTTTATCATGGGATTCGATTATCACGCATACCCATCACACTGCGGGTGATAATTCGAGTTAAGAAAAGAGACTTCATAGTCTCAACTCCGTTCTTCTTTCCTTAACCACCATAGCTTATGCGATTCATTCACCTTTTGCAGATATCCCATACTTTGGGTCTTACATATATATGTAATAGCGTATATATCTTTGTCTTAGTTGAAACCTTAGCTTCCATTACCAGCCATCACCGGATCCGTATCACGCCACCACCGTCCTTCACTGCATGTACCTCGAACTCTTCCTATACTTTGTTGTTCACCTCTCTCCGCCTTGGTTCCTCGCATCGCGATCTCGAAGATCTTGCACATATGAAAAAGTGCCACCGCCTATGTAGTTTTACGCCGCCACCACCAGATTCCACCTCTCGAGTCACCGATGTCGTCGTCTGTGCTCAGGGAGAAGACGCCTTTGTCAACATAAGTCTTGCATCGTATTGTCGCTTCTGATGGCACCATTTATTTTCGTGAACTGGAGACAAGGTGGAGCATGGAGGAGAGATGAGCAAGCTGAATCTTCCGTCTCCACACGGCGGGTCACCGATCTTGATATGTTCATGCTCCATCATCAACGTGATCTGATGTTATCTATCGCCGCCGTCATCTCGCCTCTGTTCACATTCACAATCGAAATCCACTAAACCATGTAACCCTCTTTTTTGTTTCTTAATTTTCATTTAGATTCATATCAATTTGTTTTATCAATTTATTGTGGTTAAATCTGGGTCAGTCGGTTTAAATGAATTTATTCGGGTTTAAATCAAGTAATTATGGTTTAATTCTATTTATTGATATAAATCAATTTCATATGGTTGGTTTAAATAAATTTAATAGGTTTAAAATCAATTTAATTTGGTAAAATGTCGGTTTAAGTGGTTGGGTTGTTTGGACCGGTTAAGGAAGGGTCTTGGTTGGGTCATGGAATCGGGTTCACTTTGATTGGGTTGACTTTCACTGCTGACCATTGACATTCTAGTTGACTTTTTAGTTCTTCTTAACTAGCTCTTACTTGATTTTTGGCTCTGATTTCAGATTTGGATACCGTTTGAGCATCAAGAGTCTCCAAATTTTATATTTACCTTTTTCTAAAGTGAGTGATATTTCATAACTCTTTCTTTCCGTTTTTAAGTCTCCAGATATATAGTTTAGTACCTAAATATAATATGTTTGTTTACTAAGTCTTACTAGGTTGTATGTGGAAATAGGATTACAGAGGATCCAACCCATTGATTGTGTTGCCATTTAAATGTTATTACTTGTTATACAAACATATATATAGATAGATATATAGACGTGTGGTGATGCAAGTAGGTGAGAATGTGGGCCGGGGGGGGGGGTACGGAGACGAGTTCTGTACTTAGGATGTACTGTGTTCGGGAACACGGCAGCCTAATTCAATACGTGGCAGGGGTCCTAAGATCACTAGTCGCTCTCTCTCCGTATCTAGAGAGAGCAAACTCTCTCTGAGTTTCTTCTCACCCTTCTTCCCAGATTCCTATTTTTCAGAAGGGTAAAAGCTTTCTCAAATTGTGCGGCTGTTTTTGTGTTATATTTTGTTTTCCGGGTGTGGAGGAGGTGGTTGTGCTCTTTCCCATATTTCCGATTTGTTCACTCAATCAACCATCTTCTTCACCGTTTTGTTTTCTTGTTTTATTTGTTTTTTGTTTGGTAATAAATTCCGATCTCATATCGGATCTGTTGTCCGGCTTTTGGTCTGGCGATGCTCGATTTGTTTTTGAGCCCCTTGATCTCCTCTTCCTCGGGCTTCATCCTGACGGCGAGTTCGATTTCTTCTCTGATTATGTTGGATTCTCATCTTCGTGGATTAATATCATTGAAGCCTCTCCACTCTGGCTTGGAATCAATAGTCCCGACCACTCAATAGTTGTGTCTGGATGGCGGCGGAGCCTCCTTGGCATGCGTTTTCCGGCGGGTTATCAAAGCAGGTCCTCCTCTCTATGAAATTTGTTCTCCTGTTGGTTCTATGGAGGAAGGTAGCTCGGCAGGTTGAGATCCTTTCTCTGCAGAGACGAGATGGTGGCGGTTGTTCTTGCACTTTCTCCGGCATCGGAGGCGCAGTCTGCATGTCGGCATCATCTCGGCCTTGACACATGCCTTGGACGATCGTATCTTTTGTGTGTATTGGGTTGTGTTGGGCCTCTTTCTTTTCTCTGCATGGACTAATCTCACAAACTCACATGTAGCCTTTTGCCCTTAATGGGCTTTTCTCTATGAAAACATTGGCCAAAAAAAAATATCAATAAAGTGTCCCCTGGGCGGTGCGGTTTACATGACATCCATCACGGAGCCTCAGTGTAGGGGTGTGAACGATCACTTGATTCGCTAGGATCCTTGTATGCTGCTTAGACACATTAGGTGTGATGATTGTGCATATTTATGCTAGACGACTATATTTCGAGTGATTGGATCAAATATGTGGATTTGAGTTTTAGCATCTCATACCTAACTGAGTGACTCCCATCTTTTTTACTTCTCCTTCTTTCCCTCCTTTCAGGTGAGTCTGATGAGTACTTAGACTCTTAACAGGAACAGGTGCTTTCGGATTTTATCGCGTTTTCTGCATTTTGTTTTTAAAACGCTATTTATGATCTATTTCGGTTACTGGTTATTGTCAGGTTATTTTGGTTATGTTTATTACTATAGTTTATTGGAGATACTTGATGTAACAAATGTCTCCTCCACTCTCGAGACAACGTGTCACCAACACTAACGTACGAGTCAAGTATCTCCAATCAACTCCAATAACCAACATAAACCGACTAATCCAACAATGTCTCATAAACGTAACTAAAATGATACAAAACCTAAAATAAAAATGTGGAAGACGCGTTAAAACCCCAAAGCACTCCGTCCATCTAAGTGTTCATCTACTCGGCAGACTCACCAGAAAGGGGGAAAGAAGGAGGGGGTGAGCAACATGGGAGTCGTTTAGTGAGGTACGAGTTGCTAAAACTCAAGTCCACAGACTTGGTCCTAGTCTCTAAATAAAGAAGTCTAGCCTAAACATTCATAATTATGGCACTTAAAGCGTGCAAGCAACGTCTTACGCGATACCCGGTGGGACTCGAACCCCCCCCCCCCCCCCCGGTGCCTCCTAGTGTGTTGGACTTGAGCCAACCATCTAACACATCATCTCCCGACGGGACTCGAACCCCCGATATCACCTACTATATGGGACTCGAACCAAACATTTATCACATCATCACTCGGCGGGACTCGAACCCCAGATCTCACCTACTATGTAGGACTCGAACCCACCATCTACCTACTCAATATCTATATAATTAACTATATATATAATACAAAGAATTAACATTGAACAACAAAAAAAAGTGGTTGAATCATATTTCTTATCTCCAATTAAACAAACAAAACTATCATAAACTCGATCAGAGAAAACAGAACACATCTAGGTACTAAACTATTATATATGGAAGTTATAGACAAAGTTTTAGAATTTACGGAAAAGCCATCACCTAAGCCAAGGGTAAACGTGTATTTTAGGGACTCTTGGTGCTCAAACGGACTCCAATCTTAAATCAGGGTGAAAATTTTGAGTGAGGTAGGCTTTCGTTTGACTTAAATCGCATAAGGGATGGCTAGTTAAGGTCAACAGAAAAAAGTGAAGTAAAAAGTCAATGGTCAACCGATCAAAGTCAACCCAGTCAGCCCAATTCTAAACCCTGATCCAACCCAGACATGTTAACTCGTAAAGCCCTAATGGGTTAAACCAATTAAACCAAATCCAATTTACTTAAACCGGTTCTAATTGAATTAAACCAAATAAACCGAATAAATTGAATTAAGCCAACTTAAATTGGATTAACCACTCAAATTGAATTAACCAAATGAATTAACTTAACCGAATTAAACGAAGCAATAAAATTAAACAATAATTAAAAAAAAAAAAAAAGAAGTTATGTTGTTTGGTTTGGAGATAAACCGAGTTTATTCCTTAGAACGAGAGAAGAAATCACGCGGTTAAACGAAGGGCCGGTTCGACACCACAAAAGAAAAAGACACCACTGCATCTGCTCTGGCAAGGGAACATATCAGAGCATGGAACGATGACTCAGATCAGAGGAGAATATTGGGATGTGGAGAGAAGCTGGCTTGCGCCGAAAGAAAAGATTAGAATCGAATCCGATCAATGCAGTGATGGTCGGTAATGACTCCGACGGAGACGACAAAGCTCTCTAGTGGTTTGTGATTTCTATAGAAGTTGGTGGCGGTGAGCAACGATGGAGTGGCTTCTCTTCATGTGCGCAAGCCGTCCCGAGATCATGAGGCAAGGAAACAAGGCAGATGGAAGAGAGCGGCATACCAGAAGAGGAAGACAAGGTACGTGTAATTGCTTTGGCCCAGCTATTTATTTATTTATTTCCAAAGCCCATTACGCCCATTATCTCATCTAAAACCTAGTGTATTCACATATTTTCTCTATAAAAGGAGGAGGCACAAGAGAAGGAGACATGAGAAGAAATCTTTGGCAAAGCCCTGCAGAAATGGAGATCCATCAGCCGTCAACTTCCTGTAACAATAGATCCATCGGAGAGAAGCTTGTTGTGTTGGAAACACACAAAAAAAAGCTTTCCGAAGAAGGTTTATCGGATTTCCGTCATCAATCTGGCTGTCATCTTTCAAAGAATTTTACCGGATAACCATGAGAATCTACAAAAGCACAGTATATCATTGGAAATATCTCGGTCTCCTCTTTCCAGAATGGTAAGAATCGCTCTGATCCGATTTACCATTTTAGAGTTAAGACCGTTTTCCCAAAAACATGTATGTGTTTTTGCAAATCTGTAACAGTTTATTGGATATGTGTTTTGGATAGGCCAATAAGGTCCGCTTGACCCAAAACTTGGCGGGAACATTCTAGACTCATAGATATAGATCTCGGTTGAAGGAGAACCGATTTGGGTCTTGGGAGACTAGGGAAGTGTGATATATCATGGGTTTCTAGGTTTTCAACCATGATATAGTTGTATATATCGAGTCTTTAACCTGGTTTTTAGAGTCTATCGAGTCTTTTACAGATAAGCTTTCGTTTGGAGCAAAGGATGGGATTATAGGACGTATCTGGTGATTTGTGCAACGAGCTGAAGTTGGTGTCTCGACCACGATTGAGTGTCGACCGACACTGACTTGGATGTCGGTCGACACTGAGCGCGACAGAACAACATCCGCGAGTTAGACAAGTTTTGAAGATTTGCAGAATTACCCAGAAGTTTCCCTTAATTCTAAACTGACCCCAAACGTGTTTAGAGAGTTTAATTAGGGTTTCAGACTCTTTCATTCTTTTATCTTGTCCTAAACTTTGTTCTTGCTTGAGAGATATTGGAGAGGGCTGATTCTTGCTACTTGTAACATTGAGAGAAGAATTTCGAACCCTTTTCCTTTATCTATTCATTCCTTTGGTTTTCTATTCATGATGTATTGTTTGATTGCTGATATGTCTGAGTAGTAACCTAGTTAGATTTAAGGATTCTCACAAAGGTTTTATGTTTGCTTGATAACTGATTGATTGGATTCACTATCTTATCGTTCATCACCTAAGTGTTCTTAACACTAAATTCTAGACTGATCACCTAGGGTTTAGATCTTAGATAATTAACAATAGCACGAGAGTGTGAATTATAATCTGAACCAAACTTAGTGTGAGCAATTGGACTAGATACAAAGAGATTTGGTTTAGGAAAATTGTGAACCGATAGAACCTGTTCTTAATGCTTGTTTAGAACTCTAGGATCACAAAGAGATTTGGATCGCTAGGTTGCTAGATATAGAAATAATCTCAGCGAGAGTTGGATTATTTAGCATTGTGTTTCTAGTTCTTGAACCTGTGTTTAATCTGAATCTGGTTAGTTAAGTGTCTAGCATAGCATAATTCCCGAGAACTTCCTAAATCTTACGCCTTTCTCTTATTGAAAACACCTTTCTAGTTTATTGCTTTTGTTTACTGATTTCTGTGGAATGGATTTAGCTTAACTTGAATACATACAATCTATCGTGTGATCGTGAGTCCTTGTGGATTCGATATCCTAAGTACTACAATAGCATAACTGTGCACTTGCATGAGAATAGGATAAAACTCTGAACCTATCAAGTTTTTCAAAACTGTTTTATTGAGTCAAAATCAGTATGAAACTATGATTTTTCGAGAAAATTTTTCGCTTGAACAGGAACTAAGTGACCAATGTACAGACTTGCAGAGCCTCTGTGACTGTTAGAAAACCCCAAACAGATCAACCTACCAAGGACACCCATATCTAACTAGGTATTCAGAGGATCCATTACTAGTCTCACTTTAATCTTGACTTTAATTTCTCACTTAGGGGCTTGGCAATCTTTGGGTCGGATTCCTTTGATGTGTTTGGCACAGCCTATGATCCTGTTCCAAAGTATGGTTTCTGATTTTCCCCTCCCTTGAAAGTAAAAAAAAAAAAAAAAAAAAGATAAAAACCGAGGATAAGCTAGTAGCTTCGAAGTTGTCACGGGAGTGGTAGAGACCCCTATTACCTCCTGTGTATCCATGGAAAGATCCGAAGTTAAACCCCAATAAAAAGGGAAGAGCACTGATAAAAAAAAAATGATACCCAGTGGGGAAATATCAGTGCTAAGAGAGAAAGGGAAAAGAAAGAAACCAGAAACCGACAGTTTGGTGGTCAGATACTGAATAGGTTGAGTCCATGTGTCCTCTGATTTGATACTCCCTCTGAGAGACTGCACCTAATTGTATACAGAGGCTAGTGTGGTGAATTTGAATGTCCTAACTTGATTGGGGAGTTTACTTGGGACAGTTGCTAAGTGTGGGGGAAGTATATTGTGGTTTTGAGTTCTGTGGGAAAGTTTTCAGTGGTTTACTAAGTGAATGTGAATGCGAAAGTTCCTAGGACGAAATGAGTTTCTGTGTTTTCAAACCTCTTTTCTTATACTTTGGTTCTTTACTTTCTTGAGGGCAAGCAAGAGCTAAGTGTGGGGGAGTTGATATATCATGGTTTTTACCTGTTTTAAGCCATGATATAAGTGTGTTTTAGAGTCATGTACAATGTTTATCGAGTCCTTTCAGGTACTTTATAGGTTTTACCACATTTGGAGTTTACTTGGACATTATGGCACATTCTGGAGCATTTTAGAGCATTTGCCCGAGAAGAAGAAGTCACTGCCGATATCTGATATTGGTGTCGATCGACATCACTTTGGTGTCGGTCGACACAGTTCGCGGACCAGAGGATTTGACCGATTAATGAAGATTCGCAACTTGACCCAGAAGTTTATCATAATTACAAAGTGGCCCAAATCGGGTTTTAACTTTAAATTAGGTTTTACAGCCACTTGTTAGGCTAAGCTTTTCTTGAAGAGAGATTAGGAGATTTTGGGGCTGGTTTTGTTCTCGAGAGAGACTTGATTTCGAACCCATGTTCTTATTCCTTTGATTATTCTATGATATCTATTTTGACTATGTTTTCTGTTATGATTGCTATGTCTGAGTAGATCTCTTGTTAGGTTAGGGATTTGAAGGAATGTTAGAATAATTGATTGATTAGGATCTATCATCTAGTTCTTCATATAAATCGTTCTTAACGCTTAATTTGAACTGGCCACTTAGATTATTGATATTAGGTTGATTTACACAACGACAGTTGGTTAATTAACTAGAAAGGATTTAGGTGAGCAACTTATCTATTCGCAAAGAAATTTGGTTTAGAGAAGTTGTGAAAAAACGAACTTGGAATTAATGCATGTCTAGAACTCTAGGATTCGCAACAAAAGTTGGTTTACTAGGTTGTTAGATATAGATAACTATCGCAGCGAAAGCTAGTTAGTTTTACTTCTGTGATTCTAGTTCAAGAACGCCCATAGATTAAATCATGACTGTTTGTTAATCTGATTTCATGATATCCTGAGAAATTCCCGAAACCTGACACCTTTGTTAATTGCTTAATCACCTTCACTTCATTTGTTTACTTGCTGTCTTGCTTACTGTTTTACAATCTGATTCGCTTAGCTTAATTCGAATTACTCATAATCTATCGTGTGACTGAGAGTCTCTGTGGGATTCGATACCTTTTATACTATAATTGCATTAACTGTGCACTTGCAGTAGAATAGGATTTAAAACTTTAGACCTATCAAGTAGTAACCTAGTTAGATTTAGGGATTCTCACAAAGGTTTATGTTTGCTTGATAACTGATTGATTGGATTCACTATCTTATCGTTCATCACCTAAGTGTTCTTAACACTAAATTCTAGACTGATCACCTAGGGTTTAGATCTTAGATAATTAACAATAGCACGAGAGTGTGAGTTATAATCTGAACCAAACTTAGTGTGAGCAATTTGACTAGATACAAAGAGATTTGGTTTAAGAAACTTGTGAACAGATAGAACATGTTCTTAATGCTTGTTTAGAACTCTAGGATCCCAAAGAGATTTGGATCGCTAGGTTGCTAGATATAGAAATAATCTCAGCGAGAGTTGGATTATTTAGCATTGTGTTTCTAGTTCTTGAACATGTGTTTAATCTGAATCCGGTTATTTAAGTGTCTAGCATAGCATAATTCTCGAGAACTTCCTAAGTCTGGCGCCTTTCTCTTGTTGAAAACACCTTTCTAGTTTATTGCTTTTGTTTACTGCTTTCTCTGGAATTGATTTAGCTTAACTTTAATACATACAATCTATCGTGTGACCGTGAGTCCTTGTGGATTCGATACCCTAAGTACTACAATAGCATAACTGTGCACTTGCAGTAGAATAGGATAAAACTCTAACCCTATCAAAGTGTGTTGTCGAAGTTGTAGCAACAGTTATGTCCAATTAGGCAATCGTTCATCGTTGTGGCAAAGGTGAGGATTAGTTGTGGACTTTCTCTCTCTCATTCATCCTTCTTTTGGCGTTGTAGCTATATGACTATGCATAGCGATTGTGACGTGTAAACAATATGGCACCAATCTATTATAGATATATATGTATATCGTTATTGTTGTTAATTTGTGTTGATGTGATGGACAAATCTAGATATATATATATATATATATATATATATATATAAGATTGCAAAACTGAATATGGTTGATTGTATATGAATATCGATTTCGGGGTGTTTGCATTGTGTGGGGAAAGTATATCAAATATGGACTATGAGATATGAATATGGAATGGCTAATTGAGATAAAGAATGAAGAGATATGGTAATGAAATATGAGATATAAGGAATGAGTTAAGGGTGGTCGAGTTGTGATAGGTTGATTGAGAGTACGGAAGGGTGGAGCCCGGGTCAGGCACCATGTCCGTTTGTTTGATTGGCTACAAGTGGGGCCCATATCAGGCACCTTAGCCATCGTCGGGGGTTTTGGCGAGCCCATGTAGACGCTATGGAGAGTGTGACGAGGTGGTAGTGCCCGTGTCTAGTATCACCTCTGGAAGTGCCCGTGTCTGGTGCCAAATGTGGTAGTGCCCTTGTCTGGTACCACATATAATATATATAGGATTCATTTCTTAGTACTTAAGTGCCCTTCAGGTGATGATTGTTAGCAGATATTAGCTTATGACTTTTTCTTGGTTAATTATGTATGATCGAGATAAGTTCGCGGGTTCGTTTAATCCTTCATCACTGGGTAATTGTGTTCGAATTAAATACTTAGTCTTTTTTCCCTTCTCCCGTTATTTTCCCCTCCTAGGTCCGGAAGCAGGATGATCAATCGGTTGGTGTTCGTTGATGAATTTGAATCAAATGTAGCGCACGTACTCTTGGGACCATTGTAGGGCATTCCAGTTAGCCTTTCTGGTTCAACGGATGACATATCTTCGTCGTTTCCGGTTCGCCAGGAATGGGTCGTTACAGTACGGCGGTGAGGTTGAGAGATCGAAGATGATGGTATACTCTGATATGGCTTTAGGTTTTTATAGGTAGATTGAGATACATACAAATATGTATATATTAATACAGCTTCGGGAACAAGAAACATTGAGAAGCTGAGGTTTAGGCCTTACAGTTCTTCTCCAAAAATAAATAATTCTCCATGAATTCATACTCTGACTCGGTTGCTCGTATACAATTCAAAAAAAAGTTCTAGATAATCTAACTCATATAATTCTCATACTCCTAGTTTTTCCTCCTGCATTTTGTCTTTCTCCAAACGGACTCTGACCATTGTAGTAACTTTCTGAACTTCTTTTTCTTACACTCCAGAACCGCCATTGGTTAGCTAGGCACTGGCAGATCCTTACTGAGATCGCTTGGCGGCTGCTGAAGAATAAATTGTGGCGCTCTGAAAACCTTCCTAAATACTGACACATGGAACACGTCATCGAAGTTTGCCAACTCTGATGATAAACCTGAATGATACGTTACTGCCTCAATCCACTCAAAAGTGGGGTACGGTCCCATGTACTTTGGCTTAAGCTTCTTCAGCTTTCAAATCTTAGCTCATCTCTGAAGTGTCCTCATTTTTAGGTCTACTAAATACCCCACTCAAACTCCAAATCTCTCATGCGCTTATATGCATAGCTATTCGGACGATCATGGGCTTCCTTTAGCCGCCATGTGCATTTCAACTTTCTCTGCCGTCCCATTGATGGTTATATGACTTGTCATTCCCACAATTTCTACCAACATAGTGGTGTACAACACCGCCTACAATAAAATCCGCATATGGTTCTGTTGGGATAGTGTCCTAAAATCACACTTGTACTCACTCCTGATGATAGTTGTGTGTCGAGATCAGACATTCGTATAATACTGGGTGGTTGCAATGTTTTGCTAGAAGCCTCTTGCAGTCTGTAAGTTGTAGACTTACTGCCAGTATTATATGATCCTATAGGGTCACACACCTAAGCAAACTGGAAGCATGAATGTGGAAATGATCATTATGGTAATGATCATGTTGATGTGTATTGGATACACATTGACATAGAGTTTTAAGATATGTGTGTCGATCGATGCATGAGTGTGTCGATCGATGCAGGCTTTTCGTGGAGGTGTGACGATCGACACATTAAGTGTGTCGATCGTTGCATATCGGGATTAATGACGTAATCGAGTCGGGTTTGTCCGACGGTTTGTGATGTCATTTTCAGGTCGATATATAAAGGCTTATATGGTCGACCTGAACCCCAGCCGTCTTCTCTTCTCTCTGACAGAAAAGCAGAAACTCCAGAAACTCTTAGATCCCACAGATTCGGCACTAGCATCCCATTTTCCAGCTTGTGTGCGTGTGTATCTGGTAGAGGCGAGGCACCTGTGTCGCTACTGATCTCGTTCACCATTCATTCCGCTGCCAGTAACAAGGTAAGAACGAGGTTGGTGATTCAATATATCAAACCCTAGATCCTAGGAGATCCAACAGTGGTATCAGAGCGTTGTTAGGGTTTAGACTATTGAATCTGATGCAATTAATTCGAAAACTGGGTTTGTTGAATTGGTTATTGCCTGCTAAAATCATTTTTTCAAGAATTAATCTCGGATTAAAGCCTCTGTTGAAAATTCGATGCCTGTGTTTTCGCAGTGTGTCGATCGACACAAAGCGTGTGTCGATCGATGCAGAGCGAAAACACGTAAATAATTTTAGGGTTTATCGCAGCGTGTCGATCGATGCAAAGCGTGCGTCGATCGACACAGAGCGAAAACTCGTAAAATCTTTTGGGTTGTTCGCATAGCGTCGATCGACACTAAGCTTGTGTCGATCGATACACCGCGAAAACTCGCACCGTATCGATCGACGCACTGGGTGCATCGATCGATTCAGTTGGTTGGTTTCGGTTGGATTGGATTGAACCGGAAACCAATTTGATTGTGGTTAAGATGTGTCGATCGATGCAAAGGATGTGTCGATCGACACACAACTCGCAGACTCAGGGGTTGGACTTCTAGTTGCAAATACCAAATCAAAATGAACCTAAAACTAATAAAACTGAATGTTTTAAGTAAATTTATAATTTCTTGGATGTGTATTGGATATACATCAAGATAAAATAGTTCCTTTCCTCAACTAAATATCAAGTGATCTTGATGTCTTGCCCGATCTTGTCTACTGTCAAGACTCGTGTCGTTCGTTGGATAGTCTTGGAGTCCTTGGTATCCACAGCAACATGAGTAAGGCAGGTGGTCATTGATAGACTTGCAGTGCGACTATCAATGATCACAAGACAGGAAAAGATTGGTTTACTTGACTGGGCCATCAGAAGTTCTGGGCCCAGAGACATCAGAGTGGATAAGCCATGGATTGTCTTATCTGCGACCAAGAGTTGTACTGGGTACAATTAGCAATGATTTGCTTACCTGGATGACTAAAGTTTGGGTGATGGCGAGTCGCCCACTCGAATTTTGGTGATCTGAGGATCTTGGTTCATTGTATTCATCTGAGGAAACATAGTTATGAATACAATGCGAGTTTTCTTATTAGATAAGATTTCTCATTTCCTTGAGCATTATAACTAAAACCTCTACCTCTTTTAATTACAGCTATGTCTGTCTCAACTCACATCAACACTTTCTCACTGAGATCCGTCCTTGAGAAGGACAAGTTAAATGGATCTAATTTCTTGGAATGGTATCAGAACCTGAGAATAGTTCTCAGGCAGGAGAACAAGGAATATGTCCTTGAAAGAGTTCTCCCCGAGAGGCCACGTTCCAATGCCTCGCAGGCAGACAAGAATGCTTATGATAAGCATTCAGCTGATGTCAAAGATGTTAATTGTCTAATGCTGGTGACTATGAACTCTGAGCTGCAGAAGCAATATGAGAACATGATGTCACCCATTGAGATGATTAACAGCCTGAAAGCTTTGTTTCAGGAGCAAGCTCGCACAGAGAGATACCAGACGGTTAAATCTCTCATGGATTGCAAGCTGGCTAAGGATAGTCCAGTAAGTCCTCATGTCCTTAAAATGATGAGTTACATTGATAACCTGGGGAAACTGGACTGTGCCATTAGCCAGGAGCTAGCCACTGACATGATTCTGCAGTCTTTGCCGTCGTGTTTTGATCAGTTCATCATGAACTACAACATGCAAAACATGACTAAGACATTGACTGAGTTGCACGGTATGCTGAAGACAGCAGAGCCGAATCTCAAGAAGGCTACTCCCAGTGTCCTGATGGTACAAGGGGGTAAAAGATTTAAGAAACCTAAGAAGGATAAGGGAAAGGCCCAAGTTGTCGAGACTGAGAGTCAAGACAAGCCCAAGCCCAAGCCCAAATCCGGGCCTTCTCCTGAGGATAAATGCAACTACTGCAAGCAGTTGGGGCATTGGAAGAGAGACTGCAAGAAGTTCAAGGAAGATTACAAGAAGCTGAAGAAGACGTATGATGCGTCTGACTCAGGTATTTATGTTATCGAACTCAATGTTATGTCTTCTAGTTCTACTTCGTGGGTATTGGATACCGGCTGCGGTGCTCATATTTGTACTAATATGCAGGCACTAAGAAACAGTAGAACGCTGAAGAAAGGACAAGTGGAGCTACGGGTCGGGAATGGAGCTAAAGTTGTTACACTGGCCGTAGGCACCTATGAGTTGTCTTTACCTTCGGGCATGGTTTTAGCTTTGAATAATTGCTATTTTGTACCTGCGATTAGCAGAAACATAATTTCAGTTTCCGTTTTGGATTTGGAAGGTTTTGATTTTGCAGTTAAGAATAAAGTTTATTCTTTTAATCGTGATGGTACATTTTATGGTAGCGCCCCATTAGATAATGGGTTATATGTTTTAAACCAAGAAATGCTTGTCTTTAACATAAATACAAAGCGGTTTAAGTCCAATGACGAAAACCCGACTTTCTTATGGCATTGTCGTTTGGGCCATATCAATGAGAAACGCATCCAAAGGCTCCATCGAAATGGGCTTCTGGGCTCATTTGATTTTGAATCATGTGAGAAATGCGAATCTTGCTTGATGGGCAAAATTGCTAGGGCCCCTTTCAACAAGCCAAATGAAAGGGCCATTGAGTTATTGGGCCTTATTCATACTGATGTATGTGGGCCAATGAGCACTGTTGCCAGAGGAAATTACAAATACTTCATTACCTTCACTGATGATTTCAGTAGGTATGGCTATGTCTATTTGATGAGACACAAGTCAGAATCCTTTGATAGATTCAAGGAATTCAAGAATGAAGTACAGAACCAACTTGGCAAAAGTATCAAAGTTCTGCGATCGGATCGCGGAGGAGAATACTTAAGCCAAGAGTTCAGCGACTATCTGAGCGAGTGTGGAATTGTTTGACAACTCACTCCTCCTGGAACACCTCAATGGAATGGAGTGTCAGAGAGGAGGAATCGAACCTTATTGGATATGGTTCGGTCTATGATGAGTCATTCTAATCTTCCATTATCCTTTTGGGGATACGCTCTAGAAACGTCTGCGTTTACACTAAATAGGGTGCCATCTAAATCAGTGGATAAGACACCACATGAATTTTGGACTGGGAAAATTCCTAGTTTGTCTTTCCTGAAGATTTGGGGTTGTGAGGCTTATGTCAAACGTTTAATCTCTGACAAGCTCGCACCCAAATCAGACAAATGCTACTTCGTTGGTTATCCTAGGGATACCAAGGCATACTACTTTTACAACCAATCTGAGAACAAAGTTTTTGTTGCTCGGGACTGTTCTTTTCTTGAGAGAGAATTTCTTTCTAAGAAAAACAGTGGGAGTAAAGTACATCTCGAAGAAATTCAAGATGCACAGGAAACTGTTCAACCTGTTGAGGAAGAGCATCAGTTGGATCCACAAAGTTCTGTGGAACCGACGCCTGTGGAGCCTGAAGTTCGCAGATCCGGAAGGATCCGTCACGAACCCGTGAGATACTATGGATTTCTCGTGACCAATTGCAATGATCTGATGATCATTGAAAGTGACGAACCAGCGACCTTCGCGGAAGCAATGATGGGCCCGGACTCCGAAAAGTGGCTTGGAGCCTCTAAGTCCGAAATGGAATCCATGTCAGAAAACCAAATATGGTCCTTGGTCAATTTACCTAATGGTGCAAAGGCCATTGAGTGTAAATGGATCTTCAAGAAGAAGATTGACGTGGATGGCAATGTACAGATTTACAAAGCGAGGTTGGTGGCTAAAGGTTTCAAGCAAATTCATGGTATTGACTATGATGAAACCTATTCCCCAGTCGCTATGCTTAAATCCATTCGGATTCTTCTAGCAATTGCTGATCATTATGATTATGAGATTTGGCAAATGGATGTCAAAACCGCATTCCTGAATGGTATTCTGGAAGAGGATGTGTATATGACACAGCCTGAAGGTTTTGTTGATCCTAAAGACGCTGGGAAGGTATGCAAGCTTCATAAATCCATTTATGGGTTGAAGCAAGAATCACGGAGTTGGAATCTTCGTTTTGATGAAGCAGTAAAGCAATTTGGTTTTATCAAGAACGAAGAGGAACCATGTGTATACAAGAAGACTAGTGGGAGCGGAATCGCGTTTCTTGTACTATATGTCGATGACATACTTCTTCTCGGTAATGACGTTCCGTTGCTTCAGTCTGTTAAGACTTGGCTTGGAAGTTGTTTTTCCATGAAAGACATGGGAGAAGCAGCGTACATTCTTGGGATCAGAATCTACAAAGATAGAGCGAACAAGCTGATTGGATTGTGCCAGGACACTTATATTTATAAGGTGTTGCACAGATTCAAGATGCATGATTCCAAGAAGGGCTTCATACCAATGTCACATGGCATTAGTCTCAGCAAGAAGCAGTGTCCGAAGACACATGCTGAGCGAGAGCGCATGAATAGGATTCCTTATGCTTCTGCAATAGGATCTATTATGTATGCCATGCTCTGCACTCGTCCAGATGTAGCTTACGCGTTAAGCATGACGAGTAGATACCAATTTGATCCAGGTGAGGATCACTGGACAGCTGTCAAGAATATTCTCAAGTATTTGAGACATACTAAGGATAAATTCCTGGTGTATGGAGGAAGTGAAGAACTTGTGGTGAATGGATTCACTGATGCGAGTTTTCAGACCGACAAAGACGATTTCCGATCACAATCTGGATATGTCTTCTGTCTAAATGGCGGTGCAGTGAGCTGGAAGAGCTCTAAGCAGAATACCATAGCTGATTCCACGACGGAATCTGAATATGTTGCTGCTTCAGAAGCGGCAAAGGAAGCTGTTTGGATCAAGAAGTTCATGACTGAACTTGGTGTGGTTCCTAGTATCTTGGAGCCAGTGGCTTTGTTTTGCGATAACAATGGAGCCATTGCTCAGGCGAAAGAACCCAGGTCACACCAGAAGTCCAAACACGTAGAGAGGAGATATCACCTGATTCGTGATATCGTCAATAGAGGTGATGTAAAGATCAGTAGAGTTCCGACGGACGATAATGTCGTTGATCCTCTGACTAAGTCACTCCCAAGGCCTAAGCATGAAAGTCATACGACAGCTGTAGGCATTAGAGATCTAAAGATGTAATCTTGATTCTAGTGGGAGTTTTAGTTTTATTTTAGTTATAATAAGATGCTCTTGTAAACATTCTTTTGGATATGTTTAAATGAAATTTGATTTCAGCATTATTTATTGTGATCTAAATAATGGTTCCAAAATAAGTTTATGTTATATTATAGGTCATCAAGTTGAGGACTTGATCATAAAACCCTATAAGTATAGATGACATAAATTATAATGTGTCCCTAGTCGAGGTTGTCAAAGTGGGACGCTGACAACCGCGAGAGACTATAATGTGAGGTGACTGTTGGCTAAGTTTCATGGAGCCAATGATATGATTATCGCAGTCAGTCACATAGGTATATGTTGGTGAACATATAATCGGACATGACCCGCTAATGAGAAGTCTACAAGATAGTTATATCTGTGTCATAAGAGGTTCTCATTACGACTATAGAGTATAATCCTTAGACCTGAGTTCATCATGCTTTCTTGCATGTGAATTGGTACACTTTGACCTTGTCAAACGTCGACCCGTAACTGGCGGCTATAACGGCACTGTTCAGGTATATCATGAAGTGTGCGTTGAAACAGGGATGGAACAAGATGGAATTTTTCCATCCTGAATAACGGGAGATAAATATCTCAGGGCCTATCAAAGATTTAATGCTGAGAAAATGTGTGGCCGCACTCAAACGAACTGTAGTTCAGTTGTTTGTAATGTTCAATATGAGATCAGGAGTTCGATAAACACGATGTTGGCTTAATAAGGATGACACCAATCTTGCCTTATGCCAAATCGAGATATAGAGACAAAAGGATTATAGGAATTGATGATTCCAGCACAAGTGGGAGATTGTTGGGATAGTGTCCTGAAATCACACTTGTACTCACTCCTGATGATAGTTGTGTGTCGAGATCAGACATTCGTATAATACTGGGTGGTTGCAATGTTTTGCTAGAAGCCTCTTGCAGTCTGTAAGTTGTAGACTTACTGCCAGTATTATATGATCCTATAGGGTCACACACCTAAGCAAACTGGAAGCATGAATGTGGAAATGATCATTATGGTAATGATCATGTTGATGTGTATTGGATACACATTGACATAGAGTTTTAAGATATGTGTGTCGATCGATGCATGAGTGTGTCGATCGATGCAGGCTTTTCGTGGAGGTGTGACGATCGACACATTAAGTGTGTCGATCGTTGCATATCGGAATTAATGACGTAACCGAGTCGGGTTTGTCCGACGGTTTGTGATGTCATTTTCAGGTCGATATATAAAGGCTTATATGGTCGACCTGAACCCTAGCCGTCTTCTCTTCTCTCTGACAGAAAAGCAGAAACTCCAGAAACTCTTAGATCCCACAGATTCGGCACTAGCATCCCATTTTCCAGCTTGTGTGCGTGTGTATCTGGTAGAGGCGAGGCACCTGTGTCGCTACTGATCTCGTTCACCATTCATTCTGCTGCCAGTAACAAGGTAAGAACGAGGTTGGTGATTCAATATATCAAACCCTAGATCCTAGGAGATCCAACAGGTTCCACCTCAATGCTTGAATTATAACTAATCTCCAAACTGTAGTATCCCAAAAACTCAATCCATATGTGCTGCCTCAAATTCAAGTCCCACTAAGTACGTCTGGTGCCTCTCGATGAATGAATGTATCTCTCAACTTTCATGTGTCGACCGTTTGAATCTTTTTGATATTTGGCTCGAACACACTTTAGAATGTCTAAGTCTCAACGGAACTCAGATTCACGAAGATATGCGTAGATCCAGTATCAAATAAGGTGTGAGTTGTCTCATTCCCAACTGAAACCAATCCTACACAAGTTTATTAACTAGTATTAAGTTCGACAAAACACAACATTCTCAAAAACCAGAATGAGTACATCCAAAATACCCGCACCGACTATTAGCTCAGCTCCCTCATAGTCTCATATAGCAAATACTCGTGGAGAAATGGCTTGACGTGTGGGTGGGGCATTAGCAACTCATATACCCTCCAAACACAATTCTTTGGATTTCTATCCCCATTAAGCTCTAGGTTCCTTACCTTGTCAGCAAACACCAATGTCTTCCGAATGCCATCATTTGGGTTTTCATTCCCACTAAACTTATCCCTCATAGGTGTGCTCTTTCAAGTTCTTTTCAATACACCACAGTGTTTTCCTAACATTCTCTTATTTGATTTCCATTTCCACTATCTTGTCTCGTCTACTTACGCTTGCAACACACAAGTTTCAAAGATACTAATAATCAATTCCAAATGTCACGACTCCACTTACATAACTCATTTGAAGACCACCTTCACCATTTTAAGAACTCCCTTAGTTGTCTCATAATCACACAAATAAATCTACCATGAACCAAATAATTCCACAATGACTCGCACAAATAACTCCAGACATACCACGAAGATATCCAGACAAAGGTGGTCTTCAAAAGTTTCTACCAAAAAACTGGTTTTTTGATAATACACTTAGCATAAAAATAAATTGGCTAGAGTTTTAGCTGAAGTTAAGAGCTGGCTATCAATGGACTAATACCGAGCAGAAGGGGTGTTGTTTTTTTGAAAAAAAATCCCAATCTCGAGAAAATATTAAGAGTTATTGAAAATCTTATGCAAAATGTACTATCTCCTACTCGCCTCCCGGTTCAGGACCGGGACCGCAAAGCCGCTCTGATACCAAAATGTAATACCCATCTCATCCACTCTCTAGACAGCTTGTCACCAACCCTAGCGTTCGACTCAAGAATCTCCAATCAACTCCAATAACCAACATAAACCGACTAATCCATTAATGTCCCATAAACGTAACTAGAATTATACAACATCTAAAATAAAAATGTGGAATATGTGATAAAACCCCAAATCACCTGATCCAACTAGGTGTTCATCTACTCGGCGGGCTCACTTGGAAGGGGGAAATAAGGATAAGTGAACAACAGGGGAGTCGCTCAGTGAGGTATGGTATGCTTAAACGCAAGTCCTCAGACCATGTCCTAGTCTCCAAATAAATAAGTCTAGCCTAAACATGCACAATCACGGCACCTAAAGCGCTCAAGAAATGTCATACAAGAAACCCAGCAGGACACAAACCCCCGGTGCCTCCTAGTAGATGGTACTCGAATCCATCATCTAACACATTGTATCCCGAGGGGAATCGAACCCGCGATATTTCTTACTAGATGATATTCGAACCCACCATCTGACACATCATCACTCGGTAGGACTCGAACCCCCAATATCACCTACTTGATGGGACTTGAACCCACCATCTAGCTACTTAATATATATATATATATATATATATATATATATATATATATATATATATATATATATATATATATATAACACAAACAGTTAACTTAAACAACAAACAATGGGGTTGAAACATCTTTTCTATCTCCAGTTTAATAAAACAAAAAACTATCCTAGACTTGATCAGATAAGACATAACACATACATGTACTAAACTATTATATATATAGACAAATATCTGGAATTTACGGAATAGCCCTCACCTTAGCCAAGTGTAAAGTGTAATTTAGGGACTTTTGATGCTCAAGCGGACTCCAAAACTGAATCAGGGTAAAAATCGAATGAGATAGGCTTTCGTTTGACTTAAATTGGATAATGAATGAGCTAGTTAAGGTCAACGAAAAAGTCAACTGGAAAGTCAACAGTCAACCCGGTCAAAGTCAACCCTGTCAACCCAAATCTAAACCCAGTCCAACCCAAACCCGTTAACCCATCCAGCCCTAACCAGTTAAACCAACTAAACCAAATACAATTTACATAACCGGCTCCAATTGAATTAAACCAAAGAAACCGAATAAATTGAATTAAGCCAACTTAAACCGGATTGAACCACTCAAATTGAATTAACCAAAATGAATTAACTTAACCAAATTAAACCAAGAAATAAAATTAAACCATAATTAAAAAGAAGTGAAGAAAGAATAAGTTATGTAGTTTGGTTTGGAAGTAAACAAGGAGGTTATCTATAGTTTTGGGCATAAAAACCGGAACCGAATACCCGGAACCGAAAAACCGGAACCGAAGAACAGATAACCGGAATCAAATTTTTTTATTTGGTTTCACCTATATTACCTATTGAATCCTGAGTTGAGAAACTATGGATATCAGATAGGAACCAGAACTGAACCGAGAACAGATAACAGGAACCAAAGAACTAAACTTATATAAGGCCTAGTAAAAGGGTTATCCATGGTTCGATATCAACATAGAAAATCATATGAAAATGCTATTAGATCCATTGAATTTATGTTTATGTTATGTAATTGACATTGAATCATAGATCTTTTGTTTTCTTGGTTAATGATTTTGTTGAATTAACATGAATTTTGGATTTTTTTTTTGTTGATTTTAGAATTTTTTGTTGATTATGGGTATTTTTTATTTATTTCGGGTAAAAAAAGTTATTTCGGTTTCAAAATACCCAGAACCGTTTAAGAACAAAAAATTTCGAATATTGAACCGGTACTCTGATAGGGCTTTAGGGTTTTAAAGGTATATGGAGATACATACAAATATGTATATTGATACAGCTTCGAAGAAAAAAATGAGAAGCTGAGGTTTGGGCCTTTGTGGGCCATGAAGGAAAAGAAAATAAACGGCTAGCTAAAAATATGGGATTTGATTGTTACAATTCTCTTCCACTAATAAAGAATTCGCCCCGAATTCAGATTTTGACTCGGCTACCTTGAGACACAAGAGCAGAATTCAGTTGTGGAGGAAACATTAACATATCATAAATGTTGCTCAAGCTCTCTTATTTCAATCTGGAGTGCCACTCAAATTTTGGGGAGATTGTGTTTTGACAACAGTATTTCTATAAACAGAACACCATCTCAACTATTTTCAAACAAAACTACATTTGAAGTTCTTACTAGTACATTTCTTGATTACGCTCAGCTTAAAACATTTGGATGTTTATGTTATGGGTCTACATCATTGAAGAATCGATATACGTTTTTTCCAAGATAAGATAATGTTTGTTTTTTGATATCTTTATGGTTATAAGGGTTACAAGCTAATGTATTTGGAGAGTAACACTATGTGTATATCAAGAAACATTGTATTGCATGAGGAAATATTTCCATTAGCCAAATAAAAGGTTTCAGAGGTGCCATTGGACTTCTTCACACCAGCGGATTCTAAGCTTTCAGGTACTCACTCTCCACCCATTTCTTGTTCCTCCCATGTACCAACTAATACCAATTCTTCATCATCTTCACTTCCTCATTCTCGTCTAAAGAAACTTTAAATTCATCTAAAGGATTACCATTGTTATTCTTTAGACACTACTTACCCATATCCCATTTTTCAACTCTTTCTTATTCTAAACTTTCCTCTGAATATCACTCATACATCAATCATATCACCAAAATCCATATTCCCTATACAGTGAGGCTCAAAAGTCCTAGTAATGGTGTGGAGCAGTGAATAAAGAGATTGAAGCTATGAAATTGACTAATACTTGGGAAGTAACAAGTTTGCCTAAAGGGAAAAAAGCACTTGGTTTCAAGTAGGTTTTCACTTTAAAATTCCATGTTGATGGTAGTCTTAAAAGATACAAGGCACGATTAGTAGCTAAAGGCTACACTCAGAAAGAAGGTCTGGATTACAATGAGAATTTTTCACCAGCTGCTGAAATGGTTTCAGCCAAATTACTGTTAAAGGTCTCAGCTACTATGAATTGGTCTCTGACACAACTTGATATATCCAATGCTTTTCTTAATGGAAATTTGAAAGAAGAGATATACATGAATTTACCAGAAGAGTATGCTACAAGAAAGGGGGACTCTCTGCCATCAAAACCGGTTCTGAAACTTTTTAAAAAAATCTATCTACGGCTTGAAAGAAGCTTCACGGCAGTGGTTTAGAAAGTTCTCAGATTCTCTTAACCAATTTGGATTTGATAAAGCTAATGGTGATCACTCTTTGTTTGTTCGGAAGACTGATGATAGTTTTGTGGCAGTGTTACTATATGTCGATGATATTATCATTTCTAGCACTGCAGTAATGCAGCTCAACAGTTAACAGAGAATCTCAAGACTTTCTTCAAACTTAGAGACCTTGGACCTCTAAACACTACAAAAAATCTTAGCATTCATAGTAGTTTGAGATAGCACGAATTTCAAAAGTGCTATAATAGATGAATTAATTTTTTGGATTAGTTTATAATAGCATTAAAAATACGCTAAGAACTTATTTCAATGACCGGGAAACAAAATTTTGTAAGTCCGCCAATAATTAAGACCAAAAAAATGAGCGCCTAACACTTAAAAATTTCCCCCTTCCCCAACTACACGATCCAAACAAAATCCCTAAATTTCACCTAATATTCACTCTCCAAATCGTCCTCTCCAGAACCTCTCTACCTCTCTTCAAATCCTTTGGAAGAAGATCTACACATAAATCCTCGCCTCCATCTCTCTCAATCTATCACTGCCGTCCTCTATCATTGATTCACTACTGTGGTTGCATTTCGAATCATCAGTGAGTGAACAAACCTCAAAACTAGCTAGCGAGAGACTCAGAGATATCTGAGGCTATACGATCTTACTATGAAGAAGAGGACGCTCGTGTCCGTCTCGTTCCTTTTCTCCCTTCTATTTCTCCTTCGAGATCAAGGTACTTTCTAACTGTTTGGTGTTTATTACTTGATTTGATTAGTTAAGTGTCGCTTGGGATCTCTATGCTAATAATGGTGAGGTTTCTATTTTATGTATCATAGGAAGATAGTTACGCGCGAATGCAGAAGATAGTTCCGATGAGGTTACAGATCCACCAAAGGTGGAGGAGAAGCTCAGTGGTCATGGAGGTTTGTCGACGGATTCAGATGTGGTTCATAGGTTTGTGTCATATGCTAACACTTTCTATTTAATTTGCATAAATCTCTCGCCTGATTTTGAACCCGTTTATTGACAGAGAGTCTTGAGTCGATCTCGAAGAAGTCACTTCGTAGTAACGCGGAGAAGTTTGAGTTCCAGGCTGAAGTTTCTCGGCTTACGGACATTATTATCAACTCTCTCTACACTAACAAGGACATTTTCTTAAGAGAGTTGATCTCCAATGCTTCTGATGTAAGCCTGCGTGCTTATTGCTTTTTGGACAGCTTGTAGAACATGGGGCTAATAAGTGTCTGTGTTTTGTAAATTTTTAGGCTTTGGACAAAATTAGGTTGCTTGCACTCACTGACCAAGAGGTTTTGGGTGAAGGTGACACTGCTAAGCTTGAGATCCAGGTTAGCCACATCTTTCTCAATAATCGTTTTCTTTTAGTAGATGGTATGTTATTGCACATTGAGCTTGATAAATCTGTAAGTTCTTAACTTGTTTAATATGCCACGATGTGCAGATTAAGTTAGACAAAGCCAAGAAAATTCTTTCCATTCGTGACCGGGGAATTGGAATGACTAACGAAGGCCTGATCAAGAACCTTGGTACCATTGCAAAATCTGGAACGTCAGGTATGTTTGCTTATTTGGTGATACTTTGTGTAGTATATTGGCTGGATCAAGAAAATTTCATGTATTCAAAGATCTTGTCTTTCACAGCTTTTGTTATGAAAATGCAATCAAGCGGGGACCTGAACCTTATTGGACAATTTGGAGTTGGATTATATTCTGCGTATCTTGTCGCTGGTTACAATGATGACACCTAGTAAGTTGATTTAGGAGAGTTTTTGTTTGAAGATATTCTTGTATGCATGTAAAATCATTTGGAAAGCCTTTCTGATAATTTTTTTTCCCCGAATTTCAGACATGTATGGGAATCAAAGTGAAAACATCAGTAAAAAATTCACAAACTCTTTAATTTTCAGCTATATTTGCCTTAGAACATACTTGACCACTCAAACCACTTCTATTAATCTTCAACGCTTGTTAATTTGTTTTTAGGTATAATGTGGCGATCAAGTGTGCCACCATCACTCCAGGTATGTTTTGACAGATCTTTTGCAATTGAAACTTTTTACTGATGTTTTCATTTTATCAAGTACCTAGAGGAGAGTAAACTCAACGTGAGTAATATATTGACAAGTTTTGAAGTAAATCGCTCTTTTATTTGTTAAAGAGTGATACGAATCAAAAGTTACACAAAGCAAAGAACCAGAATACTCCAGGGTTTGTTGTAAAGAACCCCAAATTCTCTCTGTGGCAAGTAGTCCAACAAAATTACTTTGGTTGCTTATTATAATCGTTGTCTACTACAGGATTTGGTGAAGAGATATTCTGAATCATTAACTTCCCTATCCACCTCTAGGCTAGCAAAGAGGTTGAACCTGAGGTCCCAGCTGAGGAAACTGGTAAGTTATAATGAAACACTGCAATTTCAATTTCTGTTGTAGTGTGTCTTTATTTCTTCAAGTCAGGGGACCCTGAGTTTTATTAATGGTATTTCACTTCAGAAATCACCTCTACGGAGGAAGAGAAGGAAGAAGATGCTGAGGATGAAGACAATGAAAAAAAGCAGAAAACCAAGAAGGTGAAAGAAACAGTTTATGAATGGGAGCTTATGAATGATGTTCCAGGTATTCCTGATTTTGCTGAAGTTTACAACTTCATTGGGAGTGTGTTTGATCCTGAAATGAGAGGTCACGTGGAAAAGCTTAAGGAAATGGATCCGATAAATTTCGAAACTGTGAGTTAGAGCTTTGAAAACGTTCAGGTTAATTGATGTTCAACCTTCTAGTGTCCGTCACTAATCGCAGTACTTTGATTTGCAGGTTCTGTTATTGATGAGAAACCTCACAGTTAACTTATCAAGCCCAAAAGGATGTATGGAAAAAACCAAGTGGGAAGCAACACTAAGTGTTGAAGAAACAATGGAACAATGTTATAAATATGTTAGGAATTTGTAGATTTGTCTTTGGTACTTGTAATGTAATATTACATTTATGTAACTTTTAATAATTTATAAAAATATGTTTTTAATCAAATATAAAATTAAAATTATAATTAATTAATAATATGTAAAAATAAGATTCAAAACAATTGAATAATAGTATTTAAAATTACATAGCACGGATATGAAGCTATAATAAAATATATTACGATACATATAACGTGCTATAGTACGCTTAGTAATAGCAAAGAAGAAAATATCGCTATCATAGGTAAACGTTATAATAGCACGGACGAAAATGCTATGGTAGGGGGGGGTCTATTATAGCTGCCGCTGCCAGAGCGTTTGTGGAAACACTATCTATTACATACCATAGCTTGTATCGTGTGCTATGAATGTTGATTTTTCTTGTAGTGAAAGTTTTTTTGGGATTGGAGATTGCTAGAATTTCATAAGGTGTTTCATTATGCCAAAGAAATTGTTCTCTGGAACTGCTTTCATCTACTGGTATGATGGAATGCAAACCTTCATATGTTCGTATTCTAAATTTCAAACTATCTAAGGAGGATGGCGATCTTATTGATGATCGAGAGTTGTATCATCGATTGGTTGGTCGTTTGATGTATCTGACTATAACAAGACTTGATATCACATTTGATGTGAATAAGCTATGCCAATACTACTCAGCTCCTCGCACTTCACACTAAAAGGCAGTATACAAAGTACTTCAATACATCAAAGCCACAGTTGGACAAGGTTTGTTATATTCTGCTTCTTCATAACTTACATTAAAGGGGTTTGTACATGCAGATTGGACTACTTGTCCGGATAGTGGGAAATCAACTACTGGCTTCAGTATGTTTATTAGTGATTCTATGATATCCTGGAGATCAAAGAAACAGCCTACAGTTTCTAAATCCTTTGTCGAGGCTGCATACAGAGCACTAACTCCGGCTTTTTGTGAAATGATGTGGCTTAGTAAACTTTTGAAGGAATTACGAGTGTGTACAAGTTTTATTCTAGTTCTTTGTTCAGATAGTACAATTTCTATATATATATTGCCACTACTCCCGTCTTCCACGAACATACAAAACACATTGAATTAGATTGTCATACTGTTCGGGAAAAGCTTGATCAAGGTTTACTCAAAACGTTACATGTTAGAATGGAAGATCAAATTGTTGATATACTTACCAAAACCTTTGTTTCCTTACCAATTTGAATACTTAGTCCAAAATGAAAATTGGATAAATTTGTTTGGTTATTTTTGGTTTCCTTTTGCTGGTTTAGCTTAATCAATTTTGCATATATATCATTAATATATACAGTGTTCAAAAAATCGCTAGGCGGTACTTAGGCGTTGGGACGGGTCTAGTGCCTAGAGTATCTAGGCGGGGCCTAGTCGGGGCCTAGGCGTTAATGAATTTTTAATGATTATATACATAATTATATGTTAAAACATTTGTAATAATTTCGTAAAATATAACTTAAAAAAAATATCAAACAATAAATAAAATAATTCCAAAATCCAAACAATCCAATTCAAAATCTAATTCCAAATCAAAGTTAAAAGCAAAAGGTAAACCATATTCTAAAAAATCAACAATCTTAAGAATCAAACAATTTCTTCTTCCCCAAACTAATCCATGTTCACCATGTGCTCACTATCATCTTCAAATTCAATATCCCTAGTAATGCCATGCTCTTCATCAAACTCAAGATCCACATCACCTATTGAATGGAAGAAGAACAGAGACGCAACGCAGAGGCAGAGATGTAGAAGAGACGTAGAGGCAGAGAGGAAGAAGAATAGTTGCACAGGAAAAAAAAAACCTAACGAAATCGAACGATTTCTTTTCCTCTGTTTTTTTTTTAATTTTGTTTTTCTATTATTAAAACGACAGCGTTTTAATAACACCGAGTTGGCCGATTTGAACCGAATTGGCCGATTTTAACCGATTTCTACCGAGTTGGCCGATTTTAACCGAGTTGGCCAATTTTAACCGATTTGTCCCGACTGAACCAGACCAGCGATTTTAATTACCGATTATAGAAAAATCGCATGGGTTTAGTTTTTGTAGCGCCTAGGCCGATTTTTAAAACACTGTATATATATATATATATTGATAAGTATGTTAATATCATTAATCAAAATGAAATGTTCAGGTTTACAATTGTTAACACAAATTGCTAACCCAACGATAGGAACCCATGCCAAAAAATGATAAAAACATGAGAACTAAACAATCGATAATTAATCGCTATAGCTTGATAGAAATAGAGACAAGGTTATCGATACACATATAGGAATCTTAGAAAGGCACAGCCGGATTAGCGAGGAAGACAACAGTAAGAGCCTGAAGAACCGATAATAAGAACTAATGAAGTTGTTTCATCACGCAATCCGGGAGTAAGTCCATTCAACAGCAAAGAATGGAGATACTCGACCTAAGATTGACCACCACATCTCAAGATCGATCTCATAAACTCTTGTATCCGGCCTTAAACACGGGATTGCGCTATCAAACATGGCTTAATAGCAAGGGATAAATAGAAGCATCACCACAACCGCATCTTTGCTACGTCCTCCACAGTTCAAAATCAGAACAAAGGACAAAAACAAGTGAAAACCTAACAAAATCCCACCTTTCACTAACCTGATTAACCAAGTCTAACCTAAAATATCATAATCAATAAACCAAACACTCGCAATTGAACTATTGAGTCTATCAACTAGACTTAGGCACAAACCGTGCGATAGAAGCAATGACCGGGAAATTGGAACGGTTTCGTCGGGGAGAAGTAGCAAACTGGCGGGACTTCACCGGACATGGGTCTCACAGCCGTCGCCGTCAACCACGAGCCGCCGTCTTCCCACTGAACCGCGAGGCAAGATCACCGCGAGAAACAAAAACTGGCAATGCCCCGAAACCACCTCTGCGAAGAAGACCAAATACCTAGCTCCACCTTCTCTGCCACCGTCCTCAGACAGAAGATCCAGACGGAGCAGGCTAGGTCGCAGCCCGGAGCACCACCTAATCTCCCAACACTCGCTGCCGAAGCAAGGAAAATTTGGCCCTCGTCCAGCTCGATCTGTTGTCTCTGTTTCACATGTAGGTTCTCCGATCCGGACACGACCGGCGAACGGCGAACAAGGACGAAGAGAAGTGTGCCCTCCTCGGACGCCAGTAAATTTCCGACGTCGAGGAGGCGTAACGCGCTAGAAAGATTGAGTTTCCAGAAACTGAGTTTTGAAATTGAAAAAGGGTCGTGCTTTAGACCCAAGCTGAGTTTCACGGAGCATGTAACGCATCGGATGGGTCACGAAGAACCACTGTTTGTTAGGTTTCGGGTAGTACGCATCGGCGGTGGGTTGGTCCGCCTCGTGTCGCCGGTTAATCAGCTCGCTCGCCATCTCGCTTTCTCCTTCGTTGTCTCGTACCGTGATTAAACAGCCGAGTGATTTGTAGATCTGGAAAGGAAAGAATGATAGAGAAAAATCAATCTATAAGGAAAAAATTACCGAGTCAAACTAAAAAAAAAAAAAAAAAATTATATGTATATAATCTTTCTGTAGTCATATTTTCATCATTAAGTGAATAAACAGTTTCATCCAACAAACTTTCTCATATCTCTCGTTGAACTCTTCGATCGTAATATATCACTAATTTATCTATAATAAGGTCCTGTCTCATGCGTGAATTAATTAAAATTCATTTTGATGAGTATGCTGCCGAGACCGAGAGTACAAAAGACTTGGAAAGTGGTCTCTAAGCTTAAACGTTAAAAAAAAAATGTTAAGCGCAACACTAAAACGGATCCTTCGGCCGACCCGGAAACCCAAACCCCGCTCAACCCTTTCAATCGCTCTATTCACCACCGTCCGATCCCTCAAACCCTACTTCATCTGATCCTCTAATCTCCGACGCCGTCTCCGTCCTAACTCAACACCGCTCCAAATCCCGATGGTCCACTCTCCGATCACTCAACCCTTCCGGCTTCACTCCTTCCCAATTCTCGGAAATCACTCTCCGCCTCCGCAACAATCCTCATCTCTCTCTCCGCTTCTTCCTCTTCACTCGCCGCAACTCACTCTGCTCTTACGACATCGATTCCTGCTCGATCCTCATCCACATCCTCTCTCGATCTCGTCTCAAAAGCCACGCTCGTGACGTAATCCGTCTCGCTCTCCGTCTCGCCGACGACAACGAAGATAGCGTTTTGAAAGTGTTCCGTTCGTTGATTATGAGTTACAATCGATGTGGGTCTGCGCCGTTCGTGTTCGATTTACTGATAAAATCGTGTCTTGATTCGAAAGAGATCGATGGAGCTGTGATGGTAATGAGGAAACTGAGGTCTAGAGGAATCAGTTTACAGATTAGTACTTGCAATGCTTTGATCTCAGAAGTTTCAAGGCGTAGAGATGCTTCAAAAGGATATAAGCTATATAGAGAAGTTTTTGGTTTAGACGATGAAGCTAAGAAGGTTATAGCTAAGGTTAAGCCAAATGTAAACACTTTCAACTTGATGATGGTGAGTTTTTACAGAGAAGATGAAACAGAGATGGTAGAAAGGATTTGGGAGAGATGGAGGTTGCTCTCCGAATGCTTATAGCTGTAGTGTTTTGATGGAGACGTATTGTGCGCGTGGGATGATGATCGAAGCAGAGAAGATATGGGAATAGATGAAGCTAAAAGGAGTGGATCATGATGTTGTGGCTTATAACACTATGATTGGTGGGCTTTGTAGTAGCTTAGAGGTTACTAAAGCGAAGGAGCTTTTCAAGGAGATGGGATCGAAGGGAATAGAGTGTACTTGTCTAACCTACGATCATCTCGTTAACGGGTATTGTAAAGTGAAGGATGTTGATTCGGCTATGGTTGTTTATAGGGAGATGAAAAGGAAGAGTTTTGAGGCAGAGGGTTTAACCACTGAAGCATTAGTTGAAGGACTATGTGATGGTAACAAAGACAGAGTTGTTGAAGCAGCGGATATCGTGAAGGATGCGGTAAGAGAATCCGAGTTTTGTCCTAGTCGAAAATGTTATGAGTTGCTGATAAAGAGGTTGTGTGAGGAAGGGAAAATGGATAGAGCATTGAACATTCAGGCTGAGATGGTGGGGAGAGGATTTAAGCCGAGTCAAGAGACGTATCAAGCTTTAATCGACGGGTACGGAAGAGTAGGTGATGAAGAAACATCAGCATTGTTAGCTATCGAAATGGCTGAATCACTATGTAATTTGCAAAGAAATCTCACACTAACAAACACCTCATGAACATTCTTATTTCTGAAAGTCTAGACATCACTCTTACATAAACAAATTGGAAAATAAAACTGAGAGAGTGATTGCTTAAAAGATAAGAGCCCAAATGGGGAAGACGACGAGAGCAATGATCCCGAGGGTGTTGGAGATGCCATTAGCTTTAGTGAATGCGTTTCTGAATCCACCTGAAGCTCTAATGTGTTCTTGAAGCAAGTAACATCCAATCACTAAGCATATAACTAAACCAACCCAACCGTCTCTGAATGTGTAGGCAACTAGATTCGGAGCTACCACGATAAGTATAACCGCAGCCGCCGGTAATTCAAACCATTCTAGTAAACAAAACAACATAGATAAAGCTTATTCAGCATATAAAGAAGAATCAAGAAACTGTTGTTGGTGTAATAACAAACCTCGAAAGTGTTTAGGGAAGAAGAGTTGTACAACAACAGCTACAATCGCAATCCATTTACCAATTTCTCCTCTGTGAATTTAAGAACATCAAGTTAGAGAAATTCTCTGTTTTTTTTTTTGTTATGTTGGGTTTACCTGAAAATGCCAAAGATCAAAGAAGGAAGACTGAAGAAGATGTAAGGGATGAGAAGTGCTGTCAGCATATTCGTCTTCCAGTTAGTTCGATCCAAGACCAACAAGTATCTGCATTTCATTACTTGAGAAAGATCAAGACAAAGAAACAACCAAGTAAGAGAAGAGTTAGAGGAAGAGAGAGAGAGATTACATGGCCGCGATTGAAGCAATCCATTCGAGGATAGAAGTACCAAAGCCTAAACCAGTGAGCATGAAGGTGTGGTTAACGAGATTCTTAGCAGCTGTAGCGAGCTCGTTGAAATCAGATCCGAGCATATTTTTAAGGGTTCCCTGGTCACTCCTCCTCATCGCCGTGAACGTCATCTCTTGCCGGAGATCAAATAGGAGGAAGAAATCGAGGTAAAAGAAGAGAAAAACTTCGAATAATTGATGTGAGAGATGGTGATGACTGTTTGTGCTCTGCGAGGCCTTGCGACTTGTTTTTAAAGATATAGAAATGCAATGGATTAAATTATTTTCTTTGTGAAATATTATATTTTTTATAAATGTGTAATCGAAATCAGATATTTGTACATTTTTAGTATAGTTTTACGAAGCCAATCAACCACTGACGAAGACGTTGCACACGTGTCGACTCCAGCTATTCGCACGTGACGGTCGACCTTCTACGAGTGTATAATTGGTGGACGTAATCAACAATGGTCCTAGTCTCCTAGCCAGCTGTATTTCCTAAATCGTGTCCTCATTTGATTGCAACTTTTAAAATGGTGAAATATCTTCCTTTTTTTTGGTGAAATATGTTAAGATGGTATTTTACAAAATCTGACACATAATAAAGCCGCGTTCTCTCTCCTTTAGAGAGAGAATTTTCTCGATTCTTCTCCTCTTTTTCTCTCATCCGATCTTTCAGAAGAGTGAGGAGATCGATTCGCGGCTTTCTTTTCCTGATTTTGATCTGTAAATACTTTGGCTTTGGGTTTTTTATGATCTCGTTATGGTCTTCGATCGGGATCTTTTTTTCCCAACGCTCGTGTCTTGTGTCGATCGTCTTCTTCCTTTCCTATTATCCGATCGGCCTTGCTTTTGTTGTGGAAATTAAGAAAAATTGATAAATCATGTCTTATTTGAATGTGTTCCGACTATTTAAATTTGGATATAGATGAATATGGATTATATGTTTTGGAATCTAACCAATATATTTCTTTGGTTACTTTGTTATATTTGGAAAAATATAAATGATATGGTTTACAATCATTTTGATAGAAACCCTAAAAAAACTTTGAGAATGGCGCAATTTGAATTGGCAACATGGAGAAATGCAAAAGCACTTTAGTTAAAGAGCCTCGACAAGATTTAAGAGGAACACGTTAGGAAACTGTAGTTCAATAGGACCAATTGTGTTTTGTGGACGGATCATTAAAGAAATGACAACTATTATCAGGTGGTAGTATAAATGTCACAAGAGATGTTAATATTATTATAGGAGCAATGAATATAGGGCAATTTTGTCCCTGCTTATATGGAATCGAAACTCTCATATAAGATATGGAATGTATGAAGGTTCTTCAAAAATATCATATTATATTTGCAACGGACTGTTCAAAATTGATTAAGATAGTGTTCGTCTCAGGCCGTTAAATACGATTCACGTTGGCCCAGAATCACCAATGGATTAGAGAGAAATATGTTCTTTGCGTTTATTATTGACAAAAAAAAAAATCGTACGATGAAAAATCAAATTTTGAACATTTATACATATTGTTGGTGCTGGATTTCCCTCTAAGAAATCCGGCCCATAAACAAACCAAACAAAGGCCCATAATCATGAGCCCGTTCCATAATCAGGACAGAGAGATCGACCATCATCCGTTTTGGGCCCATGCGACCAGCATCCGGACAAAGCCCATACAACGCCTAAGTGAGAGGCGATCGAGCTCGAGCTCGATAGGAGACGATGTAGAGGCAGAACAACCTGGTCTTCGTTGGTTCAACCGATTCCCGCAAATCTCGGAGATCGTTATCACGGCGAGGCCGAAATATCGGAACAAGAGAATCAAAGTCGAGACTATTTAAAGAAGAAGTGGCGATTCATTCAAGACATTCCAACCCTAATCAAGAACACTTCGACTAGATAGCTCGATTATCATACTTTGTACTCTCTATTCGATTGTGTTTGTTCTATCTCGACGATCAATCTCAATAAAGTCTTTGATTCATAGGAAATCTATTTCATCTTTATATCCGAAAGTCCAAATCCACGATTACAAATTCTTGGTGTGAATCTCCGATCTCACATTTGGCGCCGACTGTGGGGACTATCTATAGTTTTTCCTGTCTTAAGAATCAGATCCTAGATCCGATAGATCGAGATGAATCCCGACCAATTTGGCTCTCCCAGCGCCACACCACCAGTCGACCACCCTCAAACGGTCGACAACGTTCCTCAAAACACCAGCGGGGTAAGAACCATGGGTCAGACCGATGGCGTGTTGACGAGCTCTGCCTCAGTCTCCACGACTTCGGCACCAGCCGGCTCAGTCGCTCAAACGATCGCGACGAGCCAGACTCCGACAAATGTTTTGTCAGGAACTAACGATCCGAGCAGAAACTGGGTATGGATTAGAAACGATTCGACTTTCGCCCCTGCTTCAGGAGACGGATCTGGAACGCTCAAGCCTAACTCGCCACTGCCTTCTGCTCCACATCGAAAAAGCCCGGACGACCTCACTGAAATCCGCTCGATGTTGAACCTATTGGTAAACCAAACGAGAAGCAACGAGGCAAACGCACGGGCCTAAGAGATCGCAAATCGTTATCTGGCCGCGCAGCTCGATGAACAGGAACGGCGCATTAACGCCCATCTTGAAGAGCTCGCTAGCCAAAACCAGGGCGGTAGATCAACTCGCGATCCGCGAACCCCCATAAGTCCTCCACCGCGAACACGCTTGGACTTCTCTCAGGTGGTAACACCCAGTGGAACGTCGGGAAATTTAGCTAGCACGTCAAATAGCGGTTTCCGCCCTATAACGACCCCCATTGCGATGGTGTATGGGATGAACAGATCATTCAAAGCATCATCTCTACCGAAGATGTAATTCTTATTAGGGGATTACTGATCAGTAGGCACTCTCGGCCGGATACCTTTGGTTGGCATTATACAAAAAATGGAAAATATACGGTTAAATCAGGTTACTATGTAGAAAGGAACTATCAAGATAAAGGATGTATGGACTTTTTATATGGGCCAGATGTGAAAAGACTTCAGGAGTTCTGTTGGAAACTAAAATGCCCACCAAAAGTTAGACATTTCATTTGGCAAGCGGTTTCGGGATGTTTATCGGTAACAAAAAGCTTAAAAGCAAGAGGAATCAGGTGTGATACACAGTGTATCAAGTGTGGAGCAGAGGAAGAATCAATAAATCATGTCCTCTTCGAATGCCCACCAGCGTTGCAAACCTGGGCTCTCTCGGTAATTCCATCGAATCATGGGACTTTTCCTTTAAACGCGTTATTCACAAATATGGATTATCTATTTTGGCGAGTGCCTTCGGATGTTGATAAGACTTATTTCCATGGATCATTTGGTATATTTGGAAGAGTAGGAATGACAAATTATATAGTAATATAGATCGGGATCCACGAGAGATCTTACGATTAGCGGAAAGTGAGGCCCTTGCATGGGGAGAGGCACAGTCTTTGGATTCTTCGGATTCAACGGTTAATCAAGATGTATGAAGGAGAGGGGCTGGGATTCCTACGATGCCGGCTCAGGTGAACATTCGTGGACGTTGGTGTTTTGTGGATGGATCATGGAAGGATGGCGATATGTATTCAGGACAAGGCTGGTATAGTATCTATGGAGGAGAAAGAGATGTCATGATGGGAGCAAGAAATATCAGATGTAGCTTATTACCACTTCATGCAGAATTCGAAGCACTTATTTGGGCGCTAGAATGTATGAAGAGGTGGAATCAACAAGATGTCACTTTCGCAATAGACTGTTCAGAGCTGGTGAAGATTGTGTCTACACCCACAGAATGGCCTGCCTTCAGAATACACTTAGACGAGTTTGAGAGTCGCAAGAGCTTCTTCACAAGGTTTGTTATCACTCACACTCCAAGAGAAAACAACACAAAGGCGGACAAGTTAGCACGCGGTGCACGGATCCAGCCCTCCTATTTTGTTTTTATAGATCCAGGTTCACCGTCTTGGCTATCTAGCTGAGTTTGGTTGTTTCTGCCTCTTCTATCAAGAAAGAGACCACGGCTTCTGTTCGAGGTCGAATTTGATATTTACAATCAAATGAACCTGAAGCCCATACCTATGGAACTTCTGAAGCCGCTTTACTCTTTTTGGTCAATATGACTATGCTGAGAAAAAATTGAGTTCAAGTTATCAGACTTAAATCGTTTGATATTTATGTTATATTTAAGCGTATGTTGGTTTAAGATATAAAACCCTTTTCAAAGGGGTGCTACCATATAATATTTCATTAAGATCAAAAGAACAAAACTTGTCTTTTATCAGAATGAAAAGCATCCAAATTCTCACAAGAAAATGAAAGACATTTTCTGCATAAAGCAGGTACATAGTAGCAATTACTTAATTCAAAAACCAAGCTTGAAAGGCTCCTACAAGTGGAGAATCTCTACGGTTTATGTAGCAACCATTGCTCCATACCAGACACGCAGTTCCACTTGTCCTTTCTTCAACGTTCTACTGTTGCTTAGGCCCTGCATATTTCCAAAATATCAGTACCACAACCAGTATCCAATACATACGTAGAACTTGAATTAATAACACAATACCTGAAGAAGAAGTACCATACATCTCCTTCATCTCTTGTGAACCTTCCAAGAATTTAATGCAATCTCTCTTCCAATGCCCTGACTCATCACAGTAGAAGCACTTTCTCACACCAGATGGGTCGGACTTGGGTTTATAAGATGACACAGGCTTATCCTGATTCCAAATCTGGACGGCCCTGCCTCTACCCTTGTCGACACAAGATTTCTCAAATCTTTTACCCTTTATGATGTCTTGCTCTGCTGTTTTGATCATACCATGCAGCTCAGTCAACGTCTTCGTCAAGTTATTCTTGATAAAGCTTTTGACAAACTTATCATAACTAGACGGCAGTGACTGCAGAATGATGTCAGTGGCCAACTCTAAGCTGACAGGACATTCCAGTTTCCCCAGGTTATCAATGTAACCCATCAATTTAATGACATGAGGACTCACTGGAGCATCCTCAGGTAGCTTGCACCCAGTGAGAGACTTCACCATCTGGAATCTCTCAACTCGTGCCAGATCCTGAAACTTCAATTTCAGGCTGGTGATCATCTCTATTGGCGACTCCATGTTCTCGTATTGACTCTTCAAGTCCGATTCCATGGTAGCCAACATCAGACCACGTACATCTACCACATCAATATAATGATTATTCCAAGCATCATATACTGCATTTGAGCGATTGGCCCCAAGCTTTTCTGGGAGAGCTTTCTCTAGGACATAGTCCTTACTCTCCTGCTTGAGTATAAATCTCAAATTTCGATACCAATCCAGGAAATTTGATCCATTTAACGTGTCCTTCTCAAGGACGGATCGCAACGAGAAGGTAGTTTTAGACATAGGCTGAAAATTTTAATCAAAGAAAGTTCTAGTTATGATTTCAGGAAATGAGGAATCTTATCCAATAAGAAAACTCGCATTATATTCAAACAATGTTTCCTCAATGAATATAATGATCCAAGATCCATACATCACTAAGATCTGAGTGGACGACTCTTCATCACCCAGAGTTTAGTAATCTAGGTAAGTAAACCATTGCTAATTGTACTCAGTACAACTCTTGGTCGTAGATGAGACAATCCATGTCTCATCCACTCTGATGTCTCTTGAGTTTAGGGTTTAACTAACATGATTGTCTGGTAAAGAATAACATAATTCAAGCAACTAATTGTTTAACTAATATGATTGTATGATAAACATAAATAATAGAACGAGTTAACAAAATAACATTGTTGGATGAACAACATTCGTAGTTATTGTATAAAAAGTATTCATCGTAAATTTATTTATGCGATAATGGCAGTTTCGTAAATATTTTTTTTTAAATTGTTTTTTGGGTGTGTTTTTGGTTGTCTTTCCTATTTGTCTAATTTCCAAAGTTTGATTATTCCCCACCTAATTTTCTACATTTCCCTTCTCTTCCACCTATTTCACCCCTCTTAAACGTAAATATTGAAGTAAAGGTATATAACTGGAAGCATAAAGGAATTATATTTGTAATATGTAAAAGTTTATGTTCGCTTATAGCTAAAATATATTTACTTTGACATGCATGTTGATAGAGAAGCGGAAGCTTGGGAAAGAAGAAACCAATCAATCCGAACAAAAGTGATCGATTTCGCGCTCTTCAATGAAGAGTCTCTCTCCACCCCACGACGAGGAAGAATGCTGATGCTCTAATGAGGCAGCTCGACGGTGAGCGTCAGCCACCATCAAAGGATCGAATTGTGCAAGGGCTCCCTGTAATTGCTGTCGCAAACCCCCTATGAAGCGTGACACAAGTTGTGTCTCCGTATCGTGCACCTCGGTTCTTGTCAACAGGAGAGCAAATTCCTCTGCATAATCGTAGACAGATTTCGATCCTTGCTTTAGGTTTTGTAAGCGAGTATACATCATAAGGTCAAGATTGTGGGGCCGAAACGTCGCACTCAGATGTTTCTTCAATTTGCGCCACATCGTGATCAGTTCTTTGTCGTTACGGCGTCAAGTAACCTTCACTTGCTTCCAGCACAAAGCCGCATGACCACGGAATTTCACAGCAATCAACGGTACACACTGGTCTTCTGGTACACATTTGAATGACAAAATCTCATCTAGTGTAACCATCCAATTGAGGACAACTTCCCCTCGTGCGCCGCCATTAAACCCCAGAATATCAACCTTAAAACTTGACTCCCACGACTTCTAGCGGTACGGATGATCGTCATTATGATATTGTTGTTGATGATGATCACCATATTTGAACCGCTGATGAGAAAATCGATCATCACTCTGATCATTAGGTTTCCGTAGATGGCGATTGTCACCTGGCTGAGCCTGTGGATGACCACAACGGCGCTCATCATTCCCGAATCCACCACCAGCGAACGGATTAACATCCGCTTCTGAAACATGATTTTGAAACAAAGGATTGTGCCCGGTTAAACGCTGAGTTAGCCTCTCTCACATTTCCATGATCGAAGCATAAATCGTGTTTTGCATATTTTCCTGCATCGCGAGAAGAGTTTGTCTCATCTCCGACCAATCTGTCACATGCGCATCCCATCCCGCAGTGCCCGAGCTTCTTGGTTTCTTAGGAGGCATGATAACCGATGAATTTTCTAGAACGTTTTGTATCTGATACCAAATGATAGAGAAGCGGAAGCTTGAGAAAGAAGAAACTGATCAATCCGAACAGAAGTGATCGATTTCGCGTTCGTCAATGAAGATATTCTCTTCACGTCAAGAACATGGGTTTTAGAGTTTTCCTTCGATACTTGTAAAAACTCTGAATTTGTATTATCAATATCGAATGAATGAGTTTTACAAGACCTAAGTTCCTAATAAATAAACGAAAACAAATCGCAAGAAGTTAAGCAAAGATATCGGTTGAGATTCATGTTCATCTCTTTGATCCGACTAAACAATAAAACCGAAACTAAAAGACTGGTTAAGTGTCGAACACGTCACTTAATCGAACACCAACACCAAAACCAATAAGAGTAGCTACTGCTACATCACATGTGTTATATGCTTTGTTTTGTTAAAATAGTAGTTGACATTTTTGGTTGACCAAGATCTGCTAAAGTTAATGTCTGCCAAGATATGATGCAGTTAAGGTCTATCAAGATCTGCAGGAGTTAAAGTATGATGCCTATCATTTATTCCGCCGCACAGAATTAGCGACAACGGTTCTTCTCTCTTTTTATCTCTTATAGACAAATTTATAAGTTCATTCTCTCTCTTTCACACAGCTTTCTCGTTTATGTACTTAACATGTAGCTTTTCCTATAAAAATATGTAAATCACTTTACAAATTAGTTTAAGTGAATATAAAGTTTTTCTGTTTTATTCTCTATATCCTCTTTTACTTATGCATGAATTCTTACATGTTTGTCATTTTCTTTTATTTTTCAACTGTTTTTAACGGCGGGTGTCAGAAATTGTTTTTTTTTTATTGTCAGAAAATGTTATTAGCAAAAAGGAATAGTTATTCTTTAACACCCATATATATAGCAAATTATATATATAATAGCAAAATGTCTCTCCAGAAACATGAAACCTCAGCATGAGGAGAGATTCTGGATGCGACACCTGTTAAAATGAAAAAATTATAGAACCAATAATAACATAACGTTTTGTTACGTCATTTCTTTGTGTCTGGGAAAAAAACAAAATTGAATGAGGAAACTATTTCGATGAAAAAAAAACCTCAGATTCATTAGACCCAATCTCTCTCTAAGACGCCGTATATGGCGATTCTCCTCCTGTCTCTTCCGGTGGTGATCTCGGCAGATTTACCACCGTCGTTCTTACGTCTTTGAGCTTTGTTCCGATGAACTCGAATTCTAACTCTTCATCTTCTAAGATTAGATTTCTTCCAAACCCTAGCGAAGTCTTTTGACCTGTTCCTCCGTGTTCTGGATGATTTAATCTTCACCAACCGTTGGTAAAGGGTAAACGATTTGTCCCTCTTACCTTCTCCTTGTCAATCTCACTGTTCGCTTCGAAAAATCCTTAAATCGTTTGAGATTCTTTTAGATCTGAGATTTCTAAGTTGTTGTTCTCCATTTTTCGGAAGATGTGAATGGACTCAAACTCTTGCATGTCACATAAGGTAATCGATTCGATCCTCTCTCTTCTGTATCTAGCTATTCCCTTCGCAAACATAAGTTTTTTCCTAATTATTTCAGATCCGACAACATTAAGCCGCAACTCTAAGTTTTACGGAGGAGTAGAGCTGTGTCGATCGACACACTGGGTGCATCGGTCGACACAGACTATGCGTATGGATAGATCAGTTCAATTGGATTGAACTGGTTATCTCGCATGGTTATGTCAGTTTAATTCAAAATCCCTAATACTCTACTGTGTCGATCGACACAGGTTTAATGTCGGTCGACACAAGCCTTACGATTGGTTGAATCGGTTCAATTGGATTGAACTGGTTATCATGCTTGGTTAAGGAAGATAAGATCGGTTTAAATTGGATGAATTGGTTCAATTGAATTGAACTGGTTATCTCAATTAGAATAAACCGATTTAATTGGTTAAGATCAGTTTGATTGGATAAGTCGGTTTAATTGGATTGGACCGGTTATCGCGATTAGTTAAAACTGATTGAATCGGTTCGATTAGATGAACTGGTTAAATTGGATTTGACCGGTCATCTCGAATGATCTGAAGGTTGCATATCAAGTGTCGACCAAGTGTGTCAGTCGACGCATATGGTGACGATGCGAACCGTAATCGTTTGGTTTTGAACCAAATGATTAAGAAACTGAACCGAATGACCTAACCCACTGAAATTAGAACGATTAAAACTTAATTAAAATTAGAAGTAAAATGTTCTAAACCTGTCTAATACACATTGGATGTGTGTTAGATCAAAGCTTAGTTTCAATAAGGTCAACTGTCAAGACTCATTTCGTTGTTGTGATAGTCTTGCCAAGAGCTTGGTGTCCATAATTACATGAGTAAGGCAGGTAGTAGTATTGATGGTCTTGCAGTGCTTGACATCAACTATTGCATGACCTAAGAGATTGAGTTACTAAACTTTTAGAGTTCCATTTCCTCAACTAAATATCAAGTGACCTTGATGTCTTGCCCAATCTTGTCTACTGTCAAGACTCGTTTCATTGTTGGATAGTCTTGGAGTCCTTGGTATCCACAGTGACATGAGTAAGGCAGGTGATCATTGATAGACTTGCAGTGTGGCTGCATGCTATAAACACTAGACATCAAACACTGAAAAAGGTAATTTGAACAAAATAGCCTTACCAACAAGGAGATTTTTTAAATCTTCATCTTCCGCTCTTATCAATTCTTTTTGAGTTCTTCATCTTCTTTTCTAATACTTTCCGCTCCTGTGTAAACCTTCTGCGCTCAAATCCTTTGTTGTGAGCTCTTCCGCGTAGATATGGTGTTTGGACAAATAGTCATTGGTCCTCCTGGATCAGGCAAGACCACTTACTGCAATGGCATGTCTCAGTTCCTCTCTCTTATCGGCATGTAACATATTCTTAACTGATTTTGGACCAAAGAAAGAAGCTTTGCTCTTTTGTAGTTGTGATTCTGTTTGTATTGGTTGTTGCTCTGTCTCCAGCGTTGTAAATTCACAAAGTTCCGAACTTAAGTTTTTGGGAGTGTTAAAATTCGATAAAATTAAATGTCATATGTGGAAACTTGATTGCCATTGTCTTTTTTTTTTGCAAGAGATCTTCTAGATTCCTGAGGACTTCTCTGAAACTATACTCTCTCTTTTGTTATGTTTGCAGGAAGGTTGCTATTGTTAATCTGGATCATGCAAACGATGCACTACCATATCCTTTTTATGCCAGAGTTGTTAAAATGGTTGAAATTAGTGAATATCCATGGATATTTTGCCGGTTGTGAGTTGTTCTTGACATACTGATCTTTAGGTATGAGTGTGCAGTAAATATAGAAGAATTGATCAAGTTAAAAGATGTTATGTCTGGATATTCGCTTGGTCCAAATGGAGGTGAATTTTGTGCTTGCTATCTATGATTTTTCCTCTTCTTAGTCCCAAATTAACGAACTTTTTCTGTCAAAACAGGTCATTTACTGTGGTTATATCCAGGTGGGTCATGTGGGGACGATGATGAAGAAACATTTAAGCAGTGGATTTCTCGTAGACCTTACAAAAAAAAAGGAAACAAGTAGAAAAGACCAGGAATAACTTTGTTTTGCCGCATACGGAAATTATTTTCTATGGACTGGGTTAGTTATTTGCAGTTAAATCTACTGAGGAATAGATTCAGATTGTTGAAACAAGGTGGGACTCTTGTATACAGCACCTGCAGGTAGAATACAATAAGAGCTATGTCTCTGTGTAACCCATTTTTATCTTTTAACATGAACAAGTGATCTAAGTTGTGTAACTATCAGTTTGACGCTTGCCCAAAACGAAGATGTGGTGGATCAGTTCCTTGCTGAAAGCTCCTCTGCAGGTAAGTAAAGTATAGTTTTGAACAAATCAACAAAACATTAGTGTGTATTATCCGTCAATAATGTGTCATTCGGAAAAAATAATCGAAGGTTTTGAGGTCTCCGCAAGTGAGATTATATTTGAATCTTAGATTTGTTGATGATGATGCAGAGCTACATGAGATTGAAAGGGACAAGGAATGGCCGTGTAGAAGTGGCCGCATTCCAAAAACGGTGCGTTTCGACCCTTCCACCTTAGCAACCAGCGGCCTTTTTGTTGCCAGAATAAGGAAATTGCCACCCAAAAGCAGCAGAGAAGAATGTGCTACCACTGCGGTCAGGCAGACTCACCTCACTTATTAAGGTAATTCGAACAAATTTCTTCTCAGATTTCTGGCTTTAAGAGTTTTGATTATTGTTTTGAGTAGAGCTTGTCTTGCAATGTCTTATTGTCTGATTGAGTTTCGCTTTTCATTACCATTCACTTGTTTGGGTAGATTGATTTTAAGTTGTTTATGAAATTCATGTCTGCTCATGACTGATTTGATAGTCACATTCATTCTGATCTTAAGCTTTGTTTTGTTTGCTAGTGTGGTTCCAAACTACCTCCTAGGTGAAGAGAACGCAATAGTTAACTTTGTAAGGTCTGTATATTTGACTTCTCACCACAGGATATGTTTGTTTTTAATTTAGCTTCATCAAAAATGGTCAACTAACTCTTTCAGATGTTGTAACAGGGAAGGCTCATGCCACTGCGGTCATTAGTGTTATCTACAGGCTCATTTCACTGGTTAAGGTGATTTGGTTTAAATACTTTTGGACTACAAACGTTTCTATCATGTCTTCTATTTGAGAATATTCCAACTACAGCTGTAATCAAATAATACAAAGGTTAAGGTTTATTTCTAAGCATTATATTAATGTAGTTTAAAGAGTTTAAGTTCATTATGTGATGAATTTTACATCAAAAAATGAATTTACACAAAAAAAATCCCGCGCCGTAGCGCGGGCATATTCCTAGTGTAGTTAAATAATAAATACCCTCTGGTTTTAAGGATAAGAACACTTAACAAGATTACAAGAATATAATAATGGTCCAAGTGAATAATTGGTTTGGAGAAATAATCAGAAGGCATTCCTCTTACCGATAAGCCATAGCCAACCCAAAGAAGTTCCTGCAGCATTTCCTCCTGTTACAAAAACCACCAGCAAGTTCCCTAACGCATTCTGCTCCGGACCCTTCACACAAAAAAAAAACCAATTTTTTTTAACAAAATCAGAACAAATGTGAGATTGAGATTGATTCTCCATCGTTGTTTTTTTTGCGTTTGCGTTTAAATATTCAAACATAATGCTGTTAACATTAATATTTAGGAAAAAAGTTAAAATATAGATTACCGTGTAGCCTTTAGGAGCAGTGATGAGAATGCAAACATTGAGATGTCCATTCGTCAATCCCAATACAAAAGTAAGCATAATCATCCATCCTTGATCACCATACTTTGCAGTGAAGTAGAACGCAGGGATGAGGAGAAAACGTGACAAAACCGCAATCATGAGCCATTTTCTGTTCTCAATCATGAGCCATTTCACCAGCGGCGTGTACCTCCCAACCAAGTTCCCACAATTGTACATGGCTATTAGGACAAGCGCATACCAAGAACCTAGTCCGTGTTGCCCCGTGTTCTCATATAAGAACCCGGGAAAAATGGATAACGATAAAATGTAGATGAGGGATAGATTCACTGCATGGTCTATATTTCGAAGCAATAGCTCTTTCTTGCTTAGCCTTTGGTTATTGGAAACGTCATCAGTCTGCATAGAAGAATCAAATAGCTAAACAATAAATAAGGGTGAAGAATCTTTCTAAAAAAGAATTAAGGTTCTAACTGCTGACCACGTGAGTAACAATAAGAATAAGTAGCAAAAAAAAATGAAGAGAAATAAAAGAATATGAATAATTATTTTTTTTTCCAAATTTGATGAGGAATATTTTTGCTCTATGTTCATCACAAAATAAAGAATAAAAAGAATCATTTGTACAAAATATTAGAGTACCTCCAGTGGAGGTTTTTAGCACAGATTCTTAAGTCAAAAATAATAAAATATTTGTGAAGTCTACGTGAATAGTTAACAACCGGGTTCTAAAAATCCTTAGTTATAGACCGGTCATCGTCACATCCATATACGAAATATGTTTAAATAGACTAGGTTTAACTTCGCCGACTTGCAAAGTGGGTTGGAGAGTATTGTCATTGGTCAGCTCATATACTATCAAAAAAAGTAAAATACTTTTTTTATAAAAACTACTTTTTCAAAACTTTTTGGTTCGTTTTTTCTTTCTTTCAAAGTTATAAACATTTAATATTGATGTGGTCACTATTTATTCACAATCAAAATGTTTATATTGGACATGACATGTTGATATGGTTAGTCCATTTGACATCCCTATTTGTAAATGGTGTAATTTTTCAGAAATGAAGGAGAATTTAGTGTTCATACTCATTCCCTTGTTTACCACTTAAAACCTAAGAAAAATTGATTCTTGAGAAATCTGAATTTACCAAATATGATTGATTTTTGATACCATCAGCAGCAAGATCAGCAGTAACAGTTTTAGACCCTTCAGAAGCGGCTTTTCTTCGATAATACTTAACGATGGGGAGTTTTGGGAACACATACGCGTAAAGCATCACGCATAGAAACTCTATCAATGCTGAGATTCCTAAGAATATCACTACAAACAGGAGGTGAAAAAACAAAACAAGAAATGAAGTTGGTAAACAACTCTATCTAGTTTTCGTTTTAAGGTCTTGGAAAGATGTTAAACTCACTTGCTCCTTTCCGTAAACCATTGTTTGAGTTCTCAAAGGCTGCTTTAGTCATTAGCCTAAACGCTGAGGTCAGTGCACCAGCTACAGCCATACCGGCCATGAATGACTACAAAGAAACAAGATGATGTATCTCTAGTAAAATTTGTTTAACCAAAACCGAGATCTTGAAATTCGTTATAAATACCTGGAGTAGTTCAGGGCACATCAAAGATAAATCACCGATCATTCCTCCTAGAATGGTAGCATCTGCAAGGCCAAGAGAAGAAACGATTGCGCATAAACCGATATAAGGTCCGACTCCACCACGTCCTTTTGTAGTCAAATCCAACTGTTTTTGAGTAGGTTAAGACATTATTCCATGATAAAAATTCAGTTTCTTTACGTAAGAAAAAAATGACATTAGATTAAAAACTTACGGCTATCAACAAGAATGTGGATATTGTGAATAGAATGTAACCAGTTAGGTTACGTTTCCGGGTATTGATTTCCGATTCATGGTATGTGAGAATCACACTTGTTCCAAGCGCAATCGGTTGGTATACAAGTGTTAGTACCCTTGAAGGATGGTAATCCTACAAAGAAACATAATTTTTTTTTTTTAACTTTTTCTTAGATAATAAAAAACAGAACATTAGATTTCAAAAACCGAACCGGAAAAACTTGGTAGTAGTAATCTGCAATAGTGAGCAGACTGTTCCAAGAAACTAGAGCTCCGATTCCAAGAATACAACAAATAACCATTGCTTGAAGCTTCCCCTGTTTTTTTTTTTTTTAATTGAAACATAAACAATCTTGTGTTTAAACAATTATAACAAGAAATTTGGGTTTTACATTTAGAAAAACAATGAAAGATTTTTTGGTTTTGTGAAAACTTACCTGGAGCCTCTCAGGAGCTTGGTTCTCGTACCTATCCTCCATTTTCAAATTTGTAGCAGAGGGCTCAAAAGAACACAACCCCTAGCTGTTTCAAGATTCAAGGATTGGATGATGTTTTGTTCTTTTCTTTTTTTGGATAAGCAAAAGCTTTCATAGAAGTTGGAACTTAACAAAAGCTTTTGAGGATTAATTTGTAGAGTCAACGGGTTTGTTGATTTTATTACAATCAAAGCTTTCATGATTGTAGATTCAAAACAAGCTTCTTAAATAAAGGAGACAAGCGAGTTTAACAGTCCCTTGAGATAACCGGCATCCCAAAATATTGAAAATTCCCAATAAAAAAAAATCAAAAGTTTGAAAGTTTTTACTATCCATCTGAAAGCAAACCTTTCCCCCGAGAATAACGATTTATCGTTTGTTTGACTGCATGCATATTTTAATAAAATCACACGTTAAACAAATTATCGTAGATTTTCAGAAAAACAATACATTTCTATCGGGAACGTGGAGGACATGACTTCTTCAAGCGTATCTCTCTAAACCAGATATGTTTGCAAACTCATCAAAGATATTGATAATCTTTTCTATTGATCTTTTCTTTTTATTTTCAACAAAAACACTAAACCACCTGCAAATCAAAGATAGGTAAATTGTATTTGCTAACACTTTAAGTGATAATCAAACTCCGGATTTGAGCAGCTTTGTCCATGAGTTTTGACAGCACATTAATACATATGAAAGAGATAGGAGAAAGAGAACAACATTGTCTTAATCTCTCTTGCTTTTCAAGAACCGTGCCGATTCTTCTATTGACTTGCACCACTGAGAAAGATGCGGTGATATATACTTATCTTAATCCAGTGGCTGTAATGAGAGTGTATTTAACAATTAATTGTTGGAACATATTTTTGTATATAATAAAGTCTTTAGGATTTATAAAATATGTGTGTGTGTGAATGAGAAATGAAATGGGCCATGGGTTCATAGAAGCCATAAAATGTTGGCATGTTTTAATGAGGAATGGAGTGTATAAAATGTCCCACATTGCTTAGATGAGAAATTTATCACTTGTATAAATAAGGACATTTTCATGTCATTGTTCAATAGCTTGGACTACTCTATAGAGTGTGAGAGAGAGGTTGAAAAGACTACACGCGCTGCCGCCGCCGTGCCGGGCTTGAGTCTTGGTAATAGGCCCCTGAGGGGCCTCCGCGCGCGTATTATTTTTTGGAAATTTTTTTGATAAACCAAATCAATTGGTTATTAATCAAATTGTTTGGTTTATTGGTTATGGTCTAACCGGTTGGTTTATGCTCGAGTGGTATAAGGAATGTGCTGATTCTCTTCATAACAACCTTGGCCAAGTCATGCGCGAGTGGACTCAACTTCCCTTCCTTTGCGGGCCACGCTACTTGCTCGGATTGACTCGTTTTCAAACGAGATCTCTTGTACACTTCCTCTATATAACCGAGCTTAAGCTCGTTAATTCATTTAAGCTTTTACGCTTTTGATAAGTTCTCATAACGCATACATTCAAACGTATAGTTCCTTCATCTCTTTTCTTTTTATAAGTCTCGAGAGTATACATAGTTCTTTCGTTCGTTGGGAACGTTTCCGAGTGATAGCGGAATCGTTTCGATATCGGTTTTATCCTGGGATTCGATTATCATGACAGAACCGCCTCACTGCGGGTGATAATTCGAGTTAAGGAAAGAAACTTCATAGTCTCGACTCCGTTTCATTTCCTTAACCTCTTTTCTTACGCGATTCATTCACCATACGCAGAGTTTCCGTATTTACGGTCCTACAATCTTAACTCGAATACAAAATCCGTTCTATGTTTCATAGCATTTGACGAATTTTGGTGAATTGCGTTTTGTGTTTATGGTTTAAAGGAAAGAATCTGAGAATCGTTTAGCGATTACCCGGATTGAAAGTCGGATTTGCGGACCATATTTTGCGGTTACACGAATCGTCTTTCGGATTTTCAGTTCGCGATTAGCCTCATAGCTTCTCCGCGATTGCTTATCGTTCTTAAGCAAACGATTTGATTCCAAGATTAGCGTTTCCGCTTCACCGCGTTTCAAACGCTAATCGTTTTAAACGATTCAAAACGTTTCTGGATTTGTGAAACGCATATTAAGGCGCTTACACAATTCGTTTTAAAACGATACAAAATCAGTTTTTTGATCGTGAAACGCTTTAAACGCTTTTTGACAAGCGTTTTTGCAAATCGCTGAAAATAGCGACTGAGCAAAACCGCGTTTGCGTTTGAAAAAAAAAATTGTGATTGCGTTTTTGTAAAAGCGTTTGCGGTCTAGTCTTAGCGTTCTCACTTTTGCGATTGCTTAAAGATTTAGAAACGTTTTTCTATCACTTTAAAATGTTTTAGTGAAACGCATAAGTGTTTAATATCGATTCGTTAATCATTTGAAATCGTTTATTAAACGTGATACTGATACATTTTTTTATCTGTGTCAGGAAATGGCAAACGAAACTTATAATACGAATGTTTCGACACCAAACTCTCCGGAGGTGAGCGCCGAGGAAACAGCTCGCAGAGCTCTGTTTCAGGTTGATTCCGAAAGGATGGAGAGAGAGAAAGCTGAAAAGGCAAAGGCTGAAAAAGAGAAAGCTGAGAGAAACATGGTGTTTCACGCTCCTCCTCCTCCACCAGCGTTTGCTTCTCTTCAAGTCTTGTGCCAAGGCTTATTGCCCGACAAGTTCAACGGAAAAAGCTGGAAGATGTGGTCGAACCAGATGAAGTTCTATCTCCATGCGATGCATCTCTCGCGGTACCTCTAGGAAGATCAACCCGAGATTGGAGAAGGAACCGGCGATGTGTACACCGTCGGAACTTTGGATGCATGGAATCAAGGAGATTACATGACGAAAGGATGGATTCTTGGCCGTCTTGTGGAGCCGCTGTATGCAATCTACTGCGAGCAAAAGACCGCCAAATCCTTGTGGGCCGCTTTGGTGAAGAAGTACAAGGTCGAGGATGCTGGATGCCAAAAGCACGCAACGGCAAAGTTCTTGGAGTTCCAGATGGTGGACGACAAACCCATCATGGAACAAGTGGAGGCTTTCCAGCGAATCTGTCAGGAAGTTGCTACGGAGGGAATGTCCATCGATGAGATTTTCACGGTGAACAGTTTCATCGAGAAGCTTCCTCCAAGTTGGTTGACTTTCAAGAACTACCTCAAGCATAAGAGGAAGGCTATCACACTGGAGGACTTGATCCAGAGGCTGAACACGGAGGATCAGAACCGTCAAGCAAATTGAGTTCCAGTCCATGAACACAGTGTAAATGTGGCTACCCACAACAAGGAGAAAGGAAATGTGGACAAGGGAAAGGGCAAAGCAGTTGCTAAGTCGCCTTTGAAGCCTAATGGGAAGAACTTCAAGAAGAATGGATCTTCGTTCGCCCCTGCCCCCAATGAGGACAAGAAGAAGTTCTTCAAAGGCAAATGCCACGCTTGTGGAAAGATTGGTCACAAGTCCAGTGAGTGTCGCTCCAAGGATAAAGCGGCAAAGTATCAGGCAAATCTGACCGAGGAGGACCTTTGTGCTGTGGTAACAGAGGTTAACATGGTGAATGAGAAGACCAATGAGTGGTGGTATGATACTGGTGCTACAACTCACATCTGCAATGATAAGTCCATGTTTAGTACCTATCAGAAGAACAAGTCTGAGGAGGCGCTTTTCATGGGGAACAAGGATGTATCCAAGATCCAGGGATCGGTGGTGTTGAGGATGATCTCAGGACAGGAGATCACGTTGAAGAACGTGAAACATGTGAAACATGAGGAAGAATCTGATTTCCGGTACGCTGCTGAGCAAGGCCGGTTTCTCGGTGATTTTCGAGGCTGATACCCTCACCCTCAAGAAGTGGGCATGTACCTGGGAAGAGGATTCATGAAGAATAGACTGGTCAAGATGTGTGTCCAAGCTTTCCTCAAGAAAGATGAAGCAAGTGTCTCCAAGAACAAGAATAAAATTGTTGTTGCTAAGAATAATGTTGCAAATGTTTCCACTGTTGTAACCGATTCTGAATGTAATGAGAATAAGTCCGTTGCTTACTTGCTTGAGTCTTTTAATATTTGGCATGAAAGATTAGGACATGTGAATTATAAAAAAATAAACCGATTAATGAATTTAAACCTAATCCCGAAATGCAAAATGAGTAAAGAAAAATGTGAAGTATGCGTACAGGCAAAGCTCACAAAAACGCCATCGCCTCAAGTCAAAAGGACTAACGCACCTCTAGATTTAATTCACACGGATTTATGTGACTTAAAGTATGCTCCTACTAGAGGCGGGAAAAAGTATTTCGTAACTTTCATCGATGATCATACGAAATATTGTTATGTATATCTATTACATAGCAAAGATGAGGCGCTGGATAAGTTTAAGGAATATAAAATGGAATTTGAAAATCAACTTAGTAAGACTATTAAAATAGTCAGAAGTGATAGGGGAGGGGAATATGATGGCCGATTCAATGCTTTCTGCGTGGAACATGGAATTATTCATCAGACGACCGCTCCTTACTCACCGGAATCTAATGGAGTTGCGTAAAGAAAGAACCAAACTCTAAAAGAGATGATGAACGCAATGCTTCAAGAATCTGGGTTAGCCCAGAACATGTGGGGGGAAGCTTTGCTTACGTCAAATTATATCCTTAACAAAATTCCGCACACCTTATGAACTTTGGAAAGGTGTTGTACCTACGTATAAATACCTTAAAGTGTGGGGGTGCCTAGCAAAAGTGGCAGTGCCGCCTCCGAAAAAGGTCACGATAGGACCGAAATCTGTGGACTGTATTTTCATCGGATATGCCCACAACAGTAGTGCTTATCGGCTTTTGGTTCAAAAATCGGACATACCGGATATCCATGTAAATACCGTAATGGAATCTCGAAATGCATATTTCTTTGAATCATCGTTTCCGTGTAAAGATAAGAATAATCCTAAGCGGACACGTGAGCAGAGAGATGAAAGTGAAGCTAGTACTTCGGGTACTTCAGCTCCTGAAGTCGTACAAGATGAACCTAGACGCAGCAAGAGAGCTCGTAAGGAAAAAGACTTTGGCGAGGATTTCATGATGGTCTTTCTTTTAGAGAATGAACCAAAGACGTTCACCGAAGCCATGACTACACCTAACGCACCTTTTTGGAAGGAAGCCGTTAATACTGAGATTGATTCCATTATGCAGAATCACACTTGGGAGATAACCGATCTACCTCAAGGGTTTAAACCACTAGGGTGTAGATGAATTTTCAAAACCAAGTTGAAAACCGACGGCTCAGTAAATAAGTACAAGGCTAGGCTTGTGGTTCAAGGATTTCGCCAAAAAGAAGGTTTGGATTTCTTTGACACTTATTCTCCGGTAACGAGAATAACCTCAATAAGAATGGTGATCGGCATAGCAGCATTAAGAGACCTAGAAATCCATCAAATGGATGTTAAAACTGCTTTTCTAAATGGAGAATTAGAAGAGGAGATTTATATGAAGCAACCCGAAGGGTTTGTTGTCCCTGAACAAGAACAAAAGGTATGTAGACTTGTGAAGTCATTGTATGGACTTAAGCAAGCTCCAAAACAATGGCACGAAAAGTTTGACAACGTAATGATGTCAAACGGTTTCAGCATAAACGAATGTGATAAGTGTATCTATGTAAAAAGTACTCCACATGGATATGTCTTGCTATGTTTATATGTAGATGACATGCTTATCATTGGTAGTACCAAAGATATGATCAATCAGACTAAGAACATGCTTAGCCAGAGATTTGATATGAAAGATATGGGACTTGCGGATGTAGTTTTAGGGATTAAGATCATTAAAACTACTGAAGGTATAACCTTATCCCAAGCACATTATGCTGAAAATATACTTGAGAGGTCTAAGGAATACTCAAAAGGGACAACAAAAACTCTTGTTGGTACTCAACTTCACTTGAAGAAAAATTCAGGTGAAGCAGTTTCACAATTGGAGTACGCAAGGGTGATCAGAAGTCTGATGTACTTAACAAATTGTACTAGACCCGATTTAGCGCACGCAGTAAACGTACTAAGTCGCTATACCAGTAATCCAGGACATAAACATTGGAAAGGTATAACTAGAGTATTGAATTACTTACGTCATACCAAAAACTATGGTCTGCACTATGGTAAAGAGCCGGCTATTTTGGAGGGATATAGCGATGCAAATTGGATATCTGACTCTCAAAACTCGAAATCCACAAGTGGATATGTCTTTACACTTGCGGGCGCAGCAGTGTCCTGGAGTCTTCCAAGCAAACAATTCAAGCCAGATCCACGATGGAGTCAGAGCTAGTAGCTCTAGACACAGCGGTAGCTGAAGCAGAATGGCTTCAGAATTGGTTGGAAGATATCCCAGAATGGGATAAACCTGTGTCCACTATTTGTATGCATTGTGATAGTCAATCTGCGATATTGCGGTCAAACAGTACCTTGTATAATGGTAAGAACCGCCACATTAGAAGACGTCTTAAATCCATTAGGAACTTTATAACCACCGGTATAATCCATGTAGATTATATCAGAACGAATGACAACCTAGCGGATCCTTTCACAAAAGGGTTGCCGCGAGATAAAGTTCTAAAATCATCAAGAGGAATGGGTTTGAAGCCTACGAATTAAGAGGAAATTTGATGGAAACCCTACTTACGTGACTGGAGATCCCATGATGTAGGTTCAAAGGGAAAACTAATTCAAATGGAAATCGAGCACTGCAAGACTTATGTCTTTACCCAGTTCCTTGAATGATGAATAGTGCTACCTGTATGAGAATAAGGATAAGCATTGGCTTTTAATGATTCCATAGTTTAACAATAGTGGAGTATGACAGGATACTTCTGAAAAGAAACTAATGGCAGATCACCTAGTGAGTGGGAAATGGGGCCGTTTCTAGGAGAATGAAAGATAGGCTATATTCTCCAAGTTCACTCATGAAAACTAAGAATGTTCAAGGCCAAAATGAACAAAAACAGAGAACAAAGTTCTACGAGAAAATGTCGCTGCGCGATACCTGTTGTCTCAGTTTACATAAAACTCCGGTTGGTTCAAGACATCATGTTCACCTCCCGGCCAGTAAACCCGACAGATATTAAAAATGATTGGTTCAAAGCTGAAAAATGCTACCTATCAGACACAGTTACATTTTCGCATATACTCTCGAAAGTCTGTCTAGTCTAGTCAAGTCAGTGTCTAGTCTAGTCAAGTAAAGTCAATTTCTAGTATAGGTCTTTCGAGTCTGTCGAGTCTTCGTATGTTTAGAGTAATTTTTATTCATGTGGGGGATTGTTGGAACATATTTTTGTATATAATAAGTCTTTGGGCTTTATAAAATATGTGTGTGTGAATGAGAAATGAAATGGGCCATGGGCTCATAGAAGCCATAAAATGTTGGCATGTTTTAATGAAAATGTCTCACATTGCTTTGATGCGAAATTTATCACTTGTATAAATAAGGACATTTTCATGTCATTGTTCAATAGCTTGGACTACACTATGGAGTGTGAGAGAGAGGTTGGAAAGACCACACGCGCGCGCCACCGCCGCCGTGCCGTGCAGTGCCGGGCTGGGCCGGGCCGGGCTTGGGCTTGGGCTTGGGCTTGGGCTTGGGCTTGGGCTTGGGCTTGGGTCTTGGGTCTTGGGTCTTGATAATACCTCCGCGCGCGTTTTATTTTTTAAGAAAAATTTTGATAAACCAAATCAATTGGTTATTAATCAAAATTGTTTGGTTTATTGGTTATGGTCTAACCGGTTGGTTTATGCTCTAGTGGTATAAGGAATATGTTGATTCTCTTCGTAACAACCTTGGCCAAGTCATGCGCGAGTGGACTCAACTTCCCTTCCTTTGCGGGCCACGCTACTTGCTCGGATTGACTCGTACACTTCCTCTATATAACCGAGCTTAAGCTCGTTGTTTCATTTAAGCTTTTACGCTTTTGATAAGTTCTCATAACGCATACACTCAAATGTATAGTTCCTTCATCTCTTTTTTTTTTTATAAGTCTCGAGAGTATACGTAGTTCTTTCGTTCGTTGGGAACGTTTCCGAGTGATAGCGGAATCGTTTCGATACCGGTTTTATCCTGGGATTCGATTATCACTACAGAACCGCCTCACTGCGGGTGACAATTCGAGTTAAGAAAAGAGACTTCATAGTCTCGACTCCGTTTCATTTCCTTAACTTCTTTTCTTACGCGATTCATTCACCATACGCAGAGTTTCCGTATTTATGGTCCTACATTAATCACATTGAGCTGAATCACAAGCTTTTGATATGACAATTTTCGTTGCACATCTTAAAGAAATCGCTTCCATATAATAATTTTTCACTAATTCTATCGCCAGTACTACATTTTCCAATTTCCATCGCCAATTTTTTCCTTAACAATTGGTTTTGAGAAACAAATTTTGGGAGGAGACTCTTAGGTGATTTGCAAGAATCTTTGAAATAAATTTATAGAGAACATTACAAATGTGTATTTGATTTGTAACAATAAAAGACAAATCTCGTGACTTTGTCAAGATACAGCAAACTAAAGACAAAACTTAAAAGTCTCTATAAACAAACGCCAACAAACACGACTACGGAATTATTATGTAAAAACTGCATTTACAAGAGAACTATATTACAAGATATTGTCTTTGATTTTGGGAATATGTACGACTTCCATCTAAAATCTCTTAATCAATATAAGAGAAGAGTGAGAGGCAAAGAAAAAGAGGAGAAAGAAAAAAGAGGAGAAAACTGTTTTCTTTATATTTGTTCAAGACAACGATCGGATTCTCAAACGTGTCCTAATCATTACGGAAATTTTCGGGAAATAACTGTGACTCTGTGTTCTTGATATTCAACGGTGGGTTTCACATTCTAACGATTGGTTTAACGCATATTGGAGTGTTAGTGGAGCTGTTTGCATCTGAACCGAATTGAGATGAGTCTTGGGTTTTTGAGAAATCCGACGGTGAGTACTTCTCGGACTGAGCTGAAATTTTACAGAGTTGTTCTTAACTCGTTTATCTAGAATTTCAATAGTGGAGATCTGATTTCGTGACCAGAATCCTAGTAAACACATTGTCCTTTGAGGTTGCATATTTCTGGACTCTTATATTGTCTTTTTGTTTTTTTTTTTGAGTTCTTGTGTAGAGATTGCTCTTGCCGATCCTTAGTCTCTGGAATTGTTCGGTAAAACAGAGAAGACGTGGTTGTAACTCAAAATTATTTGATATAGTAGATTTTGAATGGAATATGACCCTATGTTTTTTTCCTTCTCATATTAAAGAGATTTTCCACGTAAAAATTATTGATTCGATTACTTTTGAGTTTTGGATGTGTTTTATGTCATCTTCTAAATTTTCTCACTGCTCACAAGGGCAGCAAACTATAATCCGCTGTGTGTTGTGTTTTCTCAACACTAGGAATCTAAGCAATGCAATTAGCTAAGATCATATGTATATGTTGGGAAAACTCAAAACATAACAATAACACAACTGAATATAGTTTTCCAAACTTATGTGAGCATGCGAGAAAAATATTGAAAATGGCAGAAACAATTCAAAATGCAAAGTAATTTAGACCGACAATTTTTACTTGTAAAACTTCTTCGATGTGAGAAGAAAAAAACATGGGACCGTATTCTATTCAAAATCCACTATATTAAATGCATTTGAGGTACAACCATGCTCACTATGTTCTAGGGAATGATTCCAGATGCTAAGGCTCCACAAGAATAATCTCCAACACAAAAACTCAACAACAAAGTTATACAAGAGCCTCGAAATATGCAGTACCAGGCGCCCCTAATTTCACTAAGATTTCATCCACTAATTTCAATCTCCACCGTTAAAATCCTAGATAAACGAGAACATCTCTGAAAAATTCATCTCAATCAGAGAAGTTGATATATCATGGTTTTTCTAGGTTTTCAACCATGATATAGTTGTGTATATTGAGACTTTAACATGGTTTTTCGAGTCTATTGAGTCTTCTACAGGTAGGCTTGCGTCTGGAGCAAAGAGTTGGATTATAGGACATTTCTGGTGATTTGTGAAACGAGCTGAAGTTGGTGTCTCGGCCACGAGTAGATGTCGACCGACACTGACCATGGTGCCGGTTGACACTGAGTGCGAGAGAAGCTATACGCCGAGTTGAGACAAGTTTTGAAGAATTGAAAAAAGACCCTGAAGTTTCCCCTAATTCTAATCTAGCCCCAAAACGAGTTTAGGAGTTTTAATTAGGTTTTCAGACTCTTTATTCAGTTTATCTCGTTCTTAATTTTGTTCTTGCTTGGAGATTGAGAGATTTTGCTAAGGGGCTGATTCTTGCTACTTGTAACCTTTGAGAGAAGGATTTCGAACCCCTTTATCTTATTTATTCAGTCTTTCGGTTTTCTATTCATGATGTGTTGTTATTCTGGTAATATGTCTGAGTAGTAACCTAGTTAGATTTAGGAATTCTCATAAGGGTTTTATGCATGTTTAGACAACAGATTTATTAGGATTCACAATATGTTCGTTCATCACCTAAGTTGCGTTTAATACTAAATTCTGGACTGATCACCTAAGGTTTAGATCTGAGATAATTAACTTAGCACGAGAGTGTGAGTTATAATCTGAATAAACTTAGTGTGAGCAATTTGACTAGATACAAAAGGATTTGGTTTAGGAGAATTGTGAACTGATAGAACCTGTTCTTAATGCTTGTTTAGAACTCTAGGATCACAAAGAGATTTGGATCACTAGGTTGCTAGATATAGAAACAATCTCAGCGAGAGTTGGATTGTTTTTTTTTTGGGTCAAAGAGTTGGATTGTTTAGCATTGTGTTTCTAGTTCTTGAACCTGTGTTTAATCTGAATCCGGTTAGTTAAGTGTCTAGCATTGCATAATTCCCAAGAACTTCCTAAGTCTGACGCCTTTCTCCTATTGAAAACACTTCCTTGTTTACTAGCTTTCGTTTACTGCTTTCTTCTGATTGATTTAGCTTAACTTGAGAACATATAATCTATCGTGTGAGTCGTGAGTCCTTGTGGATACGATACCCTGAGTACTACAATAGCATAACTGTGCACTTGCAGTATAATAGAGATAAATCTTGCTCTATCAAGTTTTTGGCGCCGTTGCCGGGGACTCAACTGAGTTCGCCGATAGATTTTGTTTTAAAGTTTAGTCTAAGTCGTTTTTATTTCTTTGTTACTGATTTTTCTCGGTTTGGCTTGTTTTGTTGCTGTGGGAATCGATATCCGCATTCGACGTCGACCGACACCCCCTTAGTGTCGCCCGACATCGACCTCGAGACCAGTGTTTTGAGTTCGGTGTATGCATAATCGAAACACCCGAAGCAACCAGAGCAAAGAACTTTTGAACCTCAGGATTGAGGAGCTTGCTAAACTAGAGAGAAGGAACAGAAAGGGTCAAAGAACAAGAATGATGAACAATTGTTTGATTTTGAGACCAGATGCTGAGGGAGTTCTGAGAGACTCACAGAAAAACCCATACAATGATCAGGGGCAAAAGATTGATGCCCAAGGACGGGTGATCCCTGAACCTGAGCAGCCTCAAGGTGAGGGGCAGATGGTCAATGCTGGAGGTAATGGACAGCCTCCTAATCCTCCTGCTGCTGAGAGGACTCTTGCTGACTACAACCGAACCGATGAGTTTTATGCTAACCGGTCAGCAATTGTACCTCCTCCTTTTGAAAGGAATGAGATTGAGCTGAAGACTGTCTACTATACGCTTCTGAGGCAACATTCTTTCCATGGTCTTCCACCTGAACAACCCATGGACCACATTGAGGATTTTGAAGCCTTTGTCACTGGGATGAAGCCCAATGGAGTGGGTTCTGACTTCCTTTTCCTCAAGCTTTTTCCATACTCTCTTGCTGGAGAAGCTGCAGCTTGGCTTAAGCAACTTCCAACTGGGAAGTTAACTACTTCGGATGCAGTGAAGAGAGAGTTCATGCGACACTTCTATGATGATGATCGCTCAGATAAGCTCAGACAGGATCTTCTGACATTCACTCAAGGCAGCTTGGGTAAGGTTCAAGATGTACCAACGAGACTGTCCCCATCATTGATTCACTGAAGTTCAGCTGCTTGGCATTTTCTTCAGAGGTGTGGATTTCTGGAACCAGTTTGTGTCAGATGCTTCCAGCAATGGTAACTTCAACACAAAGACTCCTGAACAAGCTAGAGTGTTGATTGAGAAATTGGTGAGTAGCAATAGCACCAAGACTGCAGATCAGAGAAAGAAGGAGTCTGGTGGAAAAGTTGATCATCTGCAGATAGTTGAGATGAAGAACAAGTTGGATTCTGTTCACAGCTTGTTGACTAGCAAGCAGCATGTCCACTTTGCTCAGGATGTTGAAGAGTTTGGACCTGAAGAAGGCTGCACCGAAGAAGATGTGAACTACATTAGTGATTCTGGATTTCAAGGAAATAGGTTTGGAAATCAGCAGAACAACAAGTTCTTTAATGGTGGACAGAAGAGTGCTTTCACAAGCAATCAGAACTCTTCTGGATATGGTCAGAATGTTGGTTACCAGAAGTCTTTTCAGCAGAACAACTCCTATCGGAGGACCTATGGATCATCTTCCTATCATACATCTCTTTCTACTAATGCTCAGGAGAGTAAGCTGGAAGCTATGATGGAGCTGTTGGAATTCATACTGGTTTATAAAACAATTTTATAAATCAACCTATGAATATACTAGCCAAGATCTCATGCATATACTGAAATAAATCTAGGTCTACGGTTTCGAATATATCTGGATATTTTGCAGCGGAATAAAACCAAGGCGATTCGAGATTGTCTTAGCACTCCAAACTTCGTGTCTCTACCGGTATCCACACGTACAAAAATTGGATCAAGACGGAATGCTAGTACCGTTGAGATCGAATCTCAGATCTAGACAAACTATTTGTCTCACTTGTATTTTTAGGGTTTGTGCGGCTCACATCAAAATATATGTCGAGAGGATCATAAATATATGTTAAGTCACGTATGTTAGCAAGCAAAACCCTAAATTAATTAAGTATGCTTATGGGCTTAAGTCCATCACATGTTCATTAACATGATAATTCGAACAGCTCATTCCAAATCTAATTTGGAATCGTCAAGATATATATATATATATATATATATATATATTATATAACTAATATTTTATTTATTATATAAATAAAACATTATCAAAACCCAAATATACTTTGATCCAATTTGCTTAAGTGTGTGACCCTGTAGGATCATATAATATTAACAATAGATTTTCAATCTATAGATTATAAGTGGTTTCTAACAAAACATTATAACCACTTAATATTATACGATTGTCGAACCTCGACGTTACGACTCTGACAAGAGTAAATACAATTGATATCATGACATTCCCAACAATCTCTCACTTGTACTGGAATCATTCATTCCCATAATCCCTTTGTCTCTATATCTCGATCTTAGCATAAGGCAAGAAGTGGTGTCATCCTTATTAAGCTAAATCGCGTTTATCGAACTCTGATTTATTTTGATTAAACAAACGACTGACATTCACCTCGTTTGAGCACGGACATGCATTTCTCAGTATCAAATCTTCGATAGGCCCTGAGATATTTATCTCCCGTTATATGGGAGGGACAAATTTCATCTTGTTACATCCCTGTTCCTTACAGAATTCATAGCACACCCAATTAATGTCTTTATAATCACCTGTTACGGCTGACGTTTGATGATAGGTCTAAAGTTTTACCCTATACTAACTGCAAGTGCACAGTATATCAATGTAGTACTTAGGGATCGAATCCACGAGGACTCTAGGCAACGATAGGATTAAGAACTTAAAGAGATTAAAACTAGGAGAAAGCAAAAAGCAAATTGTATTGAATAACTAAAAAGAGCAAGCAAGAAAGTAAACAAGTAGCAAGTTGTGGTTGTAAGCGATAAACTAAGGGCGCTAAGTCTAGGGCGTTCTCAGGAAATCAGCCAAGCAGATAAATCATTCAGTCAGGATCTAATTAAACTCAGTTCTAGAACTCAAACACGGATATAGAATTAACCAATTGTCGTTGCGAGAATTCTCTAAGTCTAAGTGCAGCAATCCAAATTCCTTTGCAATTACTAACAGTTTAAACCAGCTTTAATTCCAAGTTCGATATGTTCACAATCTAATTAAACCAAATTCCTTTGCGAGTAATTAAATTGCTCAACCTAAATAGTTCAGATTCTAAACCATATTGTCGTGTCGTATTTAGCAACCTAAGATCTAGATTCCAATTGATCAGGTTAGAACTAGCATTAAACACAATTTAGTTTGAAGAACATCTATTGATGTGAATCCTTAACTGAATTAATTATATCTAGCAAGTCATGAAATCCCTATGAGAAACCCTAAACCTAACTATGAAACTACTCAGACATAGATGATGTAAACATAATCAATGAATTAATAGAAGTCATAAAAGAGATTAGAATATAAAAGGGGTTCGAAACTTCTCCAAAACAAGGTGTAGTACAGGATCAGATCAGCCCCAAAAGATTTAAAAACTCTCTGCTCTAAGTTATGATAGCGTCTATAAAACTGAAGTTAAAATTCTAATTAAATAGCTAAAACATGACTTGGGGCTTCTGTGTAAATATCTGGAACTTCTGGGCATCTTTGCAATATCAGCATTCTTCATTAAACCGCCGAGAATCTGGCCCAACTCGCTATGCATCGATCGATGCAGGTGTGCGTCGATTGATATACTTGTATTTTCATGCATTTAGGCTATTGTTAGGATCATGTTTTACTTCTTTTTAGTTTCCTTTAACTTCATTTCTTTGGTCATTGATGTGTTTAGAGTATAGGATCATCTAGAGCTATGTTTAGGCATTCTAGGCTTGCATTTGGAGTGTTTCCTATGTTTTGTAGGTTCTTGGAGTTTCTAAGGAGGTTTGGAAGAGTTTGGAGGCCAAAGGAGTGATTGCAAGTGAAATGGTGATGTAGGACCAAACCGATGAGCTTGAAAGATTGAGTCATATGAAGATATTACATTGACTTTTAGCTCTGGGATTCTGAATAAAAATCATGGTAAATTGAGTTAGCTTTCTAATGGAGGTGGTTTGAAGTCATTCGGAGCTATATGGAAAGAGTTATGCCTGATTTACTGGATGCATCTCAACACAGAAAAATCCGAGAGTCCATATCGGCCAGCATATCGGGCTGGCTGGCCGATACGACCCTTCCCAGAAAAATCCGAGAGTCCGTATCGGTCGGACGACCGATACGCCGACCGATACGCGTCCCAGAAATTGCCTTGGATCCGGGTCGACACCCGGTTTGTTCCGGGTTGACCCGGCTCGAACCCTAATGACTTTTTAAGCCAAAAACCTATCTTTTTACAGAATCTTAAGCTTTATTTTATGTTCTAAACACTTGGAAGAACAAGTTTGATTCCTGGGATTAATCTAGTACTTCTTTTGTGATTTCTTCATCAAATCCTTCAATCTATCTCTAGTTTTCTATGATCAACATTGTTTCTATGGATTTTGTTGTTCATATGATGATTAGTGAGTAGTTCTTCATAGGGCTTATGGGTTAGGTAGGATTAGGTTGATTAGGGGTGATCAATGGATTTCTAGTGCTTGATTGTTTAAAATCTCATCTGTCAAAGTGTGTTTAATGTCTAATTAGCCTTGATCAAGTTGATTAGAATGCTTAAGATTTCTTGTTCACAACATGTTCGATGAAATTCCTGTTCATAGCTTTGATAGAACTTTCACATTCTAGCGCATGAGAATGTATGTTTAGAGTGATTGTTAGTTGTTTGGAACTTGTTTGATTGCTTGCTTGATTCTAATTCACAAATGAGAATTTGTTCTTGGATTAGGATTAAGTAAAGAGATTAGTATTAAGAGATTAAACTGATCGTATCGTTGTCTTCATTACTAGGAGATTAGCTTGTTTGAAGTTTGAATTAGGATCCTTGATCATCCCGAGTCACCTGTCCGTTGACCTTAACCTTATGCCCTATCTTTATCATTGATTGAATCACTTGTTTATTTGCTTTTGTTTACTTCGGCTTGATTTGATTTCGTTAGGATTGTTAGAAACAACAACTTAATTGAGTGATTTGACTCTAGAGGATTAGTGAGTGCTTATTGGTTTTATCCATCCCAGAATAGGTTCGATACCTCAAAGCTACTTCGATAAGCTTGAGGAATTGGTACCTCAAAGGATTGCAAAATCCTAGTTATCATCGATCGACACAGATCTCAAATCTGGACAGTGAACACAACCTCTCGGGTCAAATCTCCAAAGTGCACCAAATAGCTCCAAAATCTTCACTTCTACTCCAAACATTCGTGTACCTAATAAGACCTGCAAAAGACTCTAAAAGAACACCAAAAGACTCTAAAACAGACTTATATCATGGCTTAAAACCGGTAAAAACCATGATATATCATTTGACAAGGTCAAAATGAACTAATCCATAAGTAAGAAATCATGACGAACTCAAGTCAAAGGATTACACTCTATAGTCGTGATGAGAAACTCTTATGACACTCATATAACAATCTTGTAGAGTTCTCATAGCAGGTCAGTCCAACCCTGTGTTCCCAACACATGTCTATGCGATTGGCTTTAATACAACATATTAAATGACTCCACGAAACTTAGTCATCAGCCACCTCACATACTAGTCGTTTTTCAGTTATTAACGTCCCATTTTAATAACCTTGACTAGGGACCACAATAATTTATGTCATCTTTCACTTATAGGGTTTCATGATCAAGTCACCTACTTGATGACCTATAAAATGATATAAATTATTTTGGGACTTTTTTTGTTATCCAATAACCAAATAAATCTGAAACAAATTTCATTAAATTGAAAACACAACCAAATGTATGTATACATGAACATCATATCATAAAAGAAAATAAACCTCCCACTAGAATCAAATCACATCTTAAGAAACTTTATGCCTATAGCAGCAGTATGACTCTCATGCTTAGGCCGTGGAAGAGGCTTAGTCAATGGATCAGCAACATTTGCATCCGTCAAGACTCTGCTAATCTTCACATCTCCTCTATCAACAATCTCACGAATGAGATGATATCTCCTCATAATATGTTTGGATTTCTGGTGGGATTTAGGTTCTTTTGCTTGTGCGATAGCTCCATTGTTGTCACAATAGAGATCCATTGGGCTTGAAATACTAGGAACCACACCTAGTTCAATAATGAACTTCCGAATCCAAACAGCTTCCTTTGCTGCTTCTGAAGCAGCGATGTACTCAGCTTCGGTTGTAGAGTCTGCTACGGTGCTCTGCTTGGAACTCTTCCAACTTACAGCTACTCCATTAAGACAAAAGATAAAACTGATGGATTATGAGTGTTCATGGTGTAATTGTCAGGTTACATCCTAGCACATAATCATCTAGGATCTAGGTGATTTGCAGTTGAATCATAAACAGATCAGGATCATTACCTTGTGATTGCAGCGGATTGATCAAAGGAATATCGAGATCTGTAAGAGCTGATGATAACCGGCTCCTCCTAGGTATCCACACGCTTACAAGCTACTGGATCAGGCTGCTAGACCAAGTTGGAATCAACAGAGAGAGAGGAATACGGCTGAGGCAAAATCGCAGATGGTGGTGTGTTTTTGCCCTAGGCGCCTGTCCTCTTCCTTATATGGGCCCAAGTAATTAAACTAATGGCCTATTAGGCTTTTGGGCCCAAGACATAAATCAGACAAAAGCCTGTATTTTGTCTGGCCCAATTCTCTGTACAAATACAGTAAATGCCTTGCATCTTACCGTATTAATTCCTTGTTAACTTTCCCGTTAGCTATGGTGTGTGACCCTTAGGGATCATACAATACTGGTAATAAGTCCTAAACTTATAGATCATGAGCGGGCTCTATCAAGTGATCATGATCACCCGGTATTTATGACTTATGTCTGATCTCAACACTTATCATACTTTCTAGAGATAGTACAGTAGATTTCAGGACATTCCCAACAATCTCCCACTTGTACTGGAATCCTACATTCCCTAATCCTTTTGTCTCAATATCTCGATCTGGCATAAGGCAAGATACGTGTCATCCTTATATAGCCAGACCATGTTCATCGGACCAGATTTGATACTGACAATGCAAACGACTTGGGCAAGTCCGTTTGGGAGTGACCACTCTCTTACCAGCTATCAAGTCTCCGATTGGCCTAGAGATATTACCTCCGTTAAACGGCAGGGACAAATCCCATCTTGTTCCATCACTATGAACTACACACTTTATAATACACCCAACCAAGGTCCTTATAGCTCCCAGTTACGAAACAGCGTTAGACAATGATCAAAGCGCATCACTCCATGTGCAGCCACATGCATGCGAACTCAGGTCTAAGGACTATACTCTATAGTCGTATATGAGAACCTCTTATGACACAGATATTAATATCTTGTAGAGTTCTCATCAGCGGGCCATGTCCGGTCATATGCTCCCCTACATATACCTATGTGTCGACTTTGATGCCGCGCATCTATGACCCCTCGAAACTTGGTCATAAGTCTCAACACAATCTAGTCTCAAGTGGTTGTTGGTGTTCCAATTTCAACAACCTTCGACTATGGACATTATGATTTATGTCATTTCGTTAAATATGGGGTTTCAGGATCAAGTCTACTCATGTACTTCGATGGCCCATATATAATGACATGAATCATTTTGGAACGATTATTTATATCACAGTTAAAATAATCCAGAAATCATAGATTTCATAAACATAAAACATTATGTTTACATGAACCTTTCAAAACAACTAAATAAAGCCCTTTACAAACTTCCACTGAAATTAAGACTACATCTTAATTTCACTTATCCTACAGCTACAGTCTGCGACTCGTGCTTAGGCCTAAGGAGTGGCTTCGTTAATAGATTAGCAACGTTCTCATTCGTTGAAACTTGCTGATCTACTTAACACCTCTGTCATTTATCTCACGGAGTAGGTAACACCTACCCTCAATGTGTTTGGATCTCAGATGTGCAGCTAGCCACATCAAGTTCAGTGATGAACTTTTCTATCCAAACAACCTCTTTCGCCGCTACCCAAGCTGCGAAATGTTCAGCTTAAGTCATGGAGTCAGCAACAGTGCCTTGCACCGCCAGACAGACACAAGATATAACCGGACTGTGACCGGAAATCATCTTTGTCTGTTGGAAATTTGCCTTTCAGACTCTACCGACTTTTAGCACCTCACTTTCTCCGTAAATCAAGAACTTATCCTTAGTATTCCTCAAATACTTCAGGATATTCTTTACGTCTATCCAGTGATACTTTGCTGGATTTGACTGGTCTTTACTTGTCTTGCTTAACATTAAAGCAACATCAAAACAAGTACGTGTCATGGCATACATGATAGATCCAATTGCCGACGCATATGGAATCTCATCCATGCATTCAAGCTCAGCAGTTATCGTAGGACACTGTTTCTTGCTTAACGTAATGCCATGTGACATTGGCACAAAACCCTTCTTGGAATGCTGAAAACGTGTAGGACTTTGTCAATATAAGAATCCTGACTTTGTCCTATCAGCTCTTTTGGATCTCTATCTTTAGATCCAAAATCCAAGAACTTACGTGGCTTTACCCATATCAATCATAAAACCAACTCCCAAGCCAGTCCTTTACCGACTGCAGCATTGGAACGTTATTTCCGAGAATCAGTATGTCATCGACATACACTATGAGAAATGCAACATCGCTTCCACTTATCTATTAGTAAACGCACAGTTCCATCTCGTTCCTGTTCAAGTCAAAACCTTGACTACTTCAACAGAACGAAGATTCCAACTCCGATATGTTTGCTTCTATCCATGAATGGATCGATGAAGCTAACTTACACACAGTATAAATTTTCGGAGTCCGGGCTCACTTTCGCTTCTGTGAATTTCGCAGGTTCGTCACTTTCAATGATCATCAGATCATGGCAACTAATCACGAGAAATCACTCTCGGATTAGTGACGGATTCATTCAGATCTGCGAACTTCAGGCTCTACAGGTGTAGATTCTACAGAAATCTGTAAATCCATCCGCTGCTCTCCCTCAACAGGTTGAGCAGCCTCCTGTATTTCTCGAATTTCTTCGAGTTATACTTTTACTCCCACTGTTCTTCTTGGAAAGCAACTTTCCTTTTAGAAAACAGAATTCCGAACAACCTAACCTCGCTTTCGGAATGGACGTAAAAAGTAACAAGCCTTGGTTTCCCTAGGACAACCAGCGAAGTAGCTCAACTACAAATACTCAGTAAAGACGAATTTGGATCATTTCCAGTCCACATTTATGTGGTGTCTTTCAACTGATATTGGTGGAACTATTTCAGCGTAAACTTAGATATTTCTAGAGCGTTATTCTTAAAGAATATCATGGAAGATTCGTGTGACTCATCTTTAATCATTTCTAATAAGATCTGATTCTTTCTCACAGAAACACCTCAAGGTTTTCAGGAGAAATGAGCTGTGAAACGACTTCACACTCATTCAGATGATCACACCATCAATGACTTAAGTATTCTCACTCGTGATCTAATCCAGAGTCTCAATACTTCTGTCACTCAGATTCTATACCTCATTCTGGAACTCTTTCGACCATTTCAAAGAATTCCGACTCGTGTCTCATCAAATGAACACAGTCATACTCACTGAAGTAATCAGTAAAGATAATGAAGTACAGGAATTTTCTCTGGCATTACTGCTCATCGGGCCACATACATGAGTATGTTCAAGGTCCAATAAGCCTTTGGGCCTTTCTCTAGCTCGGTTAAGATGGGCCCTTTGTCTTTTGGTCCAGTAAGCAGAATTCAAGTCTCATAAGATATCCGATCAAATGAGCCCAAAAGTCCATAACTATGGGATTTCTGAATCCGACTCACTCTATGTGACCAAAACATTTACGCCAAGAAAAATCAGGTTTAATTCATCAGAATTAAACCAATTCGGTATTTATGTTACTTTTAGGCACTGTTTGGTTTAAGATATAAAACCCATTCCTTGAATAGGGTGCTACAATCAATATTTCATTGAGATCAAAAGAACAAAACTTGTCTTTTATCAAAATGAAAAACATTCAAATCCTTACAATAAAATGAAAGACAACTCTGCTTAAAGCAGGTACATTGTAGCAATTACTTAATACAAAACCAAGCCTCAAAGGCATCTTCAAGTGAAAACCCTATTGCTGAGGTAGCATCCATAGCTCCTTCCAGACATGCAGTTCCACTTGCCCTTCCTTCAACGTTCTACTGTTGCTTAGGCTCTGCATATTATAACAAATATCAGTGCCACAACCAGTATCCAATACCTATAAGGTAGAACTTGAAGTAATAACATGAATACCTGAGGAAGTAGTCTCATACATCAACTTCAACTCCTCATAATCTTCCATGAATTTAATGCAATCTCTCTTCCAATGCCCAGTCTCTTTACAGTAGCAGCACTTACCAACGTAAGATGTATCTGACTCGGGCTCAGAAGACACACGCTTGCCATGATTCAAAATCTGGACAACTTTGTCTTCACCCTTGTCAGCATTAGGTTTAGTAAACCTACCCTTCTCCATTATGAGATTATACAGGGTACTCTTCACGTTTGGCTCAACTGTCTTGAGCATATCATGCAGTTCAGTCAGCGTCTTCGTTAAGCCTTTCTTGATATAGTTCCTTCTGAACTTATCATAGCTTGACGGCAGTGACTGCAGGATGATCTCAGTTGCCAATTCTTGGCTAACTGGATAATCCAGTTTCCTCAGGTTATCAATGTAACCCATCATTTTACTGACATGAGGACTTACTGGATGATCATTTGGTAGCTTGCAGCTAGTGAGAGACTTAACCAACTGGTATCTCTCCACTCTTACCTGCTCCTGAAATTTCAATTTCAGGCTGCTGATCATCTCTATTGGCGACTCCATGTTCTCATATTGCTTCAGCAAATCTGAGTCCATGGTAGCCAATATCAGACCACGCACATCTACCGCATCATTATAATGCTTATTCCAAGCATCATATACTGCATGAGAGGCATTGGACCCGATCCTCACGGGGAGAGCTCTCTCAAGGACATAGTCCTTTCTCTCCTGCCTGAGGACTAGCCTCAGGTTCCGCGACCAAGTCAAGAAATTTGATCCGTTCAGTTTGTCCATTTCAAGGACAGACCGGATCGAGAAAGTGTTTTGATTGTTTGTGCTAGTCATAACTGAAATTTAGAGATAAATAGAGTTTTAGTTATTTAGTTCATAAAAGAGTAATCTTAATAACTTATAAGAAAACTCGCATTGCATTCAAAATTTCTTTGTTCAACCTCATAAGAATGCAATGATTCCGAGACCCATGTTCAACCAAAACCAAAGTGGGCCACTGGCCGTCACCCGGAATTAGCTTTACTTGGTAAGCATGCACACAGCTAGTTATATCTATATAACTCTCGGTTGTGGATTGGGCCCAAGGCCCAATTCACTAGATGTCTCAAGGCCCGGGACTCCCGATGGCCCAGTCAAGGAAACCAATCTCTTACAGCCAAATAATCACTAAAGTCTGGGACTCCCAATGAAATTAGTGACTATATACTACTTTACTTACGCAAAAACAGACACCTCACACTGTAAGCCATATCTGTAATTGAATAAGCGTTAAGTAGCTGACAAGATTGGGCAAGACATCCTAGCTTGATATTGTTTTTGAGGATTTTAGGTTTTCTTTCCAAAAATAGAAGATTACTATTTTGGGAAACTTACTTATTTTAGAAACTTTCTAAATTTAGAAACATACTAAAAATAGAAATTTCTAATTTAATATTTTTATTAAAGTTTTCGGTTGGGTCACAAATTATAGGCCCAATTCTTGGCCCAAGACCACAGAATTCCAATTGGCCCAATAATTTGACATAACCGAGTCGGTTCATTAATTCTGGTCCAAGACCAAATTAACTACTAAATTCAACTGGTTATTTACTAAACCAGACCAGCTCTAAATTATTTGGTCCAACCAAATCAAACTTGGACCAGCCTTCGATTTAGGTTAAAATTCAATTTTTTGAATTTAAATCCGGTTTAACCAGAAATTAAATAATACCAATTGTATTAAATACTTTCCAGCAAACCGCGATTTGGGTTAACCGCTTGAACCATAATTATTCAATGATTGATTTTGATTTTTCAAATCGATAATTGCTTTACGATCATGATATCTACAAAATCGTAACAAATTCGATACGAGATATTAACAAAAAGACAAACACGATTTTGACCTTTTTTAATTCAACAATCGATTCAAAAATTCAACAATCGATCACGTACACAGATGACATTAACAAACGATTATAATTTCACCAAAGTTAACAAGCGAAGATGACAATCACATGAAGACAAAACCCGATTTTGTCATTTTTCCAAATCGCTTATTCAACAAAACGATTAAGACTCACATAAAGACAAAATCGAATTTATTCAACAATCGACTTACGATCATGACATGACTTTTCCATTCGATTCAAATAAGACAAAAAACGCTTTCAACCTTAATTCAATAAGCGATATCGTTTTTCATAATTCAACAATCGACACATGCAATTCAAATAAGACAAACGATTTTGACTTTTGACATTATTCAATTCAACAATCACCTTGTTATACACGATCATGACATTAACGTTTCTTAACAAATCGTTTCTTTATTATATAGACAAAGTCAAACTATCGATTGATTTGACAACGATTCATATAACAAACGACATCGACAATAATTATCAAGCGATCTCTTATTTCTAGGTTTTCCAAGTTTCAATCAATTTTATTCATTAAAATCGATTCATCAAACTAATAAACAACCTAGTATGATCCAAAAGGCAAAAACCTAACAACCTGGGCTCTGATACCACTGATGGATTATGAGTGTTCATGGTGTAATTGTCAGGTTACATCCTAGCACATAATCATCTAGGATCTAGGTGATTTGCAGTTGAATCATAAACAGATCAGGATCATTACCTTGTGATTGCAGCGGATTGATCAAAGGAATATCGAGATCTGTAAGAGCTGATGATAACCGGCTCCTCCTAGGTATCCACACGCTTACAAGCTACTGGATCAGGCTGCTAGACCAAGTTGGAATCAACAGAGAGAGAGGAATACGGCTGAGGCAAAATCGCAGATGGTGGTGTGTTTTTGCCCTAGGCGCCTGTCCTCTTCCTTATATGGGCCCAAGTAATTAAACTAATGGCCTATTAGGCTTTTGGGCCCAAGACATAAATCAGACAAAAGCCTGTATTTTGTCTGGCCCAATTCTCTGTACAAATACAGTAAATGCCTTGCATCTTACCGTATTAATTCCTTGTTAACTTTCCCGTTAGCTATGGTGTGTGACCCTTAGGGATCATACAATACTGGTAATAAGTCCTAAACTTATAGATCATGAGCGGGCTCTAGCAAGTCATCATGATCACCCAGTATTTATGACTTATGTCTGATCTCAACACTTATCATACTTTCTAGAGATAGTACAGTAGATTTCAGGACATTCCCAACAAAAACCAGATTGTGATCGGTAATCATCTTTGTCTGTCTGGAAACTCGCATTGGTGTAACCACTCACAACAAGCTCATCATTTCCTCCATATACCAAGAACTTATCCTTAGTATTTCTCAAATATTTTAGGATGTTCTTGACTGCTGTCCAGTGACTCTCACCTGGATCAGATTGGTATCTACTCGTCATGCTCAAAGCACATGCAACATCTGGACGAGTACAGAGCATGGCATACATGATAGATCCTATAGCAGAAGCATATGGGATTCTATTCATCCGATCTCGCTCATCATGTGTCGAAGGACACTAATTCTTGCTGAGAGTTATGCCATGAGACATTGGTAGAAAACCTTTCTTGGAATCATGCATTTGGAATCTGTGCAAGACCTTATCTATATAAGTATCTTGACATAATCCAATAATCTTATTTAATCTATCTCTATAGATTCTTATTCGAAGAATGTACGCGGCTTCTCCCATGTCTTTCATTGAGAAACAACTTCCTAGCCAGGTCTTTACAGAATCAAGCATAGGAATGTCATTTCCAATCAAAAGTATGTCATCCACATACAATACTAAGAAAATAACTGCACTCCCACTAGTCTTCTTGTAAACGCAAGGTTCTTCTTCATTTCTAATGAAATCAAACTCTTTGATTGCCTCATTAAAACAAAGATTCCAACTCCGAGATGCCTGCTTCAAACCATAAATGGAACGTTGAAGCTTGCACACCTTCCTAGCACTTCCATGGACTGTGAAACCCTCAGGTTGTGTCATGTACACATCCTCTTCGAGATTTCCATTAAGGAAAGCTGTTTTCACATCCATCTGCCATATCTCATAATCATAATAAGCGGCAATTGCTAAGAGAATCCGAATGGACTTAAGCATTGCGACTGGGGAATAGGTTTCATCATAGTCTATACCATGAATTTGCTTGTAACCTTTAGCCACCAATCTAGCTTTGTATATATGTAGATTACCATCCATGTCTGTTTTCTTCTTGAAACCCCATTTACACTCAATGGTTTTGACACCATCAGGTAAATCAACCAAAGTCCATACTTTGTTTACTGACATGGATTCCATTTCAGATTTTGCGGCTTCTAGCAATTTTTCGGAGTCAGAGCCCATCATTGCTTCCTCAAAGGATGTAGGTTCATCACTCTCTATTATCAATAGTTCATGATGATCAGTCACCAAAAACCCATATCTAACAGGTTCGTGACGTATCCTCTCGGATCTACGTACCTCAGGTTCCACAGGTGTAGATTCTACGACTCTTCGTAAATCTAATTGATCCTCTTCATGAGAATCCGGAACAATCTCCTGTGTTTCTCGAACTTCTTCGAGATGTACTTTACTCCCACTGTTTTTCTTGGAAAGAAATTCTCTTTCTAGAAAAGCACCATTACGAGCAACAAACACTTTGTTCTCGGTAGGGTTGTAAAAGTAATAACCTTTGGTTTCTTTGGGATAACCAACGAAGTAGCATTTATCAGATTTGGGTCCGAGCTTATCGGTAAACATACGTTTAACATAAGCATCACAACCCCAAATTTTCAGAAAAGACAAATTTGGAACTCTTCCAGTCCATATCTCATATGGTGTCTTCTCAACTGATTTTGATGGACATCTGTTTAGCGTAAACGCAGACGTTTCTAGAGCGTATCCCCAAAAGGATAATGGAAGATCTGCATGACTCATCATTGATCGAACCATATCTAATAAAGTTCGATTTCTCCTTTCGGAAACACCATTCAACTGTGGTGTTCCTGGAGGAGTAAGTTGTGAAACAATTCCACATTCTTTCAGATGATCATCGAATGTTTGACTCAAATATTCACCACATCGATCTGATCGAAGAGCTTTGATTGTCTTGCCAAGTTGGTTTTGTACTTCATTCTGAAATTCTTTGAACTTTTCAAAGGATTCAGACTTATGTTTCATTAGATAAACATAACCATATCTACTGAAGTCGTCAGTAAATGTGATGAAGTACTGGTAGTTTCCTCTAGCATTTGTGCTCATCGGTCCACATACATCAGTATGTATAAGTTCCAATAAGTCCTTAGTTCTTTCACTGTGTCCAGTAAAAGGAGCCTTAGTCATTTTTCCCAATAAACAAGATTCCCATTTCTCGTATGATTCATAATCAAATGAGCTCAAAAGTCCATCACTATGAAGCTTTTGAATGCGTTTCTCATTTATGTGGCCCAAACGACAATGCCAAAGAAAGGTTTGATTCGTGTCATTTGACTTGAATCTCTTGGTACTAATGTTATAGATTGGCACACTTTGGTTTAGAATATAAAGCCCATTCTCTAATGGACCGCTACCATGAAATATATCATTGTAATCAAATGAACAACACTTGTTCTTAATTGAAAACTGATATCCTTCCAAATCCAAACAAGGAATATAAATAATATTTCTGCTTATAGAAGGTACATAGTAGCAATTATTAAGTTCTAAAACAATGCCGGAAGGTAAAGACAAATGAAATGTTCCTACGGCTAATGCAGCAACTCTTGCTCCATTTCCCACGCGCAGGTCCACTTTTCCTTTCTCCAAAGTCCAACTATTGCTTAGGCCCTGCATATTTATACAAATATGAGCACCACAGCCGGTATCCAATACCCAAGAAGTAGAACCAGAAGTAGTAACATTTACTTCTATAACATAAATACCTGAAGATGAAGTCTCGAAAGTCTTCTTCTTCTTCTTTTTCAGATCTTCCAGGAATTTATTGCAGTTTCTTTTCCAATGCCCATAACCATTACAATAATGGCACTTATCATCTTTAGAAGGACCAAGTTTAACCTTAGGAGCATGGTTAGACTCGCTTGGATTCACAATCGAGCTTGTCTTGCCATCACCTTTGTTCTTACCAAGTTTCTTAAACTTTTTACCCTTTTGTACCATAAGGAAATTTGGGGTGTCCTTCTTGATGTTAGGTTCAGCAGTTTTGAGCATCCCATGCAACTCAGTCAAAGTCTTTGTCAAGTTGTTCATGTTGTAGTTCATAACAAACTGATCATAGCTTGACGGCAATGACTGCAGGATGAGATCAGTAGCCAACTCTTGGCTGATAGGACAATCCAGTTTTGCCAGGTTATCAATATAACCCATCATCTTAATGACATGTGGCCTAACTGGATCATCTTTTGGTAGCTTGCACTCAATGAGAGTTTTAACCGTTTGGTATCTCTCAGTTCGTGCATGCTCCTGAAACATTCCTTTCAGGCCAGTGATCATGTCAATTGGCGACTCCACGTTCTCATATTGCTTCTGCAAGTCTGAGTTCATGGTAGACAACATAAGACAACACACATCCACCCTATCATTGACATGCTTGTCATAAGCATTTCTCCTTGCTTGCTGAGCATTGGTTTTAGGTTTTTCAGGAAGAACCTTTTCAAGGACATAGTCATTTTTCTCCTGTCTGAGAACAATTCTCAAACTTCGATACCATTCGAGGAAATTCGATCCATTAATTTTATCCTTCTCAAGGACAGATCTCAATGAAAACGAGTTGTGGGGAGTTGACATTGCTGGAACTAAAGAATAACAATGTTAATATGATGTTCGGGAATAAGAGAAATCTTAACAATTAAGAAAACTCACATTATATTCAAATAACAATTTCCTCAAATTGAATATAATGATCCAAGATCCATATTTCACTAGAATCTGAGTGAGCTTTGGCTCAACCTCCGAATGTCTAGTTATTTAGGTAAACAACACCTTGTTAATTATATCAAATATAACTCTTGATTGTTAGATGACATCTTATGTCAAATCCAACATATGTCTCTAAGCTCAAAACCGTTTTGATAGCTTAGTCAAGTAAACCAATCTCGTTTCACATGGTAACCATTACTATCTACGTCACTTATGTAATTGCGGATACCTTGATTTGGCAAGCCCATCACACAACGAAACAAGTCTTGAAAGTTGATAAGATTGGGGAGACATCAAAATACTTGATATTAATTGAGGAACAAATTTTAATTCAATTTTAATTTATATTTAAATTTTATATCTTATATAAATAATATAAATATAACTAATACATATCTTATATGTATTTTATTGGATTATCAAATAATTAAATTTATTTTAATCTAATTAAAATTATTAATTATTTATTAGATAACCTTAATTTATTATTAGAATTTAATCAAATTATAATTCTAATATATAATTAACATTCGTAAGAATCACAGCCATCAATACTAGCTTGCGATTCATACAAGTCACGTGGGCATATTTTATAATCTGAAGGTCCAATAATCAAATATTATATTAATATATTCAAATCAAAATAACAACCACCTTGGCGATTGCATACATTATTTTTATGGTGGGCAATTTTAGATTTGTATAAAGAATTAGGGATAGAACTGCAAAAAACTTATGACTATTAATAAAATTATAAGGAAACTATATGAAAAATTGAAAAAGCATAAGGGGCATATGCCCACCCCTTCCATAAGGTGGCTTCGCCAAGGCACCTATACAATCCGTTTTCATCGAATTCACATCAATATAAGTTCATAATATTGACAAGCGTTAACATTGACGAAAACTGATTTACATATCCAACAATTTAATCAAATTACACATTGACGAAAACGTGCCGTACCATGACAATCATGAACATGTTCAGTTAAGCGATTTATAACAAGATTGAACATGACAAATTGATTATCTATATTTAATATAGACTAAATAAGATTTAGTTTCAGCATTAAACAAGTAGGCGCTCTGATACCACTGTTGGAATTCATACTGGTTTATAAAACAATTTTATAAATTAAACTATGAATATCGTTGCAAATACTGAAATAAATCTAGGTCTACGGTTTCGAATATACTTTGATATTTTGCAGCGGAATAAAACCAAAGCGATTCGAGATTGTCTTAGCACTCCAAACGTCGTGTCTCTACCGGTATCCACACGTACAAAAATTGGATCAAGACGGGATGCTAATACCGTTGAGATTGAATCTCAGATCTAGACAAACTATTTGTCTCACTCGTATTTTTAGGGTTTGTGCGGCTCACATCAAAATATATGTCGAGAGGATCATATATATATGTTAAGTCACGTATGTTAGCAAGCAAAACCCTTGCTTATGGGCTTAAGTCCATCACATGTCCATTAACATGATAATTCCAACAGCTCATTCCAAATCTAATTTGGAATCGTCAAGATAATATATATATATTTTATTTATCATATAAATAAAACATTATCAAAACCCAAATATACTTTAATATAATTTGCTTAATTGTGTGACCTTGTAGGATCATATAATATTAATAATAGATTCTCAATCTATATATTATAAGTGGTTTCTAGCAAAACATTATAACCACTAATATTATACGATTGTCGAACTTCGACGTTACGACTCTGACAAGAGTAAATACAATTGATTTCAGGACATTCCCAACAGGAGCAGTTGCTGGAAGGTCAGACAAAGACTGATGTGGACTTCAATAAGAAGTTAGATGCTGTCTACACTGAGCTGAATGGAAAGTTTGAGTCTCTGACACACACATGAAGCAGCTGGACACACAAGTGCCCCAAATTTCAAGCTCAGTTAAAGGAAAGAATCTTATGGATACCCACATCAATGCTTGGTCAGTTCAGATTGAGGATGGGTTGAATCAAGGGGAAGAATTTGAGGTTAAGACTGCTGAAATAGTTGAAGATGGCCAAAAACCCGAGACTGTATCCCCAATGTCGACCGACACTGCCATTGACGTCGGTCGACATTCACTTCCAACAGAGATTTCGAGTTCTCATGACGAACAGAAATCGACCATAACCGATTACGGAGTCGACGTCGAAGGTAAATCAGTCAATGTCGACCGACATATGTTCAACGTCGGGCGACATCAAGAGCGTGAGGAGCCAGATTTACCAACATCTTGTGGTATTGCTGAAGAGACAACCTACAAACCTCATGTGCCTTTTCCTAAGGTGTTTGTGAGGTCTCAACAAGAGCTTGAGCCAGAGACCTGAAAGTGATGGATAACAAGTTGAAAGAGGATCCACAAGCTAATGTTTTGCCCTATCATCCTTGTATACAGAGATACTTGGAAAAGATGGTACCTATGGACGAGGGCTTGAAAGAATGGGTAGTAGTGCTTCCTAAACGAGTCAGTGATGTGTTGCTGAACCAAGTTCCCAAGAAGCTACCAAATCATGGTGTATTTGTGTTGGATTGTTCTATCTTCGAGGATGGCTTCAAGCGTTCCTTGTGTGATCTAGGAGCTGCTGGAAATCTCATGCCGTATTCTGTGGCAGAGAGATTGGGGATGACAGATTTTGTACCCACTAGGATCTCTTTAGTCCAAGCTGATCAGTCAAGAAGGATTCCAGAAGGAGTTCTTGAGGATGTCCCAGTTAGAGTTGGGAACTACTTGGTCCCAATTGACTTTGTGGTGCTGAAGTATGATAGTGAGCCGAATGATCCTCTGATACTGGGAAGACCATTTCTAGCTACTGCTGGAGCAGTGATCGATGTGAGGCATAGCATGATTGATCTCCGCGTGGGAGATGAGCCTATGCACTTCAAGATGGATAAGCTGCGAAGTTCTGTAATTGATGGTCAAACCTTTAGCATTGAGCTGGAGCAAGAAGCTCAGCCTAGAGAGGCTTCTGTTTCTGATCCTGGAGAGAAGAAGATGGTGGTTTCTCAAGATTCCACTCTAACATCTTCAAAGCTTGCAACTGCTCCTAAGCAGAAAGCTCCAACAATCAGGGCTCCACCGAAGCATAGGTATGCAACTTCCCAACTTCGTTCTACTAACTTCATTGTTGTGAATGCAGGAAACTATCGCATTCCTTCGTTCCTTGGACGATCTCACGCTGACTGCTTACTCTCCACCTTGGATGAGGATACTTTTGCAGAGGCACTCACAGCCTCTGTCGAAGCCACCGGGAGTCTAATATCCCATCAAAGTCAATCTAACGACTTAAAACAAGCGCTGAGTGGGAGGCAACCCACTGTAGGTTAGTTTTCGTTTCTTTTGAGTCTTTGTCCTTGAGTCTTTTGATTTTTCTGGTTCTTCTATGTTAGGGCCGTGTAGGGCAGATATCAGTGTCGGTCGACATCGACTGCGACAACAGGTAAGATTTATGTTTCTCAAGTTCTCGGTTACTTATACCTTGTTCTCCCGATCTCATGCTACGATTGCACTGGGGACAGTGCAGTCTAAGTGTGGGGGAGGTGGCTACTGACGTTGTGTTTTGTTTTCTTAGAGTCAGTCCCTTGTTTTCAAATTGTTTTATTGAGTCAAAATGTGTATGAAACTATGATTTTTTGAGGAAATGTTTCGCTGGAACAGGAACTAAGTGACCATTGGACAGACTTGCAGTAATTCTATGACTATTAGAAAACCCCAAATGGATCAACTAACTAAGGACACCCATATCTAACCAGGTATTCAGAGGATCTATCACTAACTTCACCTCTAATGCTGACTTTATTTTCTTACTTAGGGGCTTGAGATCTCTGGATCGGATTCCTCTGATGTACTTGACACAGCCTGTGATCCTGTTTGAGCATGGTTCCTGATTTTCCCCTCCCTTGAAAGTAAAACAAAAGTGAGATTAAAACCGAGGATAAGCTAGTAGCTTCGAAGTGGTCACGAGAGTGGTAGAGACCCCTATTACCTCCTGTGTATCCATGGAAAGATCCAAAGTTAAACCCCAAGTGGAAAGGGAAGAGCACTGATATAAAAAATAAAATGATACCCAGTGGGGAAAAATCAGTGCTAAGGGAGAAAGGGAAAAGAAAGGAACCAGAAAACGACAGTTTGGTGGTCAGTACTGACTGAGTTGAGTCCATGTGTTCTCTGATCAACACTCCCTTTGTAAGACCGCACCTAATTGTATTCAGAGGTTAGTGTGGTGAACTTGAATATCATAATCTGATTGTGGAGTTTACTTGAGACAGTTGCTAAGTGTAGGGAAAGTATATTGTGGTCTTGACATCTGCAGGAAAGTTTTTAGTGGTTTACTAAGTGAATGTGATTGCGAAAGATCCTAGGACGCAATGAGTTTCTGAGTTTTCAAACCTCTTTCTTATGCTTTAGTTCTTTTACTTGCTTGAGGGCAAGCAAGATCTAAGTGTGGGGGAGTTGATATATCATGGTTTTTCTAGGTTTTCAACCATGATATAGTTGTGTATATTGAGTCTTTAACATGGTTTTTCGAGTCTATTGAGTCTTCTACAGGTAGGCTTGCGTCTGGAGCAAAGAGTTGGATTATAGGACATTTCTGGTGATTTGTGCAACGAGCTGAAGTTGGTGTCTCGGCCACGAGTGGATGTCGACCGACACTGACCTTGGTGTCGGTCGACACTGAGCGCGAGAGAAGCTATACGCCGAGTTGAGACAAGTTTTGAAGAATTGTAAAAAGACCCTGAAGTTTCTCCTAATTCTAATCTAGCCCAAAAACGAGTTTAGGAGTTTTAATTAGGTTTTCAGACTCTTTATTCAGTTTATCTTGTTCTTAATTTTGTTCTTGCTTGGAGATTGATAGATTTTCCTAAGGGGCTGATTCTTGCTACTTGTAACCTTTGAGAGAAGGATTTCGGACCCCTTTATCTTATCTATTCAGTCTTTCGGTTTTCTATTCATGATGTGTTTTATTCTGATAATATGTCTGAGTAGTAACCTAGTTAGATTTAGGAATTCTCATAAGGGTTTTATGCATGTTTAGACAACAGATTTATTAGGATTCACAATATGTTCGTTCATCACCTAAGTTGCGTTTAATACTAAATTCTGGACTGATCACCTAAGGTTTAGATCTGAGATAATTAACTTAGCACGAGAGTGTGAGTTATAATCTGAATAAACTTAGTGTGAGAAATTTGACTAGATACAAAGAGATTTGGTTTAGGAGAATTGTGAACCGATAGAACCTGTTCTTAATGCTTGTTTAGAACTCTAGGATCACAAAGAGATTTGGATCACTAGGTTGCTAGATATAGAAACAATCTCAGCGAGAGTTGGATTGTCTAGCATTGTGTTTCTAGTTCTTGAAACTGTGTTTAATCTGAATCCGGTTAGTTAAGTGTCTAGTATTGCATAATTCTCGAGAACTTCCTAAGTCTGACGCCTTTCTCCTATTGAAAACACTTCCTTGTTTACTTGCTTTCGTTTACTGCTTTCTTCTGATTGATTTAGCTTAACTTGAGAACATATAATCTATCGTGTGAGTCCTTGTGGATACGATACCCTGAGTACTACAATAGCATAATTGTGCACTTGCAGTAGAATAGGGATAATCTTGCTCTATCAAGTTTCCCGCCCCTATCTGATTGGATCCAAGGTAGTTGTTCATACTGACCATTCCGTGCTTAAATATCTGATGTGGATCTAGCCTTTGTTTTGGCGCCGTTGCCGGGGACTCAACTGAGTTCGCCGATAGATTTTGTTTTAAAGTTTAGTCTAAGTCGTTTTTATTTCTTTGTTACTGATTTTTCTCGGTTTGGCTTGTTTTGTTGCTGCAGGAATCGATATCCGCATTCGACATCGACCGACACCCTTCTAGTGTCGCCCGACATCGACCTCGAGACCAGTGTTTTGAGTTTTGTGTATGCCTAATCGACACACCCGAAGCAACCAGAGCAAAGAACTTTTGAACCTCAGGCTTGAGGAGCTTGCTAAACTTGAGAGAACAAATAGAAAGGGTCAAAGAACAAGAATGATGAACAATCGTTTGATTTTGAGACCAGATGCTGAGAGAGTTCTGAGAGACTCACAAAACAACCCATACAATGATTAGGGGCAAAGGATTGATGCCCAAGGACGGGTGATCCCTGAACCTGAGCAGCCTCAAGGTGAGGGGCAGATGGTCAATGCTGGAGGTAATAGACAGCCTCCTAATCCTCCTGCTGCTGAGAGGACTCTTGCTGACTACAACCGACCCGATGAGTTTTATGCTAACCGGTCAGCAATTGTACCTCCTCCTTTTGAAAGGAATGAGTTTGAGCTCAAGACTCTCTACTATACGCTTCTGAGGCAGAATTCTTTCCATGGTCTTCCACATGAACAAACCTTGGACCACATTGAGCCACTTAAGACAGGATCTTCTGACATTTACTCAGGGACTTACAGAGCCACTTAAGTCAGCTTGGGTAAGGTTTAAGATTTACCAACGAGACCGTCCCCATCATGGATTCTCTGAAGTTCAGCTGCTGGGCATTTTCTTCAGAGGTGTGGATCTCTGGTACCAGTCTGCGTTGGATGCTGCCAGCAATGGTAACTTCAACACAGAGACTCCTGAACAAGCTAGAGTGTTGATTGAGAACTTGGTGAGTAGCAATAGCACCAAGACTGCAGATCAGAGAAGGAAGGATTCTGGTGGAAAAGTTGATCATCTGCAGATAGTTGAGATGAAGAACAAGTTGGATTCTGTTCACAGCTTGTTGACTAGTAAGAAGCATGTCCACTTTGCTCAAGATGTTGAAGAGTTTGGACCTGAATAAGGCTGCACCGAAGAAGATGTGAACTACATTAGTGGTTCTGCATTTCAAGGAAACAGGTTTGGAAATTAGCAGAACAACAAATTCTTTAATGGTGGACAGAAGAGTGCTTTCACAAGCAATCAAAACTCTTCTGGATATGGTCAGAATGCTAGTTACCAGAAACCTTTTCAGCAGAACAACTCTTATCAAAGGACCTATGGATCATCTTCCTATCAGACACCTCCTGCTACTAATGCTCATGAGAGTAAGCTAAAATCTATGATAGAGCAGTTGCTGGAAGGTCAGACAAAGACTGATGTGGGTTTTAACAAGAAGATAGATGTTGTCTATGCTGATTTGAATGAGAAGTTTGAATCCTTGAGTACACATATGAAGCAATTGGATTCTCAAGTTGCTCAGACTGCTGGAGCTATTAAGAGGCAAGCCGGATTCCTTCCTGGAAGCACGGATACCAACCCCAAGCATCACTGCAATGCAATATCACTGCGGAGTGGGAAGGAGCTGCACACCATCCCTATTAGGCAGATCAGTGATAAGGAGATCAGAGAGATAGAAGAATTTGAAGAAGAGTACGAAGCTGCGAAACGAGCGTCGACCGACACTACCTCTGCATGTCGGGCGACACCAACTTCTTCGAGTTCTCGTGACGAACGGAAATCGACCGAGATCGATTGTGAGGTCGATGACAGATCAGAATCGAGCAATGTCGACCGACACCAAGCCGATGTCGGTCGACACCAGCAGCGTACAGGCTATGATGCTACAAAGAACGCTCATATAGCTGGTGGGAAGGTGTATAAACCAAAGGTACCTTTCCCGAGAAACCCGAAGCAGTCTAAATTTGAACGGTTCAAGGCTAATTACATGGCTATGCTGAGCAAGCTAACTCTCCCAATGCCATTGATGGATGCTATCAACAACAACCCAGTTCTTAAGAGGTGTTTGAAACAGATGTTGACTTCTGACAAGGGAGATGAAGAGAGTGTGATGATGATCACTGAAGTCTGCATTGCCGTCATTCTAAACAGAGTTCCTGAGAAGCAAAAGGACCCAGGAAACTTTGTCTTGGACTGTGCAATCTTCAGCAACAGATTTGAGAGGTCACTGTGTGATTTGGGTTCAAGTGTCAATCTAATGCCATATTCAGTGGCTAAGCAGATGGGAATGACGGACTTCACACCTACTAGGATCTCCTTGATTCTAGCTGATCGCTCCATGAGAATTCATGAAGGTCTCTTGGAAGATGTACCAGTAAAGATTGGTGAATGTGTTATCCCAACTGACTTCGTAGTCCTGCAGTACAATGATGAGCCTAAGGACCCTCTTATCTTGGGCATACCATTCTTGTGAAAAGAGGAAAGATTGGACTGAATGTGGGTGATCTGGTGATGAATTTTGACGTGGACAAGTTCATGAGACACCCCACCATTGATGGACAGACCTTCTATGTTGATACGATTGAGAATCTGGCTGCAGAGTTCTTAAATCGAATGCATCTTGTCGACCCTTGGAGAGAGCCTTAATGAGTTCTGAGCATGATTTGGAGTTGGAGGATGAAGATGCTACTGGATATTTGAGGCTGATGGACGCTACTGAGCAAGTTATGAATATGGAAGTGGCCGATGATATTCAGTGTCGACCGACACTACAAGCGAATCGGTCGACACCAGTTGCGAAGGATTGGAGCGAGGAGAAAGATCCGAAGATCGAGTTGAAGCAGCTACCTGCAGGCCTCAAATATGCATTCTTAGGTAAGAACTCCACTTATCCTGTCATTGTCAATGCTGATTTGAATAATCCAGAAATCACTTTACTGCTAAACAAGCTGCGCAAGCATCGCAAGGCTCTTGGCTATTCTCTTGATGATATTTCAGGTATCTCTCCGGACTTGTGCATGCATAGGATACACCTTGAAGATGAGAGCATGTCGTCAATTGAGAACCAGAGGCGTTTGAATCCTAACCTGAAGGAGGTTGTGAAGAAAGAGATCATGAAGCTGCTGCAAGCTGGGATCATCTACCCTATTTCAGACAGTGATTGGGTCAGCCCAGTTCATGTGGTTCCTAAGAAGGGAGGAGTTGAAAGTGTAAGGCTATGTGGTTTTCAGAAAGATGTAACACAACTCAAAACGATTCTGAAAACTTGCGCTTTATTAGATTGACAATATGATCTTACAAGAACACTATCGCTCGATCTAATCTCTCAAACTCAATGATCTATACTTGATCACTTGAGTTCTCACAAATTCTCTCTCTGTTAAAAGCTTTGCCTATACACGGCGCAAACTCTCCCATTTATACACAATGGGATCGCTAACCTAGTTAGCTCAAAAACACTTAAGAGATAAACCTTATCTCTTACGACATCTTCATAGAATCCTAACAACCCTAACAACTTTAGGATCTTAGGAGATTCTTCTAATTCGCATTGAATATTTGTCTTGAATATCTTCCAAGATATATGTCCAGCTCGTCACATATCTTGGGTAGTCCACCTCAGCTCCAGCTCGCGGTTTAAGTTAATCCGCTACGTCCTCGTTTGCTCTTCAAACGTTGCCCGTCTGTGTCACTCCTTGAGCTACGTCTTGACTGATACATGAAGTGACTCCGCTGCATCTTCAATCTCCCCCTTCTTAGGATTGTGTGTCTCTCAAGTATCTTCAAAAGATCAAGGATACTAGACACAAACAAAAACAAGTCGCATTCTGAAACCCTGTATTTTTGATTAGATTACTCGCATCGAAAATACTTGTTCTAAGAAAATATAACCAAGAGTTTTACATCCAAGTTTTTGCAATCCGTCATACAAAATGATAAAGTCTGAATAGGACAAAAACTTAGACAAACTCCCCCATAATATCCGACTTGTTTCTGAGTGAAACCGAAAACTAGGCAACAGGACAAACAAACAAAAAACGGTTTTCACTCACTCCCCCACAATCTTTGGAAACACATCCTAGCCACTATCCTCTTCTCCCCCTGCTTGAGAGCACACAATGTTAAAAACATAGAGTCAGTAGCTAAGGAGATTAATAATTTGAGGAGACCTTACCTGGCATGGCACGAAGAAGTCGCTGGATCACCTCAGAAAAAGTCTGGAGAGCTTTGGCGGTATCCTCAACTGCCTCTCTTGCTGCTCGTGGACTGCAGCTCCCAACTGGAACACGGACTGATCCAAGATTAACTATCTCTTGCATTGTGTGAGTCGAAGCTCTCGGAGCTGATGCGCTGGAGCTGGTGCGTCTCGGTGTCTGTGTCCTTGGACTAGCTATGACTGCTTTCTTCTTGGCAGACTTGGACTCCTCGATCTTGATAAATGCTTCACCGGAGCGTATGTCCTTCTTGTAGAAGATTGGAGCAACGACTTTCTCTCCCTTAAGAAGCGTAGGTGCATGCTGAGCCCTCATGAGTCCAGTGATGATCCTTGGAAACATTAACCACCGTGAATCTGAATCCTTAGTGACTCCGAGGGAAAGAATCTGCTTGAGGATCATCCTTCCAACATCCGTTCTTATTCCTTGAGCAACCTTGTAAATCAGCCTAGCTCTTTGTTCTGAGAGATGGTGCTTATGAGTTGATGGAATCCAGTTGTATGCTGAAAGCACACTCAAGGCTGCATAACACGGTGGGAGTCATGTGGCAGTGAGCTCTTCCCATTCAGTCTTTCCTTCACTGAGAACCATGGCCACTGTTTCCATACTCTCGGTATCAGCTTCAATGTCTGCTCTGATTTCAGCTTCAGTCAGTTCTGAAAGTCCCAATGACTCGTTGATTGCAGTTGGAGAGAGTTCATACGGGTGTCCTCTGAACCAAACAACTACCTTCTCTACTGAGTCTTCTACTTTTACCCCAGGCAGTGCAGCATAGAATTCACAGATATGTTCCTTGATGTATCCCATCAAACCAGTCACAGTTGACACTAAGTCACTATCTTTGATCAGTTTCAGATACCCCCATTCATCCTCTTTACTCATATCTACCAATCTTTCAGGCAATATTCCCCTATTCGTAAAGAGTTTGTACCTTTCCTGATCCAAAGTTTTTGAGACCTTGATCTTCTTGGGTATCATTGGCGTTCTGAAGGATGTTCTGACTTGGGTCTTCTTTTGCTCTGGTACACGCTTCCTCTTTCTTGACTGTAAGCGTGTTGCTCTCTCTGACTGTTCATGAACCGAGATTCCAGTAGCTGACTCGTATCCATCAAATTCTGTTTCTTCATCAGAGATGTCAATCGCCTTCTCCTTCTCTTTGCTCTTTGATTCTTCTCCTGTTGTCACATTGCTCCTTTCCGACTTCTTTCTGCTCTTCGATCTTGTGAATCTGGATGGGTTGTTCTTCTTTTCTTTCTTTGCAACATTCCCACGAGTCTTCTGAGCCTCGTTTACTATCGATTCAAGTTCTTCGATAGTTACACCGGTTTTGGTCCTAGCACCTTCAACTTCCGTTACGGTCCTTTCTTGTTCAGGTGCTTCGGTGACGATTCCAGTGACGGTATCTTCCGTTGACACCTTTTCTTGCTCAGTTGACCCCCGAATTTCAGTTGAAGCTTTGTTCTTGTTGAAAAGATTCCATTCCTTGTACACGACAATCGCAAGCGGATTGAGCTTCTCTTGAGTTGCAGATTGAGTTGATTGAGCTTCAATCTCGGTTGCATGTTCCATCTGAGACTCGATTTGAGCTGGATTGTTCTTCTCGGAACTCGTGGAGGCACGGATTGAGTTTCGCTCTTAGTTTCTCTTAGGGTTTTTCGGTGATGAGCAAGAAGTGAGTAATGTCTTTTGCCGCGAACATAAGACTCTTCAATCTCTATCTTTTGTCTTCTAGCGCTCTTCCGGTTTAGTTTTGGACCGTCTCGATTTTGGGTTGAACCTGATTTCTTTTGTACCCACTGGTTTATTGCAACAGACCATATTATTCATTCACAAGAATCAAACACATACCAAATCAACTGCATCCACTGCTTGTTCCAGAGTTACAGTGGGAATTTTTCACAGATTATGATGATCACTATTTTTTCACAACAATCAACTGGCTTTTTGAAAAGAAACATTATTGACAACCTTTTAAAAATATTTTGTACCTTGTTGACGCAGAGCTTGTACTAGAGTGCATTCTAGCTTTTCTTGATTCATGCATTTGGCCATCTACATATCCATGGCTAGCTTTCACACTCCTATTCTTTTATCTTGCCTTGCCAGTTTTCAACCTTTATCCTGTAGGAAAGAGCAGATCTTTTTTTTTTTTTTTTTTTTTTTTTTTTTTTTTTTCTTTGTTGTATTACTCGTTGAGCTAGTTTTGAGAATTGACTTGCTCAGTCTGATTCTTCCTGATCTTTTTGCTCTCTCTTTCTACGAAACCTGTACTGGATTTAGACAAGACGGAATAGAAGGTAGCTCTTTTCCACTTCATGTATGACTCCAAACTAAATCTGAGCTAGATATACACTCTGAGTCACAGCCTGTACTAGTTCTGCACACTTTCACAAACCATCATATTTCACAAATACCAAGTGCATTTCTTAAGGTGATAAATCGAGTAAAATCAAGTGGTTTTGTGAAGAAATCAGCCAGTTGAGACTCAGTGACAATGTGTTCGATCATTACCTGTTTTTCCTCCAATAACTCCCGAATGAAGTGGTGCCTTATGTCAATGTGCTTGGTTCTAGAGTGTTGAACTGGATTCTTTGAAATACTTATGGTACTTTTGTTGTCACAATAGACCAGTAGTACTCCTGACTCCATTCCAAAATCTGCAGACATTTGTTTCATCCACAAGAGTTGTGCACAACAGCTTCCCATTGAAATGTACTCTGCTTCAGCTGTAGATAGAGATACTGAGTTTTGTTTCTTGCTCATCCACGCAATAAGGTTGTTCCCCAGAAAGAAACAACCACCACTTGTGCTTTTTCTATCATCAACGCTCCCCGCCCAGTCAGCATCACAATACCCGACTAAACTTTTGTTTGATCCTTTAGAATACCAAACTCCCAATCCAACCGATCCTTTGACATACCTGATGATCCGCTTGACAGCTTCAAGGTGTGACTGCTTGGGTTTGGCTTGAAACCGTGCACATACACCGACACTAAACGTTAGGTCTGGCCTGCTTGCTGTGAGATAAAGCAGGCTTCCTATCATCCCTCTGTAGGTTCTGACATCCACATCTTTCCCTTCGTCATCTTTTGTCATCTTGACCGTAGTACTCATAGGTGTTTTGGCCTCCTTGCAGTGTTCCATCTTGAACTTAGAGAGAAGATTCTTTGCATAGGTTGTCTGTGATATAAATATTCCATCACTGGATTGTGAGATCTGTAACCCAAGAAAATACTTCAACTCACCAACCATGCTCATCTCGAACTCCTTCGTCATACTTGCAACAAATTCATCAACCAGTTTTTGCGATGTGCCACCAAAGATGATGTCATCTACATATATTTGCACCATCAGGATCTCCTTGCTATGTTCAAGAATAAACAGAGTCTTGTCCACACTCCCCTATTGTAGCCTTGATCCAACAGAAAACTCGTCAGTCTTTCGTACCATGCTCTAGGTGCTTGTTTGAGACCATAGAGAGCTTCGTTTAGCGTGTAAACATGCTTAGGATTTAGTGCATCCTCAAATCCTTTTGGTTGCTCAACATATACTTCTTCTTGAAGGAATCCGTTCAGGAAGGCACTTTTCACATCCATTTGATACACTGTAAAGTTCATGATACAAGCCATTCCCAAAAACAACCTGATTGACTCAAGTCTTGCGACAGGAGCAAACGTTTCCTCAAAATCCACCCCTTCGATTTGAGAGTACCCCTGGGCTACCAATCTAGCCTTGTTCCTGACCACAACTCCTTCTTCATCGATCTTGTTTTTGAAAATCCACTTGGTTCCAACGATGTTTCCGTGTTCTGGTCTTGGAACTAGCTCCCAAACATCGTTACGGACAAATTGTTCCAGTTCTTGTTGCATAGCCACGATCCAGAATTCATCGTCGATTGCCTGCACATGAGTTTTAGGTTCAATAGTGGAGACAAAGCATGCAAACCTTACCATCTCTTTGAAGTCAAGTTTGACTCCTCTGGTTTTTCTTTCTTCTTCTGCCTTTCCGATTATGTCTTCCACAGAATGGTTTCGAGGAACATGCAGTTCTTTGCTTACTTTTACCGGTTCTGGGGATTGCTCTTTGACTTTCGTAGGTGTCTTCAACTTGTTCTTGAGTTTCATCAGACCTCCTCTAGTCTTTCTTTCCTCTTCTGCTTCTCCAATGATGTCTTTGGCAGAATGATTTTGCGGAACTTGTAACTCCTTCTTGGGTTGAGTTACATTCTGCTTCAGATCAGCTTGTGTCACATGCCTCATCTCTTTAGTCACTTCATTCCTTCCTTCGTTATCAGAGTCCCCTTCATGGTTTCCTTCTTGGCACTGTGTCAGTGAGTAGTCATCAAATACCACATTAACTGACTCCATTATAAGACATGTTCTGTTGTTGTACACCCTGAATGCTGCACTATTCCCTGAGTAACCCAGAAACATTCCTTCATCGCTTCTTGAATCAAACTTTCCGAGGTGATCTTTATCATTTAGGATGTAGCATTTGCACCCAAACACATGGTAACTCAGGTTTGGAGTTTTTCCTTTCCACAATTCATATGGTGTCTTTGTGGATCCTTTCCGAACATACACTATATTGATGACGTAACACGCAGTGTTGATTGCTTCAGCCCAGAATTTTGTTGGTACATCGTTCCCATGCAGCATAGCTCTAGCCATCTCTTGAAGTGTCCTGTTCTTTCTTTCTACCACACCATTTTGTTGGGGTGTTCTTGGTGCTGAGAACTGATGACTTATCCCATGGTTCTCGCAGAACATCCTCATTGTATCATTTTGGAATTCTCCTCCATGATCACTCCTAATTCGTTTCACACCTCCTCTTTCATTGATCAACTGAAGTGCCCAGATCCTGAAGCTACTCGCTGTATCTGACTTTTCTCTGATGAACATTACCCATGTAAACCTTGTGTAGTCATCTACCAATACAAACACATATCGTTTTCCTGCTACACTCTCGGTTTGCATTGGTCCCATTAGATCCATGTGTACCAAGTCAAGGGCTGCCTTAGACTGAATGTCAGGAACCTTCTTGTGTTGCACCTTAACCTGCTTCCCCTGGTTGCATGGACCACACACCATCTTGTCACATCCTTTTATATGAGGAACTCCACGCACTATTTACTTGTTAACAAGGGTGGTCAAATTTCGGACATTCATATGTCCTAGTCTTTGATGCCACAGATTCAGCTCATCTCTTGCATTGAAGCACTTCATGGTATTTCTCCACATGTAACAATTGTTGCCGGTTCTGACTCCTTGAATGACAGTTTCTTGCTGTTCATTGATCCCCTTGCATTCAGTGCGTGTGAACATCACCATCAATCCTTCATCACATAACTGGCTGACGCTTATGAGATTCGCTTTGAGTCCCTGCACCAAGTAAACATTCATCAGTTGTGGTACCTCGGTTTCACTGGTTTGCCCTTTACCTAGGATGTTTCCGTGACCTCCATCTCCAAAGGTAACCTTTCCTCCTTTGATTGACTTGACCTTTTGAAGATTCTTTTGATCTCCAGTCATGTGTCTGGAGCATCCACTGTCAAAGTACCATGGAGTTGTTTCTTCCTGTTCATCTGAGACAAAGGCCATGTTGCACCTGAATCCGAGACCAGCTTTTGTAGATGCATCCCTTGATGTCTGATGTAGATCAGTTCTTTTGATCCAGATTTGATCCTTGTAGCCATTCCAGTAGTACATTCCTTGTCTTCTCAGCCAACTTACTTTCTCCCTGAATCTTCTGCAGTATGCTTTGATGTGTCCTGGTTTTCCACAGTACCAGCATCCATCTGTCCTGCGTAAGCTTCTTTGTACTCTTGATTCACGTAGCCCCCTGAAACGAAGTTGATATTCTCGGCTTCCTTCATTCCCCTTCCTGAGTATCCGAGTCCTCTATACCCTCTTTCAGTTCTTCCTGCACTTAAGATCTTGTCTAGTTGCTTACTTCCCATAAGCATGTGAATCTTCTTGTGATGCTGAGTTAGTTCTGCTTGCAAACGAGCTGATGTTTCTTTTTCCTCCTTTAACTCTTGTTCAAGTCTGTCGGCCTTCACAGCAAGATTCAGCTTTTCCTTCATCAGGGTCACACTCTCATCACTTAGTCTCTTTACGGTCATGAGTTCAAGATTTAGAGACTCTACAATGGCTTCAAGACGTAACTTTTCCTTAATCAATTCTCCATTTTCCTTTCCAATCTTGATTAGAGTGTCTCTTACCTCTTCCAGATCTATGTCAGGTTCTGAATCAGATCCTGACTCATCTTCTCCTCCGTCAAACTCAGTGATTCCAACAAACGCTACAAAGTTGTTCAGCTCATCTTCACTTTCAGTGCTGTCTTCATCAGTGTCTTCCTCAGCCAGAAGAGATTTTTCTTTTCTTTTCTTTTGATCATTCACGCATTCTAGTTGAGTATGTCCGAGACCTTGACACCCAAAGCACTTGATTTCTCTCCTCTTGACTGTTGGACATTCAGTTCGATAGTGTCCAAAGCCTTTGCATTCATGACACTGGATTTCAGCACGCCTAGTAGACTTGTCTCCTTCGGTTTGTTTTCTGAAATTGTTTGGCTTCTTTTGAGATGACCCTTGTCCTTGTTCTATTCTTTTCAAGGCACGATCAAATCGTCTAACCAACAAGCTCAGCGGATCTTCTTCATTAATCGCAGATTTGCTTGTTTCATTCACCGTCAGGGCTAAGCTGCGTGGTTTCTTAATCCCTTCTAGTTCCAATTCATGAGCTTGCAACATACCTACTACTTCTCCGAAGGTAAGTTCTTCTGTGTTTTGAGACACGCTCAGAGCTGATTTGTATGGCATGTATTTTGCTGGAAGACACCTTAGAAACTTTTTGACAAGTTTCTTGTCCTTGTATTTCTTCCCAAGGGTTGCAGCTTCTTGAGCTAGTGAGCTCAGCTTAGCGCTGAAATCAGCAATAGACTCATGCTCATCCATCTTCAGATTTTCAAACCGTGAGGCAAGAAGATCTTTCCTTGAGTTCTGCACCTTTTGAGTTCCTTCAAAGTGTGTTTGTAGAATGTCCCATGCATCTTTTGCGGTTTCACAGCCTTGAATTAACTCAAAGGTCTTTTTGGAGACACTGCAATGAATTGCACTCAGAGCCTTGGAGTTGTATTTGGATCTCTTTATTTCTTCTTCCGTCCAACTCTCTTCTGGTTTAGGTGTTTCCACGCCTTTTTCGTCTTTGATCATGGGCTCCTTCCAAGTCTCCATCACTGCCTTCCATGCTAATGGATTGATTCCCCTGATCTGTGACCTCATCCTTGACTTCCAAAACCCATAGTTTCCAACATCAAGAATGATCCTTGTGCTGTTCAAGAGTTCTTGATAGCCTTCCATCTTTCTCCTCAGGATCTCACCCGAATAGATAGCTACGAGTGGTAGCTCTGATACCAAATGAAAGTGTAAGGCTATGTGGTTTTCAGAAAGATGTAACACAACTCAAAACGATTCTGAAAACTTGCGCTTTATTAGATTGACAATATGATCTTACAAGAACACTATCGCTCGATCTAATCTCTCAAACTCAATGATCTATACTTGATCACTTGAGTTCTCACAAATTCTCTCTCTGTTAAAAGCTTTGCCTATACACGGCGCAAACTCTCCCATTTATACACAATGGGATCGCTAACCTAGTTAGCTCAAAAACACTTAAGAGATAAACATTATCTCTTACGACATCTTCATAGAATCCTAACAACCCTAACAACTTTAGGATCTTAGGAGATTCTTCTAATTCGCATTGAATATTTGTCTTGAATATCTTCCAAGATATATGTCCAGCTCGTCACATATCTTGGGTAGTCCACCTCAGCTCCAGCTCGCGGTTTAAGTTAATCCGCTACGTCCTCGTTTGCTCTTCAAACGTTGCCCGTCTGTGTCACTCCTTGAGCTACGTCTTGACTGATACATGAAGTGACTCAGCTGCATCTTCAGGAGTCACAGTGGTGAAAAATGAGAAGAATGAGCTGATTCCTACGAGGACAATCACTGGTCACAGGCTGTGCATAGACTACATGAAGTTAAATGCAACCACCAGAAAAGACCACTTTCCACTCCCTTTCATTGATCAGATTTTGGAAAGGTTGGCGAATCATCCTTACTACTGCTTCTTGGATGGCTATTCTGGTTTCTTTTAGATCCCTATCCACCCAGAGGACCAGGAGAAGACTACATTTACCTATCTCTATGGCACCTTTGTATGCCGCAGAATGCCTTTCGGACTGTGTAACGCTCCTGCGATGTTTCAGAGATGCATGATGTCTATCTTCACGGACATGATAGAGGATTTTATGGAGGTCTTCATGGATGATTTCTCTGTCTACGGACCATCTTACCATGCTTGTCTGGATAATCTATGAAAGGTGCTAGCTCGCTGTGAGGAAAAGCACCTGGTTTTGAACTGGGAGAAATATCATTTTATGGTCAAGAATGGCATTGTACTTGGGCATAGAGTCTCTGAGGCAGGAATTGAGGTGGATAGAGATAAGATTGAAGTGATGACAGGGCTGCGGGCACCAGATTCAGTCAAGGGAATAAGGAGTTTTCTTGGGCATGCTGGTCTTTACAGGAGATTTATTAAAGACTTCAGCAAGCTGCTAGACCACTTAATGCACTCCTCTGCAAGGATGTGAAATTTGAGTTTACAGATGAATGTCATGCTGCATTCAAGGAGCTGAAACAAGCTTTGATCTCAGCTCCAATTGTGCAACCATCGGATTGGAATCTGCCTTTTGAGGTGATGTGTGATGCCAGCGATTATGCCCAAGCACAGCTCCTACCGCATAATCGCTGGCATCACACATCACCTCAAAAGGCAGATTCCAATCCGATGGTTGCACAATTGGAGCTGAGATCAAGGCTTGTTTCAGCTCCTTGAATGCAGCATGACATTCATCTGTGAACTCAAATTTGTACAAGCACTGCTCTGATGGTATCTACAGACGTTGCATTGCTGAGTGTGAAGTTGATGATGTGTTGTACCACTGCCATGGTTCTGAGTATGCTGGACACTTTGCTACATTCAAGACAGTGTCTAAAGTTCTTCAAGCAGGCTTTTGGTGGCCTACAATGTTCAAGGATGCTCAGTTATTCATCTCTCAGTGTGATGTGTGTCAGAGGAGGGGGAAGATCAGCAAGCGACATGAGATGCCACAAAACTTCATCCTCGAGGTTGAAGTCTTTGACTGCTGGGGCATCGATTTCATGGGTCCGTTCCCATCTTCCTATGGGAACCGGTACATATTGGTTGCTGTGGACTATGTGTCCAAGTGGGTTGAAGCGATTGCAAGTCCGACCAATGACTCTTCGGTAGTTCTTAAGCTGTTTAAGACTATCATCTTCCCCAGATTTGGAGTGCCTAGGATTCTGATAAGTGATGGTGGTTCTCACTTCATCAACAAGGTCTTTGAAAAGTTGCTTAAGAAGCATGGTGTTAATCATCGTGTGGCTACTCCATATCACCCTCAGACTAGTGGACAGGTTGAGGTTTTAAACCGACAGATCAACGAGATTCTGGAGAAGACAGTGGGAAAGACTAGAAAGGACTGGTCTGCTAAGATGGTTGATGTGTTGTGGGCTTACAGGACTGCGTTTAAGACGCCACTGTGGACTACACCATTCCATCTCCTCTATGGGAAAGCTTGTCACCTTCCGGTTGAGCTTGAGCACAAGACTGATTTCAGTTTGTTTCAAACGCGAATAGGTGCACTAAATCTCTTATCTACTGCAAACCAACCGTTGGAGTGCAAAACCCAATGTTAAATCTGAAGATCATTGAATCACGAAGCTTTCATGAAAATTTCAGCAAGATAGGGTCCGATTGTTGCCTTGATCAAATATGGCGAACTGATTCTCTCTCTCTCTCTATATATATATATATATATATTTCTTCTCTTGTGTAGCTCAAGAGGAGTTTAAATACCTCTTCACTTTACCCTAATCCAATATTAATCACTTGGGTTTAATTGTAGATACCCAAGCCCAATGGTTTCCCCACTTAGGAGGAAAACCAACACATTGTTTAAATCATCTATTTTGGGTTCAACCTTTAAATATACGAGGACATCACTTGCACTTGAGTATTTGAAGAATATAAAAGTAAAACTTGAAATTTAGAAATTGAAAAAATAATCTCCAATTAAGTGACCTATTGCTCATGAGAACTCAGAAGGCATTTTCCTTACCAATAAGCCATAACCAACCCATAGCAGATCCTACAAGTGCCCCTCCTATTATAGAGACCACCAACAAATTCCCTAACGCATTCTTCTCTGGACCCTTCACAAAAGCAAAACATGATGTTTTATACAAAATCAGATTCAAAACATTATTTATTATTTGTGTTTATTTTTGTATTTACATATTTTTGAAAGTATAAGTTAATGCATTTACTCTAAATTGAAACGCAATAATCCCAAATAAACAATCAAACATGTATAAATAGTAGATAGATTACCGTGTATTCTTTAGGAGCTGTGGTTAGAATGCAAACAGACGAAACGGAATAAAACCGCAAAAGTGAGTCCTTTTCGATTCTCAATTTTGAACCACCCCACCAGCGGTGCGTACCTCCCGACTAAGTCACACCCATTGCACACAGCTATTAGGACAAGCGCGTACCACGCACCTAGCCCATGTTGTCCCGTGTTCTCATATAAAAACCCGGGCAGAATGGATAATGTCAAAACATAGACGAGGAATAGATTCATTGCATAGTCTATGTTTTGAAGCAATAGCTCTTTGTTGCCTAGCCTTTCATTATTTGAATCATCATCAGTCTGCATATGTTAAAGAATCAAGAAGCTAAACAACATGTTTAATAGTGAAAGAGTCTTTAGAAGAAAAAAAAATCAAGAAATGAAGAATCTTAAGGTAAAAGAGGAAACAAAGAAAGGTAAGATTCTTGAAGAATCTGAAATTACAAATTCGAGCTGACGTGGCAGGGCGAAAAATTTGGCGACTAGGGTTTTCACACAAGATCAAACTTTCAGCAGCTCTCCATGCCGGAGGCGGCTCCTCCGTCGCAGACAGACCATCTCCGGAGGTCGGGAAGTGCAGAGGTGAAGGCTGCTATGTCTGAATCGGGTAGTATTGAATCAAAAAATGATCTCAAGAATGGAATAGACGGGAAAGAACAAGACACGAAGGGAGGTGAGAAAAAGTCATATTCAAGTGTTGTTCAGAGAAGAGTTTTTAAACAGCAGGAGGTCGTGGTTACAGAGGTTGAAGGTGAGCATCGAGTTATTGTTCCGAAAGAAGTCTTTCAAAATGCTAGACCCCTTTGGGAAGATTTCTTGATCGGAAAGTTTCTTGGCGACGCACCACATGTGGGGAAGATTCATATGGTGGTTAACAAAATTTGGAGATTGGGTGATAAATCAACATTGATTGATGTTTTCCCCGTGAATCAAAATACGGTGAAGTTCCGTATACGTAATGACAACATGAGACAGAGGATCCTCAATAGGGGTATGTGGAACATCATAAATATTCCTATGGTGGTTTCAAAGTGGTCTCCGTTTGCGGAAGAATCTCAGCCAGCTCTTAAATCCATCCCGCTTTGGATCATGCTGAAAAATGTACCACCTACTTTGTTTTCAGAAAAGGGTTTGGAATTCTTAGCAAGTGCTGTTGGGAAACCTATTAGACTACATCCTAAAACAGAGGCGTGCAACTGTTTTGATGAAGCTCAGTTTTTTGTGGAAGCAAATCTGACCAAGGAACTTCCAAAAACATATCATTACTATGGTGAAGAAGAAGGTGGATTGGATGCAATCATTGAGTATTCATACCCTTGGTTGCCTCCAAAGTGTAATTGTTGTGGTAAATGGGGACATTTGGTTGAAGGATGCCTTGGTGAGAAGAAACACTCTGTTACTAAAACAACAACAGAAGAAGTGAGCGAGACAATGAAATCTCCAATAAGTAAAGTACCTGAGAAGGTAGTAGCAAACATAGAGTCACAGCCAGAAACATGTGAACAAGCAGAAACACAAGAAGTGGGTAAGGATGAATCAAAAGAAGAAGGCGAGTGGCTTACCCCGCAAAAGTCAAGTCGGATGAGTACGACTGACGACATGCTTAATCAGATTTCAGACTCACCTTTGAGAAACTCATACTCAGCTCTTATTGGGGAAGAGGAGGAAATAGATGAGGTGGATGAGCTACCAACACAACCTCTGTCGAAAGACATGATTAGTGAGCAAGACGAAGCTAACATACCATCTACAACAATTAATGGAAATAAGAAAAAGAAACAGGAAGCAAAGAGTCTACAGGCTGAGATTGCTACAAGGGTGTCCCTGCCTAGAGATTCAAAAGTTGCTCATAAGTTCATATCAGGTCCTAATACTCAACATCAGCAGGTTAACGCCTCTGTCGCCGGGGGTAGAAGGAACTCTCAAAAACAACATTAATGTCGAGTTTCTTCTGGAATGTGAGAGGTTTTAACAAAGACGCGAAACATTCCGTAGTGAAGAAGTGGATGTACGAGGGACGTTTTCAGTTTGGTTGTTTAATAGAAACTAGAGTGCAAGAAAGAAAGTCAGAAAAGATTGTAAAAAAGGTGTTCTCGAACTGGTCTTTCTTATCAAACTACACATCTAACCGTCTAGGGAGGATTTGGGTGATTTGGGGGCCGCAAGTGAGAATAACACCCTGCTTTACTAGCAAGCAGTTGGTTACTTGTTCTGTTTTGATGGAAGGGGCTACGGATGAATTCTTTTGTTCGTTCGTTTATGCTTCAAACGATGTGGATGAAAGAAAGGAGTTATGGACAGATTTAAAATCTCACCATGATTCTCCAATGTTTAGAAATAAGCCATGGATTATTTATGGAGATTTTAATGAAATCCTAAATGTTGACGAGCACTCCAAATATGAGGAATCTCCTTCACCTCAAGGAATGCATGCTTTTCAAGAAGTCGTTCGGCATTGTTCTCTTGTGGATATGAAGGCTCATGGTCCTCATCATACTTGGAGTAATAGACAAAAGGAGGGATTGATTTGTAAAAAACTTGATAGAGTATTGGTTAATGAAGAATGGCAGAAGGTTTATGACCATACATACTCGGTGTTCGAGTCGGGAGGATGCTCGGATCATCTAAGATGTCGTATCAAGCTCACGGGTGAAGAGATAAAGCCTTGTAAGCCTTTCAAATTTACAAACGTTCTAGCTCTCCAACCTGAATTTCTGGGCACGGTGAAGGAAAATTGGGACAAATCGGAGCCTCTATTTGTTTCAACTTCGGCAATGTATAAATTCTCCAAAAAGTTGAAGAATTTGAAAGGACCAATGAGGATTCTAGGGAAGAACCGGCTGAGTGATATATGCAAGAAAACCAGGGAAGCTTATGAGAAATTATGCGAGTGTCAAATGGAGACCTTGAGAAGACATGATATAGAATCTATAACACGAGAGAAGGAAGCACACGAAAGATGGCAGCTGCTGTCAAATCATGAAGAGAGCTTTCTTAAGCAGCGATCAAAGCTTAAGTGGTTACAAGTAGGAGATGGGAATAATAAAACGTTCCAAAGAGCAGTGAAGACCCGGGAAGTGCAAAACTCTATCAAGGAGATTAAATGTGAAACCGGCGAGATTGTAAGTAATCAGGAGGATATAAAGACTGAAGCAGAGAGGTTTTTCCGTGAGTTCTTGACTCATACCCCAGAAAATCTGCGACAGATGACAGCTGAAGAACTAAGGGAACTACTCTGTTTTCAGTGTGATGAGGACAGCTCGCGCAATCTAATCCGAGTAGTGACTGAAGAAGAAATAACAAAAGTTTTGTTCTCAATGCCGAAAGATAAATCTCCGGGACCCGACGGATACACGATGGAATTTTTTAAAGAAGCATGGTCTATCGTAGGAAAAGACTTTGTGGTTGCCATTCAATCTTTCTTCACTAAAGGTTTCATTCCGAAAGGAACAAATGCAACCATCCTCGCACTTATCCCCAAGAAGAAGGATGCAACGGAGATGAGAGATTATCGACCTATCTCTCTGTGCAATGTGATATATAAGGTTATTTCGAAGATTCTTGCTAATAGATTAAAAGGCCTGCTTCCTGCATTTATATCTCCGACACAATCAGCTTTCGTAAAGGACAGATATCTCGTGGAAAATGTACTCTTGGCTTCTGAAATTGTGAAAAACTATCATAAGGAGAACATCAGTGCAAGGTGTGCAATGAAAATTGATATATCGAAGGCCTTTGATTCAGTTCAATGGTCCTTTCTCCTATCAACTCTCGAAGCCTTAAACCTGCCACCAGTATTTATTCGATGGATCAAGTTATGCATCACTACTGCCTCTTTTTCAGTTCAAGTTAACGGAGAATTGGCTGGTCTTTTCAGAAGCTCTAGAGGATTAAGACAGGGCTGTTCTTTATCTCCGTATCTTTTTGTGATAAGTATGCATGTCCTCTCACGGATGATCGATAGAGCTGCTGCAGAAAACAAAATTGGGTATCACCCAATGTGTAAGAAGCTGAACCTAACGCATCTATGTTTCGCCGATGACCTTCTCGTCTTTACGGATGGAAAGAAGTCATCAATAGAGGCAGTGCTTCTGGTTTTCCAAGGATTTGCAGATATATCGGGTCTTCGCATCAGTCTCGAAAAATCAACTATTTACATGGCAGGGGTACTGGATACTGATCAAAAAGAGATTCTCGAAAGTTTCCCATTTGATTCTGGCAGGCTACCAGTCCGCTACCTCGGATTACCGTTGCTGTCAAAGAAGATGAATGCTCACGACTATGCTCCTCTTATTGAAAAAATCAGGTCGAAGATCACTTGTTGGACTCAAAGGTTCCTCTCTTTCGCAGGCCGGTTACAACTCATTGGGTCAGTCATTCACAGCCTCACAAACTTCTGGATGGCTGCGTTTAGACTACCAAGTGAATGCATAAAAGAAATCGACAAGATCTGTGCTGCATTTCTCTGGTCTGGGCCAGATTTAAACCCACACAAAGCTAAGGTTTCATGGTCCGAGGTCTGTAAACCGAAAGAAGAAGGAGGGCTTGGTCTTCGATCTCTAAGAGAGGTTAACAAAGTAACATGTTTAAAACTGATTTGGCGGATTATCTCAGGCGACTCTCTTTGGATAAGTTGGATCCGAAAATATTTGATCAGAAAGGGATCATTTTGGTCAGTGAAAGAAAGCTCTACCTTGGGATCTTGGATTTGGAGAAAGTTATTAAAATATCGTGAGCAAGCAGAACAGTTTGTCAGATCCGAAGTAGGGAATGGCCACAAAACCTCCTTCTGGTTTGATAGATGGTCTTCTCTTGGAAGTATCCTCAGTCTCACTGGCCGTAGAGGAACCATAGACCTGGGAATCGACATTCATGCTACAATGGTGACTGTTTTTGAAACACATAAAAGGAGAAGACATCGGAATGATTTGTTGACAGACATAGAAGACGAGATTGAAAAGGTAAAAAACCAGAGAACTGATTTGGAAGACTGCATTCTCTGGAAAAACAAGGCCGGGACCTTCATCAATCATTTCAGATCGAAAGATACTTGGCTAGCCACTCGTCATGCTTCTCCCAACTGCTCCTGGTCGGAAGGGATATGGTTTCAGTACGCTACTCCAAGGTACTCCATAATTGCATGGCTCGCATCTCTAGACAAACTATCCACATACGATCGCATTGCGAGATGGAATACATCAGTTAATCCGACATGTACCTTCTGCAAGAGTGCAAATGAAACCAGAAATCATCTCTTCTTCAAATGTGACTTCACATGTGATATTTGGAGTCATTTGGTCAAGCGACTGCTAGGACAACTTTATTCCGTGGATTGGAATACTGTGCTGGTGTTATTAACGGATGATAACTTGGACAAACGAACTTTGTTCCTTGTTCGATATTGCTTCCAAATGACCATTCATTCGATATGGATGGAGAGAAATGGAAGAAGACATGGAGAAGTGCCTAAACATTCGATTCAGCTTGCAAAGACTCTTGAGAAGAATGTCCGTAATCGGATATCGTCCATTCGTATGATGGGGGACAGAAGATATGATGACTACATGGAGGTGTGGTTAGGCTCCCGATAGCACAAAAAAGGCCACTTCTCTGTTTTTTATTTTCCTCTTCAAATTCTCTGTTTTTAGCTCTTCCTCTGAGTTTCAGTTTCAGGAAAAGTAAAGAACCTAATGTTGTAAAAAATGTTTCTTGGTTTTGAATATAATTTTACATTGATTCAAAAAAAAAAAAAAAAGAAATTACCAATTCTGTTTGGTTTTGGATACCAGCAGCAGCAAGATCAGCAGAAACAGTTTGGGATCCTTCAGAAGCTGCTTTTCTGCGGTAATACTTAACGATTGGAAGTTTCGGGAACACATAAGCATAAAGCATTACGCAGAGGAACTCTATGAACGTGGATATAGCTAAAAAGATCACTGCAGAAATAAACAAAATAGTTAGCAATAAATGAAGTTTTAAACACTTACACGCTATCAATTTTTGAATTTCCAGACCTTTGGCCCATAATTTTTTTTGATATCCAGAATCAGTCTTTCGATATTTTTACTTAAGGAATAACCCTTTATCTCAAATGTAGTTTGAACCCGGGACACAAACAAATAGTATTTTCGGATTTGGGATCTTAAAAAATGGTGAACTCACGTGCTCCCTTTCGTAAACCGTCATGCGATTTCTCAAAGGCTGCTTTAGTTATTAGCCTAAATGCTGATGTTATAGCACCAGCTACAGCCATACCAGCCGTGAATGACTACAAACAAAAGAGGAAGAATATATACACTATAATCTAAACCGGTTAATTAAAATCGAGATATTGAATTTGAAAAAGTTTATAAAACCTGGATGAATTCAGGGCACATCAGCGATAAGTCTCCAATCATTCCTCCACGTACAGCAGCATCCGCGACACCAAACGAAGCAATGATGGCACATATACCGGTATAAGGTCCAATCCCACTGTGTCCTTTTGTTATCAAATCCACCTGTTTTGTGTTTTTTTAGAGTTAAGAGTTCATAATCCGAATCCGGTTTCACAAACGAAAAATATGGAAGAGAGAAACTAGACTTGGACTTACGACGATGAGCAAGAACGTGGATATTGTGAATATAATGTAACCGATCAGGTTACGTTTTCGGGTATTGATTTTCGATTCGTGGTATGCAAGAATCAAGATTGTTCCAAGCGCAAATGGTAGGTATACAAATGTGAGTACTCTTGACGGATGGTAATCCTATAGTGACAAGAAATATAATTTTATTATAAATCAAAACATTCCAAAAATCAATTTCGAATCTGAGAAATTGTGTGAACCGAACCGAACCGGGAAAACTTGGTAGTAATAATCTCCAACGGTGAGCAGACTGTTCCAAGAAACCAGAGATCCGATTCCAAGAATACATGAAACAACCATTGCTTTATACTTCCCCTGTGTTTTGTTATTCAGATATAAAAAGCAATTTGAAGAAAACATTGAAAGATTATGGATCTGAGTTATGGGTTTTGTGGAAACTAACCTGACACTTTTCAGGAACTTGGTCATCGTAATTATCCGCCATTGATACTCTTTTCCAGTCGTTACAGAGAACTCATAATAAAGGTGCCATATTTCAAAATTTGGAATTAGCATATGATTTTCAAGAGTCAACGACTTTGTTGATTTCTTGATGTTAGCACAAAACTTCAAGGTTTTAGATATTAGAACGTTAAAGTACGACTTTAAAAATGTTAGAATAAGACTCAATAGTAAGTCTGGGTGTTGACCAAAAATAAATAGTAAGTCTGGGTAAAATATGATTATAGAATAAGACTCAATAGTAAGACCGGGCAAAATATTTTAGGATCCAAGATTTGTTAACATAGGGTATATTAGAGAATATTATCCCACATCGGAAGTTGAAAGGGATCTCACTTAATATATAAGGCATATGAGCCACTTCACTTATCACTAATTAGTTTTAAGTTGGAAGCCCATAGAACTTAATATTGTATCAGAGTCCGATCCATACAGTCCAAGTGTCCAACCCGATCTGACCCAAAGTTGGTCCACCCATCGACAAACCAGGCCTAAATTGGTGTCGTCGATCCAAGCCCGAATATTCCGAGATTAATGGTCAAAGAGTCATTATCTCGAGGGGAGGCATATTAGGGACATAAGTCCCACATCGGTAGTTTGAGTTAATAATACTAGGTGATTGGCCTGCACCTTGTGCAGGCATTAATATATTTTAAATATTTAATTTTGTATAAAATAAAAATTAATATGTATATATTGTATATATTAAATTTATAAAAATAATGATTTTAATAGATTATGTTCGTCTTTGTAGTTAGATGTTGCACCAAGATATTGCATTTAAATGCCGCATCTAGATGTTTTTTTATTTTTAATTTTATATCTAGTTGGTACATCAAAATAATGTTTTCGTTTTTTTATCTTAGATCATTATCTAGATGCAACTAATTAAAAAATATTAAAATAATGTCTTTTAATTTAAATACATAATGATTATATATATATATATATTAATTGTTTTTAATTATATCTTGACATATATCTACAAAATCATGTTTTCGTGAAAATCACGCTTCCCACGAGAATTGTATTTTTCGCCAAAATTACATATTCCGTCAAAATTGTGTTTTCTCGCAAAATCGTATTTTCTGTATGTCTCTGTCAAAATTGTGTTTTCCATAAAATCATATTTTCCGTCAATATCACATTTTACGCAAATTCCTTTTCTACATGTTTTTCGTCAAAATCGTGTTTCCCACAAATTTATGTTTTCCTGCAAAGTCTTGTTTCTTGGAAATCTTGTTTTCTGAAAAATCATGTTTTCCTTCAAAATCATGTTTTCTCAAAATTGAACTTTCGGCAAAATCATGGTTTCGTCAAAACCGCAAAATTGTGATTTTCACAAAATCGTGTTTTCCATTAAAATCATGTTTTCTGTCAAAATCTTGTTTTCATGCGAAATCAAGTTTATCGCTTTCTTGAGAAATCATATTTTCCAGTCAAAAACGTATCTTTCCGTTAAAATCTTACTTTCCGCTAAATCACATTTCCACCAAAATAACATTTCCGTCAAATCATGTTTTCTGTAAACATCATAATTTTCCGGCAATATCGTGTCTTTCTCAAAATTGTATTTTCCGCACAATCATGTTTTCCGTAAAATTGTGTTTCTCGCAAGATCTCATTTTCCTTCAAAAATCGAATTTTATGTAAAATCATGTTTTCCTCAAAATCGAATTTTTAGCAAAATCACGGTTTTTGTCAAAACCGCAAAATTCCGTCAAAATCATATTTTCCGTTAAAATCAAGTTTTGCCAGGAAATCATGTTATCACATTTTGCGTAATATTGTATCTATTTATATTGTTTTAAATAATAATAAATAATAATATTAGATATATCTAAAAATAGTAGAGCTTTGTGGTGGTATAAAGACATAAACGTGATTGTAGAAATATTTATATATTTAATATATTCATTTGTATTTATTTATATTTACATATATTGCATAAGAAGTTAATTTTATATAAATATATCTACTTATACCACGTAGGAAGTTAACACTTTTTTATTTCAAAAGATTAATCATCAAATAAGTTTATTAAAGTATCAAATAAAATATGTTATCATTAAGGATAATTAAGATATTTTATGTTGAGAATGAATGAGAGAGCTTTATTAACTCAAAATCACTTCCCAAATAATAGTATAGATATAAGTGATATGGACACTCCACTTATAACCAATTGGTTTTAGGTTGGAAGTCCATAGAACTTAATATGGTATCAGAGACCGATCCATGCATTCCAACCCGATTCGACCCAAAGTTGGTCCAACCATCGACAAACCAGGCCCAAATTGGTGCAGTCGATCCAAGCCCGAATATTCCAAGATTAATGGTCAAAGAGCCATTATCTCGAGGGGGCGTATTAGGGACATAAGTCTCACATCGGTAGTTGAAAGGGATCACTAATAATATATAAAAATATTGGTAATTCCACTTATCACCAATTGGTTTTAGGTTGGAAGCCCATAGAACTTAATAGGGTATCGAGAGGATGAGTAATATATAGTCAAATATTTTAAAATATCAGAAAACTTATTTTGAAAAATAATCATATGCTAATTCATATGACCCATGCTAAATTTAAAATGTTTACAAAATTAATCAATTTGGAAATTATTATATGATAGTTTATGGACGGTTATTGGTAGATGAATTCTTAGAAATTTTTAAAATTTTGAGATTCCATTGTTATTGGTTTATGAATTCTTAAAATTTTACTGAATTCACTATCATTAGTTTGAAGACTTTTAAATTCCATTGAAAATCTATTATTATTTAAAAGGTTTAGGTGTTATTAATTAATTCTTTTAAAATCTTATGTTATTGAGACATGACTTCTTTACATTTTTACTCATTACATTTAATTTTCAAAATACTTTGTATATCCATGAGATTCTTGGACGAGGTAATTTGAGATTTCATTGTTATTAGTTTATAGATTTTTAAAATTTAGTAAAATTCATTCTTATTAGTTTAAAGATTTTTAAATTACATTCGAAATGTTTTGTTATTCAAAAAGTTAGATATTTTTTATTTTGTAACTATGTTAAAATCTAATGTTATTGAAATATAATTTTCTGCATATTTTTATTCATAAGACTCAATTCTCAAAATATCATCTATATTGATAAGATTCTTAAAATTTACTTCAAAAAAATACCTACGCAAAAGAGTTTGTCCTAATAAAAAAAATCTTATTTGATATTCATCAGTGACATCCTCTAACACAATAAACAATATATTGTATCAAAGATGATATGTAAAGTTTCATGTGCTCTTTCATGAGCTCTTTTTCATTTAGTAACTTACGAACAAGTTTTTGCTGCACATTATTAAGAAAGCAATAACCATCAAAATTATTTTTATTAAATTTAAAGAAATGATTTTGTTTCCGAAGGCTGATGCTAACATAATAGAGCTCATGTGTGTGTGTTTTTTAATAATAGAGTGATGAACTCACTGGGAATCTCCAAGGAAGGGGGAAAAGGAAAATATCTCGGGCAACCCGAAAGCTTCGGACGTCGAAAAAGGGATCTCTTTGCAAGTATAGTGGATAGAATACGGCAGAAATCAGTGCGCAAGTCGAACAAATACCTATCGAATGCAGGGAGACTTACGATGATCAAGTCGGTGTTATCAGCTATACCCACATACTATATGACTTGTTTCAAGCTCCCTACAAGTCTTTGTAAGTGGATTCAGTCGACTATTACTCGATATTAGTGGGACGACAATCCAAATAAGAAGAAAATGTGTTTTGTATCTTGGAAGAGATTAGCAAGATCCAAAAGAGATGGTGGCTTGGGTCTAAGAGAAATTACACTCTTTAATGATAGCCTTCTTACGAAATTGAGCTGAAAACTACTAAAAAACCCAGATTCTCTGCTGGCCAAAGTTTTCCTGGGCAAGTACTGCTCGACTTCTTCTTTCCTCGAGACTAAACCAGCTTCAAACTCATCCAACGGATGGCGGAGCATTCTCATAGGTCGTGACCTACTCCGCCAGGGGCTCCGCAAAGTCATTGGCAATGGACAAGATATATCTCTATGGATTGATCCATGGCTATCGCTGGATAACCCCTCTGCCCCTGTTGGACCTCCATCACTGATGTCATCTATGCTACAGCTATCGCACCTGATTAACCCTAGAGATGGATCTTGGAATGAGAATAGGATTGATGAAATCCTCCCTATCTATAAAGCCCAAATCCTCCGCCTCAGACCAAGCGCCTTGGGAGCAAGAGACGAGTGGGCTTTGCTACCCAAAAAAAATCAGGAGAGTACTCAGCTAAAACAGGTTACCATCTAGCTATGCAGGCTGTTTCCGAAGAAGAGACTCATACCTCCCCCAATTTTGATTGGATGTCGACCATATGGAATGGAAAGTTCTCACCCAAATTACAGACCTTCATGTGGAAAGCAGCTCAAAATGCTCTACCAGTGGGAGAAGAACTATTAAAGCGAGGTTTGTTTGATCTATCTTGTTGTGTACATTGTGGTGATCTGGAAACCATGCATCATATGTTCTTTCAATGTGAATTCGCCAAAGAAGTATGGAACCTTGCCCCGTTCTCATCTCCCTTCAAACCCGACCAACTTCCGATCTTCAAAGACGCATTATCCGCATCTAGGAATCTGATTTGCCTTCCTCCTACTGGCATCTGTATGGGCCCTTTGTTCCCTTGGTTATGCTGGACAATTTGGCTAACTTGAAACCAAATATTATTCGAAGATAGAACTTTCAATCCGCTGGAAACTCTATCCAAGGCGATTGCAGATGCTGGCGAATGGAAATGAGCCCAACTAAATCGAACAGCAAAGCGAAACTGAACAGCTCCCCCTGTCTAACCCATCCCGAACCAAAATGCAGTAACCATCAACTCTGATGCGGCTTGGGGAAAGGAAATGAATCAGGCAGGCCTTGGTTGGGTCTTTACAGACGTATCAGGGTCACAAATCCACCAATCCAGCAGTGTTGAATCCAATGTGCGATCCCCCTTTATGGCTGAAGCGATTGCCTTCCGTGCAGCTCTTTCTCAAGCCAAGGACAAGGGTTACACGAATATCATCTTAAAATCAGACGCTCAGGTCCTCATCCGAGCTATCAACAAGAAGGAACAAATAAAGGAGATTTATGGCCTCCTCCAATACATCATATCCTTCTCTTATCACTTTGAATCTTGTTGTTTTCCTTTTATTTCTCGTCAAGCCAATAAATTGGATGATTCTCTAGCAAAAGACTCTCTTAGAGCTGCTACTTCAACCCCTGTGTAAGACTTTATGCAATGAAAGTATTGGCTGTTAAAAAAAGGATTTTAATTAGGATTATAAAATCATAGAACCATAAAACCGATAACACATGATTTTTATAAAGAATTTAAAATCAATCATCTAATAACACATGATTTGGTTGGACTTAAGAATCCATTAAAATCCATAAACCAATAACCCCACTTATTAGTTTATGTATTTTAGTGGATTTGAACATTTATAAATCTTTGTAAAATTCATTTATTTTAAAATCTAATACACATATTTTAACTAATATTTGTGAAATCCGTAAGTTTATTTTCGGATTTGAGTCTTTTTATTTTTCCACTTGAAAATCCATTAAAATTCATTGTAAAATAAAATCCACACTTATTATTGAATAACACTTGATTTCAACTAAGATTTTGAAATCATAGAACCAATAATATATGATTTTGATTAAGATTCTAAAGTCATTGAACCAGTAACACATGATTTTGATAAATATTTTAAAATCAATGATTTAATAACACATGACTTTTCATGGATTTAAGAATCCACTAAAATACATAAACCAATAACATCCACTAAGTTGTCTTGCTTTTTAAATTATTTTTAGCTATTTTATGAATTTCTTACCCTTGTGTACCATTGTGTTCTCGTGTGTTTATTAGATTCAAATCTGGATAAGTGTTTTCAAATTAAAATCGGAATCCAAATACCATGAATTAAAAGGTATTTGATCCTTGTCCACAGTCAGTTGTCTTAAAATACTAACATGTAAAAATTAGATTCAAAGTGTTAAAATGTTAGAAAAAGACTCGTAAGTGTTATATGGGGGGGGGGGGACTCCATAAAATACATGAATTATTTATCTGTATTTTAAAATACACCAACTTTCAATATTTTATAACAATACACCAATTAGTTATTTTAGAGAATTTTGAAAATAGCACTTTATTTAAGTTTCTATTATTTTGAAAAAAATATTTATAGTTATAACACAGTATGTATTGTACACGTTGATGCATTATGTTAGATCAATAAAAGTTGGGATAAAATTATTGTCATTTCACTTAGATAAACTAAAAAGGAAAAAAACTAAAAAAAAGTTAAATAGTGTTTTGTCGAACCTTATTAGTGAACATATCGAACCTGAACTTGAGGCTAGTTTAATCTGTCGAATCCAACACATGTTCAGTTCCACTTATCATTTTCCTAACACAATTAGACAAAATGTATCAGCTTTCACATTAAATAAACGATCTCAGAATGAAAATAAAACGCTATTTACAACTTATATGTTTCACGAAAACGTTAGAAAGCATTTTTTTTTAAATCGCAAAGCATTATCAAAAGCGTACAAGAGCGAATATCAAACGCAGTCGCAAATATCAAACACAATCGCGAAAAAGACTGATTAGTGTAAGAGCGCTTAAGCAATTCACAAATCCTGATTTTCTATCGTTTTGAAATGAAACGATTTTTGTAAGCGCTATATGATGCGTTTCAAAAATCCAGAAACGTTTTTGAATCGTTGAAACGATTAGCGGTTGAAACGAGGTGAAGCGAAACCGCAAATCTTGGACTCAAAATCGTTAACTTGAAATGATATACAATCGCGGATATGCATATGAGCAAATTGCGAACTGAATAAACCGAAAGACGATTCGTGTAACCGCAGAAAAACGATTCGGAAATCTGACTTTCAATCCGTGTAATCGATAAACTATTCGCAGATTCGTTCCTTTTATCCGAGAACACAAACGCAATTCACCAAAATCCGGCCAATGTTATGAAACAAATAACGGATTTTGAATTCGAGTTAAGACTGTAAGACCCAAAATATGGGATATCTGAGAACGGTGAATGAATCGCGTAAGCTATGGTTGTTAAGGAAAGAAGAACGGAGACGAGACTATGAAGTCTCTTTCCTTAACTCGAATTATCACCCGCAGTGTGACGGTTATGCATGATAATCGAATCTCAAGACTTACTTAAAGAAGGAGACGAAGGAACTATTATCTCGTAAGCGAGATTATGTTTGCGTGTGAGAGTGTATGTGAAAACGAGCCTTTGCTCGAGTTTTATAGAGGAGAACGAGAGGATCTCGTTTGAAAACGAGTCAATCCGAGATCGATTGGATCAGTTGCACGTATGCGAGATACAGGGAAGTGGTTGAGCGAGTAGAGCTGCTCTGTGAGGATCAAAGAGCATATTCTCTTTATCCATTAGAACAAAATTAAACCAAACCTAAACCAACAAATTGATTAAACCAATAACCAATTGATTTTGTTTACCAAAATTTGTCCCAAAAAATAATACGCGCGCGGAGGCCCCTTTGGGGCTTATTACCATGACCCAAGCCGCGGCCCGGCCCGGAACGGCGGCGGCGGCGCTCGTGTGGTCTTTCCATCCTATCTCTCACACTCCATAGTGTGGTCCAATCTATTTGAACAATGACATGAAAATGTCCTTATTTATACTATTGATAAAATTTTCCATCTAACCAATGTGAAACATTTTATACACTTGTTTCCTTATTAAAATGTGCAAACATATTATGGCATTTATGAACCCATGACCCAACTTATTTCTCATTCACACATACATATTTCATAAAGCCCGAAACTTTGTCTTATACAAAAATATGTTCCAACAACATATGCTGCGTTTTCATATTTTTTGATCGAATAGGTTTTGGGCCTATAAATGAGCCAGGGAAGAAATGAAAAAAAGGTTTGGTTTTATTGTTTCGGTTATAAGATAATTCACCTTCGCATTCAGATACGGACTTACCTACTCCTTAGAACTCCAAAAATCTTTGGGTACTCTAATCTCATATGTTTGTCGGATTCCTATGTTTCCTCTTGAATTTTTTATCTATCCAAACCGGCTATGACCATCACAATATTTTTTCTTGACACTTTAGAACCACCTCTAGATGGCTATGCACTGACATATCTATATTGACATCGCTGGGCTGCTGATTCAAAGTAAGCAATGACTCTCTGAAAACCTTCCTCAATACTGACATATGAAACACGTCGTCGAAGTCGGCCAACTCTGATGATGAACCCAAGACGATACACAACTACCTCAATCCACTTAAAATAGGATACAGTCCATATGCCTCGGCTTAAGCTTCTTCAGATTTCGAGTCTTAGCTCCTCCCTAAAATGTCCTCACTTTCATGTATACTAAGTTGCCCACCTCAACCTCCAAATTTCTCTTGCATTTATCTGCATAATTCTTCTAACGAACATGGACTTCCTTTAGCCTCCTTGTCCATTTCCACTTGTTCTACCATCCCTTTGCTGGTTCTATAACTCGTCACTTCTCCAATTTGACCAACATTGTGGTGTTTTACACTATCTACAATAAGAGCCTCATACGGTGCCACCTCTAAGGCTTTAATGAAAACTGATCTCCAAACTGTAATACGCCAACATCTCAATTCATTTTCGGTACCTCAAATTCAGTCCCACCAATTTATGACTGGTACCTCTTGATGAATGAATGTAGTTCCCAACTTTATTGTGTCCATTGTCTGCATATGCTTGATCTTTGGCTCGAATACAATTTAAAATGTCTTTTGTTTTATTGATTCAGGGAAAAAACCTCCTTCTTAGAACCCATTGAGGGGGCCTCTGCCCGGGAAAGGGAGAGTGGCTGAGTAAATCTCTACGAAACTCAAACTCATGAAGATATTTGTAGCTCCAATATAAAACAGGGTGTAAGCTTCCCAACCCCCAACTGAAACCGATTCCACACAAGTTTACTAACTAGTAGTAGGTTCCATAAAAGACAATATATTCAAAAACCAAAAAAATTACTTCCAAAAGACGCGTACCCCTATAAGAATTTTCTATATGATGCTGAAATAATTTGCTAGCCATATCCATTATGGCTTCCTAACACGTGTAGAACGATCAACTACACTTCTGCTGCGCACACTCGATTGCCAAACTGACATCCAACTGAAGATTTCCGAACACAATCCTTTGGGTTTCCATCCCCATTAAGCTCCAGGTCCCCTACTTTTTCATCATATTGTTTTGTTTTCCGAATGTCAACGTTTAGATTTACATTCACATTGAACTGTCCCTCATTCCTCTTGCAGCTTCTTGCCAATCCGCCAAAGTGTTTCTTAACACTCTCTCGTTGGATTTCCATTCCACTAGTTTGTGTTCTCCACTTTCGCTTGCAACACACAAAGATCCCAATTGACAGTAAGCAACTCCAAATGCCACAACTCCACTTATCAAAATCTTTGTAAACCACCTTTACCACTTGAATAAACTTCCTTACCTATCTCAGAATTGCACAAATAACTCCACGATTAACCAAATAACTCCACAAAGACTCGCGCAAATAACTCCAGACATACCACAAAGATCTCTAGACAAAGGTGGTCTTCAAAAAGTTAATGTCAAACACCTGATTTTCGTATACCACAATTAGCACAAAATAAGCTGGTTAGACTTGCAGTTGAAGTTAAGAGCTGATGATCAATAGACTAATACCAAGCAGAAGGGGTCCTATTTTTTCATTTTGAAAAATTCCCAATCCCAGAAAACATTAAAAGTCGTTGAAAATCTTTGAAAACCGAATGCAATGCAAAATGTACTATCTACTACCCGCCCCACATGTCAAGACCGGGACGGCCAAATCCATTTGATACCAAAATGTAATACCCGTCTCCTCCACTCTCTAGACATCATATCACCAACCCTATTGTACGAATCAAGTATCTCCAATAAACTACAATAAACAACATAACTAAAGTATACTCGTCAGGCAAACCTAAAAGGAAGGAAAGAAGGAGGAGTGAGCAACATGGGAGTCGCTCAGTGACGTACGGGATCCTAAACCGCAAGTCCACTGATTTGGTCCAATCACTCCAAATAAAGTAGTCTAACCTAAACATGCAGAATCATGGCACCTAATGTGTCCAAGCAGCCTACAACGTTCCTAGAGAATTAAGTGATCGCCAACACCCTTCCACTGAGGCTCCGTGATGGATGTCGTGTCCACCGCACCGTCCAAAGGACATTTTATCGATCGTAGGACCCCGACAACATATCAACTTAGGCTGCCGTGTCCCCGCACATAATATATCCCAAGTACATATCTCTGTCTCTGTACCCCTGCATTCTCACCTACTCGCATCACCACACGTCTATCTATATCTATATATAAAAAATAAATATACACAAATATATATATGTATATACAACAAGAAATAAAAAGAATGGAACGCGATTGTGGTCTCGGATTTCCCAAATGCATCACATATAAAAAGATATGGAGGTTTTAGTATTGGGGTTGGGGAATCAGATCTGAAAACAGGTTTTCCGGGATTACCTTCAATACCAAACGATGGAGGAGCCCTAGATTTGATCTCAGGAGGCGGTGGCTGCGACGGGACGGAAGCAGGACTTCCCCGGGAATCTCTTCTTCTTAGTTTCTGAATGGTGGAGGCTCCTATTTATAAGGAGGGGTGTTAGGGTTTTGGGGAAAAGAATGAGCTTTTGGGCTTGGCTGCTGGGTTTTCTCTTCTTTTCTTAAATTTTTTTTAACGCGCTGGTTTGGGTATGTTACAATTCTCCCCCTTAAAAAGAATTCGTCCCGAATTTTGTGGCGGGAGTTTTCCACTGCAACTTATTTCCAACAACCACTTAGCAAACTTCGCTGAACATAACTGAACTTGGTCGCTTACTCGCTTGAGAAGATCTTGTCCTTGATCCTAGGGGACTGCTCCCCCCCCCCCCTTAATTCCAAACCCTGCTCTGCAGTGTTCTTCTCCTTGGTACCAATCCAACAACAGATTCCAGAACATAAACGCCACATGTTACCGCTCATGTCCATTAGGGTCGGTTTCCAACTTGAGATGATGGCTTACCATTCCAGATTCAGAAGAACTCCACTAGCACATTCCATTTACCGCTTGAGTCGAACAAGTTACAATTGTCCTTAAGACTGGTCAATACTGATGCTTAGCAAAACGACAAAGGGAACGACCAGTGTCATAGCTAATGCTTCCAATATTTAGAAACAACACTCATCCTTCGAGTGGTTCTAAGTCTTGAATGAGCTCCACTTTCAAACCAAATCTCCTCAACGGTTTCCATTACAGTGCCATAACGTATATTCCACTTTCAAATGGATTTTCTATGACGGCTTTCCATTACCGTGCACTATGGCGTTGACTGTCGCACAAGCAGACATCCTTGGTGAACAATGCGGCTAACAATGTCCATTATGACTACCTGACGTGTGGGGAACGACCTACCACCCTTCCGCTGTGCACTCTGATTTCCAAATCAACTCCCAATCTGACTTGTGGGGAACGACCTACTGTTGGTACTGGATTTCCCTCTAGGAAATCCGGCCCATTGACAGACAAGACAAAGGCCCGTAATTACGAGCCCATTCCAGAATCAAGGACAGACGGGAGAGCCAACTCTCTTGTTGGGCCCAAGCGAAGCAAGCGCCTTGGAGAGGCCCAGACGATGCTGAAGCCGGAGACAATCAAGCTCGAGCTCAGCAGAGGATGACGTGGAGATAGAGCAACTCGGTCTTCGCCAGTTCAACTGATCCGCATAAATCTCGGAGATCGTTACAACGACGAGGCCGAAAGATCGGGACGAAGAGATCAGAATCGAGACTATTTAAAGGAAGAAGTGGCGACTCATTAAAGACAATTCCAACCTAGGCTAAGAACACTTCAATTAGATAGCTCGATCCTATACTTTGTACTCTCTTCTCGACTGTGTTTGTTCTATCTCGACGATCAATCTCAATAAAGTCTTTGATTCATAGGAAACTATACCATTTCTATATCCAAAAGTCCAAATCCACGAATACAAATTCTTAGTGTGAATCCCGGATCTCACATTTGGCGCCGACTGTGGGGACATTCTATAGCCTTTCCTATCTTAAGAATCAGATCCTAGATCCGATAGATCGAGATGAATCCCGACCAAACTTGCTCTCCCAGCGCCACACCACCAGTTGACCGCCCTCAAACGGTCGACAACGTTCCTCAGAACACTACCGGGGTAAGAAACATGGGTCAGACCGACGGAGTGTTGACGAGCTCTGCCTCAGTCACCACGACCTCGGCACCAGCCGGCTCCGTCGCTCAAACAATCGCGACAAGCCAGACTCTGACAAATGTTTTGTCAGGAACTAATGATCCGAGCAGAAACTGGGTGTGGATGAGAAATGACTCAATACCCACCCCAGGAGGAGGATCTGGAGTAACCAGACCTAATTCACCACTACCTTCTGCTCCACAGAGACAAGGACCAAGCGATCTTGCCGAGATCCATTCGATGTTAAGCCTGTTGGTAGATCGAACGAGAAACAACGAGGCAAGCGCAAGGGCCCAAGAGGTCGCAAACCGTTCTCTAGCAGCGCAGCTCGAAGAACAAGAGCGGCGCCTGAACGCTCGTCTTGAAGAGCTCGCCAGTCAAAGCCAAGGGGGGCAGACCAACGCGAACTCCCATAAGTCCTCCACCCTGTACTCGCTTGGACTTCTCCCAAGTAGTAACTCCTCCGGGAACGTCGGGAAATTTCGGTAATACGTCAAATAGCGGCTTCCGCCCTACAATGACCCCTATCACGGTACCGACCCCATTTGGTTCGAGTTCAATGGTCACAGATCCAACCGGATCAAGAAACCGACCATTACCCGGGCCACCACCTTTCCCGAGTAACTCTAACATCCGACCGAGGCAACTAGGAGGTTCTGCCTTCGCCTCGGGCTCGGGACTCCTTAATGGATCAAACTCAGTTCAGTTCTGAACGCCACAGGTCGATCAGACGAGGTCGATCCCAACGATCGATCTCCTCGACCCTATTTTTCCGGAACAAACGTCAGGTCAGGCACAAGTCCAGTTCGCACCCGCAGAAGGCGATGAACACGATATGCTTAGACAATACATTGAACAGGCTAAAGCCCAGTTTAACAGTCTGAGCTCGAAAGTTCACATGGCGACGAGCGCGGCTCCTGACATCGATCGAGTGATCGAAGAAACACAACAAACGCCGTTCACAGATCGGATTGCGTTTGCAAGAATCCGTGAGATCAAGAAAACTAAGTTTCCAGAATTTTCTGGGAAATCAGACCCGAAAGCCCACATCAGGGCATTCCGACTAGCGATGGCAAGGGTGTACCTTACCGATGAGGAGAGGGAGCCAGCCTTCTGCAGGCTCTTCGCGGAAAACCTATCAGGTTCTGCCCTAGAATGGTTTGCCGGACTGGAAGAAAGGTCCATTGACAACTTCACCCAGTTCATGACGGCTTTCCTCAAACAATACTCCGTTTTCATCGAGGAAAAGACTACCGAGGCAGCCTTATTTGGCGTCTCTCAAAAACCCGACGAAACACTTCGCTCGTACATCGACCGATTTAAGGAAATAAAATCCAAAATCGCGAACCCACGAGATGAGGTAGCTATAGAAGCGTTAAGACGGGGACTATGGTTCTCAACCAGATTCCGCGAGGAAATAACAGTCCGCGAACCTCAAACGCTCGATGACGCCCTCCATCGCGCATCGGCCTTTGCTCGCCTCGAGGACGAAACCACGGCCCTCAGGGAAAAGCACCGAAAAGAAAATAACCCGTCGAGCTCGCAGAATTCGAACTCGAAAAGGATTCCCGTAAGTCAGGGAACGTCAACGCGGTCGAGAGCCCAAAGAGCTCGAAGAAATTCGAGTTCGACAAGGAAAAATTCTGTGATTTCCACAATAAGAGGGGGCACTTGACCGAGGACTGCTATACTCGAGCTAAAGCAGAGGCTCAAAAACAAGAGTCCGAAAGCAAAAAAGACTCGGAGGTCGAGGAGGAAACTCTGTCCGACAAAAAGGAAAACAAACAGACCAAGGAGTCGAACTCCAAAAAGCACTCTCAAAACAAACGGGAACGGTCAAAGGAGCCGGAATCTCCCGAAACACTCCCTCAAGGGTCGCGGAAGCGAGTCGAGTTCATCCTCGGCGAGCTTAACCTGAGCGGTACTCCGGGAGGTTCGGCACTATCCCCGCCTCCGACTCCTGCCAAAAGTTTACGCTCAAGAATCAATCTCCCTCGTTTCTGCGGGGGGGGGGGGGGGGGGGGTGTACGGGCTATACCCCCTAAACGAATCGACTTCATCTTCGGTGGCTCCAAGCTTTGCCGCGACTCGGTCAATTCGATCAAAGCTCTTCAAAGAAGAGTCGAGACCGACAGAGGGGGAAAAACCCCAATGTTGGGTCCAGACCACGAAATCATTTTCCACGAGAGCGAGACAAGTAATCTCGACAAACCACACGACGACGCTCTCCTCGTTTGTCTAGTAGTGGGAGATGTCGAACTCTCAAGGATAATGATTGACACAGGAAGTTCGGTAGATGTCCTCTTTTACGACGCGTTCAAAAAGATGGACTTTAACGACTCCGAGATTGTGGAAGAAAAGACACCACTAGTAGGTTTTGTTGGCGAAACGACATACTCGATGGGCTCCGTCTTCGCCCCAGTAATTGCTGGAGGAGTTCGGAGAATGACAGAGTTCGTCATAGTAGATCGGCCAGCTCCCTATAACGCAATCCTAGGTCGACCATGGATATACGACATGAAAGCGGTACCATCGACCTACCACCAATGCGTAAAGTTCCCGACACCCAAAGGGATCAAAACCATTTACGGAAGTCAAAAGATCTCCCGTCATTGTTACATGAACAAATACAAGCAGATCGAGAAATCCCCTGCGTAGCAATTACAGAAAGAGGAGGAGCTCGCCACCATGCAGACCAAAAGGTCGAACGACCCCAGTCAAATAGGACCCCCAAAGGACCTCACGACTCAGGTCTGCATAGACGAGGCTCATCCCGAAAGACTCGTTGGTATCGGAATCGACCTATCAGAGCCAGTTAAGAACGAACTGGTCTCTTTTCTCAAAAAGAATGTCGACTCCTTTGCCTGGTCTTCAGCAGACATGAAAGGGATAAACATCGACGTAACCAGCCACGACTGGCTCGCGAACCCCGTGGTGGTTAAGAAAAAGAACGGAAAGTGGAGGGTCTGTGTAGACTTCACGGATCTCAACAAAGCATGTCCAAAGGACAGCTTCCCACTCCCGCACATCGACCGATTGGTCGAGGCCACCGCTGGACATCAGCTGCTATCCTTTATGGACGCGTTCTCAGGGTACAATCAAATATTAATGAACCCTGAAGACCAAGAAAAGACTTCGTTCATAACGGATCGAGGCACGTACTGCTACAAAGTCATGCCCTTCGGACTGAAAAACGCAGGAGCAACTTACCAGCGCCTCGTCAACAAGATGTTTTCAGGACTCCTAGGCAAAACCATGGAGGTCTACATCGATGATATGCTGGTAAAATCTTCGAGGTACGAGGATCACATCCCCCAACTAAAAGAATGCTTTATCATTCTTAACGAGTATGGGATGAAACTCAACCCAGCTAAATGTACCTTCGGGGTCCCTTCAGGAGAGTTCCTCGGTTACTTAGTAACCGAAAGAGGGATCGAAGCGAACCCTAAACAGATCGCAACATTCATAGAGATGAAATCTCCCAGAACAACGCGAGAAGTCCAGCGCCTAACCGGCAAAATAGCTGCTCTGAATCGCTTCATCTCAAGGTCGACTGATAAATGTCTACCCGTCTATCACTTGCTCAAAGCAAACAAAAAGTTCCTTTGGGACGAAAAGTGCGAAGAGGCATTCACTCAGCTCAAAGCTTATTTAAGTGAACCACCCATACTGGCGAAACCAGTAGATGGAGAACCCCTTTACCTCTACCTAGCTGTCTCGACGGCAGCAGTAAGTGGAGTCCTGGTTCGCGAGGAACAAAACGAACAACGGCCGGTGTATTACATCAGTAAGACCCTGATCGATGCTGAAACCAGGTACCCCGCCATGGAAAAAACTCGCCTTAGCGCTAGTAACATCGGCTCGGAAACTCCGACCGTATTTTCAATCGCACTCGATCATAGTGATGACCTCTCAGCCACTGAGAACCATCCTTCACAGTCCAAGCCAATTAGGTCGTTTGGTCAAATGGGCTATCGAACTTAGCGAGTACGACATTGAATACAAAGCTCGAACATGCCTAAAAGCGCAAGTACTGGCAGATTTCATAATCGAGCTCCCTCCGACTATAGAACTCGACCCGACTTCGGCCCAAAGATGGAAACTCTACGTCGATGGAGCTTCCTCAAGACAAGGGTCCAGAGTCGGAGTGAAATTAGTCTCCCCAACGGGTGAAGTATTAGAACAATCGTTTAGATTGGGCTTCGCCGCATCGAATAACGAGGCAGAATACGAAGCGCTGATAGCCGGGCTTAGACTTGCGATAGCAATAGGAGCCCGAGAAGTAAATGCCTTCAGCGATTCCCAACTGGTCACGAGCCAATATCATGGCGACTACGAGGCCAAAGACGAACGAATGGAAGCATACTTACGGGTAGTCCATACATTGGCCGAACATATCGAATTCTTCGACCTAACACGAATCCCACGAGGTGAAAACACTGCAGCCGATGCGCTAGCCACATTAGCATCGACATCAGATCCTAACCTCAAAAGGATCATACCAGTCGAAGGGATAGAAAAACCAAGCATCGACATAGCTCTCAAAGCTCTGTCCTTAAAAGAGGACGGGCCCGCTGTGAAGAACGATGTCAAATGCAAAGAGTGTCCCGGAGACACTAATAGCGACATCATCGAGATTGACGATGATCTTGATCCTAGAAACACCGTATACGTCGCGAACGTCCCCGACGGACCAATTCAAACCGCATCCACTAGTCAGGGACCTGAGCCTAACAACGACAAAGATTGGAGAACTCCGATCATTCGATACATCACAAACGGCGAAGTTCCCGACGGTAAATGTGAGGCGCGGAAACTTAAAATGCAAAGTGCGAGGTACTGCGTCACACAAGGAGAGCTCTTTAAAAGGAGCCTCTCCGGACCTTACCTTAAATGCCTTGACAAAAAGCAAGCCCTAGCCGTGATTACACAAACACATGACGGATCCTGCGGAAGCCATTCCGGAGGACGAGCATTGGCCGTGCGAATCAAAAGGCAAGGCTACTATTGGCCTACAATGGCCACCGAATGCGAATCTTTCTCCAACAAGTGCGATAAATGCCAAAAGCATGCCCCAATTATCCACCAAGCGTCGGAGAAACTCTCCTCTATCTCATCACCATACCCATTCATGCGGTGGGGAATGGACATCGTTGGACCGCTGGTCGCATCTGGCAAAAAGAAAGCCACACATCTATTGGTAATGACAGACTACTTCACCAAGTGGATTGAAGCAGAGTCATACCAGAAAATTAAGGACGTTCATGTTAAGGAGTTCGACTGGCGAAACATCGTTTGCAGACATGGACTACCCCACGAGATCGTTACCGATAACGGATCTCAGTTCATATCAAACACGTTCAAAGAGTTCTGCAGAACTTGGAACATAAAGATGACTTACTCAACGCCACGCTACCCCCAAGGGAACGGGCTAGCAGAAGCAGCTAACAAAGCGATTATGAACGGCCTCAAGAAAAAGCTCAACGAGTGCAAAACAACATAGAGTGACGAACTCCCAGCCGTACTCTGGGCCTACCGGACTACCCCCCGCAAATCCACTGGCGAGACTCCATTCTCGCTGGCTTACAGAATCGAGGCGGTAGTACCAGCTGAAATTCTCGTGTCAAGCATTCGCAAAGAAGAATGCCCACGACAAGAGAAACTTAACAACAAGATGATAACTGACGAGCTCGACCTCGTCGACGAAAGAAGGAACCTCGCATTAACTCGACTCCAGAATTACCAACAAGCCGCAGCTCGCTACTATGATTCCCGAATCAAAACTCGAAGGTTTCAAGTAGGAGAGCTCGTCTTGCTGAAAGTGTTCGACCATAAAAAGGAAGAACACGCTGGAAAATTAGGGCCAAAGTGGGAAGGTCCTTACCAGGTCACCAACGTCGTAAAGGACGGGGTCTACCGACTCAAGTCGGTGGAAACCCAGAAGCCCAAACTACGACCTTGGAACATCATCAACCTCAAAAAGTATTTCCACTAGGAGTACATCAACATAATCGAACTACGAAATGGCTTGATCCCCTTAAAAGGGTACGTAGGCAGCTCGACTTCGAGCGCATCCACCCCCCAAACACAAAGCTCTTACCGAGCTCGACAACTTCTGACGAAGTCATACTAGCTTATCTTTGTGAAATCAAAATAAGTCTTCTAATCAAACGTCTCTTCCTGTTAGAGCCGTTACGGTGATATGAAATTACCTCTTCCAACGGACCAAAGTGATATGAAATTATCTCTTCCAATAGCAAAGTGATATGAAATTATCTCTTCTAAGACAAAGCGATATGAAATTATCCTTCCCAAGTGACCTGAAACGGCCTCTCCTAAAAATCAAGCGATATGAAATTATCCTTTCCGCGCGACCTGAAACGACCTCTCCCAAAGTAAAAACGATATGAAATTATCGTCTCCAAGTGATATGAAATTATCTCTTCAAAGTGATATGAAATTATCTCTTCTATAACCAAGTGATATGAAATTATCCCTTCAAACGAGCGACCTAGAACGGTCCTCCCGCTTCGAACGAACTGAAATGATCGTCCCAAAAAAAAGCGACCTAGAACGGTCCCTCAAAACCGAACGAACTGAAATTATCGTCCCAAAAACAAGCGACCTAGAACGGTTCCTCCAAACCGAACGAACTGAAATGATCGTCCCAAAAACAAGCGACCTAGAACGGTCCTCCCACTACGAACGAACTGAAATGATCGCTCCAAAGAAAGAGATCCATAATGATCTCCCTTAAGAATACAATTCTTCTAAACCTTATACGGATTAAAAGAATCGGGGGGCTGCCCCACCTCTTAAGCAAAATAACGAGGTCAAGACAGCTATTCAAGCATGCAACCTCTACATACCCCAAGTCGGATCTTTGTAAGTTTACCTCGATTCGTTTTCATACTTCATACTTCTCTTTTCAAATTCAGCGATTAAGCCTGAATCTTACATTACGAAGTAGTCGTCCTCCAGACTATTCCTAGCAGAGAGCTCGAGCTCAAATGTGATTGACTTAAAGTTCACAAAGAACTACCTAAGGCAACTCAAAATAAGTTATATGCTCGATTCCCCTGGAGAAGTTCGAATCGCCGCAACGGCTCGAATCTAATGTTAAGGCATAAAAACATAAAAATCTATGCTAAGGCATAAAAGATTTAAAAAGCAGTTCATAAAAAGAAGGGGGACATAACGTCCCCAATATCGAACAAAAAGCCCCTTGGGCAACAAAAGTCTGAAAAAGAAATAAAAAAACCCTCTCGGGTAATAACAACGACAGGTTTAAAACGGTGCATAGGAGGAGTCGCCGATCAGGTCCTCCGCTCCATCGCCCGCCTCTCCTCTCGGCCGGGAGTCGACCTCACCAGTCGTCCTCGGGACGGTCTCAGCTGGGGGAGCAGGCGGAGAACTCGCCATGGCCACGGAGTCCTCCGACATTGCCGGCAGGGCAAGCTTGCCAACGCTAAAGTCGGAGACTGCCGCGGCCTCCATTTCCCCTAGAGCAACCCGTTTCTGCTCAGCCAGCTTAAGCACCTCTCGGGTCATGTCCACCTCTCCATCCGCAATCTCAGCGATGAGCTCGATGTTGGCCAAGGTCTCCTGGAGACGGATCTCGGCACTTGTCTGGATTTTTCTCCTCTCAGCTCTCTCTTTAACCCCGGCCAAAATCACCAGATACTGGCCATGGAGTTCTTTCCGAGCCTTACGGAGCTCGACCCGCTTCGACTCTTCCGCAGTCCGAATTTGAGCCTCGGCGGCACCAAGCTGACAGGACAGCTCCTCCTCTCTCCTCTCAAGATACGCGATCCTTGCTTCCACGGCGGCATGACCCGCAACCTTCTCCTTCAAACGCTCCTCCCTGGCCAAGGCTTTCTGGAGCTCGGCATTCATTTGAGTAGCAGCCTCTCGAGCAGACTCGAGCTCGTAAGTCTGAGCATCCAGAACCTCGTTCTCAGACCGGACCGCATACGCATTCACGGCCTCAACGGCCTACACAAAAAGACGGCGTTCGCTTAAACGAAAGGGGAAAGGGAAAGATAAAAGAAAGAAAGAAGACCAAAGCCAAAGACTTCTCACCTTCCCGACAGCCGCCATCATCTTGGAGTACTCACTACCGAGGACCGTCTCCCCAGAAACCGGGAAGGCCGGAGGCGGAGGAGGGGCCCGGTCAAAAGCAAAGAGAATAGCATTGCCGAGCTCACCCGGCCCGATCTTGTCGACCAGGTCGACCGGGTCTTTCCCATTCTGGCGGCCGCTCACTCTGCGAGATGGCACCTCGCGAGGAGAGGAATTAGCAGCCGAGCTGCTGCCCGGGATGATTCGAGCTATAAATAAAATAAAAAGAATTAGACAAGTCGGAGAGACGACACAAAAAGAAACTCGAATCCAAACGACTTACCTTCTTCCACCCGCTCGGTAATATGGATCGGAGGCTGAGCCCTTTGGATCAGAGCGGCCCGAGAAGGTTCGGAAGGAAGTGTCGGGTTTCGAGGGCCCGGTGTGAGACCCAGGAGACCTCGTTCAGGGTTGGTTCGCAGAACGGCTTGCACGCGCCGAACCGTGAAACTGCCCCAATTAACAACGCCCCTTCTCAGGCGAGCCAGCAGAGCCTCTGTAACTGGATTAGTTGCAAGCGACTCCGGGGCTTCTGCAATAAAAGCCGGAACGAGTAAGGGACGGTCTAAAAAAAAAGAAAGAGGAGAGAAGGATACTGAAACCAAGGCCTTACCAACGCTGGACGACCACCAAGACGGGATGACCGAATAGTCAAAATCCCCGACTGAATGATGGGTTATCCTGAAAAAGAAGTATCGGTCCTTCCACACATCTTTCGTCGGAACGTCCTCGAGGACCTTCCCGAAACGAGGCGAGAGGTAGTAAGTCCCCCGGAACTTAGCGTTATGCTTAACCGAGCAGACGCGCATGAGCTCCTCAGGACCAAACTCGATTCCTTCTTCAGCGGCCCTAACTCCAAGTCCGATGACATACCGGACAAAGTTCGGCGTCATCTGATGAAACGCCAATTGGAGCTGGGCCAGCACCAAAGAGATCAAGCGGGGAATAGGGAAGAAAAGCCCGCATTTCTCGAAGTAGGTGTATGAGGCGCAGCAATAACCCTCCACCACGGTCTCCGGCGACACCGCCGGCGACGGAATCACAATTTTCACCTCCGGTGGAATCCCGCAAACCCTCCGCAACCGTTCTATTTGGTCTACGGATAGGGAAGATGGTGGATGAGGACCAAACGAGCCCGCCGCCGCGCTAACACTAGCCCCTGTCGCGTCTCTGAGAGCCATGAAAAAAGACGGTGTATCGGAACAAAGAAAGCAAATAGTTCTGGGAAGAAATTTTTCCGATAAAGAGAGAAGTAAAAAAAAAACCGGAGCAAAAGTGAGAGAGGAAGTGAAAGTGGGAAGGAAGAAATCACCACTCGACAAATTACGAGAAAAACATTGTGGGAATCGTGCAAAATCTCAACCGCATGATTCCGAACTCGTAATAATTACGAGAAAATCGAGGTGATTTGGACTCTTCGCTCTCCCCCTAATCTGACCAAAGATGTGAAATCAACGGCTGTGAGCGTGCGGCAATTAGGTCACATCATCAAAAGAACGAGCCTGAAAAGACTCTTCGCGACCTTTGAATCTTAGCCGTCGACGGTCGACCAGATCCACGGTTGGAGATGAAATCCTTAAGCAAATACACGCTATAACCGCCGACGCGCTAAAAAGCAGATCAGCTCGTCTCACGCGCCCGACTCCGCACCATTGGATCGAAACAAGATCAACGGATGGGGCAAAAGTAATCATTAGATTCGTCACACCCTAGGCACGCGCCTCTTCCCGAGAACGTCCACCGCCCATTAACCTCGACTTCTCGAATTCAATGGGCTGGGGGGCTATTGTTGGTACTGGATTTCCCTCTAGGAAATCCGGCCCATTGACAGACAAGACAAAGGCCCGTAATTACGAGCCCATTCCAGAATCAAGGACAGACGGGAGAGCCAACTCTCTTGTTGGGCCCAAGCGAAGCAAGCGCCTTGGAGAGGCACAGACGATGCCGAAGCCGGAGACAATCAAGCTCGAGCAACTCGGTCTTCGCCAGTTCAACTGATCCGCATAAATCTCGGAGATCGTTACAACGACGAGGCCGAAAGATCGGGATGAAGATATCAGAATCGAGACTATTTAAAGGAAGAAGTGGCGACTCATTAAAGAAAATTCCAACCTAGGCTAAGAACACTTCGATTAGATAGCTCGATCCTATACTTTGTACTCTATTCTCGACTGTGTTTGTTCTATCTCGACGATCAATCTCAATAAAGTCTTTAATTCATAGGAAACTATACCATTTCTATATCCAAAAGTCCAAATCCACGAATACAAATTCTTAGTGTGAATCCCGGATCTCACACCTACCACGCTTCCGCTGCGCACTCTGATTCCCAAACCGACTTTTGATCTAGCTTCCAGGTCAAGGTTTCCTACCTTGTGATCCAGCTGTGGTGCTTTCCAAACACCATCCTTTGGATTTCCTTCCCTGTTTAAACTTTCCCTCCTTTAACAATCCGCCATAGTGTTTTCCTCACAATTTTCCATTGGATTTCCATTTCCAACAGTCAGCTTGTACCCTTGCGCTTGCAACAAATACGAGCCTGGTTGGTAGGAACTTCCCAATGCCCAAGCTCCGCCTTCCAAAACGTTTTTGCGATCTCCTTTCCTTCCTGAAGAGCTCCATTAGCTGGTCCAGTAATCCACAAAGAAATCAAAGGCAGACTGTTTCCTTTCCGGTTCCACCATTGAATCTCGAGCCCGCCATGCCACGAAAATCTCCACCAGCTTCCAGCCTAATCAATCTTCCAACGAGTCTTCCATAACTCATTGAAGTTGATGTCACAAATCTGATTCCAAGATTCCATTCTTAGAATAGATTTGGTCGGTCTCCTATAGCTCACTATGCGCCAAACGCCACGAACAACTCCTGCTTCTTACTCCAATTGGAACACCGCCACTTCAAAATGGCCTCCTTGCAATCCGGTCTTTCCATCGACCTCTTGCAGCTCCTGCAGCACTCCTTGCAGTTCTTGCGGTACTCCTTGCAGCTCCTACAATGCTCCTTGCAACACTCCTTCAACACATCTTGTACACTTGCCTCTCTCTGCTACATTCCCTCAGTAGCCTCTCCGGTGAACGTCTCCACATCCCTATCGCCTTAGCACGCTTGGTTAGTCAACACTTCGAACAGACGACAACCCCAACACACACCTCAATAGTACCGTCTACCCTGTAGGCGGGCACCACAACATACATCCCAACATACACCTCAACGGCACACATCACGACATACATCTTAGCACACATCTTACGGGCAGTAACACCACTGAGGTCTAAAGACACCAACCCCCAACCTGCAAGGAAAATCTAACTAAACTAGGACCAATGCAGAGAATAATCGAGATATAATTGGCGCTTGAAAAATCCTTTCGAAAAGTAACCATTTTGAAAACTTTCGCAAACACATTTGAAAATTCTGAAAACATGGATTTACAAAACAAAGAAAGCTGATACCCCAGGAAAACACTAGGGGACCTTAACCCAGGATTTGATACCAAATTGTAACACCTGTCTCCCAGAGAACCAGAGACGCAGCATTAGGGCTTCCATTGAACCAGAACGGTCCAACCGGTTGCCTTCTCAATATGGTCCCAGGAATACTACGCTTTTGCGGTTCAAATTCACCAATAGCATCGATCGATCATCAATCCTACATCCGGACCTGCGAGGGGAAAGGGCACGGGAAAGGAAAAGAGAGACCTGAGTAATTGTTTCAAACTCAAATACCCAGTGAGGGGGGACTAAGGAATCCATGATCCCGGCTTACGCCATACAAATACGAAACAAGTTCTAATCTAATATCACCTTGCACGAAATGCCCGAATTCACATTACAATCAACCTACGAATAACTACTTGTCTATGGTTGCAGACCTAGGGTTGCCTTCCTCTAAGCGCACCCCACGGACCAGCCATTACGCCCTTTCCACAAAAAACAAACGGCTCGCGAACCTTTGAACCACATCACACCACCACGAAAGGGCTCGTCAGGACCCTCCTCTGACGATCAAGGAGGCGCACAATTCCGCTACGCGCCCTGCCACCCAAGCCCTAAAACAGTTCTACCACACATAGCCATCATACACAAGCAACGTTTTCGGTTTAGTGATAACCTAGTTGTTCTACGTTCAACAATCAATCATATAGTGCACATTACCAATCCTAAAATACCTATGAAAGACGATATTAACGAAGAAATTGCGTCCGAAATTGAAATGGAATAAGCAAGGGATTACGTTTGGTCCTTACCTTGGCCAAAGAAGGGCAAAAGTGTAATTTTGGGATTCCAATTAACAGAACGGACTTCAGATCTGGAAAGAAGACGAAAATTTAAGTGAGATAGGCTTTTGTTTCACTCAAATCGGGTTTGGGATGAGCTAGTTATGATCAATTGAAAATAACCAACCCAAACCAGCTAAACCGACTAAACCGAAATTGAAATTGAAATTGAATTGAAATTGGAAAACTGATACGATCATGTTTAATCCCTAGATCTACACTGCAAGTGCACAGACGTGAAATAGTAGTATATAGGGTATCGAATCCACAGAGACTCAAGATCTTGCGATAGATTGTAGAATTTCAGGTTAAGCTAGGTAAAGCAGTAGAAAGCAGTAAATCAGAGCAGAATAGTAAATAAATCGGTTTTGTAGACAATAAAACGAAGCGTCAGGTCAAGGGAGTTCTCAGGAAATCAGGAACATAGGCTAATCAATCAATAGTGATCTAATTAAGAATTGTTCTAGAACTAGAATCATAGAATTATAACAGACCAACTTTCGTTGCGAATATTATCTATGTCTAACAACCTAGCAAGCCAACTTTCGTTGTGAATCCTAGAGTTCTATGTTGGAATTGTGTCCAGTAATCTCGGTACTGTCTCTAGAAAGTAAGAGTATGTCAATGATCAGACATAAGTCATATAATACTGGGGGTCATGATGGCTTGCTAGAGTCCGCTCATGATCTATAAGTCTTGGACTTATTGCCTTTATTATATGATCCCATATGGGTCACACGCCTAAGCTAACGGGAAAATACGAAGGAACGGTTTAGCAGAAGTACGGTAAAAGTGCTAGGCATTTACTGTACTTAGAGAGAGACTAAAGGGCCTGATTAAATCCAAGGGATTTAATCAGAACTGAGAATTGGGCCCAAAAGCCCAT